>JAXDDX010000047.1:2110000-2710000 GCA_034670405.1 Hoplostethus atlanticus
ATACTGAACATTAAACATAGGGTAGGGCAGGTGAAAAACGACACCAGTCGATGGGAAAGATGCCCCTGACCTGAGGTTAAATGCCCCTAGGGGAAATAGTACCCAAATCAATTATTGATCCAGTCATTTCCATGTCTTCTCTAAGAATCTCTAAGAATCCAGGATGTTGTATAAAGTCTATTTATCATAAATTTAAAGTTGTATTAGACAACTTTGCACTCTGGCGGCCCCAAGTGGCAGCTGGAGATATCTGTTTACATTTTCATTACCCAGAAATCATGTACGTTAGTAAACTGTGCTCTCCTCGGACTTAAAGTCCTTCATCTTAGTGGCTGGAGAGTATGGAGGTGGTTCAGCGTTCTCTGGATGGAGCGCTCACCCACTCCAATTAGTCACTTCCCACTAGAGACCATGCCCGACACCAGGAATTAATGTGGGCAAAAAAGGGTGAATCTGCAGCGTCTAGGGGGGATGGGACGCTCTTCTCTGTTGCAGCCACAACTTCTGATTTAGACCGATAAAGACAGGTGTATTTTTATATAAAAAGCTTGCCTAGCACACCTTTAATCTGATTTCATCAATAGTCCTTCCACTATCAAGGCATTGGGAAATAAAGTACCAGGAAAGTCATTTAAAGATTTTATTCTTATAATATGCATCATTTGAGTGTATTTTAAATCATGGAACAATTTCTTATTCCACATATATATAGTTTGATCTCTTTTGAAAAATCATCTAAATGGAATACAACATTCGTATCTTATAGAATTTACTGCCAGGTTTAAAAGCTGAACATAAAAGTTGCTAAGTTTGAAAACAGGTTATTCATTTCAAACTACTGAGACAAATCACAAATGAAATTGTCTCTTTGAATGAGTCATTTTCTGCAATATCTTCATGACTTCGATCACATCTTGTCCACCCCATTACAGGGGGGATTAAATGAGAAACTAAATAAATATCAGCTGGAGCAAACCATTTGGCCTCTAGTAGACAGATTAAATGGCAATGAAATTTTGAGTTTATTTGCAAAGCCTAAATATTAGGAGCATTTCCCTCCTATTGGCTTGAAATAATTCTTGCCTAATGAAATAACTCTTCTTAATATTGACTATTGACAGAGTTACACGTTTACAAATGTACAGGCCAGTGTAAGAGCATTTATGTGGGATGTTCAAATGTGCATCGTTACCTGTTCACATTCAGATACGTTCAGAAATATGTACAGAGATATTGGCATGTTTCAATGAATGCCATATCAGAAGAATAGCCAGAGAGTGAGCCACTATTCAACATCAACTTGATACATTAATGTATAGAGTGAGCCACTAGCTCAACGTTAATGCTAAAAGAAAGCAGGTTCAGAGTCTGCTCCCATGTCTGAACCTTTCCCATCAGCGCTCAATTACAGTGAAGACAGTCATTTATCATGGAGGTAATGAAGTCTCGAGGGAGAGAGAGCGAGAGAGGAGAGGAGAGAGAGAGGGAGAGAGAGGGAGAGAGACACTCTGTAACTGAGTGTATATACTATGCATCAGGCAACTATTTAAGTAGCAAGTAGTTACGAATGTCAGACAATCCACAGACATCCAAGCAGAAGACTGAGGATCATAGACAACCCTGCATGGTGAGCCTGCAGTGGAAAAGGTGTGATGTCTTGGTAACAGTTGGCAGGCATTTAAGATTGATTAGCTGATTGATTTTTATCCTCAATCCTCATCCGCACTCTTAATCTGGGAGCCTTTCAAATGATACGTTCTAAAATGTGAGTATGCCTGACATCACGAGACTGAGAAAGGCTCTGCGTTCATTCATAAGCCGCTTGCATCAGTGTAGGAGTTGAAGGTATTCTGTAAATAAATCTGTAATTGTTCACACTGGTAAAATCTGGTGATGGAGCTAGCTTCAATACACAAGGCTTCAGTAGTTAGTATGTTGTGACCCCTGGTGGTTGGAGCTGTAAAGATGTGCTCTATTCTTCTTGGCTGTAGCATCCAACCACACAAACCATGAGTTTACAACATTTCTCTTCATTGCATTCTGAACTTATGGAACTGGTTTATTTTTCACAGTTGACGTAGATCTAGTGTTTCTCAACTAGTGGGTCACGACCTTAAAAGTTGGTCATGGGACTTCTCCTAAATGGTCAACTTCTCTGTTTTCGGGACCATTACGAATCAGCATGCTTCTTGGTTTACACGACCAGCTCACTCCTCCAGACAGTGAGTCATGTATAAATAAAGCAGGCGCCATCATCTCAAAACGGTTCCAGAAACATGACAGTGACTTTATCTCCATCCCCAGATCTCAACCCGCTCGCAGTCAGACAGTCAGTAAGGAAATCAGTCAGCCAGTCAACCAGACAGCTAGTCAGGCAGTAACCATAGCTGATGGTAGTCTGTCTTCAGACCGGTCTTAAGGTCTATGTAGACAACCTAGTTAGCTAATCCTGACGTTGTAGTGGCGGGCTCGCGTTTCCTTACTTTGTCCACTTGTCAGGGCCATGTCACGCTGCCATTCAGGAGATTGGTTTACTCACTGGATCACTTGAGGAGTCCATTGCAACCTTTTTTTGTGTATGTGTGTGTAACCATACGGTTCTGATGCAACCCTTTGGGATGGTTGACTGCATGACTGAAATACGAGCCGTAGAAACCGGCCACTGTTTGTTGATTTCATGTTCACAAATTTGCACGTGCTTAGATGCCATTGTTCTGTGGTTACCCAGCTTCCCTTGCCAGCCGTAGTCAAGCCAGAGGACATAATGTGCCTGTTATGATTTCTATGCCATTCCTCTCATCAAGCCAACAGAGGCTGGCTGACCACACACATCATCCTTAGTCCACTAGAGAGGCTGACACCTCGGTATCGGGAAAAGGCCCTGGTCATGTAAATCAATAGGCATGAATTGGAACCACAGGGATGCTGAACAGTCAGTTAGAGCAGCATGAAGAAACAGCCTTGATGTTTCCTTACCTTCTATTCTTTTTCACTATTTTACTTTTCCTTCCTTCTTATACTCACACTTCCTCTGTTTCTCCCCAGCAGTAGGAGAACAAGGTACTGACTACGTGGGACTTACATTGAAGTGTAATTCTGCCTGGAGGCTTTCTCAACTTCTGAAGACATCATTACTTTTTCTCGCTCTATAAATTGTTGTGTGAATGACGTGTGCTTTGTGTTCAGTGAACCTTATGCACTTTGCATGGCTTTTGATTTCTTGATTCTCTGTGTGAATGTGTGGGTCCAGGCTAAGGACACGCCAACACAACATGCCGAGGCAGCTACAGGAACGAAGTGTGTTGCTGGAGGACAAGCAGAAAGACCAAAGAAGGGGCTGTACTTGCCAAGGTGACTCCAAAGAAGAAGACTCAGAAGTGTGCCAGTTGTAAAGCTCGATGATATATCAGCGCAGAAGAATGGTGAACTCAATACAGATGCCCTATAAAGATGATCAAAAGTCATTTCTGCTGATATACATACGACTGAATTTCCCCTCAGGAGGCGCTGCTGAAAGTGGGCCAGACATAAAGCACAACATTATGCTTTATGCTGTATTTAAGGACGCACCACTTACAAAGGACTTTCCAAGTACATTTGGGCTGGTGCCATCCCACTGAAGTTGACTCTACACAAAAAACAAGTATATATACTGTATACACCATAGTATACAGACCCATGGTCTTCTGGCTCTCTGGCCTCTACTTCACCCAGTCTTTCCTCATTGAAATGCCTTAGAACTTTGCCAGGAAGCACACCATCCCCATAGACTACATCGGCTTTGAATTGTAGAGTGAAATACAACTCAATTGTGTGTCAAATTCCTCTGTGTTTTTGCCAACATCTTGGAGTCGATTTCATGTTTTCCTTTGTATTCCAGGTGACCAAACAGGCCACCCATATGGACAAGAAGCCAAAGAATAGGACCTATATTAGGGGCATGTTTCTAGAGGGGGCATGCTGGGATAGGGAGAAGATAGACATAGGAGAGATCCTCAAGATCCTCTTTGAGAGATGGCCCGGTTCAAGCATGAAAACATCTATGAAATTTGCTAAACCAGCACCAATCAAGGAAGCCTGCCCACCACAGGCCACACTACCAACTATGTCTTGTCCACCAGCTGCAGAAACTGGAACAAAAACGCCACTGCCAGCTGGATGACTAAGAACTGGAAGTTAGATCTGAGAGTGACCAACAGTTTTATCATTCTTTTGAGCATTTAAACATACACGTAAAATAAGTGTACAGGGAAAAAATACACAGGCATACATCACCTTGACTGATGCCCCAGGATGTTCTATCCCGTATAGCCAGAGAAGAGAAGAAAATGTCCTGTCCCGTAATCTGTGCTGTCACATTGACGTACAGCTCATTAGAAACCTGAATCAGATAAGATGGAGGCTGTGTATCTGCGCATCCAGGAGGACTTTCTGAGGTTAAAGGAACATTTTCTGTTTGAGAACCGATAGCCTGCACTATCATGCAAAGCTCGTTTGGATCTAAAAGCCAACATGAACATGCTGTAATTTCATTTATATTCCATCGATTGCACGTTACACTGGTCTAGGTCATAGCAATGACATGTCAATAGTTAAAGGGGAATACCACTCAATTTAAAAAAATAAAAATAAATCTAATGGCCTAGTAAATTGGTATCAGTACTTGTGAACTTAAATACGTCACTCCCAAAGTTACAGATTCTAAGCTATACCAATAGTGTAATGTACAGTGGCATTTTGCTTTGAGTGATACTGGTGACTTCACCCTGAGGGTAAGTAAAAGAGGATTAAAGGGTAAAAATGTAAAGTCCTAGGTGGTGCAAAACGATGAAAACATGCCAGAATGAGGATTTACATTTTATAAAGAATAAATGCAGACAAATGTTTATTATAACAATTTATTACATGGAAGAATAAATATGTGCAACAGATAATACAACTTTATGGCGCCTTACATTACAAAGACCTGAACACACAACACTGGCAGCGTTCCTCTAAATCATTGGCTGGAATGGAGGATGAAAGACTTTACTTATAGTAAAGTAAACTTGGTGTTTTAGCAGTTTACAGTAAAAAAAATGTTTACAATATGCCTGAATGATGACAATAAATGGTGCATTCCTTGAACGACGGATTTTCTTGCCTCTTTGACTCTGTGGTCATAACAACCCAACCCTTCAGATCAGCTTGTGAGTGCACTCCAATTTCCTGTCCTTGGTAACATGAACTGTTGGCATGGGTCGAGTACATCAAGCATCAGGTGTCGTCATGTGATTGTAAGTAAATTGGCTTGGCCTGCTTCCTCAGGCGCTGCTGGGTTCGCAGCTTCCTGCCTTTCTGGGTTGCCAGTCCCATTGGTGGTAGGTAGGTCTGCAGCAACATTGAGAGAACAACATTGAATTGAACTTCCTGACAACACTGTAACCTACGCAGCATAAAGATATGTAATGTGTTACATGGTTATCACTTACAGCCCTTGGATATGGGTTCCTGTAATGTAGACCTGTCAAGTTAGAGAAAATAACTTCAAGATCACGCAAAATCATGAAATACCTCAAATCTGCATGAGATCAGAATAAATGTGTCCTACCAACCAAACTGGTGTCTAGTAACATCTTTAGTGAGATCTGAGATTTTTTCTTCTAAATCTGTGTGCGACATCCTAATTGGGCATAACTCGTAAAATCAGTATTTTGAGCTATGGGGGTTGGAGCCTACCACTCCTGGCATTTGCCTCCCCCAACCTCCCACCTCGAGCCCTACGGCCCTTCACCAGCCTCCTTGGTAATCAGTATCTCAATGGTTACAAAATATATCTCTTCCCAAGGCAAAACCCTTCTACCCTGGAGGCCTGCTCCAGGAGATAAACCACCTGCTTCCCTCAGTAAACAGATATTTTGTTGGTGCTTTAAGTACTCATGCTCTTCTGTCTTAGGTGCCTCACACCGTTTCAAACCCCGTTAGAACATCCCTGTGATTAAATAACAGCACCCATAATCAAAAAAAGAGAATAGAGGTTCCCATTTCGTGCAATTGATCACATTATAAAGCCTCCTCACGCTGGTGTTTCTGCCTCTTCCTCTGCTCTCTTTGAAAATATTTTATCATCTTTTGTAGATAAAGGTTGAGGCTATGAGATACTCCCCCTTACTTGTGTTGAAATACCCCGCCCTGGCTTGAACCTGCTCAGTCACTTGACTACAATTTCTCTGTATGAATTTAAGAATTGTATTACATTGTATTACACATGAGACCGTCCACCAGTCTGTTAGACCTCATACCAGGCCACTGGAGCTATAGGGGCTACTCTACTCTCTACTCTCTATGACTATTTTAAGATGGTGAGTGTCTGGCCTCTTCTAAGTTGCTTTTTTATCACTAACATTCTGGAGGAAGTAGTTTTAAAGCAACTCTTAGAATTGATAACATTTTGGGAAACATTCAGTCAGGTTCATAGCTACACTATAGCACTGGAACTGCCATTCCTGTGGTTATTGATGCTCTCCTGATGAAGGCAGATGCAGGGGAGTGTTTGTGCTGGTGCTGCTCAACATGTGTGCAGAATTTGACGCCACTGATGGTAAAATTCTCATTGACTTTGGCAATGGGTTAGTAACTCTGGGATACCTCAAGGCTCAATTCTAGGTCAAATTTGACTCTCATTATACAGGCTACCACTTGGCCATGTTATCTGTCAGCATGGCATTGCCTTCCACTGCTACACTGATACTACTCAGATATCTCTGAGATACCCTCTGTCAGTAAAACCAAACGGTTTAAGTATGTTGGCCGTATCGCATCACTATTTACTGATGTTCAGGACTGGAACGTCTCAGAACTTTCTGCAGTAAAAGCCCAAGTTCTTGTAAATGTCCCCGAATGCATTTCAAGACCAATTCAACACTCTCTTTAACAGATAATGTCATGGCTGTATCAAAAAAAAATAGCAATCAGTCATTGATCAAATCTTAAGCCTTGAGCAACATCCCAAAAACCTAGCTGAGTCATGTTTTCTCCAGCTGAGGAAGAGATCAGTTCTTGTTCTCTCTCTGAGAATAATACATGCTTTTCCAACAGCATTCGTAAAATAGGAGGGGACAATATCAGTGGTTAAGGATCAATTAATAATTAAGCTATACCATTTCAAAAATGTACTCAAGAAATGTAGTGGGCAGAATATCAAGGCCACAAGTAGAGGGCTTCATCTTGGCTATGGTCTCAATAAATGAATTGCATTTTTCTGAATGATATTTTCTCATACAAAGGCCTCAGAGAATTTGACTGCCCCACAGGAGAGCAACAAAATGTTACTTAAAACAGTTATTGCCCTTGTGGTCCTTTAAGCAAAGTTAAGTTAAGAAGTCTGTAAGAAATCTTGTGGCGTCTTTCCGCTCTTACCTATTTCTATCCTTGCTTCACATTCATCTATGCACTTCTTTATTGATTCTTGATCTGTTAGCTTAAGAGAAGCAACAAAAAAGATCATTAGTCATACAAACTGCAGGGAAAAAAGCACTGCACTTGATTTCTGTGAACAGAATACTTTTCACACCTGTTGGTTCTGTCTGAATAGGGTGCGGGCTTCCTGGACAATGTACTTTCTCTCAATCTCAGTGTCTCTGGTGACAGCAGTTTGTGCCTGCCAGGTTCGGGCAACGCGAAACACCCGCATATACAGCGACAACACAGTCATACGAGTGGAAGCCGTCATCAGGGCTGAGGGCTCAAACCTGAGGAATCAACATGTTTGATTCCACAGTCAATAAAAATAAGTTGTCACTTCATGCAGCTTTTGAAGATAGGTGAAACCGCAGACATGCTCTTAAAGTAGTCCTCGTGCTATTGCCGTTTATTTGTGTTTTGGGGGGTCCTACATAGCGTAATGTTTTACTGGTATAAATGGCTTTCTAGCTTTCCATTACTCGCCATGAGATGGCACTAAAAACAAACACGGAACTGTATCTGTCGATATAGCCGTACAGTACATGACTGGAAAGTATTGTATGAGTCTACGGTGTGTTCAGTTGAAGGATTTCTTGAGAATCGTACTATTTACTTTACTCCCGAGTATCACTGTGTATGTATCGAGTTGTTTTCCCAAACACGTAGCTTGGTGTACGGCTTGTGCGTCACTAACTTGTATTACTTAACGTTATCGCGTGCTCCTTTCCTTCAAATTAACTATCCGCCGTTGATGAACGAAAATTAAATTCGTGAATGGGTGTCATTCGTCCCAACGACGTGCGCTTGTGTTATCGTACTGTCGGCTATACCGTTTTTAAACTATTACAACATTTGACCTACCGGCTGAAGCAATGGCTAGCTGACTTGGATAACTTGGCTATCATCACATTGGTCGCTTAGTGATGACGTTACCAGAAACGGACTGCGGCTGCTGGGCGAGAAGGTTGCTAAACGACACGACAAAACGCACATAGCCTCAAGTAAATTAATGTTTCTACTTTCCGTCCATCATTTACAGCGGAAAGTTACGCCTATAGCTCATGTTACACTCCTAGCATTTCTCAATTTCTACTGCTCAGTTTATAGACCCACCAAATCGCACATCAGTGATCTCAGGTGGTTTGATAGTTTTTCTATATATACAACTGTTATTGTTTGTGGCCTAACATGGCAACGCTAAAACATGTCCTTCGCTGACATAAAATTATGCATCTGAAAATAAAATTATGTTTACGAACAAATGATTCCGTTAAAATTAAATAATGAATCTTATCATTCTCATCCATGAGATGCAGATCAGCTGTGTCTTTGCCAGATGAGACGCTTGTTTTGCAGGGAGGAAGTGATGCAGGGAAAATTCCCATAATGTACACTCAATGACCAAAGGGGAAGCACAAAGAAACTGGCTGCTTTTATTCAAAGAGGATCTTTTAACTCACTTCAATTACTCAACAAAATTACAATTGGCTTCAAAAGTATACAGGGGTTGTTAGCAAGCTATGCATTTTTTTAAAAAGCGAAGCAAACCTCGATATTGATGTGGAAGTTTCTAGCCAGCTGTTAGCCAGTTAGCTAGCAGTCTGAGTTAACGCGACGAGTTTGCTTCAGTTCGTTGCTGATCTTTAACGCAAGCTTGGCTAACTTATTAACTACTTGTTTGTACTGGCATTCCTGTAGTGATGTACATCCGATTCCACGCAATAGAATATTTAAAAAAGGTAAGTTTCTTTACGTGGCTAATTGTGATTTTCTTGTTCGCTTGATCGAAAGACCTAGCTGAAAGCTAACTTTTCGTTCTGCTCGCTAACCAAGCTAATGCTAGCTAGCTATGGCGACGACGCCAGGGCCAGGCAGTTTTGATGCAAATGACTCGGTGGCGGTGATGTCTCCTTTGCTAATCAACAACATCTTGATAGCAAGTAGCTAATGCGTTAGCCGAACATTAGAAAATATTAAGGATAGGCCGTAAACAAATCACCGTTGATATGCCACTTCGGAGGGCTGTGTGTTTGCTGAAAAGCTCACTGACTTGATCCTATTCGTGCTTGCCAATGCCAACTAAGTTAACCTAACTTGGCTAAATAATGTTAGCTAGCTAAGTTGTACTGTAAGCTATGCATTGACGCTGTTAATTTGATGACATTCGTCTTTAGCTCTAACGTCTGTGACTTTGTAGGAATAACGACGTAAGATATGTTGGTAGGTGGCAGCTATAGATATTGGTGCCTGGATAACCTAGCATGCTAGCTAGCTAAGCTAGATATTAACAATAACAAATGGCCAGACCTTCAAGCTTTCACTAGATTTAGCCAGGATGTGCCAGAGACATTTGCCTTGACATGCCCTGTGTAATGAGCAGGGCATTCTGTTCTGAATTTTGAATGTATTTGGCTTGTGCAGATTTAAAGCTAAGAATCTCGATTTATCAAGATCAAGTTGAAAAAATTATGTAGTTTAAGAAGTGAAGTTGTGGATTTTACAACAGCTAACGGTGATTATGAGTTTGAGTCTCTCAGCTGCCCTAACCAATCTGAAGCATGGCTTTGTGAGAAGTTCCTTATCAACAATCTGTTTAACCATATAATAGCAACCCAGTTCAAGAGATGTATAATTGCAATATATTTTAATCAAATGCTAGAAGCAATCTACTTTGTTTAGCACAAAATTATTCAGTTATTTTTTGTATATCTACAAAGCTGCTTCGTTGATCTCAATTTACAAATTTATGGCGTGTTGGCAAAAATAGTTGTGCAGGATTGGGGAAAGAGGAGCTATCACATTCTGCTTATGATGACAAGATAATGTGTCTTTCAGCATTGCGGATGTCAAGGTCACAACAATGGAGCAGAATAGGATGACACTTTCATCTAGAGTGGCCAATGCCATCTGAGGAATTGTCTGTGAGTAGCCTACTAACTTGCTACTTTATTGATATATCAAACTCTAGAGGAACTCAAAGATACCCTGTGTAAATGTAACGTCAGAGCTGTTGGTGTAAAAGGGTTTGTGCTTTGCAATTTTCATTGGCAGCCATGGCAGCTCCACAGTCTTGTTCTATGGTTGTTATTAAACAACTTCTGGTTGTAATTTAATGTTTGGTGTGTCATCGTGGTGGTGATATGTAACGGTGCTTTCCATATCTGCTGCATGTACTCCGTGGATCTAGAAAAGGAGCAGCAAGATGCCACCTATTGTAGAGCCATGTCAAACTCGGTGGCTCTGTGTAACACAAACCATTTCTAGCTCTGAAGGTTTCTGTGGTTACCAGCATGTTGTTCCTTTTATTTTTTTTGAGTTTTTCTATGGTAACCTACTCTGTAAGCCTTCTGTGTATACATCTAGACCCTTCCTTTCTCTCATCCTTACATCTAGGCTTTCCTTTAGATTGGTGACAGAGCCTCACAGCTGCCTCCCTGGTTGCTCGAACCATTCACTACTCTAGCAATCAGCATTTGCTTTCCATAGCCATAGGAACTTTTTGACCAACAATATATAGAGCTACACTCTTTGACCCTGAATATTTATTTTAAATTCTCCTCCACGCCAGGGCCCGAGGGTATGTTGAGACGTCTCATCAGGCCAGAGCAGAGGCGTCTAGGTGGTTCAGACGGGGCCTGAAGGAGCGGAGGAAAGATAGAAGAGGGACCAGGAAGGGAGACATGGGCCAGTGTGTCACCAAGTGTAAGAATCCAACGTCCTCACTCGGCAGCAAGAGTGGTGACAAAGAGAGTGGCTCCAAGTCCCACCACAAAAAAGATGGTGGTGGTGGGGGAGGGCACAAGGAAGAGCCCAGTGCCCCCACTAGCAAAGCCCCCAGCGAGCTGTCTAACGGTACCAAGGCCATGGAGGTTACGGTGGAGACACCTGTCATCCCCACAGTGATGCGGGACCCACGTAAGGAAGAGTGTTTGGCGGACAGTGATGGGCTATCACTAATGCGCATTGAAGAGCTGTTCTGCTGCTACAAGGATGAGCAGGAAGATGCCATCTTGGAGGAGGGCATGGAGATGTTTTGCAATGACCTCTGTGTGGACCCTGCAGAGTTTCGAGTGCTTGTTCTCGCCTGGAAATTTCAGGCAGCCACCATGTGCAAGTTTACAAGGTAAGAGGTTTGGGACGGGGAGGGGGGTGATGATGACTTCCATATTTAGACAACTGAACTGAGGTTTGACTGCTATTTTAACAAGGCCCAAATACTGTTGCATTATTCACTGATAAAAATGTATTAGGATGACTAGCTTGTTGTCTGATGCCTCACATCTGGCCGCATTTGTAAGATGCCACCATCTATCCCTGCACTGTCTGATCTCTTAGTCTGCAGTCTTTCACTGTACAGTGGTCCATCCACCCCACCCCCACCACTCAGTTTTCAGCAGCTCAAATCTACACACACACACACACACACACACACACACACACACTTGCCCGCTGACAGGTAGGGGGCACACAGGAAATGGATCTGGGTCTGACACTGCACTCCCACTCGGCAGTTAGTTGGTAGAGATAAATAGGGCTGCCTGCAGGCTGGGTCACTTGTCACTGTTCCCCCTCTCTGATTTTTAACTCAGCACTTTTGTATCCAGAGGCTTTGGACAACAGCCATTCTCTGGTTAGGAACATGTTTCATTGTCAACTGTTGCTTACTGAAGCTGTTTATATTACATCTGATTTTGAAAAGCCTACATTGTTGTAGCGGTTAGATACAAAAGCATATCTGCCCGGGTCAGGGCCCACCATGCTGTTATGTTGATAGAACGTGGCCATCTGAAGTTATCTCTGAGGGTATTTTGCCTTCCTTAAACTGCAAGGAGGTAGGCCGGTCCGCTTTCTCCGTCCTGTTGTTGTGTTTGTACTGTTCTTGTAATTACTTGGCCTGCTGTTTGTGTTAGATAACTAAGATGTTTTATTGTAGCATTTGTCAACTTTACCTATTAGTTAGGTCCACTGCTGCTCATGTGGCTTTGTTGAAAAATACAGGCTTTTCTACTGGGCCTCATTCCCCTGAATGAAATGGTTAATATCATTTTGATGTCCTGTCTTCTTTGTGTCATCAGGAAGGAGTTTGTGGAGGGTTGCAGGGCCATCCAGGCAGACAGCCTTGAGGGCATCTGCTCACGTTTCTCTTGGATGCTGCTGGAGGCCCAGGGTGAGGAGAGCTTCAAGGACCTGTACCGCTTCACCTTCCAATTTGGCCTGGATGCCGAGGAGGGTCAGCGCTCACTGCAGCGTGACATTGCCATAGCCCTGTGGCGCCTGGTATTCACCCAAGACACACCCTCCATCCTGGAGCAATGGCTGGACTTCCTGGCAGAGAACCCATCAAGTGTGCGGGGCATCTCACGGGACACGTGGCACATGTTCCTCAACTTCACCCAGGCTATTGGGCCTGACCTGAGCAACTACAGTGAGGACGAGGCCTGGCCCAGCCTCTTCGACACCTTTGTGGAGTGGGAGATGGAGCGCAGGAAAAAAGAGGAGGCACTGCGGGCAAAGGAGGAAGAGGGGAGATGTACTGAGACTGAGAGCTCGCCTACCACAGACAGACTTGAAACAGAGGGCAGCCGTGGCTCACAGACCTGGGGGGGCCACTGACCAGGAGACGAGAAATACTTTGAAGGGAGGGGAAGGATATGACCCATAAATGAACTGTACATCTGTGAATCATTGGATGAATATTAGTATTACCATTACTGCTACTCATTTCTCTCTCCTTTTATGTCGGGGTGGGGTTCCCGCTTGGCAACCTTATTTTCTGGTTATTGAAAGGGCTCTAAAAACTGTTTTAAGCACTTCTATTTAAGTTATTGTTTTACTTTGGGGTTTTTTTCTCCTTCCATGTGTGTTTTATTAATTGGACATGTCTATTTTAATCTTCACCTACCCACCATAACCCTGCAGAGTTAGCTCAGTAAAGGCTTGCTTTAAAAATGAGCAACAGAAAGCCATAGCTTTTCCCCCTGAAAATCATTTGACAGCTCATTTTGACCTGGCAACACTGGTGATATCACTTTTTCTACAAGGAAACAGGCTTGCTTTTCATATTGCATAAAGAAGAAGGGGAATTGGGACAACCTGTCTTCTAATAACTTCTGGCCATCAAAACATGAGTATTACCCTCAGGGTCAGTGAAATAATCTTGACTGGACTAATCAATACAATTTGATGCTTTAAAAATATTTTATCTTGCAGTGCTGTGAGGATGAAATGATTGCAGTTCTATTGCCTTGACAGCTGCTGGCTTGTGATTACATGGCAAACAGTAATATGTTCAAATTCTGTCACAAGGGCATTTTATCATTGGAGATGATACAAATAGCAATGACACTTGTATCTTTTATTCATCAAAGTTGAAATATCAAATTTTCGAGTTGATTTCTTTGCAAACAGACCCACCCTCTCCTGTATTGAGTGTTTATTGAGTGCTAAATTCTTAGTGCTGAGGAGTGCAGTTAGTGGCTTAGCTAATTTCAACCGCCAGGGCTGTGCTCCATTTTGACCTCTAGCATCTACCCTTTTGATGTTCAACAATTTTCAGAAAGTGGGTAGGTGTACACAAAAGGATGCTGGCTTTTCTAAACTGCCTCATTGATTTCATTTATCCAGTTTTTAGAAATCTGGAAACACCAAACAGACTAAAGCTAGGTCTTGGCCATTTCTGGACAGAAGATTCCTGTGCTTGGGCTACATTCAGGACTGTTACATTGGGCGTTACACAGAGCTTTATATTGTTTACCCTCAAGAGTTAGAAAGTCTTCACATCCTTGACCTGCTATACGGTAGTATTGTGTGCGCACTTCACAAATATGTTGACTGCCGGTGATGGTTGTAATGAAATGCACAAAAGCCAATGGCCTACTAAGTCGCTACACTTGCAACGCTTTGCAAAGGGATTGATGTCAGCCACATTAGTTCCGTGTTAAACCTTTCAAAACTATTGAATGATCTTAAATATAGCCTAGGGTGTTTTGGGATGTGATTGTTAACCAGATATGCTGGCTCATCAAAGAGCTGTGACTGAGTCCAGTGTGGTAAGAGGGGGCCCATAACAAGATTTGTGAGGTTTACATTTACAATGGTTTTATTTCAGACCCCCTTTCCTTTTTTATATAAAATGTATTGATTTATAATGAATTAAACAGTGTTGAACTTTTGACAGTGGACCATGAAAAGCGCCTGTGGTTTCTTTTTGTATAAATTCTGCACTAGGCGTTTGGTTTTGTGATGAAAAGTGAAGCTTGGTAGGCAGGTCAGAGCTGCGGCCGGAGAGCTGGATTGGGGGCGTGTCTGACACTGATGCGGCTTCGCCATTGGTGCACGGCTCTCCTGGTAACCAACCAACACTAACAACAACACACAGGGCACATGAGATGACACTCACAGAATAACGACACAATTACAAAGCTAATAATAATAAAGTAGTGTGTTACTCGGCCGGTAAGTATTTTTAACAACAGCTATTAGAGTTGTATTGTCGAAGGTGGGCGAGGAGATGAAAATGACAGCCAGCTTTCTTAGCTAGCTAATGTTAACTAGCTACATGCTAGTTAGCTTTCCAGATTTTTAATGCTAGCGCTGAACTGATTCATGCGCTAGCTAGCTTGCTTGCTAACGTAGCTATTTCCATTAGCGCTAGCTATGGGTCAGTTTCTCTATGAACAGACTGAATCCTTTATCAGCTAAATGTACTGCAAGTTGTTCGCTAAACGCGGTAGATAGCCAATGTAAGCAGACCAAATAAGACATTGTGTCACTACCATAACGTCAATGTTGGCTAGGGTGTTAATAATGCCACCTCAAGCAAAATACCACGGGGATGTGAACTCCCTGCACGAATAGTCCTAATTTAACGTCAAGCTATTTCAGACGAATTTTGACGAAAATGTTGCCTTTCAGATAGTTAATGTTAGCCCTGAAAATAGTTCGCGGATTGTGGGTTTTCTCTAACGTGATGATGGGATCCTCCTGCGGGTGGGGCAAAATGATAAATGTGTAGCATTTACGCTAATGTTGCTTTTATGTCACGGTCGGTTAATATTGTGGTATTTATCTGTTGTTTCAGTGCTGAACGAATACAATACAGGGTTCAATGAAAAAATTAAGATTGGTCGGCCCTCTCCATAATGTGGCATAGGGTTATATGAGCCCCACAATGGATAACGAGGTAAGTAAATGTGTTTTTATATACGTCATCTATTTTAGAAATGTTAAGTTTAAGTTCAGTTTCTGTAGCCCACAACATGTTGGATACTTGATGAATTGCCTATCCTGTCATTTAACTGTACTGACCTGTAACAAAGTCATGAAGGTCTGATTTTCAGGGCACTAACTGCAACTATGCATGCCATACCTTTAGTATAGTCTTTCAGCTGTCAAACTCTATTCCTATGTACTCTGTCGCTAATAAGTATTCTGTACTCTTCCCTTACTACCACTACTATTCTTGCTACTCTCCTGTCCTGCTCCTGTCAGTGACAGCTGCTGTAGCCTAATTGGCGAGTAGAAGCTAAGTAAGAGGCCTTGTGATTTCTTGCTCTTCCTGCATGATGGTGTCATTATTTGCTTATAGTATGGAATGGCGTAAGCTGTTGGTGTTTGTTTTTTGCTGACAACTGATGTTCTTTCCAAGACACCCTCATCTGCATGATTCACTTCTGACTCAAGGTGAAGGTCAACATTTTTCAGACTAAAGCAGGCAGACATTTGATGTTTTGAGTCCATTTCAGGAAATTGTAGCTACCATGAGCACACAATATAGTTTACTACATTCTCTTAACAGTGAGGATTATGCCAAAGCGATTTACTACTTTTTACCTGGAGCTCTTTCACTTCATAAATCTGCACTAGGCCACCTTGCTTTGTTTGAAAGCTGTTTGAACTTCAGTACCCAGAAGTAATGGTAATGGTCTGTGATCGATTTATACTAAAGGATACCAAAGGCATGAGAGAGGCAAAAGATCTACCGCTGGTGAGTCCAGCTCTCTCTGAACAGAGCACTCGCTCATTGCTGTTTAAGAGACAATTTTGTACCTAAGTTTCGATTTGTCATTTCCTGTGAGAAGTCTTCCACCAGTGACCAGATCTAACACCAGAATTTCATTTTGGCAGTGTTCGAGTCTACAGCTTCTCAATTAGTGGGGATGGGATGCTCTTCTGGATTGCAGCCTCACTTTGTGATTTAGGTTGATAAGATGAGTGTATTTCTACATAAAATTCATCTCTAGTGCAGCTTTACAGCATAAATGGTCAGATGTCACTTTCTGCATACTATGACATTTTCACTGATTGTTTTGTATCATTGACATGATCCTTTTTGTGTTGTCAATGAAAATTAATTTAAGGTGACTATGCCTTAAGGTATTATACAAGGACACATTAATGCAAGATGTAATAATGGGACTTTTTCTTGTATTATATACTCCGTAATCGCTTTATAAGGTACATTCCATGGATTCAACAAGGTGCTGGAAACGTTCCACAGGGATCTTGGTCCATGCGGTGTTGGTGGCAATCACACAGATATCCTGCAGATTTTTCGATGGCACATTCATGCTGCCAACATCCTGTTGCACCTCACCCCAAATGTGCTCTATTGAGTTGAGATCTGGGTACTGTGCAGGTCATTGGAGTAAACTGAAGTCACTGTGAAGTTCTCTTGAGATGATCAGGATGGCAGATTATCCTTTTTAAAGACTAGTCTCATTCACCGTAGTGCATGAAAGGCGGACGTTTCTGAGATGCTGAAACTGGCGTATCTGGTCACCAACAATCATGCCACATTTAAAGTTTCATCATGTGTCTTACCCATTCTATCATGTAGTTAAACAGTAACTGAACCTCCCAACCCAGTCTGTCTGCTGCTTTATTTATACGTGACTCATTGTGTGGAGGAGCACGCTGTTTGCATAAATGTTGTGGTTGTGGTGTACCGAATAAAGTGGATGCTGAGTGCGATCCTGTGGTTCAAGACTGTCGTAGTGAATATGAATACCTGTCCAACAGCATGGTGTATTGTGACACAGTGTATGCTCCTGAAACAGCTGATGTAGGCTTTGCTGACTCTGCTTCAAGTCTGTGCTTGTGTGTGTGTGTGTACGTTTGTTTGTGTTCTTCAAGGAGAGCCAGAGGTGCCAAGGCGGGAAGCTTGCCTCTACTGTGGAAGAGACTCTGGATGAATATTTAATCTCCCTCCAGCTCAAAAACAGGTGAAGTGTGAGCACAGGGCGTTGGGGAGGGATTGGATTTCACAGAGGAGATACTCTTCCCTGACTGTCAGTGCTGCCTAATAGGAGGCTTGGATTGTCTCCTTCCTTTGAGAGACAAGAGATGAGTGTGTGAAGTGCTCTGGAGCTGGGGTGTTCTTAAGTTTGAATAGCTTGCTTGATGCTCCCTCATGCATATAGTTGTGAATCCTGAAACTTGATCTCAGCTGTCGCTTATCTGTGCTATACTGACGCTCCGATTTTGATTTGTACATCTATGTTTGCAGAGGTGGTTGTTACTTAGTCTGTGCCTATGCCCCACAGGCACCTTAAAGTCAAAAACCCCAGGGAGATTGAGTTGGAACAGCTGGAGCAAGGCTTTTCCATCTATCTTAACGGAGCCAACGCTGAAGCCTGTAGCAAGCAGCCCAAGAGACCCAGCCACAAGTCTCTCACCTCCCCACCCACTCGGAGGCCAACACACACAGCCGGTATGCCGCTGCTGGACCAAAATAAACCTACAGACACTCAAAACTGAAAGCTGTTATATAAGAGCTCATCTATTTTTTACCTCTCTATTGTGCAGGTGGGAAACACTGTTCTTCAGTCTCATTTATACACTAGATTCCAACATCCCTAGACCATGAGGCACCCCAGCTAATGACCGCCACCCCTCAGCTTGTAGTTTGCATGGCATGATCCTGTGCCCAGGGCCACTGAATAAATGACAGAGACAGTTATAACTGGCAGCCTGTTCTTTGTTCTACCTCTATGCAGTCTGGACCATCTGTGTGTGTGTGCCTGTGTATTCCTTCTTGTCCACTGAGGGAGTACTCTGCCGTGTGCTGCTCATGTGCCGTTTTTGTGCTGTGACTCATCGGCAGATGCCTGTAGAAGTGGTGCCCACCAGCTAGCCCAGGATAGCTGTGATCTGGAACAGGCCCACAGACAGAGGAGCCGCACTGCCCCAGAAAAAGTCCAGAGGAGAGAATGGGTGCAGGTAGAGGCTTCTGATTTATGGAACATCCTGTGATTGGTCTATCAAACCTTCTACAAATATGTTGATATAAGATTTCCCCATTTTTGTCATGTATGCAGGATTCTATCAGGATTCGAACAGAGGAAGGACCAAGGTTGCGAGTATCCCCGCAAACGCGCTACTCTGATGATTTTGAGCCTTATGAGAGCATAGACATGGAGGTAGAGTGGAGACGAAACAATGCCTACTAGGCTTGTGTGTGGGTGTTCTTTGGGGGAGGGGCTATGTGTCAGATGCAGCTGTCTGTACGATTTAGCATCTCTCTCTCTGCTATTTCCCTTCATCCATCCACTGCCATTTCATCCAGAGCTCCAGCCCGCGCTCCCCCCACAGGGACACCTTCAAGGTGTCATGCTCCTTCAATACCAGGGCTGAGAGCCGAGGAGGCCAAGCAAATCCCGAGCACAGTGAGAAGGTTCTGCTCAACCTTGAGGAGGTGAAGGTGAGAGGAAGAAACATGGACACTGTTTACATTTCATGAGATGCAGTGAATCATTAACATTTTGTTGCATGCTCCCAGATGTTGTTTTCAGTGGTATGTCCATAAATCTATAAAAGATTGAACTGTCAGCCTGCATGTGTGTATTTGTCTGTCTGTCCTTTTGCGGATGTGTATATTTACGCTGACCTTTATAAACTAGGTGTTGCGTCGGAGCCTGGAGGTTAGCATGCGTCGGAGCAGCCATGGCTCAGCGGGGGAGGATTCAGATGAAGAGTGGGTGGAGGAGCAGATTGAGAGGGAGGAAAGCACAGAGAGTCTGGAGGAGCTGGGGCTGCCTCCCTCTTCCACCAAGACCTCCTCCATCTCCTCCTCTTCCCATCACCACCCTCGACCCAGCGGCTCCCACAGCCAATTCGATTCAGCAGATCTCATTGTGCTGGACTTTGGACCCTTGCCTAAAGGTAGGTTTCAGCATCCTCTGTAGAAATTCCTTATTGATTTTTAGGCTGAGTCTTAATTGTCCAGAGTGGTTCTGCCTCCTCTCACTATCTGCTTCATCAGCATTGACCTGTAGACGAGGAGAGGCAAGTGCGTCAGATAGCTCTGCAAGCTAAATGTCCTCGGTTAGTCAGCACATGTTGCAGGCAGAAAGATTTATGCTTGTGTTCTTCCAATGATGTTCTTTTTTCCATGTTTCAGGTCGTACGGGCGACCGCTCTCTGTCCGCCAGGAGGAAAGACAACATTGAGACCTACATACCCACCAAGCCTATGTTGGTGAAGAGCAAAACATTAGACAGGCCACCTTCCAAGGATGGTCAGAGTAATTCTTAACTTATTAGCATGGCTGCAATAAATGTATATTGCATGTTTTGAAAATGTGGTACACGCTAAATATCCACTTCATGGTTATCTCTAAAATATAGAGCATGCAGTCTAAAAATGGCGGATATCTCATTTTGGAATGAAACTCTTTGAAAAGTGCATGCACAGTGCAGTGCATGTATGTTGTTGAAAAGACCTGTCTTCACCTTAAGGGCCATGGAGTCGGATAGAGAGGCCCCTGTCAGCGGCCAGGAAGGCCTCCGGCGGCCAGGAAGACCCAGAGGAGATGGCGAGCAAGGTGCGCCAGGCCATCCAGAGAGAGAACAGCCCCCTGCCGAGCCCCGAGCCCTTCAGCCGCCACACGGTCTGACCGCCTCGCACTGCACTCCTCCCACCTTCGCTCCACTACTCATTGAAAATAATGTCTTCACTATTAACAGTTGTTTTTGTTGCCTTTTTTGTGCATACTTTTTATATGGTGATCAAGGACGTAAGGTGATTGTCAACTTGGGATACAGCACCACATAGTCCCATAGTCTCTGCCTAGAACGCTGTCCTCACTGTGTCCTCCCATAGCTCTGCGCACATGGACTCTAGATTTGAGACAGTGACAGAAGTCTGGATTTGGCTTACATGTAAAAGCCTAATTGAAAAGCTCATTTAGCTCCGTCTCTACTTTGCTTCCTCCTCATCCAGGGTAGGGGACACCAGATGATGAATGGCTCACTGCATGAAAACAGCCGCGACAAAGATGAGAACAGTGTCACCAAGGCCATGCACAGGATCACACTCATGGGCCCCAGGTATACTGATGGGACAGGCCATTTAAACACACAAATAGATACCTTGTTAACAGAGGTTTCCTAGCTGTGAGAAGGACACCGTGTACTTGTGCTAATACTGTACTCCCTGGGAAGGCAGTGCAGAACAAAAGTAATTATGTCTGACAGAAATATATGTTGTGGAAGCTCACTAACCTTGAAGAATGAAGAGCCCAGTCCCCCCTCCCCCACAGACTTCAAGGTCAAAGACAATAGATAAAACAACGGAATTGAGCATTTCATCCTTCTGTTCAGGCAACAGCAGAAACTACTGAGAGCCCTGGAGCAACTTGAAGCCGGCCCTGGCTACAACATCTCTCAGTGTGTCAAAACAGACAACAGCAAACAGCCGGTGAGTCGCGAGGGTCACAATTAAGAATGAACAAGAATGAATGACACACAAGTCACAAGTCGTTTCTAATCTGCCGTGAGGAAACGCTTCCAACTAGTATGGTATGTTTGTGTTGTCATTACAGAGAAGGCAGTCCTTGGCAGAGGTGACACCCACTCTTTACGTTACCATGGAGATCCTGTCAAACTGGGGGAGTGCTTTGCAAGTGGGGCTGACTGAGTTGCAGTTCTTCTGCCCCAGGAACAAGAAGCTGTATGTGTCACCTCACGACCTGGACATCAGGAATGCTGACTATCCCGGGAATCTGGGGGCGCTGGTCAACGGCAAGGCGAAGGTGAGTCTCCGCTGGCTTCCTCTCAATCATATTTCGATGATTGCTGCTTGTTGGTAGGGCTGCACAATTTTAGTTTGTTCCCTTCTACATGCTATCAATTAAACTTTATGCACTAATTTGTTCGAAGCCTCTCTGATCAGTTGTTGACAAATCAGAGGCCAGTCATCAGAGGCAGTGTTCAATAGGCAGTGATGAGAATGTCTGGCCAGTAGCGAGAGGAAAGGAAGAGAGGCAAGTCAGCTGGAAAATGTTACAACTTTATTGATCGGGTTTTAAATGCTGCAGTCAGTTGCATTAATTGGATTTGAACAGACTAGATATGCTCAGTTAAAACTTTCCAATTCCATGACCAAGGTTTTGTTGTTGTTTTTGTCTATCCTCTTGGGTTGACAGACCACGAAGGACCGCCACATGTGGATGTGTCCGTTCCACCCCCCCATCCAGCTCTACTTCATCATCAGGAACACGGAGCGCTCCTCAGACTTTGGAATATCCCGCATCAAAATCTGGAACTACAACAGAAGCCTCAACGTCAGTGCTTTTTCTTTGTTTGTTATTTTGTGTGTGTGTGTGTGTGGGGGTTAATTGTACAATGTTATATAAGTTAAATTTAACTCAGTTGTTAAAAATGTGTGCAATCCTTTCCACACATCCCTTTGATTATCCTTCTCTCGAGTTCAGAGATTATTCAACGCTCCATGTTTAGCTGGCTGGGGCAGCCGAGCGCATAAATCCAATATGCTGTGTGTAGTCACTGTGATGAGGGGTGACCATATTGGCGGGGTTGCATTGGGGGCGTGGTTCTCTTTAAGCAGTGGCTGGCTGAGCTGCCAGTCAGTCGCTCCAAATGTGGAACAGTGAGAGATTAGCCCCAGAGGATTAGTGTTCGGGGAAACCTGGGCTGCTGCCTCACTGCTGTTTACAAAGGGGTAAAAAGACCCTGTGATGATGTCTCTTTCTGGCAATCTACAACTATATAGAAATACATGGTGCATCATGGGTAGCGGATTGTGAATGCGTGTCTGAACCTGTAAGGTAAGAAGCTATCAGTTTAAAACAGGGAGCCGGCTAACCTGCAGGTCCACTGTGATTTACTGGCTAGCGGATCGAGGAGATTTGAGTTGGGCTTTAGCCATCTCTCCATGGCTACTTACTGCTAGCTGGAAGAGTTCATGGTCTACATTAAGAAATAGATACAAGAATCACTTCTTCTTCCTTCTTTTCTCTTTGATTTATTGTATTTGGTTCCATTATCAACCGATTTACTTTTTTCGTCTTTGTGTTTGGCTTGTGTTGCTTTGTGTTTCCTTGACAAAAACGTAGAATTAGAATAATTTTGTCAAGTGAAGATATAATGTGAAATGTTAAACAAATATTTTCTTGTAACCCAAAACAAAACAAGAGTGTGCTTCCTTTTGCACACTACATTTGAACCTTATATCTTCACATATTCATTCATGTTCATTTTAACAGTAGAGAGTATTATGCGTCAATCCCAGACAAAGTAATCCCAAATAATTAGGTATTTTACAACACAACAGCTAAAAGTCAATTTGTGTGCAAATGTTTGAACATGACGTGATTTAAGGGTGCAGGTAAATTGAGGCGTGTTCTTTTTCAGGAGCTGGACATTGGTGCACGGCATGTGAAGCTGTACCTCAACAGCACGCTGGTGTTTGAAGGTGAGCTAGAGAAGGGCTGCGGCAACCAGGTCTTTGACTACAGCACCACCATCGACCTCCAGGCATACCAGGTCTCAGAGTCCTTCTCCCCCAGCCCTGTATCTTCGGGCAACAACCTGCGGGGCGCTAGCCCCCAGCGCCATGACGATAGGACGGGTCTGGAAGACGGCAGCGCTCAGCGAGACAACAGTTCGAGTCTCCAGCCTGCAGAGGCTGAAGGCCAGGCTATGATAGACATGCAGGACAAATCACATACATCGCTACCACCCATCACTCCTTCACCAGCACCGGCCCTCATCCTCCGCCCTGCGCCCCTCCATGCAAAAGAACTCCTTTGACCTGCCTGCTTCAGAAGAACCCCTCCCTCTCAGGCAGCAGCTGGAGCAGCCAGTCCAGCTGCCAGCACCCATGGAGCAGACAGTCACCACCCAGCCCTCCTCCTCTCGGGTGGCCCCCCAGTGGCTGCAGCCCCTCAGTAGGGGAGCCCCCGAGGGCTGCGAAGCCAGCAGGGACAGGGAGAGGCCCCGGTGGCTGGTGCCTCAGCAGTCTGTGGAGCCCAAACCCGCTTCTGCCTCCTCGGCCTCCTCAATGCTCCCGGAGCTGTCGTGTAACCCCGGCCGAGTGTGCAGAGGGATGGAGAGGACAGTGAATGGGGGTCAGTGGAAGGCTGACTCTCTGGACCTGAGCTGCGACCTGCTGGAGGAGCTCGGGGAGCAAAGACAGACAGACCGGCCCATCAGTGGACGCAGGAGCTCATTCAGAAACGCTGCCAGGCAGACAGAGGAGCAACACCTCGGAGCTACTGCACTCTCAAGCACTGGTAGGCTAGGCCTGCTAATATTTCATTATCGCTCTCCTGTAGTAGTAGTAGTAGTACTAATATCATAATGTCTTAGACAGTTGTATTACATTTAACATCGAACTCTAGTGTGTAATGCACAAGCACTGAATCAGAACGAATTAGAACTGATCAAAGATCATGATTCCTCAACAACATGGAGCTTCTGGTGGGTTTTTTTGATCACCACATGTCAGAACTGAACCCTTGGCTCCCACAGTTACTCTCTCAGATCTTGATTTGATTTGATGCAGTCGTCTTAACGTTAGTCAGAGTATGTTTGTGTGTTGAGGGCGGGCCGATTAGTGTGATGCTTGTCATTATTGGACTGGTTGAACGAAGTGGAGTGTCTCTCTTTCCACTGCTATTTGATTTATTTTTTTAATTGAAACGTGTAAAGGAAGTCGGCATCTCTGGGGATCTTTTGAGATTATAGAAGAGGGCAGATTCCCACTTTACAAATCTGACTGCTGCTTCCATTATAATCCCTTGATCTTCCAGACTACAGGCAAATGAACTACCAGACTTCAGAGGCTGTTTGCTCTCTCACACACACACACACACACACACACACACACACACACACACACACACACACGCGCACACACACGCGCACACACGCACACGCACAGAGAGAGAGAATAAGCTGCAGAGGAAGTGCACTCTAACAATCTTTTGCCTGTGAACACAATACAGTCAGTCAGTCAGGTGGAGGCAGGCGTTTGTACAGCAGCTGTTTGACACCTGGGGATGTAAAATTGGTTCAAACATTTGAGAAATTTACAACTGGACAGAAATGAGACTTGAGACTCACAAACTTAACTAAAACTTTTGTTGTGTTCAATATTCAGTGCTAACTGAAGGCTGTTTATAATCAGACCTCAACAGTACCTTATGTAGGCCTTCTGTGTTTGTGTATTCCCCAGAGGAGCCGTTGTCATTAGTAACCACTAACAGGAGACAGCGCACCCCTCGGGCCCAGTTACGCAGCCAACAGGACGACACCCTCATGGAGTCCTGGGACTCTCTTACCAAGTTCAACCAGTGCCAGCGTGGACGCATCTCCAACATGGGCTTTGAGGGTGACATCTTTGACGAGTTCCTCCAGCGTCAGGGCCGGGGCCCACCCACAAACCCTGTCAACCCCTCCACAGCGCCCAGGAGCCCACTCTCCTCCCTGGCCCCCCAAGGAGGCCTATTCGAAGACCCAGAGGATGATCCATCCACAGAGCGGGAGGAAGAGTTTGAGATCCCAGTGCTGCCTCAGGGCCAACAGCTGGTCATCAGCATCCTGTCCACCTGGGGCGACCGCCACTACGTGGGTCTCAACGGCCTGGAGGTGTTCAGCTCAAGCGGAGAGCCCCTCCGTCCTGCTCACATCCATGCCGACCCTCCAGACATCAACATTCTCCCGGCTTACGGCAAGGACCCACGTGTGGTCAGCAACCTGATCGATGGGGTTAACCGCACTCAGGACGACATGCACCTCTGGCTGGCCCCCTTCACCCCTGGCCGCAGTCATGTCGTCTTCCTGGACTTCGGAGCTGCCCACCAGGTGGCCATGATCCGCGTGTGGAACTACAACAAGTCGCGCATCCACTCCTTCCGAGGGGTGAAGGAAGTGGAGATGCTGCTGGACGGAAGGTGCATCTTTAGGGGCGAGATCGCCAAGGCCTCAGGGACCCTGTCTGGAGGTAGCTCAACAGGATAGGCTTTCTACTTGTTATAGGCCTTTGTGTGTTTTTTAATCAGCTGACTTTTTTCACTAAAGTACTAAACTTTGTATAGAGAACCTCTAAATTGCAACATGTACTGCTAGTTTAGTTTAGTTGTATTTCTCCATTGTAACCCCAGGACTGGACCAGTTTGGGGACACTATCCTGTTCACCACTGATGATGAGATCCTGGAGGCGATGTCTCGTTATGACGAAACCTTCCAAAGCGAGGGCGAGGGTCCCGAGAGGCTGGTGCACGAGGAGGCGCTGCAGAGACCCTGCACTGCCGATGGAGAGGGAGAGGAAAGGCCCTTCACACAGGCTGGCTTCCGAGAGGAAGACCTCACTGTAAGTACAGGACATGTCATGGAAAAGTCCTGGAATTTCTTTAACAAAATTGTGTAGGAACCCGGAGTGTTTCTGATTCCCACATAGCTGGTGCATTATTTTAGGCATCAGAATGAGGAATTGAGCCATGAGGGCATCAGCAAGATGGTGTGATGCAATTACGTTTCTGAAATGTCTTCATATCCTCTCAGTTGAAACTCCACCTCAACCCCACCGTAAGCCACTCTGAGGAGAACATGGAACATGTCCCTGGGATGTACACTGGAAAGTGTGAGTACATGCCGCCACATAAACAATATCCTGTCGTCACATCTTAGAGGACTGGCTCTGGTTAAGGGTTTGTTTTTCATCCTTAGACACTGACCTTACAATGACTGGATGTGTTTGTCTCCCCCCCACCCTTCCACCCCAGGCCTTAGACTAGAGCTGGTGTTGACGTGGGGGGACTCTCACTACACTGGTCTGACGGGGCTGGAGGTGGTGGGGCAGGAGGGAGAGAGTTTACCTTTGGACCTCAGTATGATGGCTGCCTCGCCCAGGGATCTCAACGACCTGCCTGAGAATGGACAGGACCTACGCACCCTTGACAAGTACGTCTGACACCTCGTTCTGTGTGAGCATTTAGCTGATGCTCTTACCCAAAAGTAATGTGTGTCGATACTATAAGTTTAATTTCTGGTATCACAAAATGTAAGCAACCCCTCTCTCCCAATCTCACTCCCTTTCTCCCCCTATCCCGCTGCCAGGGGAAAAGCTAATGATAGTATTTCCTGTTGCGAGCCAAATATCGCCTTCATAATCATCATTCTGTTTGGTTCAGTCTCCAATGTTGACATGTCTTCTTTCCTTACCCAGGCTTATAGATGGTCACAACATCACCACAGAAGACCAGCACATGTGGCTGATCCCTTTCTCCTATGGAGAGCCCCACACCCTGGCCATCACCTTTGACAAGACCCAGACCATTGCTGGACTCCGTGTCTGGAACTACAACAAGTCCCCAGAGGACTCTTACAGAGGGGTGAGACACTCTTTGATCAGGCTCAACCAATATTCAGTATTCAACCAATATGATACCATAAACAGCGTATACCACCAAGAGATGTAATATGATGAAGAAGCTATAAAACATTCAGTACAATAATCACAATATTGTCAATTACTTATTTCACAAGATCAATCTTTCTTGTTAAGATTGTATTTGAGATGATAGTGAAATCATCTGAATGAAGTAGTAGCTATTTTGGCTTGTATGAAGCAGAGTGATGTAATCCAAGGGTCATGTGCCCTTCAATGAATCATCAAAATATGGAGGAGTGTGTCAACGAGCAGGAGTACCTAATAAAGTGGCCGGCGAGCAGAGTGTACATGAGCAGAGTAAAAACACACACATCCCAGTCTCAACCAGGTGATCATCTGTTTCAGGTGAAGGTGGTCCACGTGTTCATGGACGATGTGGCCATCTCCCCAGCAGAGGGTTTCCTCATCAGGAAAGGACCAGGCAACTGCCACTTTGACTTTGCCCAGGAGATCCTCTTCATAGACTTCCTCCAGACCCCCACCGACAGCAAGACCACCGAGGACTACTCTCACAAGTAGGGGCCGGGAGTTTGGATTCAGTTAGTTAGCTAGTATGTGATGTTGTGTGAACTGCATCTTCCCAACTGTAACTGTGTCTTCTCTAAATCAGGGGAGGCTCTAAGAAACAAGAGCAGGCCAGCATGGACTACGAAGCCCCCATCATGCCTTGTGGGTGTATCCTCTCTTTAATTGTGACACCGTACACACACTGACTTACCAACTCAACGGGTTGGACAGCTTTGTTTTAAATGAATGGAAAAAGAGGTTCCAGACCAGACCAGACCCTGACGTGTCTTGATGACGACACAAGGTCTTCCATGTCATATCGTCCTTGACCTTTACCCTGCCAGTTATCTTCCAGCTGCAGCTGTTAACAACCTGGGGAGACCCTTACTACGTCGGCCTCAACGGCCTCGAGTTCTACGACCAGAACCACGACAAGATCAATCTCAGTGACAACAGTATCCTCTGTGATGACTTAACATCAATACTCATGGAATACATGCATATAATCTGTCACATTGATGTGTTGCTGTGGTTGCTTGTGGAGGGCGTGGTGCATTGGTGCATTGGTGCATTGGTGAAGGGCATCAGTTTGAATAGGTCTGTTCCTCAACGTTACGTCTCTCAGACATCGCTGCTTTCCCAGACAGTGTAAACGTACTGGACAGTGTGAACGGTGATGTGAGGACTCCAGATAAACTGGTTGATGGCGTCAACAGCACCTGTGATGGAAGGCACATGTGGCTGGCCCCGGTGCTGCCTGGACTGGTAAGGATGTGGGCTGTGTATGAGGGAGAGGAGCAGAGCGAGCAACCATACTGCAGCCAGTTTAAAGACGTCTCTGCCCTACTTGCTTTGAGTGTGCTGGTTGTGTTTCTCACAGGTGAACCGTGTGTACGTCATATTTGACCAGCCAGTGACCGTGTCCATGATCAAGCTGTGGAACTACTCCAAGACGCCACATAGAGGGGTGAAGGAGTTTGGGGTGAGCCTCCTTGTCTGCTATAAGCCACGCACTCACCTTCTTACTTTTGCACATGAGGCATGCCAATATCCTTGTGTGTTTGTGTGTGCAGCTGCTGGTGGACGACCTCCTGGTGTATAACGGCATCTTGGACAGTGTGAGCCACGTGGCACGAGGTATTCTGCCGACCTGTGACCCAGTGGTGCCCTACCACACCATCCTCTTCACTGACAACGCCTACATCGCCCACCGTGAGAGGAACACAGTCATCAGGTACCCTTAGGACGTATGCGGCTTGACCCAGACATAAGGATATGACTGGCTGCCTTGGTTACACGTGTGATTGGTTGCATACTGCCTGTTGCAAAAAAATACTGATTGCTGATTGGCTCTGCACCCTTTCTGTAACTTGTCACGCATGTTGCATTACATTATTGGAACACAGTGTACATCTATGATAAGCCTTGTCCAGCGGGGAGTATTCCCTTTTGCACACTGTAGGTGAAATCGAGTGTCAAAGGATCCCAGTCACAGAACTTCTTACCTTTTTTAGATAGTTGTTGAGTAATATCCTATTTGAAGACAGTGATTGGTTAACATAATGGGTTTGATAAAACCCCTGTTACCCCGAGTTGTTTTGAACGGAGCTGTGCTCTTCTCCACCCCAGCCCCCGTGGCAGCAGACACCACCAACAGTGAGTAACAGAGCCCTGAAAGCCCCGTGTCAGCACCCCCCTGTGGTCGATCCGTGTATTGAAGATTCCTCCAACACCTTCGAATGTCCCCCAGTCATCCCTCACCCTCACCCCACAGTTTAGCTTGTGATGCCTCAATCCCCCACTCCTTCCTCCCTCCCCTTCTCCCTCCCTTATCTCTCTAGCTCCATCTTTGGTCTCACGGCCTGGACCTGCTGGCCTTCAAGCTTCGCTGTCAATCAGGCCTCCATTTTGTGTCTTCCCCTATTCCAAGTTCCCATAGGCGTGACTAGATGAAGTATTCACCAAAGTGTAACTGCTGTGGCTTCTTGTTGCGTTTCAGTAATTATGTGGAGGACCAGGATGTGAAGATGACCAATGAGAATCAGATCGTCCATCACAACAAGAGGAAGCAGACAGCAGATCCAGGTGAGCTAGCTAAACAAATTTTCCTGGGTGGGTGGTATACAGCATCAATCAGTACAACATTCCTTGAATCTAATCGTGTTGTTACTGCTCTATTAAAAAGCTTTATTTGTTCTCCCTCAATGCAGCTCTTCGTCCTAAAACCTGCATGACCGACGCAGGGAGAGGAAAGAGGTACTGACCAACAGATGGATGTGGATTCAGGTCACACTGCTCATTCAATGGGAACTGAAGGGGAGGAGCTATGGCTGACTGTTTCAGCCTCCTTTACAAAAACAATCCCAAAGCGCTCCATCAGCCTCTTTTCCACGCTTTGAAATTGGGGCGACAAGGTCCCCACTGAGGAGGACGGACTTGCACAGGACACAGTCGGTTTGCACACACCCACAGGATTCTGCTTCATGGTTGGATGGCTCCCCCGTCCCTCACCACATAGACACACCCACAGATGCATATTATCCAGAACCTGTATAGTTGCCCCTGTTGCCCCTGTCCCTCCCACAGTGCCAGGGTAAACCTGTGAGGCTGCCGTCTGTCAGCCCTATGATTGTGCCTCGTTCTAATCACTCTTATCTGTGGCTGCTAATTGTGACTTTTGTGCTGCGTACTTAAATGCTGCTTGTATCGATACTCAAAGATAAGCTCCGGGTACACAGGTACACGCCGACGACCAGACTTTAACCACATCTGATTTATGATAGCCCTACGATAACTAACACACCCGGCAGTGTGCACCAACCAATCATAATGCTATGCAGACACTAATTTCTATCTATGAACAATTTCTATCTTCTGGCTGATATGTTACAAAGCCTAATGGTTTTACTGGGTGGCAAAAGACGTTCTCACCTTTGGAAGATTTATGGATGCCTGAAGTGGTACCCTAGTTGTATAAAGTACAACAAGAGGATTTTGGTACATTTTAGCTAAAACAAAGACTACAGCTGTACTAGGCTACATTGGCTATTCAGACTACATCTTCTTAGACAAATATTTGGCTGAATTTGGTATCAATTCATATATTTTTTCCAAGTACAACATTTTTCTGCTCAGCATCAGGTACATTCGTCAAGACTTGTTTGCTATCCAAGTGACCTTGACTGAAGTTGCTACAGAGGGTAGAAGCCGTTCCAATCATTTGGTTGGAAATAGAAAAGGGAAAAATCTACATTGGCCAGTTGTGTTTGGATTTCGAGTCGCTAACTTCTAATATGCAAGCACTGTTGACATACCTCAACCGGAGGGGAGTTATCTTTAAAAAGGGATGAAATCTGGTTCTACCTTGATTATAATACTTAGTACTTGGTGTTGTACAAACTGTAGTATTTTGTTGCATGGGACAGTCTCCTCGGCGTTGGCTGAAGGTACCAACTTAAAATGTTAGACAGTTTGTGTTTTGAAAAGATTTGCTGCTTCATTGAGCCACACTATAGCCTGTTTCATACTCCAAGTCCTTGCATATGATGGGAGGAATCTGATGGTATACGAAATGCAGTTTTATGTATTTAATTTCAACGTGTCTAACAGCAACAATAGTCATCACCCTGTATCTCAGTCCTGCTCCGTGTGGTGGCGGCTATGATTGTACATTAGACATTCTGTGTTTAAAATATTTAATTATTTTTCTAATCTTGTTTAAATGTGTATATTTGATGTAGGTATATTTGAATAAATAAAAGAAAGTCTTCACGTTTCTGAAAAAGATGAACTCATTGTTGGCTTACATTTCTAGTCTTTGTTTAGGCCAGTGGAGTGACCAGCCTGTAGCCTCAGTGGGCCGAGTCTCTACCTACCATGGGTGAAGGTCGTCTTTTCACCATAGACTTCAGATGTGTCTGAACATGCAGGCCTGTAGCACTGTCCTCACTTGACCTGGTACCGTTATGTTTCAGATTACACCGATAGAAATTATCTCATATTGAGGGAATAATAACCAGTGTTGAGAGGAAGTCAAGGGACCCTTGAGCTCCATAAATATTGCCTGAGACATTTTAATGCAGAAACTGCAATACAATTCTTGTCTTTTGTATTATAATCACATTCAGTAGTGGAAAGAGTAGTAGTGGTGGAGCCACCTACCACTTCTACAAACATTTAGCAGTGAATAGCACGTCTTCGCAGACCAACAGCTTTGGAGACGAAACCTTTAGATTTTTCCTGGAAAGGTCCCCTCTGCTCTCTGGTCATCCCACTTCTGGATCTAAGCAGCAGAAAATGCACAGGAAAACTTAGTTTGAAACCTCAATATGGTTCTTTCTATCTTGAATGCTCATATTGGCTCATTTGAATTGAATTGCTTAAATTTTTAACCTTAATGAAAGTTATTTGACCTCTAGCTGAACAGCAAATTGAACAGCCCACACAAGGGCAACCACCATTTATATTTTACTATTTACATTGTGTTTGTCTCTCTTAGAAAACGACTGAGCTAATGGAAAAGTTCAGAAGTGGTCCATATTTACCCAGGACATGGGGCAGAGTGATTTGTAGACCCTCTTGTACCAATCACAGGGGGCAGTGTCAACTCCTTTGGCGTCAAGGGCTTTTTGGCAGCGGTGATAGTCTATAAATAAAGCAACAACAATAAATATGAAAAAGGTCCATGATTTTTATCCAAGATTGAGGGGGAAGGGGCCTGTCAGTGGTTCTTAAAACATCTCAAATTGGATCACATCCAGCTCAGAGTTGAGAGGTCAACATCTTTAAATATCTTAGAAGAGCTGACAGATGTTTTAACAGCAGCTCTCCACAAGGGCAAGTGTCCCTGGCTTGAGGCACTATGGCATAGACATAGTAATATCTAATTGAAGTTAACGCCATTAACCACATGTCTTCATGGTTTTAACTTTTATTACATGAGTATTTCATCTTCATTTCCAAATGTAAGAAGGGCTTGGGAGCCCAGCTGAATGCTTCGACCTTGACCTTGACCAGCCTTACCCAGGTAGTTAGACCAGCAGTTCCTCGTCTGGTTCTGGTTGGGGAACCTGGCGTCAAACGGAGCAGTGCGGTACTTCTCCAGCTTGGCTTGGATGTCTTCAGCCATTTTCACTTAGATCAACAGTCTTCAGGACGATAGAGGGGCAAGAAAGAGACGTTTCTGTCACCCAAACTGAAGCTGCAATGCCTGGAGACTGAGTTCACTAGAGCCGCAGCTCCACTTAGGGCACGTGTGAGTTAACTTTGCCTATGCGGACCGATGAAGGTTTAGAGGATTCATTTGGGGTTTCAGCGGGCTGCGACACACTGAAGATGATTCTGGATATGTAGAGCATGTTTTAACCCAGATAAAATATTGAATAACACCGGAAACTACATGCAACCGGTTATAAAAACAAGTGATTGGTGTTATTCAACGTATCAGCTTTTCACTTGTTTTATTAGAAAAAAACACCTGTATGAAGCAGAATATACGCCACCATATTTACACGCTTGCTTATCAATAGCCTGTCAAAACATGTCCTCTTAACATATAGCCTAGTTTCATTCTTGTTAATCTGACCAATATACATCTAATGTTGTATGTGAGCAAGTACTTTAATTGTTAATACTACAGAGTGAAATATAGACGGAAATGTGGAGAATTAAGCGCTAATGAAATTAAGTGGTTTCATTTTCAGACCAGCAGGCTGAGCCTTATTTAGTGTAATATTCTTTCATAATGCACGTGCAGCCTTTAAATAACTGTGATGTCGTTTTTTAAGTATGTATTAAAAATGTTACCTTTTGTTGCAGAAGTGAGTCTATACCGGACGGTGCTGCGTTCCTCAGATAAAGCAGCCAGCCAGTCACGCGCGTCATCAGTCTGACGGCACTGTAGCCGTGCAGTCCTATCATAATGGTATGGCGGATTCAGGTCATGTTTGAATGACAGCCAATTGGGGTCATAGCTCAGAGCACTGACAGGTTCGATCTAAATGATCAGTGATGAAGAAGCAAAAAAGAAAAAGAAAAAAACATTGGGATGTACTGGAAATATCACCAATGTGGAGGTGTTTGGATTGATTGTATGTTTCATACACACTGTTGTATTTTTCTATTCAAGGCAGTAAGTATTTAGTCTTCCAGTGTCCATGTTAATCATTAATGGGCTATACAGTTGGGTAAGCAATATGAAAGGTATCTCAGGAGGTTACACATGCGCACTAGCCCCTGTTATTTCCCCCCTTCCATTACATATCTATATTATATAATATGTATATAAATCTCAAGTAAAAAACGGGACAACTGCTGCTTGTCTAAACTAAACCAGGAACTTACTCTCTAGGAATTACAGCTGTCAGGCCGTTGGGGGGCGCAAGTGAAAGCATGCGCGCAACAGGGATCATGTGAATGGGGACTGTGGTTATGGGTCCTATCAGGTGATATCAAGGGATAGAAGAGCACAGTACCCAGTTATTTAGCCGGTCGGTTATCTTTGTGCTCTCGATTGGGCATCATCATAGGTAGTACTTCATTTTGGCTTACAGAAGCTATATTCACTTCCGCCCAAGACTTGAATACACCTATTAAAACATGGTCACAGTAATGGAGGTATTCCGGCCATGGACTGTGGACTTTGCTGCAATCCCTCTTTACTGACAATCGGTTCAGTCTGTTTGTGCAGCCACGGTAAGATTTGTCCGCCCGGTATTCTCTCAGTAAACCTCCACAAATTGAGCGTCCAGTTTGTACGAGCATCCAAATCCCATCCGCTCCTCAGAAAGATCTGCCGTGAGCTTCAGCCTTGTTTCACTGCGTTCATGCCGTATAGGCTCTTCCTGTTATTCGGGGTTGAAGGTCTGATTACTTCTCCACAAGGAGCGAACTTCCATTGCCAACATTATTCACTAGGAGAGCGGGTATAGGCGTGCGCGTCACGCGGAGTAAACCACGCGCCGCTGACAACCAGCCAGCATGGCAGCGGGACGTTGGCCACTACATCCCAGTACATATGCATGTACTGAGTGCAGACATAACACAAGAGGGCATCACGATGTTACCGAACCTCCACCAAAGTGTCGGTAGCATCCCGGTTGACAAGACCCATCAATGAAATTACATGAGACTATTTCTTCTAAAAGTACAGTTTAATATTCAAGCATATCAATTAAAACCAGAAGGAAAAGTATATTCCACAGGTTCAATATATTAATGTACGGCAAAAAATAAAAACATTATCACTCATTTTTAAAAGGCATACATGTTTGACAAACCACCTTTACGAGGAGCTATAGCTATGTTGAAACTTTGAAACTGAAGTGTTGAATGCCTCAATGAGGTTTGCAGTTCTGTCAGTGTACACTAAAGGCATCACTAGTTACAGCATCTTGGATTGAGTAAGAACCCTCTAATGGACACAAATGTCATATGATTGTCATCTACAGTACATTTGACTGCAAGACTGCCTTGTCAAAGCTTTTGGAAGCAGGATCTTTTACAAAAATACTCACATCAACCACAGCATTGTATAACTTCAACTACCAATTTACATCTGTTTCATAGGGTTAAAGCAAGTTCACCAGAAAAACCAACCGAGTGAAACTATGGAAAACTCATATTGTGCAACCATGCATTAAGGCTATTGTAACTTGGGAACTATGACCTTTTCTATTGGCATGCTTTTGCTGCCTTTAAAAGCACAATGCAGCAATTAGTTGCATAGATCCAAATCGTAATCCAGCTGATAAGAGTCTGTGCACAAAGAAAACAGAGCACTGCACTGATGCTTAAAAGTGCGAGGAAATAATACAGCAAGTCAGGTCGTCTTGATGAACAGTCTGAAAAACAGGATTGTCAGGAGACAGTAGGTTTACAGGAAGTAGATGAGGTTGACCTTAAGATAGTATGCATCCAAACAGGTCTGAGAACAGTTAATGTCTAGTTTGTCCAATAGTCATATGGAAAGATCCTATCAAATCAAGTCAAACAAGGTGCACTGAACACAAATTAATTTGTTTGGTTGTCAGTAGTCATAAGGCCGTCATAGCTAATGTACACACTTTGGTTGTTAAAGTCAGGTCAAGCTACTGTACAGTTAGCTATGTCATATGGTTGCAGCATTGAGGATATACTGTACATTTTACAATTGGTCCCATCACTCTTCACTGAAGCGGAGTCGGTTGAAGGCCTCTTTGATGTCGTCATTGGTCTCTGAAATGCTGCCGGTTCCAATGCGGAGAACCCTGCTGGTGGGGACGTCCTGCTTCAGCTTTCGCTTGCCGAGGACCACAGTGCCCTCCACACCCTCACTCCCCGGGCCCGTCAGCAGGATGTAACAAGCATGGCGCCCACGCTCCAACAACGTGGCTAGGATAAGCACACACATGGTCATGTATTATTCACCCCAGCGGCATCCCCCATACCCACAACCACCAATGATTCACACCCTTGATTTGTCTACCCAAATAAAAATTCTAGGCATCTGTTTGAGTGAACGAAATCCAAATAACAAGATAAAAAACACCTTTAAATGCAATGATGTGGTCCATGACATTGGTTGACTCTAGGAGAACTTTAGAATAGTGAGGATGCAGCATGTATGAACAGCGGTCACCAGGCACTGGCATCTGAAAGAAAATATTCATTTCAAACAGGTCTGTACTTTTATCATCTCTCACTCATTGCCATCTGTGTATAAGAGTTACTCCTCACAAAGGTAGTGCACTCACAGAGTTGTTCTCCGGGGGCATCATGCCCCAGAACATGAACACAGAGAAGGAGTTGATGGTGTTAATTGAGGCCGGTCGGGGTGAGTTAGGACTGGCCAACAGGTTGACTTCCCACAGCACACCACCCGACTTCCCATCCAGAATCATGACCTAATGGGAAGACACATAAGGGGGAATGGCCATTGAACCGGATGTCACCATACAAGAGAAGCAGGGCAAAGACAATGATGAAATTAGGGTTTGTTATTGAAAGGATTTGTGATTGCTGAGTGGAATTTGGTATCACAGTAGTGTTTGTACTGTTGCGACCCAACTTACCCTCTTTGTGCTGTTGCCAATATCCTCCTCAACCACTATATCAAGTATACCATCTTTGTTAAAGTGACCAAAGGAGGGCTCACTGAGTGAATGAGAAGAATAGATGAGAAGATGTATTTGACTCAAAGAGCTTGGTTGCAATCACAGAGTATGATACCGTGTGTTAAAGGTGCATTAAGTAAGTAAGATCTTTACTGTCCCATAGCACTAATTAAAATACATCTATAGGGGTTTGATAGGGTTATTGATTACCAATGACAATCACTTTGCCAGGCACTTAGATTTCTAGCTCACTTTCTGGCCCATACTCCAACCCTCCCCTCACATTTTCAACTGCTCAAACATGGAGGACGGTGCTACGAGTGAGTGACAGATGCTGCGTCACATTTTGTTCTCAATTCAAAAAAAGCAGCATTATTTTGTATCATGATACATTACCTCTTTACTAGACGTTTCTGTCGGATCTCTGCTCTAATTAACTAGCTTCCATTACAGGATACCGTAAGCTTGCTGGCCAGTAGAGGTCAATAAAAGTCATACATTACTTAATGCCCTAGCTCTATTAGAAATCCACAGACGTACCTGAGGACTGTGCTGGTATTGGATCTCCAAAGTATTTGCAAACTGTTTCCATCTACTAATACCACCTCCTCCCTGGTCACTAGCAGCAGGTTGGAGGGATCGTCTTTGGTCCCTGTTCTCAGCACTTGTCTCACTGAGTCTGACCTGCGGAGGAGAAAAATGATCATGATTACTAGCTCTTTGGTGAAATCTGTGTTTCAGACCTGGTTGCAGTTTAAGTCGTAATGGTATGTTGGTATTTGGCTGCTTCTTACTCGTAGACAGGTACAAGGCCAGAGGTGTCACTGGCTTTGCTCTCCCAGTGTTTATCCTTCTTGAGGCCTGCTTCCATCCCTGCTTTAGCCATGGCGGCAATCTTCCAAAGCGCCAGTCCATACAAGCCGGTGTCTGTGGAGGAATACAAGACAACTCATACCATCAACCGTATACAGATATCAAAACACAATGGCTGGATCAGACCTCGAAATCAATACATTTCCTAGCTCCGATATTAATACTGGAAAGCCAAACCCACAGCATGTCATACTGAATCAATGCATTTCAAAATTGTTAGGATGGTCAAGGAGTTATTTACTGTGGAAACAGTGCACAGCAAGCTGTCAAAGCTGATCTCAGATACGAACCTCTCTGAAGCAGCACATAGTGAGACCCTTGGGCAGTGTAATGGAAAAGATGCATAGATGTCTCAGTTGAGTCCAGATCCACCACAGAACCAATCTGGATGCCCGTTTTCCCCGAGAGGAACACCAGCTTGGTCTGCAGACATGACAGGAGACATTTCTATTGAGCAAATTTGATTTTGTTGCTATACTGACACATGATTTAATTGGCAAGGCTTGTCCTTTGTATATTATAGTAATAGCAGAGCTGATTATTACCAAAGAAATATTACAACACTAAAATACTTCCAAAGAGGCCCTGTAAAGAGCCATTGAAAACAATGTGAGAGAGTCACAATATAGAACTTAATCTTTGCACTGTAAGATACAAAGCTAGAAAATGAATCTAGCTGTAATAATTGACATCACAGGTGTTTACCTGTATGGTGTTAGGTGCAAGTAGAGCCACATCACAGACCCTGTCCCCATCCAGATCTGGGACACTAAGGACAGACACATTTCTGTGCAAACTAAGTGTCTGAGGCTGCTGCCACCTGATAGCACCTATGAAAACACAGACAGCACACAGTTTTTTATTTGATTGATAAAGTAAAACTTCAGGTAAAACTTCAGGAAAAACTTCAGCAAACAATTGGGATTCTTTATCTGGACAGCCAAAGACAAACTCGGGAAACAAAGGCAGTCTATGAAATGTAGGACAACCTTACTGGAACAATGGGCAATGCATTTAAAATGGTGCATGCATTCACAAAGCACATCATATGACATTCCAGCAAAGTTTCCTGGCACCTTTATCTCTCTTTTGGGTGATTCTGACAATTGAAAAACCTGCTGGAGTCAGGCTTTACGTATACAATTTAGATAATCAAGGATGACACAAAAGGGCTGTAGGCAATAGCTTATTTCCTCTATGTTCACAATGATCTACTATACCGCTGTTCGATGCCATTGTATATTTTGGTGACTACTAAAATACTTTTTTCATGTTATCCTCTACTTTCAGTTAAATGAGTGTGATAATGTCTATTCACAGTGTAGTAAACAGATCATGCACTACTTTATCACCACTCTGCTGCAATCATTTGGTCTAGAATGATTGTGTTAAGTGATTTTTCAGAGACCTCCCCAAACACCAAAACAATTTGATGAATATGATCTGGACCAAAAGCTTTTGAGAAAATGTTAAAAAACTACACCTCACTCTGTACCTCAACTGTACACTCCCTCAGTACAGTCATATACACCTCAGTTGCAAACAGTTATTATGTCAGATGGGATCATCTCCCCTAAAAAATGCTGAAGTTGATATGACAAGACAAAACACCAGAAATAGAAAGATTAGAGATTAGAGGTGTTTTTACCACAGTAGAAGTCAATAGGCTGTCACTAAGTGAAAACTTCTCCAACCACAGCATAGACCCATTACTTTGTTAAATGGTACAGAGGCAGAATGTGTTTATACCTCGTGATATGTGATATATTTTAATGGAAAGGCAGGAAATTTACATTTGACGCATATCTAAAAATACAGATAGACTAAAAGTTTAAATTTAGAAATCTATTTTCTACTTGCCATGTAGAATTATTTTTGGTATTATGACTATTTATATTTTAATGATGTATAGCCACATCATGACACGTATACATACATACAGGAAATATGGGGGAATCATTTACAGGATACATAATATAAACAGGTGGAAGGAGTCACTAACCAGTGTATTTGTCAATGGCTGTGAACTGGTCAGAGTGGGACAGTAGACAGTCCCAGTCCCTGTCTCCCTCTCTGTCCAGACCACACTGGGCCCAGTGAAACTCAGGGGCCAGTGGACGCTCCCACAGGGTCTCTCCATCTGTCCCATCCACTGCAAACACAAACACACACGGCGAGGGCAGACCTGGAAAACACACACAAAGTATAAACAAATTACATACAACAATCTTAATAGTATACAACATATCCTCATCACTTAAGATTAAATTAAAGTTGAAGAATATTTTCATACCCTCAGCAGCACATGTATTGTTCTGACTGCCTTCCTTATCCTTGAGGACAAACAGGACATCCATCACCTTGTCTTTGCTTGCATCTTCGATGGCTAGAAAATCATAGGTGGCTGTAGAGGAGAAAGAGAGTAGTTAGTCCCTAAGTTAAATCACGAGCAGGCAGAGCAAAGCACAGAGTTGTCCTCACCTGCTTGGGGGAAAGTCCTGTTCCAGGCACTGAGATACTGTGGTCTGACAGGACAGGGGATGATGAAGGAGAAGGCAAACACTATGGTGAGGCAGATGAACAGGGATAGGAAGAAGATTGCAGTCCGCCAGTGGGACAGCTTGGCAAAACCCAAGCCTTCCTTACAACTCTTCTTCTTCAGCTCTGTTGCCGACAGTGCTCTTCCTGTCTCAGCCCCGCCCTCTCCATTCCTCAGAAGGTCAGCTTCTGTGGCATGGTCCGTGGCCTCCATTGTTGTTTCAATTCATTACCAGCTTACAGACCTACTTGATACAAAAAAGGATGAAGCATAGATCTTACAGCAAGGCATGTAACTCAATACAATGCTGATCCTGTGCTCTGAATAAATACTTACAGAATAAATACTTGCATAACTCTACAAACTTCTAATCCTCAGTGAACTAACCCAGCATGATACAGTCTATCTCTGTTCTACTCTAGAGCACAAACCTGCATGTGTCGCAGCTGCCTGTGATGATCAGAGCTACAAACAAAGCTTATTGGCAGTCATAGTTATATACGACAAAAAATAATGAAGGCAGCTGTGCCTGTTGATCCAGCTATTTCTGCTGCACCAACCTTTGTCGATTTGACCCTATTCAGACGTGCCAGCACTGACTCCAGAGATTTCGCAACAGAACAACAACAAACCCATGACTTGCATTCATGTCGCAGCAAACCCTATTATTTGCTCTGTACCTAGAGGCACATGGCAATACTCCATTCGCAGACGTTCAAGATAATGGTGCCTACTACATAATAACGATATGTGACATAACATGGAGTAATAGATGACATAAACTATCTAAATGACTCATATTTTTAAGCTGGCATTCTGTACTTGCTAGCTAACCCATGGGGAATTTTTATAGCTGAGGACCTGCCTGTCCGTTAAGTAATTGTGTTGGATAGCCACTTAAGTTAGCCAGCTAATTTGGTAAGTTAACGGTTAACAGCTAGTTAGTTTACTTAACTTGTTACTCGACTGAGGCTAGCTAGCTCACAGCACGAATATAGGCTATAACCAAAAGCCCCACCATTTGAGTTCTAATAAAGAATTCACACTGACTTGAGAAAAGTATTTTTCTTACTTTCTTCTCCTCTGTCGTCTTTGGTAGATAGCTAGTACGGCTAACTACGAGAACCAGGCCTGACGCCAAACTGTCACCCTCAGCTGCGTAAACAATTCACAGACAAGCCCACATTTGGGTTCAAGTGAATCTGATTTGTTCATTCGCTGGTTCTCCGCCGTTACAATTGGTCGATTCAGCACAATGGGCGTATCCTTTAGCTTCACTGACCTTTCAAACAGGATGTTTCGTCATTTCCTTAAATTAAAAAAACGGAAACTGGCAAGTCCACGAAAGAGAGAAAAGCTGCGAGTGGCGATGCTTGGAAGAGTGATTATAGTTAACTAACAATATAATAAAAATACGAAGGGAACTGTAGCCAGTCGCTTGAATTCCATAGAGAAGCGTCGAAGAGAGATCTACAACAATGTCTGCCCAAGCTCAAATGAGAGCTTTGCTCGACCAACTAATGGGAACTGCGAGGGATGGTGAGTTGCAGCAGAATGCTAGCTGTGCTAGCTAGCTAGCTAGCAAAGATGGAGCCATTGCAAAGGCTCTCTTGTGTTGGCGTGTGATGGACAAACCTTGCATGAATGGATGGACTGCAGACGGCTATGTGAAATTCAGTAGATCCAGCAGTTATCTTCTTCTCTCGGTTTTGGATTTAATGTTTGTATCCATTGTAGCTGACGTTATGACTCACCATATATTTAATTTCGAGATTTTTTTTTGTTTAATTTCCCAGTGCCGTGTAATATGAAGTTATGGCACGCAGACAATGGGTCAATAAAAAAGGAGTAAAATATCCGCACACTTGAACGATGCTCCCTCAGTGTTTATTCAGAAGTTGTGGCAGCAACGTTTTGACCTCTATTGGTCGTCATCAGGCATACAATACGTAGGCAATTGGTGAAATGAAAGGAACCCATCTATGTCGCTTATTTACATAAAGCAACTGGGTAACGTGTTGCACACAACACTCCCAATGGATAAACAGGCTAGACTTACCTACCTTGGCCCCATCCGACTTCAATATAGTTGGTAAATGAGAAACCCATCTGGTCATTAAACTCTTATCATACAATAAATGGTGATCAGGTGACTGCCTGCACAGAATGAAAGAGAATCATCCCAAATCATATCTAGTTTATATACTCAGTCGCACTAACACCAACTGATTGGTTGGATTGACTGATTGGTACATAGTTACCTTGAAAGTAAAACTACTATCTGTGGCCTCTTTCATATACAATAAATACACTTGCTGTTTGCAGCTGTTTGGATACAAACATTAAAAGATGGATCAGCTGTCAAGTCTGATGTTCATGGGCAGAAAATGACAGCTTATTTCAACCCAAACATCTTACAAACCAGAGGTTGATCCTGACAGTTGATTGAAAAAAAGACTAGTTTTGAAGTCGATAATTCGATCTTTAGAGTAAGAGTGAATTTGTGTTGTGAGTTTGTGGGTGTATGTGTGTTGAGATTAATATCAAATTCTTCCCATACATATGTTGCATACAAACTGAACAATTGTGGCCCCTTTATTTTATTCATAAAGGTTCAGTGTATCTTTGCCAGCCTACATCAATCTGCAAAGGAGTTGCAGAAAAGCCTCATGTTCATCGAGCCGTGAGTCACACATAATTTTTAAAGCTGTTATGATGAATATCCAAACAATTTGTTTGCCTTCCGGAAGTTATTGTAGCCTATTTTTCTTATCACACAAATGGGTAACTCTTCAGTGGCACTATAATTACAATTTGGAGTAGTGAATGCAGCTTGAGCTAAGACGTCTGGCCGCGCTCAATCCAAAGGAGCAGTTCTCAATGTTCCTTTAGACGTCTGTTGTCAGTCAAAACACAAACTTTGCACAGATCATTTTCAATCTGACTTGTGTATGACTCCCAACTTCTTACTACAGGTATGGGCAAGAAAACTGTTCCCATTTATACTTTTCTACAGCGGGTTTAAAATTCTGCAGCTGAGGTCTTGAAGATGCAGATGGGTACAGTATATGGTGCAGATCGCAGTGTGTATAAACTAACTTTTTTCCTTGGTTTTCATTTGTATTTTGTGTTAATTTCTTTTCAATGTTCCATATCTGTAAAGGACTTGGCTGGAGCAATTTTCTGGAATGTTTACATTTCTTATCACATTTTCTAAAAGCACGGTCTTTTTCTATATAGTCAGATTTACAAGTGTCGTGTTAACATCAAGTGAGAAACAAATTTAAGGTAGCCCCATGAAACCTCTCTATACCAATCAATTCCAACAGCACTCTTTACCAGTTACCTTACTGTTGTATAGCTCTAGCTAGCTAGGCTAATCCCATGACATTCCACACTAACAGAGTAGATGCTGAGCCTCATCACAAGCTAAACTGAGTAGAGGCTCTCACATTACTACATTAATTATGAGGCTTGGGTAAGGTAAGCACCAAGACTGATAGGAACTACGATATACTGGAGAGCCACCTGCCACTTTTACTTAGTCCCCACTGTTGAGACATTGATGGTCAGATAGGAACCCTGGCTAGCAGAAGCACAGGTAGCTTCTTACTGGTAAATATAACATTGCAGTAATTAACTGTAAGAAAGGCTTTGACATTCAGAGAGTAAATTACATTTAAGTATTAATTTTTCACTCATTTAGGTGGACACAGAATCCTAAAATGCAGCTGTAGTGACATTGTCATGTGTCTGCCGCTTTGCTATAGTGCGATCACAGTAACAGAATAGAAATCATTCTATTCCTCGCTCCTGCTAACAAATATGTGAGGTCTTTCTCATTGGTTGTTTTTGGACTGTTACAGGGGACGAGACGCGGCAGAGGGTCAAGTTCACCGATGAGCGAGTCTGCAAAAGCCATCTCCTGAACTGCTGTCCACATGACATCCTGTCTGGAACTGTAAGTGTGCTACCATTTACGTCCGAGTACCACAGAATGTTACCAATATCTATTTTAAGGCACTGAAAGGTATTCACACGGTATCAGTACCCCTGTCAATGGGGAGGCAGACACTAGCACTGAAATGCAAGATCTAGAGGGCAGAGAGGTCAGTCAGCCAAGGAAAGAAAGATCTGTGGGCAGATCAGATCAGTCACAAGGTTTGGAGTCTATGAAAAAGAGAAGGCAGTCGGAACAAAAGAAGTGTAGGTGACAGCAAGACATTGACTAATGTACAGCAAAGAAGGCAGTTCAAAAAGTAATGAAGAAAGATCTCAGGATATGAGGAAGAAATGAATCACTGTACTTCAAGCAAATTTGAATCATTTGATAGCAGAGGAAGATCTAAAGGAGTGAACTAGGACAGCACTCTACATCAAACCCTTAAAATTTGACAAATCACTCTTCTAGTAAAATAGAAAGAGCTGCAAATCCAGTAAAACACACAAGAGCATTCCCAGGACTCAAAGGAGTCTCATATTGGGTGTACAAAAGTGCACCAGAATCTCCTGAAAGTCGCTTGGGAGACACAAATAACCCTCAGATCATGGTGGGAAGCAGGAGGAAGTCTAATTCTAAACAAGAGTCTAAAAATAAGTGACTTTCAGCCCATACGCCACCTCAGTGTTGAAGGAAGGATCTAACAGACTGCTTAGTAAGGAACCAGCTAATTCAGTTCAATTCAACATTATCATCCCCAAGCAGAAATTCACTACACAGGTCCACAGCATATGTAAAGTGAAAGGCAGCAGCAGCAAAAGAAGCCAATAATTGAAATGGCAAAAAGCAGGAATACCAGGCTTTAGTGTCTTAGAGCACAAGCATGGTTTGACATCAAATTCAACCAGCCAGATAATAGAGGAGAAGTATGTTGGATTTCTAGACCTGGAAAATTGTATCAAATGTTAGAATCTGGTTAAAGTTTATCTCCAAGCCTATTGGAAATGAGGAAGCTTGGATACTCTGAGCTGCTGGAAGGTGGGTGCTGTGGATTGTGTCTATTAGTCACCAACCCCAACTCCCTCAGTCAACTTGGTGGATAGTCATGCACTATTCTTAGCTCTTCATGTATTTGTCTTACACAATTAGACGTTGCCTGTTGCCTAACAAAATGTGACATTCAATAAAGAAAGGTGTGTGTGTGTGGGGGGGGGGGAGTACCATTTCAGATTTAGTTTGAAGGAATGGAAATCCAACGATACCAACCCTGCTTTCACCAAATATCTCTCTCATTGTGATCATTTTAAAATTTCTTATTAAGAGTTAATTGGGTGATTTTGAAAATGATTCATTGTAGCATTCCCACTAACGTTTGTATCGTGTCTCCTTGTGTTTTTTGCTGACAGCGTATGGACCTGGGAGAGTGCTCGAAGATCCACGACCTGGCACTTCGGGCAGATTATGAAATCGCCTCCAAGGACAGAGACCTGTTCTTTGAGCTTGATGTAAGCGATCTCCGAAAGTATCTAAATCATCTCATCATGCCTGAGTAGAGGTATCTCTGGATTCAGATGTCCTTTTATCCCCCCCTCTCTGTCTCTCTCCCAAGGCGGTGGATCACCTTGAGTCTTTCATCGCTGACTGTGACCGGAGGACAGAACTAGCCAAGAAACGTCTGGCGGAGACCCAAGAAGAGATCAGTGCTGAGGTGGCAGCAAAGGTGAGAGCATGAGAGGGATAGAATATAAACACAGACGTGTAAAAACATGTTTCACCTGTGCACTTCCCTCATATGTATTGATTCTTTAATATATTTATTTTTGTGAAGAATGTGATTACAACATATGCCCAGGTGTAACCTGTGTTGTTTGGGTTGTGCTCCAGGCAGAGAAGGTCCATGAGCTGAATGAGGAAATAGGGAAGCTCCTGGCCAAGGCGGAGCAGCTCGGAGCTGAGGGCAACGTGGATGAGGCCCAGAAGGTCCTGCAGGAAGTGGAGAAGGTCCGCACCAGGAAGAAGGATGCCGAGGTGAGGAGCCGTGCTCAGGAGTTACTTGTCTTATCCTGAAGTTACTCTGATTGAACTGTTTTTCTGTGTACAAGTAACACATATCCCCTTTTTTCTCCTCTCAGGAAGAATACAGAAACTCTATGCCTGCCTCCAGCTTCCAGCAGCAGAAGCTGCGGGTATGTGAAGTCTGCTCTGCTTACCTGGGTCTCCATGACAACGACCGTCGCTTGGCGGACCACTTTGGTGGGAAACTCCACCTGGGCTTCATCCAGATCAGAGAGAAACTGGATCAGCTAAAGGTTTGTGCCAACTTTCCACTCCATTTACAGTATAGACCTAGAAAGTTCCTGACCAGATGGATGAGTTGTATCTGGGTTTGACACGCTTATAATAAAACATGAGGAAGGAAAAAGGCTGATCTTCATGTTGTCAGGGTGTGTGTGTGAAAAATGTGTAGTTTCATTGCTAAACCGGTATTGCTCTTTTCATTTTGATCAGAAAACTGTGGTCGAGAAGCAGGAGAAGAGGAACCAGGAGCGCCTAAAGAGGAGAGAAGAGAGGGAGAAAGAGGAGAAGCTGAAGAAGAAGTGGGTGCAGGCCTTTTAACATCTGTGGAAGCTCATTTATTGTGTGCACTGTATGTTTTACTGTTAAACCTTTTTGTCCGTTCCTTTCACAGGACCAGATCACGAAGCCGAGAGCACAAAAGGTTAGACATTCCCCATCCACCTACAGTCACAACTGTACTGTGTGTATCATTTTAAACCATCTATTTCTTCACTGCTAACTCCAACCAGGTTTGGGTAAAAACAACCTAACTGTTGTGTTATGTTATGTTATCAGGTCCCGTTCTCGTGACCGCAAAAGGAGGCGTTCACCTTCCTCTTCACCTCGGGAAAGGCGGCGTTCGCGCTCCCGCTCCAGGGAGAGGGAAAGGAGGAGGCGGCATCGCAGCCGATCCAGCTCCCGCAGCCGAGGCCACCGTCACAGCCACGAGCAGAGCTCCAGACACAAGTAATGGCACCCACGATACTTTCTCACTAGCAAAATACCCTCAAAGCTCAGACACACGTACACATTTGTCAGGGATGTGTATGTATTTATGTGTTTCCACAATTGCAGCTTTTTTCAAGACAGACCTTCCATTCTTTTTCCCTGTTAAAGTTGAAACGGTCAATGGGGGAGGCACAGGAGAGACACGTTTATTCTAGGGGAACAAGCACTGTTATTTCAGAGTAACAGCGCTTGTTATTTTTTGCCAAAGCTTGCAAGTTACTTCAGCTTGTAATTAAATAATCTTAATACAATATTTTGTGTCAAATTAAATAATCTTTTTTGTAAGCAGCCATGTAGATCACCCTATCAGGGCTTTTTTGCAATAGTGACTGGCTTTGCTGTGCATTATCCCTGACATAAAGACTCCTGTTTTCTACTTTCCTCTTCGCTGTCCTGCTGCTTTTATTGTGCTAACCCAGTTACGTCCCTGAATGCGCCACACGCTGTCTTTACCCAGGTCGTCCAGGGACCAAGAGCGCTCGTCCAGAGACAGGTCACGGGAACGAGAGCGAGACAGGCGGGACGGCATGAACGGCAGGTCCGACTCCCGCCGGGTGGACGACAGGGACACGGGGGACCTCTGAAGACCAAACGCCATGCACCACAACACACAACCTCCTCCTGTCTCTCTCACACATCTGTCCATTCATGCATCTCCACAAATGATAACCCAATGTTATACAGACTCTCCTTGCCTTGTATGAAGAAGCTCATCATTCCCCAACCCTGTTTAACTTTGCTTTGACAGCCCGGTGTGTATACATATACTGCATAAGATCACCTGAAATATTGTATGCTTTCTTGTTTCTAGCATCCAGATATATCCTAGTTTTCTTTTTCTTTTTTTTGGATGGGGATTAGTAATTGATCAGTGGTGGAGTGTAACGTATTACCCATGTATCTGTGATTTGGTGGCTGTTTATATGCAGTACATGCTATGTCTTATATTTGTAAAAAGTGCCATGCCCTGACTTCAATAGAAAATGTTCAGATTTACCTTGAAGCAAGCAGAAATTGATGCTCTGTTTATTGTTTATTACGATCCCCATTAGCTGTCACCAAAGCAACAGCTAGTCTTCCTGGACACACAACACCATGGTGACAAAAACATAGTAAACACAAGACAAGGACTGAAGCATAAAATCGAACATCCTTTTGGGTTTTTCTTTGTTGTTAACGGTTGGTAACTTATTCAGAATCACTGTCTGTAAATATATTTTGGGCCTACTGATTGTTCTGAAGAGCCTTATCCTATCAAGGCAGTAACGTCTCCCCCTGAAGACTTCTCTTCACCAGCTTGTTGCTAAACAGCAGTTGCACGGCATGAGTGCAGTTCTTGAATGTCTTTGTCCACGTAATTGTCACCAAATGATTTATAATTTGATAAATCCCTTTCATTTGTTTTAAGAGCTCACAAACTTGAAAATCAAAAGGTTTTACGGTTGCTAGTCTTAGCGTCTAGCTTATGTCGCTCAACTAATCGTGTCATCTTGTGCTGCCAATAGTGAAGGGAAAATATCTGCTTGAGAACTTGGCCAGTATCAGTCAATGCTTTTGGCAGTGGTAGCAATTCTCTTTTTGTTGTTGTGGAAGTTGTTCCTATCCTGAAGTTTGTTTTTTTAATGTAACAAAGAGAAATATTAACTTCAAACTTAGTCTTGGCACGCGAAGCGATCGGCTCAGAAATGACTATTCTTGGTTCCTTGCCATTAGAAATTTGCCACATTGGAAGTCCCGTCTGCTATTTTGGTCAAGTCATGTTCAAATCTAATGTCCCAATTTGTACAATTTCTTTAGTTGCTTCATTTACATCAGCCTTTAATAGTTGAATGCAAACACATTTAAATGGATGCATTGCTTTACCTAATGTGTGAAGTCTGTAGACTTGTCATATTTGTTCATGTTTTGCTGGAATACTTTCTTTAAAGCCTTCAATAAAATAAAATCCCAGCCTTTTAATTTTTTTTATTGTTTATTGGCCCTTTCTAGTCAAGGTAATATGCACAAGACTTGGTGAGAAATCACATACTAGAATGATAAGACAAGTATTGTCCAAACAACATAAATACATTCATTTAAATTAAGTCTTCAACTACCAGGCAGAAATGGCACAGAGAAGCAATCATACATTATAGCATTATAATAAAGAACAGATAAACATCTTTAAATGTTAAACTAGTATTTCATTTATACAGCACTTGCATGGAGAGAAGAATTTACAAGCAAAGCCTTGATTTCTGATTCAAGGCTGCACGCTTTGAGATTAAGCAACCGTGTTTAAAAAGACCTTCATCATGTCACTGTTGTTAGACGGTCAAGGCACAGTACACAGTGTCCCCTGGCTAATAATGGAGCCTTTATGATTTAGACAGTCCAAAATAAGTGACAAGTACACAATCCATCATCAGAAATTCATGATGTGGACAGCTGGATTTCATAATGTGCTGCTCTCCAGTTTCAGATCAACCTTCATTTTCTGTTTTTCCATGACTGTCTCCAACTCTGTGGCTTTGTGAGCATCCTGTGGAAATTGGAATCAAAGCAGAACAGATGAACATAAAAAGATGCCTTTTTATATTGAAGCATACGGGTAATAAGGAGGACTATATAGGACTATACAGTTCATTTAAAAAGTGACACAGGTTTACAGTGCCCCCATGCTCCAGACAGTACAGGTATGAATGAGTTACCTCCAGCAGCGATTTCTGCACGGTGAGCTGGCTGTACACTCTGGCGCCCTCATCTGGAACCACAGAGCGTAGCTCCTCCTTGTTGAGGGAGAAGAGCTGGGCTCCGGTCAGCACTCCCAGACACAACACCGTCCTGAAGCACAAGCAACACACACTGAGACAGTCCTCTGACAGCTGCCCACCAGCCTCTCGCTATTCTGGAGTCATTTCAAGTATTATTTCAACTTATTTCAACTTCAACAAATACATTCTCTATTAAGCTATTCACCAGTCCAAGTGGCAGGACAAACTGTTCTGGGGCCAGATTCACAAAGCCTTCTTGTTCGTAAGAAAAAAAAAGTTATTACATTTTTTCTTCACTTTAAGCTAGCCTTAACCCGAACCCACAAGGTAAGCCTCTTAACTCATCCATTTAAACACATTATAGACAAGGTATTTCAAAGTATTAATAGTTTTATTTACTGTATATTACATTTTTAAACGTAACATTTTATTGTTACGCTTAGCTTGTCACACTCTGTCTCACGTCTCATGAAAAGAAGCTAGCAAATTAGACGGTTACATAAATAGGCCTTTAGCCAAAAGGCAGCAACTAAAGTCTGAGCCTGTTCCTACTCAAAGTTATTTATTTAAGTAAACCATACATATAACATACATTTAACTACCCTAAATAATTGTTCCAAATTGTTATGAGAAGTGTGTAGTTAAGAAACCAAGGGAAGTAAAGAAAATACTGAAGGCATTAAAAGCCTTCTTCAGAAAAAAGTTCTTAGGTAACTTCTTGACATCTATCTTACGAGCACATTTGGGAATCTGACCCCAGGTCTGTGAGAGTTTTGACTTGACTCACGGTTCACTGAAGCCCTTCCCTCTGAGCCACTCAGCCACCTCGTCTGGGGGTGAGTGGTAGTCCAGGGGAAGCGAGGTGTCCGTGGACCGAGGGATGACCAGGGGTTTGTTCAGACCTGCCTTCCCATTGGTCAGTCTCTGGAGCAGCTCATCATTCACCAACATTACTAAGCAGATGGGGGACCATAGAGTTAATAGTGATTTGTTTTAGGCCTTTAACAGTCAATTGAAAATATATTTGAGTGGCTTCACCCAACCGAAGACAATCATTCCATCCTTCATTTGTCTCATTCCTTTCCATCTTCCACGTTCCAGTCTAGAAAACTAGTCTGGACTGGAACATCGCTCAAGGCTCCTTGGCAAACAAGATGGAGAATGTCTCTATGTGACACACCCACACCTCCCACACCAAAATGTGTAGTTCGGTACCTTTATCTGTGTCCTCCGCAGCTGGTATATGTTGGCTGTAAGGCGGTAAGCTGCGTGGGCGCTGGGGTGAGGGGGCTTCAGGCAGGGCAGAAGGGCTGGGCGGGGCCGCAAAGAAAGTCTTAGCTAGGGGTGGCGGGGCTGGAGCCTGGGAATGTGGAGCGGGGAGAAAATATCATTGGAATTCATTCAGGTATGTGAAGGTGAGAAGATACTTCCGTGCACGTGTGTGTGCGTGTGTGTGTGTGTGTGTGTGTGTGTGTGTGTGTGTGTGTGTGTGTGTGTGTGTGTGTGTTACCTTGGGAGGTTTGCTGGTGACAGGGCTGTCTATGTGAGTCACAGGCTCCAGGATGTTGAAGGGAACAAAGCCTATCTCGTTGAACCGATTACGACACTTCCACCAGCGCTTGGACGATTCGATCACCTGTCAAAGAGACAGAGATTACTGTAAATACTAATGGGCGTACCGAAACCCTGAAAATATGTTTTCTATATACTCTACACCATACTAAACTACTACAAACATCAATCGTCTTGTCAAACCCAGATTGCAACACCCTCTCTGGTTATCAATCAAGCTACATACCATCTAGATTGGTCGCTGTTATTTGGCGGGGCACACGGACACCTTGACTTCCTTACCTGTAGCATCTCCCCCTGCAGCACCGACAGCTCAGTGCTGTTCCTGGCCACAAAGTCGTAGCTGCAGCTGTAGAGTCTGTCAGAGTCTGGCGGAGGGGCACTGCTATCTCTGAGAGGAAAGAAAACAGAGGCTGTTATCATGCTGAGGGGTGGGGGTCAAAAATAATAGTTGGGTGATTTTCTCCTTGGCGGTGTGACCTACGTTTCATCGCTGATGTAGGCGACAGGGGGTCCGACTGACTGAGGGGGCTGCTGCTGCTGTGGGAGAGACTGAGACACAAACACACACAGAATGAATGCCACTTAGCAGAGTATGTACCGGCTTTAAAAGAGGTCCGATAGTCACCACCACCACGATGAGTTGTCAAAGCAACACGAGGTGGCTAACGGAGGTCCAAAGTGCTGGGCTCGGTCACAAAAACACAAAAATCATTTAACGTGACAACAAATGACAACATATGCCAGGAATTCACATTGCATTGGCAAAGAGGAACAGTGGTCACAAGTCAAAGCTGAAACAGATAGACGGACACTTGCAGGATAGCTGCTAAACACCACAAAACTACAGCCTCTAAAACTACCACAGAATTCATTCAACACCTCTGTGACACATCATGATGATCTCCAGAAAGCAGGGCTGCCATTCAGAAACCACAGAAACCCGGTGTAAGGAGCACGAAACCTGGATCTCTGAGCAATGTGAAATAGTAAAACCGTCTTTTTACCCTTTTCCCTGCATCCAGACACGGTTACGTTTCAGAGAGCCAAAACATGCCTTCATTTAGTAATAGTATGGGAATCATTAGGTCCGGTGATTGCTCTGCATGGTCGTGTAACAGCCAAGGAATATGAGGTCATGGTACAGGACCAGATGGACCCTAGGGTGTAACCACGGCTCCTTCATGGTGTTCCCATTTTCCAAGATGATAATGCCTCCATACACGCTAAACTGATTCAAGGATGAAGACAGCTTCCATGGCCTCCCCAGTCACCACATCTAAACATCACTGAACCTTTATAGGAAGTAGATTTCCACCTCCTGCATCCCTCAAAGAACCGGAGGCTTTCCTTGGTGAAGAAAGGTCCAGTATCCACTACACCCAGTTCAGGACTTGCATGACCGCATCACAAGGAGGAGTGAAGGCAGGTACTTGATTTTTATATATTATGAGGCATTTCTACTATTTTCTACAACTGCATTATGTCTGCATGCTCCTCACTTGCACACACCAATGGAGTATGTGTCTAACCCATATTTTATGCAGGTATTCCATACCTCCTGTTTTACTCGGAGGGCTTCATGTTTGTGCTGTGACTCGACTGGATCCTCCCAAACCTGCCCGTCTGCCCTGGAGGTTTCTGGCTTCCAGCCATCCAAAAACACGGGGCTGTACGGAGCTACAGGCCCTCTGAGCTGAGAACTGAGACAGGAGAAGAAAGAGTCAGTACCGGTCCTCATCCCTCATAGGTATGGCTTTACAGTGTAACCAAAAGCCAACTAACTAGGAAGAGAAGGAAAAATGACCTTTTGGTGTTTATATTTTGCAAAGGAAGAAGTCAAAGGTATGATCTTGTTGGTGTCAACACTAGTCAGGTTAAAGAAACCTTACAATCCAGCAAAACTGGGTGGACATTCTTTATAGCGACAAATATCGACATTTCATGTTACTTTGATCTCCGGGCGACCCACACACTGCTGCTACTGACCGAGGGAGTGTCCAGTTGGGACCCAGAGACGTCCACAGCTGCCTCTCCTCCTCGCTGAGGCTGTCTTGCAGCAGGGAGATGGCAGAGTTGGTCATGGCGGGGCTGGCCACCGAGCCCCCGAGAGCCGGTCCCCCTGTAGTTTTCACCATCTGCACACACACAGATAAGACAGCACCAAGGCTAACACTGTCAAACAAGCAAGGGAGGGCTGATCATGTAGCCTAACAATAGCTGGTGAGTGAAACCCACAACACTGCCAGTTTGCACATTTATGTCTGATATTGAAAGAATGGCACTGTGGGACTTTCTTCTTCTGTTACAGTGTTAAGCATGCATGCACAGAAAACCCCCCAAATGGACGCACCCAGGCACACATGCAAGCATTCACACACACACACACACACACACACACACACACACACACAGTAATACTCATTAGTCAGAGGTATGAAGTCTCTCACACACCATCATGCCTCTTTCCATACAGGCGTGTCAGGACACACACACACCTAACACACCCAGTCTACCTTTGATGCTGTTCCTTCAGACTGACTCATATCTTAATGGTACAACTAAGACAATATGCCCCATCAACAGTACAAGGCACACCTGAACACCTGAACATACCTGAAGCATAGTTAACATAGTGTGTATATCTTATCTCAGTTCAGTCTTAAGGTACATTAAGGCACATTTCTTATTGTGAACACACGTCAGGAGAATTTGTCATGGCATGAAGGAGTACAGCTCAAAATGTTTTTGAGGTATATATTAAGAATGAAAACTGTAGAAATACTGACACACAAGAAAGCCCACAGCAAACACTTCATTTATCAGGGGTAAGGAGTGTTTCAATTCAGGCTATCGCAGAGGGAACTGCCTTCTGTAAATACTGAATGAGGCTTTCCATTATTTTGATAACATGGAGTCATACTGTCTAATGACTGCCCTGGGACAAACAGCTTATATCCAGTACATGAACAGTTAAATTGTTAAAATCATAATCCAAACATGTACGATATGACTCCATCACCGTGGTAGTCTCCTAATGCTTTCATCTCCACCGTTATTCTCTGTTCGTTTCCTCTCATACAGTAATTGATACGACATGATTACGTAAGCTAGATGTATTTTAAGACACTCCTCGTGTTCCATATTGGCTTTTTATCTTCCCCGCTATAAAAGACGACAATAGCAACAACAGGTGTTGTTGTCAACAGTGCCAGGCCGGTGGGAACACTCACTCACCATATCCAGAGGTTTGAATACATGGTGCACCAGCTCCTCTGATGAAGGACCGGAGATAGCTAGCTTCAGACGGGCCTAGAGAGGAAGACAAGAGGGGGGGGGATAAACAGAAGTTAGTATGATGAAGCTCAGCAAGAGAATGATTTGTTATTAATGTAACCAGGTTAAATACACACCAGTAGGCTGAAGCAATATTTGAATATTTGGAAAATATCAATGAAATCCTCCTCTGGTGGTGGGCGGGCCTTTGCGGTGAGCATGTCCTCTGTTGTTGAGAAATGGTGACACAAAAACTACAGATAAGAAAATAGATTTGCCATAGGACTTGTTATCAGGCTCTATTGTCAAATGATAGAGTTGTTGTTTCAGCCAGTAAGGTTCCCATCAGCGAGAGATAACTTATTTTCATAACATTATATATTCTCTCTTTACCTTCAGCATTTTGCTTTTTGCTTCTCTTCTTCTTCTTCTTCCTCTGGGTCAGCACCGTGGCAGCCTCGGCAGTCTGCTGCAGCCTGGCCATGAAGTTCTCGATGTCGTCGAAACAGTGATTGAGGATCCCCTAAGGAGGGGAGAACCAGTTAGGTATCCTGTTCAGGTAACAACTACAACCACAGGTTAGTGACAAAAAAACCCATAAATGTGTCCGTCAAGGTGATGAGTCGTCGTACCACTTCTCTCTCCGCTCGCAGGAAAGAGATATCAGGCCCACCATTCACGCCGTTCGCTGTCGAGGACGAGAGAAGAGTCAGTTCATCCATTTTCATTCATTGCCCTGGTATTTCCTGCATTTCGAATTCCTACCCCCTTTACCCCCCCCCCCCCCCCCCCCCACCCACCCCCCTCAACACACACAATGTAATCTCTGTACTCCTGAGAGGCTTTTACCTTAACTACCTCTCTCTGTGCCTCACCTCCCTCTTTCCCTTCCCTTCTTCCTACCCTCTCATCATCTCCTTCCTTGACTTCAAGCACTTTCACAACAAAGCACTTTATTGACACGGCAAAAGCGTAATCGCTACAGTGTGCACAAAACATCCACGTGATAAAAAAAAACAAAAAAAACAGTGTTTGTCTTACCTCTGGGGCCAGGGTAAGGTGGAGGGTTGGGCGGTGGGGGGTTGGGAGCGTGCGGGATGGGGGGGCTTGGAATTTCATAGGGGTCGATCATCTCTCCCGTTGTCTGGGGAAGCCTGGAGGACGAGAGCAGGGTTTGAGATCAGTTTGACTGCATGACGTCACTCCGGTGATAACAACACTGCCTTCTGGTAGGTGCAGCAAGTGACCATACACTCAACGCCATCACAGGAAACTCCCTTCGGCGAGGGCATGTGGAAGTGAAACACCTTTTGTCACCTTTTTGATTTGCCAGACAGGCTCATCCTCATTCTGTCTGCCTCAGATGGAATATAGATACATCGATACAGAGCGCTATCAATACAAGTTATGCAGATCCTCTGAAATTCAAGCCTGCCCTCATGTCAGTATTAATGTACAGTAAACAATGGGAATAAGCTTACTCGTAGCTACATATTGCAGGATTGCGCAACACTACGCTTAGCTCTAAATTCTCCTATGAAACAAGCCACAAGTCAGAAGGGAAACCGAGCGTTAGATAGCAGGAGGTATTTATCAGTCCAGCTCCAAACTTTGGCTGACATTGGTATGTTTGCCTAGCCTTGCAATACCTCAGGGTACGAACTTAAACTTCACCGTCTCCGCGTTGGATCGGAGTACCCACAAGCAGAAACCCGTCAGATTATCTTACCTTTACGGGGTCTGTCCTTTCGGAGTGTGTTTCAAAGCGGTAATCCGTTCAGGCCCTGAGCCGGCGCACCGACACCGTCATCCCTCTCCTCTCTCCCCTCTCTGTCACAATGGCCTTGTTCTCTCTGTCACACCTTCTTAAGTTATGTAGAAACCAGTAAAACGAGTCTGTCCTCTCTCGCTCTCTCTCTCTCAGCTGTTTACACTGTCCTCTCTCTCTCTCTCTCTCTCTCTGTCTCTCTCTCTCAGTCAGGTGGATAGTGTCACCAGGCTGCTTTGATTAGGTGGAAACCAAGAGGTAACGGCAATAAGGGGAGGGAAGCACAAACAATGACAGATTTGGGTATAAAGTATTGTGTGTCAGTCTAACTACCTCTCCCTCTCTTCCTCTCTCTCTCTCTCTCATGCTTCGAACAAATCCATGACAAGACAATCCAAAAAACTTTACCTTTATATTATTATACAATTATACCATTACGGTTGGATTTGTTGGAAGCCAGTTTGTAGTTTCTGCCACAAACCGCTCCTGCTATGTGTTTTTCATTGGTTTGAGAACCGTCACCGTGACCATGATGTCCACTGTACCTGAGGGCCCTGGGGATCTTCTTACTCCTGCTGGAGGACGAACCCGAAACCATTCTCGCGACGTCATCACAAATTTGCTCTGCCTACAGGAACAAGCATCACTTGTAAAACCTGAACCCGCGTGACAGTTCAGCCGTGTTATGAGCATATGCTAGGTCACATTGTATCGTACGGGACAGGACAGACAGATGCTTTTCAGGTGTACTCACGCTCACAGTCTCGCAGCTGAAGAAGTGAATGTCGGGCTTCTTTTGATCTGCGCTCTGGCCGACTAGTAGAAGGAGGGACGGGAAGCGTTTTTCTGTGTGAATGGCATTGCAGCGATGGATGGATTTGACCGAATACTCCTCCAGCTCATCCTGCATGAGTGGAGGACATTGAAGGTCATTATTGAAGCTGATTGGAATGGCACTTCTAAATCCACTGTAGCAACACACTGCTGTACCGCCATTTTTTCCACATCCCTACATTAATTGAATTGAATCACCCACTGGTCATGCAGCATGCCAACCCCCAGCCTGCTGACCGTCTCATATCTGCCCTGACCTGGCTCTGTATGTCTCGTAGTTGAATGGCCTCTGGTCCCACATCCAGCAACATCTGTTGGCTCCACAGCTTATTGGCCTGGGCCAGGAGGGAGAGTCGTGACTGGGCTTCCTCCACGCTCTGCACATCCCCATCCTGGAAGGAGAACGTCAACAGATGCTGCCAAGGCGGAGAAAGAAGGAAAGGATGAGGATGAGGAAGAGAAAAAATATGTTAAATCCTGAGGAAATTGCGTGAGCTTAGGCGTATCCGTGATAGAAAGGAGAATACGTGCAGCCACTACTTACATTGACAACATATCGTGAGAAGTTTGTCATCCTTCTGTCTGCTCTGGTGGCTGCTGAGTGTTTTCCACTTGTGTTGGAGAAGCTGTTGTAATGTAGGAAGCTTATTATGAAAAGGCTGCGTGAAAGTGGGGAATGGATTATTAGTCTCCTTCAGAAAACGTATCAGGTGGAACTACAAAGGGTGTAGCCAAAAGACCTTTGCTCCACTCAATGATGTAGACAGTTCAGTTGGTACTGACGACCATTGATGAGTCATTTTAAGGCAGAAACTCAGCAAACCATGACCAGTACATGACAAAATGCCTGTTAGTGGTTAAAGTAACATCCCCTTTCACATATTCCCTTCCCCTATTTCCGTCTCAATCTGTCTATCCCTCTCTGTTTGATTCGGTAACCTGGACTACATTGTGTGACTGAGCCGCCCAACCAGTCTGACGACAATACTGTGTTGCCACATGTATCTCAACAATTGATCTCTCTGCTCCCCATTAGCCGTCAATACTGGAGTCACTGGCACCGGAACGTCCTGAACAGTTTCACCCACACGATTCATCTTTTGAGAACATGTCTTTACCAAAATGTGTCTCCATCACATATTTTGATACAGTCGATGCCAAACTATCAGGGCTGGGAAGGTACTCATATGATATGCTATTTCAAAATAAAAGTCTGAGACACCGCACTTAAGAAAACAGCCTGTTTTTTTGCGCACAAATATCTTGCAAATATGTATTTCAAAACCACCCAAAAATTCCTACATCAGCAGTGTTGAATTTGTACAACATGCATTATGGCTACAGCGCTGCTTGCCTGCAGATCTCAGGATGTTCACATCCCTCTTAGATGAGAAAACCACATCAGCAAACCCTCCTGATGATAACTATCTCCAAAACACACCTATATCAGCAGTCTAGAGTATGTTTATAATGCATGCACACCTCATAGGTCATGTCACTGTTAACAACAGAATTCAGCCGTTGATGAAAGGTCAGCCTTTGGTAAGGTTATTCTGCAAAATTATTAAAAATGTGTTGCAATAGGGGCATGACCTATGATGAAATCTACGTCAGCAGGTCCACAGTCAGGGTTTAATGAAAATCCAGATCATAGATCGTTCTTCAAATGGTCTTCAAATGGCCTCAGGTTGCTTGACAAATCACTGCAAATCAAGGCTCTCCATTGGCATTGCATTCATACATCAATATCAATCATCCCCTACTATTAAGTGACACAAAATATATCATATGCAGCGTATGACAAAATGTCAAACAAATGTCAAACTATATCTGACCAAATACCTGAGGATTTAGTAGTCTTATAGGTTACTGATGATACCAACATAAGGCTATCCACCTACCGCTTACCTTTCAATGTACAGGCTTCCCTATAAAAGCAAGTTATTGTCTAAAATATTAATCATACATATCAAATAAATAGACTAATGATTGGAAACAATTATTTATCTGATCAACTTACCAAGGTTGTTTGGCTTCGAATACTTTGGTTCTTGAAAAGATGTCTACACTTGTTTTATGTGTGCGTTTAGTTTGATAGTAAATCCTGTGTGTGTGACGGCAGGTATGTCATTCCTGACTCATTCCTCTTTGGTATAAAAATATTTTCCACAGCAGGTGTGCCACCTTGCACAGTCCCGCCCAGAGATAAAACTATTTACTCACGCTCTCTCTCTCTCTCTCTCTCTCACACCCGCCCCCACACACACATTTTACATTTGGGAAATCTGTGCTACATTTCAGTGAGTTACTGAGAGTTATGTTGGATATGCCACACAAACCATCATGGACAGCGTCTCTCAACCACTTCACGACACTCTGGCCGGGCGGAGCAGCAGACTCATCCTGCCTCGTTGTACCACAGAGGGACATCGGAGGACATCGGAGGATTATTACGATTATTTTTTCTTTTGCACTAAACATTTATATATTTTTTGTAGAGCATATCTTACATATTTTTTATTCTTTAACTTTTATTACTTATCTTGGTTGTGATATTCTATGTTGTTGTTCTATGTTACTTGGCTGCTGTGACTAAGAAATGTCCCCTCGGGCATTAATAAAGTACCTACCTACCTACCACCTACCTACCCCACACTTGAACAGGATTAGGTGATGAAACATAAGTCACTCACTGGATTACACTACACATTTGACTTTTTGTACTTCTTTTGTGAGGCCATATTCACCCTTGGCGTATTTAAAACTTAAAACAACTTCAAAAGCTACGGTAACGGTTATGGACTTCCCATCCGTTACAATAGAAATTGTGCTGCAGGCTTTACAGTTTGTTTCCAATGATGCTCACGCCCTTGGCTCTGAGGACGGACTAACTAACTAACTAACTAACTAACTAACTGACTCACTAATTCACTAACTCACTAAGTAACTGATTAACTAACTCCAAAACAACGCATAAGCCTATACCTTCATCAGAAACTAGCTTGGAAAGCGAGGTGTCATATTTCACAACATTGCCCGATAGGTAGTTGAGTCTATGGAATAACCACCAATAGAGCAGGTGGGCGGAGTCGGGTGAAGTCGCAGCACGCTTAACTGTTTGACTTTCTCTGGTGTTACTGAGGACACGAGGAACACTTATAGAAGAATCTATTTAACTTGATGCCAAAAGGTATTTATTTATTTTAATGAACGCATGACGAGCATTTCCAAGTCCAGTGTCCCGCAGTTTACTCATTCGTAACAGCAGTGGATCTTGTAATGTTATTGCGTTTGCCTACAGGCTTACGTGGCAGACTGTGCAAAGTAAAAGTAACGCTATCATTTCACTCCACCGGGATAAATTCGGGATGAACTGAGTGAAAATGTATAGCCCGGTTAAGTCTTTGGGGATTTTATCTTAAACAAGTCGGTTGAAAAGATAAAGCAGTTTGGATTTTGAATTATCTGGTTATGATTGCTGTTAAAAAGGAGTAATACGTATTGCATCAGCCCAGTGCGTCTCCCTGTATGCATTCATTTGTCACACTCTTGAACGAGGTGGAAACCGTTGCATTTCTAGCTATATACCAAGAGTGTTACACAGTAATTAAGTTAACAAGGATAAAGTGACTATTTGCCACGTGTTGTATTTGTCATGCCAGGAGGGGACTTCTCATATGGGCTAAAACCATAACAGCGGATTTACCCTCCCTTCTTTAGTTTAACAAGTCTGGGTTTATTTCAGATAATTTGATCAATTAAAGAGAAACCCTATGACAATAAACAATAACAACGCGCTGAAGTTCCAGCCAGCCAGTCACCTGGTACCTTGCCATCACACGAGTACAGTTCAGAACGCAATAGCCACATCTCAAGGGGCGGTGCTAGAGACATATGCTGCTTTCACGTGCTCCCCTTAAACTCATTTTCTCATACTCTTAAACTCATTTTGGTAGGAAATGATATTCATATTTAGGAATGAAACATGACAGAGCTACTTTGTGCTGTAGCGCAAACTAAGAAGAAAACGCATCCGAAGTTGATGTTTTTATTATTTCATTTCGCAAACTTGCACGGCAATTAAAAGTTAAACAAGGAGTGGAAATTGCAACATACAGTATCATTGATTATTTATTTGGAATAGCAGACAATGACATAAAATAATAAAACATATCATTTTTACCACCAGTTGTTGACACAGCTTCGTTGGCTCTCTGCCCCCTAAACATCTCTGCAAACTCAGATATCATAAAATACTACATTTCCCAGTCGTATTTACCACACTATAATTAAATTGATACTTTAATTTAATTATTGATAATAGTATGTATAGTATGTAGTATGCAGTACATACTAATAAGTACGTAATATGTAGCATGCTAGAATCCCATTCCAAACACAACCAATGTTAACATTAGTAATGAAACGGGACCTTTGTTGGGGTCCATCATGTGCACTCAATATTTCCGATAGCACCTGAAGGCAGCATGTGAGTTTGTGGGCGCTGTCCAACCATCATCATTGCATCAGGCGGAAACACAAACGCACAACGTGCTTACTACTTTGATGCCTTAAGACAAGGAAAAATAGCGCTTCAGCACTAATGCTACTAAACAAATAAATCTTTACATGAAGTCGGAGCACGAGTATTGTTACAGACTAAAGTTGGCTGGTTTATTACATTTAAACAAGGAAGGAAGCTTGCGACGGAAATCATCGCTGCACGTTGCTGCTCCGAGGGACTGAGACTAAAGACTAAAGATCATCACCGGTATCCTTCGTTTTCTGCCATCTAGACTGTTTTGCTACCTCCAAGTCAACAATAGCTGCTCGTGGTCAGGTGAGACCATATCAGCAGGATGCTTTGCTTTTAAATTTTACGTTATGCAGTTTCTATGTGTGGACTCTTTGTCTAAACAAAAGCCGGCCGGTTAGTGGATGCTTGGCTGACTATTTCACATTGTAGAACAGTGGTTTTCCAGGAATGATTCATATCAGATCTAGTTTGGATGGTCTATAAGACACTGAAGTGAACAGTTACTTTAGTGTAACCATGTGATGAAGCCACGGTAATATGGATATCTCCTAGGAACTGTTCCATGTCGAGATTGGACCAGTTATTTGTGGCCCCACCATGATGAGCAAAGGCCATAATTGGTTGTTTCCATATTTGGGCATGGTCAGTCAGAAGCAGTGACCCCAAAACACAAGTGTTGCTGTTGAGAAAAGGAACAGTGAATGACTCAGCCCTTGGTAAATGAGGAATATGGCTGGCGTATTTCTTCTTTTACTATCTTGCTTAATGGAATAGTTCACCCCAAAATGAAAGTTCAGTCATTATCTACTAAACTCCATGTGAGTCGAAACCGACCACCAAACACACAGCGAGTTAGCCCCCTTAGATCCATCTCAGCCTTTTCCTAAACTACTGAAGTTAACGGGGCCATCTTTAAAGGGGCCAAAAAAACATAAAATGTCCATCAAATTTCTCCAGCTTGTGCAGGTTCATCTTTTTGTAGCCAAACGATTTCACGGTGCGTCTTCATTACGGGGCCTGCGCCGCTGTGTGTTTGCGCTGTTTCCACAGTGACACCTTCTCCTTGTCTCCCTAAGATGGAGAAGCAGCCCCTGCCCACTGAGGATGACCAGACACAAGCCCCGGAGTCAGAGGTCAACGGCGAGAGTAACCAGCAGGATCCGTCGGAGCCCCCCGCCAGAGATGGATGGAACAGTAAAATAGAGTATTTCTTGGCTCAGGTGGGATTCAGCGTTGGGCTCGGGAACGTGTGGAGGTTTCCATATTTGTGCCATCAGAATGGAGGAGGTGAGGAGCCAATCTTTGCCATCATTTTTTAATATGTATTTAGTAAACTGTCAATATGAGATATATTACCCTCGGTATGTAGCTCGAAGGGCAACAGCATCCTGATTGAGTGCAACCCGTCTCTCCTCTCCCTACCAGGAGCTTTCCTCCTTCTGTATGTCCTGCTCATGCTGATTGTGGGAATCCCCTTGTTCTTCTTGGAGCTGGCAGCCGGTCAGTCCATTCGCCACGGGCAGCATCGGAGTGTGGAAGTACATCTCCCCCAAGCTCGCTGGGATCGGCTACTCCAGCTGTGTGGTGAGATGAGGACCAATAGCTGTTTTTTTTTGGGGGGGGTTTTGGTGGATTTTTCCTTTAAGACTAGGACGTGTTGGACATGATGATTACCTATCAGACATCAATCATTACTGTCACACTGGACATTGAGAACAACACACCTTAAACATAAATCTAGACAACAGAGACATGGCTTGCCATTCAGTGAACCAAAATCCTAGTGGGTTAAAGTTGATTGTGTTGTTCTTGGTGGACCAGTACCTCTAGAAAAGAGAAGGCCTAATTTTGACCTGAAATAGTAGGTCTGTTGCAAGCTCAACTTCCTGACTGCAAGAGAATTAAAAAAGGAAGAGGCTCTTTCACTTTGAGACCCAAGTGAAAATATGTTTACTGAAAACTGCGAAAAAAGTTCTGATTGCCATCAAGACGCACTGCAGAAGAAGTAGGGCTCATCAGTTGAACGTGGCTCTGTAAATAGTACTCTTAGGAACCTGGTAAACCTTTTTCCTCCAATTCCCCCAGGTGTGTTTCTTTGTGGCCCTCTACTACAACGTGATCCTCGCATGGAGTCTTTTCTACCTTGGGAACTCATTTCAGTCCCCTTTACCCTGGGAACAGTGTCCTGTACAGGGGAACGTCACAGGTAAACACTCGCCATCACACATCACCTGACATTATCCACGACTCTTGCAACTCTAGCAGGTGCGTGCTAGATCGAGACCTGTCAGGACCAAAGTAATGGAGCAGCTACGTCTCTCTTGTAACCCCAGTAAAGGAATGTGAAGACAGCTCCCCCACCACATATTTCTGGTACCGCAAGGCCCTGGACATCACAGACTCAATTGATGAGACGGGACAGTTCAACGTTCCCCTCACCTTTTGTCTGCTGGCGGCCTGGACCATCGTGTGCCTCGGGATGTTTAAGGGTATCAAGACCTCCGTCAAGGTAACTAGCTGTCTGTCTGACCTGGTTTTCAATGCACTGTTTTTCACTGTTAGGGACAACTGTGCCCGTAAAAAGGCGTAGAAGTAATCTGTGGTACTAGCTGAGTTGGTGTTTCAAACATCCCAGCTAGGACTGACTGAACAGCTTTTAAGAACAAATAACAAAAAAGAAAAGATCATTCATGATAAATTACAAACTTGAGTTTTGTGAGTGAGTAGGTTTTAAATGAACACATAATATTGTTTTTAGTTTGCCTTACTTGAACAAATATTGGATTATGAACCAAATGGCAAAGGGGGCTCATCACATTGAGCAGCCCTGTAAAGGTTGGATTAAATCCAGGTCATGTGCTGGGTTTAGTGTGTCCAGATGACCGAACCTCGGGAATGTTACTGATTTGTTTTGCGGTAGTAATATCTCTTGAAGTCGTGGGACATGGGAGAATTCTGCAGAGAATTTTTTTTTCCTTTTATCTCAGGATCCCAGGAATCGTATCCCGTCCAGAACGAACATGTCAGTGATTTTCTCCTCCTACCTTAAAAATGACCCACTGTATTTTGAGTTAACGCTGATATCCCGGACTAAACTTATTGCATTTTCACCTCACCACTGGTTCTGCTCTTAGATGCTTGTTTAGGAAGGAAATGCACTTCTGGTAATGATTTCTGGTAACTAGTAGTTCTCTACCTATGTTGAATGCTCTTATTGTAAGTCACTTTGGATAAAAGCATCTGCTAAATGCCTGTAATGTAATGTAATGTCTGACCACGGTAACCCAGTAAGTTATTTTACCATCAGGGTGACTGACTGAAATCCCCAATGTGCAGTAATACTAATGCTGTCTTGAGAGGGCTAAAGTTTGTCTTTTTGTAATCACCTCTTCTATCTCTGCCCAGGTGATGTATTTCTCCTCCATCTTCCCCTACGTGGTGCTGCTGTGCTTCCTCGTCAGAGGGCTCATGCTGGATGGAGCCTGGGAGGGCGTCACCAGCATGTTCTACCCCAAGGTATCCGCGGCTAGCACGTCTGGTTGGGTGCAGAGAAGACGGTCGAGTGCGAAGCTTTCCCTGACACGTCTGTTCCTTCCCTACGTTCACAGCTGGAAATCTGGGGGGACGTGCAGGTGTGGCGGCAGGCGGCCACGCAGGTCTTCTTCGCCCTGGGCCTGGGCTTCGGATCCATCATCGCCTACTCCTCCTACAACCCCAGGAACAACAACTGCCACCGTGACGCCTTCACCGTCTCCGGGATAAACTTCCTCACCTCAGTGCTGGCCACTCTGGTGGTGTTTGCCGTGCTGGGCTTCCGCGCTAAACAGATGGTGACCAAGTGTGTAATCAGGTGTGTTTCAGTGTACGATGAACATGGAGCTGTGCATTGAAATGCACATGCATGTATCACGACTCTGAACTGTGAGGCACCAGTATATGAAAATCTTCTGCTTTTTTCTTCTTAGAAACGTGAAGCAGCTGTCAGAGCAGTTTTTGAACGGTACTGTGGACAAGAACATGATGCTAGACTTCAACTACTCTGATCCCAGCTCTGCGTCCCTAGAGGACTACAGGGCCTGGTTTCAAAACTATGGAGATAAAGTCCCAGGCAACTTTACCGACTGTGACCTGGAAAAAGAGATGCAGACGGTAAAGAAGGAATTTTACAGTTACTACTCTCTTGTGCTATTGTCCAGACATCCCAAGATCTCGTGGCATAGTGTTGAACAAATTGAAGTTAGAAGTTGTATGTACCCTGTGCATACTTACCCTTTCTGTTTTCCTGCCCGCAGGGTGTGGAGGGGACAGGCCTGGCCTTCATCGCTTTCACGGAGGCCATGTCACTTCTTCCTGGCAGCCCTTTCTGGTCAGCACTCTTCTTCCTCATGCTGCTCAACTTGGGCCTCAGCACCATGTTTGGCACGATGGAGGGCATCCTTGCACCCCTCACCGACACCTTCAAATGTCTGGCCAAGAACAAGACCAAACTCACAGGTAAACATCAGTTCCAAGTGATACTCCTACAACTAATACGATTCATCGTAAAGTTTTGGTGTCTCACTCACTACCCTCCTGGCAGGTATGCTGCCCAGTCAAAAAGCTACCATGTGTTAGAGCCTTTAGATGGTTTGTGCACTGTTAGTCCTGATTGTTGAGGACTGTCTTTTTTTTTTATTGTGTCTAATATCCCTTTGTTCTTGTTTAACAGTGTTCAGCTGCGTCATTGGCTTTCTGATTGGCCTGGTCTTCACCCAGCGCTGCGGGAACTACTTTGTGATGATGTTTGACGATTACTCTGCCACTCTGCCCCTCATCATCGTGGTGTTTTTTGAGACATTCAGTGTGTCTTGGCTGTATGGAGCTGATAGGTGAGATCTAATTTAAAACTGTGTGAAATCTTCTGAATTCTGAGTTCTAATGAAATGCCAACCAATCAGTTCAGTTCCCTATTAGTCTTGTCAGTGTGTGCCACGAAAAATCAAACGACTCATCATTCACCGCTCGTGTGTTTCTAAAGGTTCCTTGACGACATTGAGAGAATGCTGGGTTGGCGCCCCAGTGTGGTTTACAAGTACCTGTGGAAGTACGTATGCCTGCTGGCTATGCTGGGGCTGCTGGGAGCCAGCACCATCCGCATGTTCATCAAACGCCCCACGTATATGGCATGGAGTCTAGAGAAGGTACGGAGCGTGACATCAGGTTCTCACCGACTTCGTGCAACGTCTCACTCAGTTCTTAAGTATATAATGGTATCGTTGTTTCATTCATGTCGGTCTCTCTTCCAGGCCTCTGAGGTGTTCCTGGAGTACCCTGGCTGGGCCCTGGCTGTCTTGTCTTTACTGATCATATTTGCCATGATGCCCGTCCCGCTGGGCTTCATCCACTCCATCCTGCGGGACAGTACGGCGCGGGACACCAGGGACACGGAGAACACGCAGTACAGCCTCGTCAGCAGCGGCAACCATTGTGAAACCCCTATGACCGACATGTCAGAACGGGACCAGTGAAAGGAGACGGCTCCTGTTTCTACTTTACCACACACTCAATGGGTGAGAACGTATGATGGGTGGACGTAACAAAATTGAAATGATAGAAATAGATCTGATGAAAATGTTTGTGAATTGAAAAATTAAGTGATAGATCGACATGATTAGATAAAATCGACAATTTGATTAAAAACAGTCATTTTCATCATTCCTCATTTATCTAGAAGCAACAAAATTGGGAACCCTAGAAGGGTGGAAGGAACAAATGAACTGATAAGAGCTGATGAACAGTCTAATGAAATGTTATTTTAAAAAGAGTGATAGATTGTTGTGGCTTGATAAATTCAAGGTGAGTTGATTAAATAATTGGTGATTTCAAATTTTCCCTTCATTCATCAGTTGCACTACAAAATTGCCATTATTGCGTCACACCTGTAGCCTCAGGCGTTCACCGTTTGGCATGTAATTTTTGTTACTTCAGCCGGTTTATCATATTTGTTACTTTACTCTGCCTAAATGTCAATCAACAACCAGGGCCACTGACAAACCTTCGACGAGTCTGTTGTTGACAGGCAGAGTGGAGCAATTTGCTGAGCCTCAGGTAGTTTTTGATTGACATTTAGGTTGGAGAGCAACACCGTAATAAAAATTACTCTCTAACAATAAACAGGTGGAACTTGGAAATGTTGTAGTGTGAGTGATAATGAAAGGAAATCAAGTCACCTCAAAATTGATCACTCTTGTTGAATTCAACTATGATTTTTGCAGGGAGTAGAGGTTACCCACCTTGAACAACAAATGCCAGTTTGTTGTTTAAATGATAAATTGTGATACTTGAAATGAAAGTGGTGATGAAAATGTTTATCAAATCACCCTAGGAAAAAAACTAGAATTATTTCATACTTTATGTGTGAGCGACTGATTGCTGCTTAGACTGTTTCTCAGACAACACTGCAGGTATGTTTTATCCCAAACCAACTTACAGCTGAAAGACAGCAGCAAAGTATGTACTATCTCTCTTTTATTTTAATGGCAGTCTATCTGGCTGTTTAGCTATAATCTTCCTTACTCCACAATTCAGAAAATTTCAAAATTGACTACACGTTGTTACTTAAATCCAGGTGTATTGAAATGGTCATTTCCTTATGGTACTTTGAGTATATATATATATGTGCCCAAAGATTTAAACTTTTTATTTTAGAATGTGTAATGGAAAGATGGAACAAATAATGTATTTATTTTTTTTAATAATGTATTTTTACACACTAAATTGCCAGCTGACATGTCTTCTTAGTTCTGCCTTTTGGTCACTTTTTATAACATGTTTTATAATAACTTAGTCGCCCATTTGTGTCATCTAAAAAGACACTTTAAAAACAATTATTTCATCAATCCAGACAATTTCACTTGAAGTCATCAATGCTCACAAAACCTCAACTTGACTCTGCTCACTCTGTTGGACAGAATTTGTAATCCATCGCTGTTCAATCTGTCTAACTAGTACTACTTATATGCACCTGTATCGTGTAGCATGCAGTGCATGACCAATATGCTACACGTGAATGTCAGCACTCTGTTCAAACCATTCTGAAGTCCAATCACCATGCATGTGGTTTTTGTTTGACCATGGTTATGTAATATTACTATCACTAAAATATTTTTTTTGAGATATCAACTCAAACTCTGAAAACATAAGATCCCATTACCCTGTCATGCTCAGTGTTCTCATGTCAGAAAACCCATTTTTCAGTAGTATATTGAGAAGGTCTACACAAGAGGCCTGATGTAATGTTTCCACCCAAAAAAGGGTTTCTAGGTCCCGCCCCCTTCCAGTCTAATGTGAAAATGAATGGGGGTGTAAAATCATTTCCTGTAACTACGCATTATGTTTAGCGTACTTAGCTTAGCATTCCAGCATTTGTCCCTTTGTGACCTGACGATACCGAAAGGTGGAGTGTAGGTGGACAGCCACAGCCTTGTACTACTACACTAGACTTGTACTACAGAGCAACCGAAGGATGATGGTTGCTAAAACTCTTGTAATGTAAATATGTACATAGTATGTGTAAAAACCTCAAGCGTGAGTTTGTGAAGTCGTTTAGGGTTTTCTATCATTACCTGTTGGAAAACTACATTTGCATGAGAGCCTACTACATGAGCCTACTACATGAGAGCCTACTACATGAGAGCCTACTACATGAGAGCCTACTACATGAGCCTACTACATGAGAGCCTACTACATGAGAGCCTACTACATGAGAGCCTACTATAGCAACATAAGTTGAAAAATATCACCGATGTCTGTCGGTTGCTGCTTACATTGTTTTAAAGGGCTAGGGCAAAGGGCAAATCCCCTTTGAACAAAGTACTCATATCCTTCTGGTTTATCTGAAGTATTTTGATGTCGTTAAAGTACTCTAGACAACATATTTTTAAACTGTAATCTTAATTGCTTGATGTTTTTCCATGAACATAAATAAGCATACTTTTGTACTTTTTCACAAATGGTTACAATATTACCAGAGACCTTGGCCTTATGAACTCAATGCTGTCAAATACAAGAGACAATACTAAGTGCCTTCATATACACAACAGTCCATCAATGAAGGTGATTGTGATGAGTATTCCCACCATATATGTAGTTACTTTTTTTAAGAAATGTCTTTGACCAGATGATTCACTTCACAATACGTGTATGTAGCCTGCAAGTTTGTATACATTTAATCTTTGAGAAAATCTAATATAATGCCTGCATTGTTGTAATATATTGTTGCCATCTCTTTTGTATTTTAAAGTGTTTTCTCCTCTGGTTAAATTTAGCTTGAACTTTGTCTTGTATTTTAAATGTTAGTTGATCAGATCCCACTTTTCAAGGGATGTGTGTTGTTAGATGATTGTTGTACATTTCTTTGTGAGAAGTACAGTATAGCACTCAAAGCATTTTCGACTGAACACTTTGTTACCAGCCTGATGTAAAAAGATAGCATTGTAATGGCATTACAATTGTACAATTGCAAGGTGAATTAAAAGCTTATCTGAACAACCGTTTTTTCTGCTGCAAATACAAATGAATCCACAAGTGCAATCACAGACATTCGAAAGAGAAACCCACATCTTTTTAAGAAACGTTTTCAACTTCAATACAAACAAGGCACCTGTGTTGGAGCCATTATTCTGATTATAAATTCAAATTACGAAGCTGTATACTTACTGTAAATACAAAAGATCTTTTCTACCATGGAAGTTTTTTGTTTTTCAATGTTGATATTTCAAAGGGTGCCTCCTATCCATCTATCAAGTCTCGGTACATTATTTTTTTAAGCAATACAGGTGGCTGTTGATTCTAGTTGTCTTGGATGCAGTTTCAGTCCAGTCAGCCGAAACTTCATGTAAGTCAAGATGTCAAATGTCCACACTGGCAGCTTTTTCCTATTATTACGGCTTCTACACTAGAACAGACGCCCACAGACGCCATGACTTGATCAACGCGCTATCTTGGTTAACTGCTGGTTACTCACTGTTTGATGATCCACGATGGTATGGTTGGTCCGGTACCGGGAGTTTGAATGGGTGCTGAGAGTTGTTGGTTTGGACTATAATTGCTTTGGTTGACGGTCGTAGCAAAAACGAGGTAAAAGAAAAACCCAAACAAACATTCCCCAAAATAAAAAAAGGCCTTTTTTAAATAAATCAAAACCAGCGGGGAATAAACGAATTCACCAAACGAAACTGAGATTAAACCAAACAAAGTAAACAAAACATACGACTATCTCCTGGCGTCTTCCACCGTCTTAGTTTCAGCACACCTGCCTTAATTAAGGAGGTTCTTGTGATGCGAGGTCAGGTGCCGCTGTGCACTTAATTTAGCACCAAAAAAAACTGCCACTAGGTGCTGCCAAACTATTTACATTGAAATAATTACAAAATAGGAAATTATAAGAGGCTTCTAGAAATGGCTCTAACACCTATATTACCTTGCTTTTGAATGCAATCAGGTGGATGCAGAAGAGTGGACAAAAAATGTTGAAGTGGAATGTTTATTCTTTTGTTTTCTGCATTAGTGTTTTACATTCATTCATTATTTTTGAAAGCATCTTTGCTTTATGGGTTTTTTACATGTGCCTAATACTTTTACACAGTACTGTACACATACATCACATGCTGCCTGCCTGGACCATTGTCTGCCTGAGAAAGTTCAAGGGTATCAAGACCTCAAGGTAAACATTTGACCAGCTGCGACACCTGGATGGCAAAGCACTCTTTTGACTATTAGGCCTATTTTTGTCTGTACCTGTATTTCATTTTATATAAAATGTTCCACTTTATTCAACTTTACACATTTTCAGGAAGTATTTGTCGTGTGAGACCTTTGCAGTACCTCTCTATGTCAGTAGGGGGCTCTGCTGCACTCATGTCAAAGCATTTTCAGCTGATTTCAGTGATGTTTCCCTATTTTTACCCCATGTCACAATATCAATTGTCTTTTTTAACATCTAACAAGTTTTTGCACAGGGCAACCGCAGATGAACCAACACTAACTGTTCACTTCCTGCTGTAGGAAACTTGATTTGACTGGCCCAGTGTGAGCAGGTCTGTGCTCTGTGTTGTTTTTCTGCTGTTAAAAAGGTCACAAAAGGAAAACTGCTGAAATCAAGAGTCACATGAATATAATACCCCCATATAATAACAAATGTTAACTGTTTTCTTAGCCAGTTTAGAGACTTAAGTTATATCAGGCTAATCATAGCATTCGTATGTGCTACTTTCTTGAGCGTATCTTCTGTGTGCACAGTCTAGTGTGCATCACTACTTGTGAATTTCCCTTTGGAAATGTGGCCAGTGGGAGTTCAGTTGTCTTGGATGCAGTCTCACTTCTCACTCCAGTCAGCCAGAGATCTGGTGGGAGGCAGCGAGGAGAGGAACACACCCAGCAGAGGCAATCCAGACACCCTGGCATCAACTTCAGGTAAATACAGTCCACAGACCCATATCGAAATATATACTACTTTCTTTTGTATGAACACAGTAAATGGTGTGTGTGGTGGTGTGGGGGTTATTTAATGGTTTTCAATTGCCTTTTTCTACAGCAGGACCAGCCGGGGCAACTCTAAACCAGATCAAAAGCGTTAAATTTTAAAATATAATCAAGCTGGAAAATCATTCCTATGACCAACGAGCTGTTTGAAACTGGAATATTGTTTTGAGAGGTACTGAGATACACAGCTAACTAGGTAAGCCCTGGCAAGTCCTAACTGGCCCTGTTGTAGCAACCAGACCTTCAAAATAAGAGGATGCTGGTATAAATTACTTTTCCCCCAATGATGTAACTCTCGTTCCTAGGTCTACTAGCATGGAGGCCCACATGACTGGCCTGGTAGCTGTCTGCTTCCTGCTGGTTCTTCCACTGAGCTGCTCCCAGGTCACCCTGCAGTCTGAGACGGGAATCAACGCCAATCCAGCCCCCGGAGCACCGCCGCCTCCTTCACCACACATACGAGACCTACTCAGACAGGAGGAAACCAGTCACCTTAATGCAAAGCAAACGTGTAAGTCTGGACTAAAAAAAAAAAAGTACATTTGTAAAGGTGTGTAATAACAATGTCAAAACCATTATTTTGTGTATAAGTTTGTTAATAATTCAGTCTTTTTCAAATGGTTTTAACCAGTCAAAAAGTTATTGTTATATCTCCTTCATTCACAGTGAGATTTGTAAAGGTGTGTGATAATGTCAATACTCCCCATTCCTTAGGTTTCACCATTATTGTGTGTATCATTTTGTCAGTCATTTTTCAACTGGTTTAAATCTCCCTCATTCACACAGATTTGTGTGTGAAAACTGGCAGTCGTTGTTGGGTGTTTGTTCCTCCACAGATGCCCATGTAGACAAGGACAACACCAAAGTGGGTCTGTTCATTGCCGCAGCCATGGGAACAATAACGGTGATGGCTACAGTCTACTGTATCTACAACAGGTTCTACACCAAACACCAGTACCTGCACACCCAGCTTCACGATGACTCAGGTAGTGTTTCAAACTGTTTCGCAATATATCGGTGCAAGTGTAAACTATCCAGAGAAGATTTTTCACTTGTTGAATGTCACGCTTTCCTCTTTAACAGAAGGATAGATGGGAGGCAAAAACAATTGAATGTATCTTCAAAGGGAAATTTGACCACAATATACAGATTATAGATTATAGATTGTTATTCTAAACCAGTTATTTTTTTGTTTTTTTTAGTACTGAGTTCAGATCTCTTATGATCCAGGAAACTGCAATCCTCTCCTCATTGCCTGCAAAGGTTGAAAGAAAATTGTATTTACAGTTACCCTTGCATACCTATATTTAAAGCAGGAAGTGAAAATCAAAACTCAAGGGTGAAATCCCAACCAGCAGAAAGTGAGTGCTGCATCCAGAGAAAGCTGGACTCACCAACGTTAGATCTTTTTGTCTCTCTCATCCCTTTGGTATCTTTTGGTATAAAGCATCACAGACCGGCCGGGTTGTCTGTAGTTTACTGATGTTACCTTACAGGATTCTGGGTAATGAAGTTCAAATTTTTTAAACGGTTACCTCTCGCTGCCATTTGGAGTCGCTAGTGTGCAAAGTTGCCGAGTGCATTTTGCTTTATCCTGTGAGCTCACACCTGAACACTCAGAAAACAACAGGAAAAGATTGTTGGGGAAATTTGAGGAAAATATCTACATGTGCAGAATAACAACTCAGTAGTCAATCTTGGAGGAATTGAAACCCCATTTAAATAGTCAATATTTCAGTCTTCAGATGTTTCTCACGATTCCTTCCTGTCCTCAGAGTTAAACATCGACGCCATGGAGCATCCCCCCATGTTTTTCTGTGGCTCCGCTGGCCCCAGGGTGGGAGAGGCGCAGAGAGCTGGTTATGGCTCTCTCTCGGACACCCCATCCATCATCTCCGTGCCGCCCAGCCTGTCCCCTCCTCCCTCCGTGGTGCCCTTCCCTCCCCTCTTCCTCTCCTCTCACTCTCTAAGAACAATATCAGCTAAGGATCTGGAGAAATGCTATATCTAATAGTGAATGCATACTGGCATGAGGCTTTTGAATGAACTGCATCATTGGGAGACTGAGGGAGAAGTGATTGTTGTTTGAATAAGTATATGTTGCTTTTACACTATTAACCAATTAACCCAGTCTTGTCTTTAAGAATGAACTGTAATCATTTGTCTATCATGTGGTATTTATGTTTATAGTCACCATAAACTAGAGTTTACATGGAAGTACTTGCACTTCATCTCATAACATCCATTCTTGTAGTAGTTGTACCATCTGTTGTACCATATAATAAACCCTCTAACAGTGACAAATTGTTGTCTTGCTCATCTCTACCTCTGTTTGGTGCATAACTTCTGTATCAGTCACATGGTAAAGCACAATTTGACTCTTTTGCTGTAACTTTTCATGCCAATAAGTTTATCTCTGTTGTTTTTATGGAAACAAAATGATAAATAAACATTACAAGAACAGGACAGCAAATAGAGGAGAACTCACATCGACTCACATCGATTCACATCGACCCACCCTCACAGAAACAGGGCCATGAATGAATGAATGATAGAAATGAATGAAAAAGAGATTTGAATTTATGGAATATTGTCAGTGAAAAGAGAAAAAACCCAAACTTTCAAACCTTTTTCTTTCACTCTTTTAAAAACTTTTACTTTTCGCTTTCAATTTGTGTTTTGAACCAAAAGTCAAGCCAAGTCCGAGTTAAAACGGCACGAGACCGTGCAAGACGTCTCGAGACCAGGACTGGAGCACTACAGCCCTGGTATGTTGTCATAAAATACTAATGCGAAACTACTTCTAAACTACTGTTTTCTTTTTCATTTTTGTCATTTCTCTGATTTCTTTTCACCATCATTGCCATATTTGGACTTTGTGTAAACTATGCATGTAACAATAAACTCCCACATCTGTCGTCAGAGCAACCCGCCCCCCCCGCGTGAGCAGGACAGGGTTTTACGCTAACTCTCTCCATTCAGTGTTGCTGTGGTGCAGAAATAGCCACTGCTTTGAATCCTACTCACTGCTTAAAACGCCGGGCTGCGGGGAGGAAGTGACACGGTAGATCTCACTTCTCACACACACACACACACACACACACACACACGCACACACTTGGAGAGATTAGCGCACACGGGCGGTAATCTGGTTTCAGCACCACGGCCAGAGACACCGTGTGACCATGCATCCTGCCCAAAATTGCCTGCAGCACACCTTTAACCTTAACCCAAGATTGTAAAGAAGTTATTCCGGACTCTGATCTGATTGATAATGTTCTATAGAGGCATCTGAGGCCCGGGTGTTGTTTATGTTATGTTCACATCGACGTTGAATCGCTGGGTAATCGCTGTTATTTTCTACAAAATTTGCCAGGAAGGAACCGGGAGCTTTTTGTTAAATACATTAGTAAGTAAGTTGAGTAAGTCAAGTTTTATGTGTGAGTGAGAAGCACGAGGCGGAGGGAGTAGCGGCGAAGGCTGCGCGCTCGGACGGGAGCGCGCAAGGACAGCAAATTGGTCGGATCCTGGAGTCGTGAGGATGGAGGTCCGGACGGATAGGCTTAAGGTTGTGGCAGCCAAGACTCTCGGGAAAATATACGGGTATGTACAAATCACTCTGGAACATTTTTAACTAGAAAACGTTGAACCAGCCTATTTGAAGAAATGGCTGCAGGCCATCTTAAAAGGGAGGCAAACTACTCTGTTGAAGATCAAGGTGCCCAGGGGCCTGGATTAGTTACTGGGGTTGGATGACCTGGCACAACATCTGTCTCATTATAGGCTGCTGGATTTAGCACTTTATTTGATTGAGCAAAACAGGCAGTAACACCTGTTTCTTTGAGCGCACAAATTATATGGAACATAAACGCCCCAATTACCAATGTCTGCTTTCACACGCAGAGTTTAGTGAATTAGCCCGAGAAAACAAAAAAATGTAAGATTCAATCAAGCCCAAATGTGGTTTTCAATGTAAAATGGAGTAGTGATAACTAGATTCATTTCGTTTTGGCCTTTAGTGTCTGCTGTGTTGTCACGTTTAGTTTGATGTATATCAATCTGTACGGTAGATATTGAAATGCCTATGGCTGGGCAATTAGGTATTGTGTGTATGAATTTCTACCTTACAGACAATGAAATACACGGAGTGTGCTTGATAGCCTATCTATATTTTCTCACAAAGCATTGAGTGGAAGTGGAAGTGTAAACTAGGCCTGCTAAATTAGTGTCAACCCACTGGGTCCAGGCCTTGAGTTATTGTTTATTGGGACTAGAGGCCCCCTAAACAGATAGATATCAAAAATGCAAAATGTGTACAGTATGATGAGATGGACAGCATGCCCATGACCTCAAATGTGATTATGGGCTGGTATCCTGGGCTATAGTACATGCCAGGGAAGCTGCAAACTAAAATGTACAACTAAACCACTTCCCAGAAACGTGAATGCATTGGAGGCAGTGACACCTGAGCAAAAACAAATACGTGTGATTTAGAAAAAGAAAAAAGTAAAACAGAAGAACTAGTTCGGGAATAACCTGCAAAGTTGCGTGCCACATCTTTCTAACGACAAGTGTCCGGCTTGTCTGGTTTCTGGCTAAATATACACGTAAAACGCGGCTATCTGAGCGCATGATGTTTATGCGCTCCCTTTCTTTCTCTCTCTCGGGATTTGAAGTAGCGTCTAAACACATAAATCCTCTCCAGAAATAGCCCTCTCCCTGTCCCAAGCTGTTGGTCCACGTAAATCCCTGCAGACCGTACACCTTGGCCACCTCTCCCTCTCCGTGGCTCGCCCCTCCCTCCCTGTAAATCGCCTCACCACGTCCCTTCCCCCCCAGGGAGGATTACTCCACCTACAGCACACGGTCCGCAGTAAGCTGTGGTTCCCTTTGGGCAGGTGCCTTGCTGCTGTGCCACGGGAGGCCTGCCGTGACTTGTGACGGTCTTATTCCGCTGCACGCAACTCCTGACCGGCTGTTCAACCTGAGACACCCGTGATGTTTCAGTCATGGAGCTAGCTCAGGCTTTCACAGTATAGGATTCTATTCTATTCTATTCTATTCTATTCTATTCTGCTCTGTTCTACAAAAAATGATTCACATATTTAACATATCACATTTTACTTCAGGCAGCCTTCCAGTGTAATATGTCAGTGATAAAACTTTACTGAGACCCAATTTAGAGCAACATGGTTCCACTGATCTGGAACCTGCTGACAGTGTTCTGTCAGTCAGTCACTGAATATAAAGTGTGCATGACCCATCTGTCCATTCGGGATCTGATTCTTCAGTTTTTTATGAATGGCACATACTGTTTGTGATCCACAGTATTAGTCAGAGTCAAGTCAGATGTGGTTGACTTGAGTCTACTGGAGTAGAATATTTTGCCCTTGCTTACTTTAGAATGAATGCATGCTCTACTTTGTGTAGCTGTGGTTCAACTCATTGCATCTCACTGGTGCAGATGTTCTCTACAATTTACATTGTGTGTTTTTGTAAATGATCAATGTATCCATGGTATGTGTGTCTATCTAACACGCACCATCTAGAGTTGAGCTTGATGCCACGTTAAAAATTTTTTTACTAGTTTAATATTAGGTTAGGCTGAGCATCGTGAATAGTTTCTCAACTTGCAAACAATCTACACCAGTGATTTGTCTTTTTCTTATCCAGTCAATGATTCCGAGCTGTTGATTGAACTCTGAACTGTGCTGCTGAACTGTCCTCACACTTGTCCTTGAGGCATGAATTAAGAGATTAAGTTGGAGAGAGAACCAGGAATACTTCCGGGGCCGACCGGGGACATGGATTCAACTCCATTTACATTTAAAATTGATCATCATCAGTACTGTTCATACTGACCCAAATTACTTCAGAAGCCTCCAGACCTGTATTTACGATGTGGCGAGAGCAAAAGGGAGAGGGGTCAGGTAACTGCTAGGGATTACAAGGGATATTCTGTAACTCAGGGTCAGACAAAGTCAACCAGAAGTCAGTCATGACGAGGTAGAGATGTGGTACAATATCAGACATATTGTATGGGTAAAATGTCATGCAGATATGGAAAAAAAATGTCAGGAAGTCAGGCTAATATCATGTATGTAATGGGCCCATGTCATTTTAATGGCGAGGGGGAAAAGAATCACTCCGTACAGAGATCCCCTGACTGCAGAGAAGGAAATTGGTGTGAAGAAGAAAAAAAAATGTTGTGAATTGTGTGTGAGACTATGTGAGAGTAGGGGGAACTGATGATGAAATGCAGGGTTAAAGATGAACAGCAGACAGGAAGAATGAAGAGAGAGGCAGAGGCGCAGACAAAAATAGTCAGACAGAGCCAGAGATATTAATAATTCAACGTGGAGAATCATTAATACTTGATCAATGTCAAAGACCGAACTGCTGCTTAACCGATTTAGCATGTAAGCTTTGTAATTGTGTATTCCCTGTTGAGAGTGTACTGTCTGCTTACTGTTGAGGTTTTTAGCTGACTACACTGTCCAGGTTTGTCCATCTCCATCTTTTTGACACTAGATATGTGACGATCCCTGTCATTTCTCCACTTTTTGCACCTCGTGAGCTGCACTGACCGTTTGCATAGGGATTCTGTTTTCCTGGCTGCATACTTTGGTGATCAGAGTCAGTATTTTCCTGGTATTTCAGAGATGTGCTTCCCCTGGTCCCGGTGTGCTGGTGGAGCCCTAACGTTGTGGTATAGGTCAGGTTTTGTCATGGCAGAGAAGAGACACTAAGACACCCACAGGATGACTCGCCCTTCTGAGTAAATTGGTTAGGCCATGCCACATTTACCCTTAAACTACAGTATATGTACTTTCTTACTGTATTAAACCAGTGATATTTCCTTGCTTTTGAACCTATTATACTGTACATCCCTGAGCAGTATTCTTGCATCAGCATATTCCATCATTTACAGAATAATCTGCATTGAATTTATTCCCACGGTGGTCACACTCGGGGTGGAAAACTCTACCCGGACGATTGGCATATATATAAAACTAGTGTACTACTTCAACATTACATTACATTACATTACATTCACTTAGCAGACGCTTTTACCCAAAGCGACTTACAATAAGTGCATTCAACATAGGTAGGCAAGAGAACTACTAGTCACCAGAAATCGTAAGTACATTTCCTTCCTAAACAAGCATCTAAGAGCAGAACCAGTGCTAAGGTAAAAGTGCAATAAGTTAGCTACCTACTTTTCATTTAAACAAATAAGTGAAGCAAATAAACAAGTGATAAGACACGTAAGTGAAACAAATAAGCAACACTCAAGTGGGGACTTCAGAGCTAACAGTTATCACATTAGCTAGCAATCTCAGGAACAACAACAACTACCTGCTGCTTGAATTTAGCAGGGAAGTTGGCTAGCTTACTTGCTGATTAGCTACTAGCTAGCTACGTAATCTAGATTCCAGTAGCTAGCTATAGTGGGACAAACGCATTACCTTTAAAATGTGAACCTATATGCCTCCGCGTTCTTTAAATCCATTTGTATCTGTGAAATGATAAATGTTTATCAGATAGTAAATAAAGTTGTAATATGAAAGGTGTTGTCTTCTCTACCCTCTGGGCAAGCAGGGGTTCAGTCTGGTCTGGGGTAGATACATGCTTGATGCCTCTGGAAGCTGACAGCGGTCGTGGTTTCTCAGCGAGCTACATGAACGGTGGGGTTAGAGTCAGGACAAGAGCAGGAGTGATGAACCTTGCTTGGACGGAGAAAAGGAGCAGGGATGTGCCAGGATGAGACAAGTTGCTGTAATCACTGTATCCTTTAGTCACACTGCACTGCTCACTGTCAGCCAGGTCTGTCATGAGTCATGCCTGTAATACAAAAAACCCTGTGAGAAAACATCTTGCTTGGAAAGGATGAGTCAAGGTCATGTCAAAAAGCTGGTGGAAGGTTTTGTTTGTGGAGTTGACAAAAGAGTGTCTGCTGCTCACCCGACTGAGTCTTTGCTAGGGTGCTGGAGTTAAAATAGTAGTATATAAAAGTTTAAAAGTATTACATTTCATTCACCCTTAGGTTTTCCAATCCTTCTTTTCACAGAGCACTCGAGAAGAAGCAGGAGAATGGCGAGACCATCGAGCTGTCGGCAGAGGGCCGGCCAGAGCTGGTGGAGGAGAAGGAGGAGCCCGTGGTGGACTGCACGTGCTTCGGCCTGCCCAAGCGCTACATCATCGCCATCCTCTCCGGCCTGGGCTTCTGCATCTCCTTCGGCATCCGCTGCAACCTGGGCGTGGCCATCGTCAGCATGGTCAACAGCCACACCATCTACAGAGACAACAAGAAGATCATAGTGGTGAGTGGCTATGGATGAGTTGGTGGCAGAGGTGGTGTGTTACATTTACATTTTAGGCTTTTAGTTGACACTCTTCCCCAGAGTGAATTTCATTTAGCGCAACTGTAAAATAAGCCTACATTTCTAGAAGCAGCCAAAAGTGTGGAGAGCAAAGGTCAACAGCAACTAGGAAATCATAACAAATATGAATGTGTCTCTAGAACATTCATATAAAATCTGATCTTGAGTAAAGGGATAAAAGCAAAAGTTTACAATACAGCATCAAGAGTAAGAAGATCAAGAAGGAAGGAAGGTAGGGGAGAAGGAGGCATGGAAGCGTATCATGAAGATGAGTTTTGATTACAGACCAGAAGATAGAAGTGACTTTTCCATACGTCTCCATGTAATGGTAGATGTAGTTATTACACAAGGTCTCAGTGTCATGGTTAATGCAGTTACCATATCAGACCATGAAGAGATCTTTGTGGACGTTATAGGTCCCTTTGTCTCTTGCCGTGTTGTGTCAGCAAATATAATGAAGCCAATTAATTACTTGGACCGACACAAAAATTGAAGCAAGTGGAAGCTGTTACATTGAGTGAAAGCAAAGGATTGAGTCGCCATAAAGTCAGCCAGTGTTACTGTCAGTAGGGTGGGTTGAGGTTTGACATGGCCAAGTGATGTGGTCTGTGGGTTTTCTGTGAGATCTAGGTGAGGAATATGGCTGAAAAAGGGTGATGGCTCAATGGATGTTGGATTATCATATGCCGTCAGAGGGCTAGTAATCAATCGGATCAATTCTGTTCTGATGGTTCTTACTCCGGCTTAATAGCTGATTATCTCACTTAGTCTAATGACCAGCATGCATGAGACAGTCTGTGGTGTTGGATGGCAGATTGCCTCTGCACATTGTGACGTGTGAAGATTGCTTGTTCATTTGAGTGGAATCCATGAAATACCAACAGAACTGCACAGATGGCTCTCTCTTTCTAAATCCAGTTACAATCGCCTCCTTTTTGTCAGCCGGTCTTGAGACTTGATTACTTGTCTTCTTCTTCTTCTTCTCTCCCAACAGAACGCTCAATTTGACTGGAGTCCAGAAACAGTGGGAATGATCCACGGGTCCTTCTTCTGGGGATACATAGTAACCCAAATCCCGGGAGGGTTCATCTGTCAAAAGTTTGCGGCAAACAGGTCCGCTTACCTTCCCTGTTCATTGTATGCTAGGATGATTGCAGGTGCTTTTATATACGTATCGAATTTTACTTTCCTCTCTCTCTTTCCCTTCCAGAGTTTTTGGCTTTGCTGTAGTGGCCACCTCTTGCCTGAATATGTTGATCCCTTCAGCAGCACGGATTCACTTTGGCTGCGTTATCGTTGTCAGGGTACTTCAAGGACTTGTGGAGGTGCTTGACTCTGCTGCATGGCTTTTTTTCGCATATACAAGAGTTCACACATGTAGTCTGCTGAAGACGGCCTTAGTTAAGCTAAGTCGTTCATAGTAGCTAGTAGTCTGTAGTTAAACTGAATTTTAACACTGCCATGTCTCCCTGTCCTACAGGGGGTTTCATATCCTGCCTGCCATGGTATCTGGGCAAAATGGGCACCACCTCTTGAAAGAAGTCGCCTGGCCACGACGGCCTTTTGTGGTGAGTTTGCTTCTCTCTCTCTGCCTTTAAATGATGGATGTTTGTAATGACTTTAGAAAAAAAAATTTAGAAACACTTTTTAACATATCCATAATGTGTCTCTGCATCCCAGGTTCTTACGCTGGAGCTGTGATCGCCATGCCGTTAGCTGGGATCCTCGTCCAGTACATAGGGTGGTCATCAGTCTTCTACGTCTACGGTAAGTGACCCTTGACCCTTGAGCCTGCTTTTTTGAACCAATCAAATTGAACAAAGATTAACTGAATATAACACAAATATTTATTTTAGTATGTTTGTCATGACCTGACCAAGATTACTAGACTTACCTATGACCGAGAAAACTAGATAGTAAAAAACCCTGTCATACGGTGAAATACAATACAAATGCGATCATTGCCATCATCAAATCAAATCAAATCACATTTTATGTGTATTGCCCTTAATCACCATTCCAATCTCAAAGGGCTTCACAGTGTAAGAACATTAAATGGTTACTACATGACATCCCAGCTTCACAGAGGACAAGGAAAAACTCCCAAAAAACCTTTTAGGAAAAAATGGAAGAAACCTTGGGAAGGGCTACTCAGAGAGGGAGGGGCTACTCAGAGAGGGATCCCCCTACCAGGATGGTCGGGCGTGCAAGCAGCATATACACCGATCAGCCACAACATTAAAACCACTGACAGGTGAAGTGAATAACACTGATTATCTCATTACAATGGCACCTGTCAAGGGGTGGGAGATATTGGGAAGCAAGTGAACAGTCAGTTCTTGAAGTTGATGTGTTGGAAGCAGGAAAAATGGGCAAGCGTAAGGATCTGAGTGACTTTGACAAGGGCCAAATTGTGATGGCTAGACGACTGGGTCAGGGCATCTCCAAAATGACAGGTCTTGTGGGGTGTTCCCGGTATGCAGTGGTTAGTACCTACCAAAAGTGGTCCAAGGAAGGACAACAAATTGCTGAAAAAGTTAATGCTGGCTATGATAGAAAGGTGTCAGAACACAGTACATCGCAGCTTGTGTAGCCGCAGACCGGTCAGAGTGCCCATGCTGACCCCTGTCCACCACCAAAAGCACCTACAATGGGCATGTGAGCATCAGAACTGGACCATGGAGCAATGGAAGAAGGTGGCCTGGTCTGATGAATCACGTTTTCTTTTACATCATGTGGACGGGGGAAGAGATGGCACCAGGATGCACTATGGGAAGAAGGCAAGTCGGCGGAGGCAGTGTGATGCTCTGGGCAATGTTCTGCTGGGAAACCTCGGGTCCTGGCATTCATGTGGATGTTACTTTGACACCTACCACCTACCTAAACATTGTTGCAGACCAAGTATACCCCTTCATGGCAACGGTATTCCCTGATGGCAGTGGCCTCTTTCAGCAGGATAATGAGCCCTGCCACACTGCAAACATTGTTCAGGAATGCTTTGAGGAACAGGGCAAAGAGTTCAAGGTGTTGGCCTCCAAATTCCCCAGATCTCAATCTGATCGAGCATCTGTGGGATGTGCTGGAAAAACAAGTCCGATCCATGGAGGCCCCACCTCGCAACTTACAGGGCTTAAAGGATCTGCTGCTAATGTCTTGGTGCCAGATACCACAGGACACCTTCAGAGGTCTTGTGGAGTCCATGCCTCGACGGGTCAGAGCTGTTTTGGCGGCACGAGGGGGACCTACACAATATTAGGCAGATGGTTTTAATGTTATGGATGATCGGAGTATTCAACATTTAATCACAATGTGAACTCAGGCAGCAGGTCATGAAGCATAGAGAAAGTGTAGGACATTTTCTCCATTGCTTCTTGTTCTTGTTGTCCTTGCATCCAGTTTGGACATTTCCGTTGCTCTTTTTCTTTCCCTGACTCTTTGCATTCCCGTCTTCCTTCCTCCCCTAGGAAGCTTTGGGGTGCTTTGGTATTGCTTCTGGATCTTGGTGTCTTACGAGAGTCCGGCAAGCCATCCCACCATCACAGAGGAGGAGAGGAAATACATTGAGGAAAGCATCGGCAATTCGTCCCAGAACGCCACTCCAGTTACGGTTAGTGCACAGATTTCAAAATGATGCAGATACAATATCATATCATATAACGGTTGAAAATTGATATGGAAAATAGATATTTTCAGCAGTACAAGGACATTTTAATGTTTCATGCATCTAACTAGAATGGGAAAAAAACAGTGAGCTGCCAATAATTTAGGTGGTATTTGTATTTTTTCTTTTATGCAACACCATAAGAGAGGACATGGTTTGATGGATAAAAAAGATTAATATAGGTTTAGTTAGCTGGTACTGTCACCAGACCAGTACTGTCACCAGTACCAGCTAACCTTCTGCATTAAGTAAACAACCAAGATCTACCCAAGAAAATTGTGTTCCTTCTTATAAACTGTTAACAGTCGGTATGAAAAGCTTTGTGCTGATTTGTTTTCTCGATACTTTTTCAAAACTCAACCAATCCATTTTCACCACCCGAGGATTCCCCCCCTCATGACCACAGCTTGCTGGTTTCTGATGCTGGCCATGTGTAACAGAGCCAAGTTCACAGGCAGAAATTAAGCCTAATAGACTAAAATGGACTAATGAACATTTCAAATGAGGAAAAAATTGATTGATCAACAGAATGATCTTGATTTCATTGTTTTTTCCTGTTGAACTGCATTGTCTAACACTTGAATCTCCCTGTTGTAGAAATTCAACACACCGTGGAGGGCCTTCTTCACGTCCATGCCGGTATACGCCATCATCGTAGCTAATTTCTGCAGAAGCTGGACATTCTACTTACTTCTCATCAGCCAGCCTGCATACTTTGAGGAGGTGTTTGGATTTGAGATTAGCAAGGTAACAAAACCTACACATGGGCCATGTGTTGCTAGAAGGAGAGCAGACACTAGACTTCCAGCTTTCTAGCTTGTTATTTTGAATCTTTAGTTGCATGTTGGTATGATGGCTTTGTGTGTCGATGATATAAACTATTGGTCTGTTTTCTTGTGTGTTGTTTTTCTCTTCTACCCACCTACTCTACATCTAGGTGGGCATAGTTTCCGCCCTTCCCCACCTGGTCATGACCATCATCGTGCCCATTGGGGGCCAGATTGCTGACTACCTCCGCTGCAACCAAATCATGTCCACCACCAACGTCAGGAAGCTCATGAACTGCGGAGGTAAGGAAGGACCAAATAGAGGGGGAGGTGATGTTGGAATAGGAGCAAGGGAAAGTATGCATTTGTTCTCCCCTAGTTACTCAAAGGTGTATTCTAAAACCATGACACTGTTATGGTTGTACGACGAGTCCAAAAGCCTTTTCTGGCGGTTTTTAGTTCAAACTATTTGATATTTTTACAGTAATTTCGATTTTTCTAAGTTTTTTTTCTAGGTATACCCATTTTCGTGTCAGACGAAAGGCATTGGCAACTCGTTGACTGATTGTGGGGTTACCTACAGTATTTAGTCAGCTGTGGTGAGAAAACATTTGCTGCATAAAGTAAATGATGATTCACTGTAAGGCAGCGGCTCTGCGTCTGCAGGCTATTTTTGAGCTACAGAGAGAAATCAATAGAGAAGTGAGGGGAATGGGAAGCGTATACATATCACTTTGGGAAACTGCTTCGTCCATAAAGCCGATGTTGGGCCAATGTTAGGTGACGCCGCTGTCAACGGCATTTTATAAGGGGGAGGAAAGGAAAGACTGGAATAAGATAATGTAACGAGACTCTGTGCTTCTTCATTATTTCACTCTGTTCTCTGTCACAGGTTTTGGGATGGAGGCAACCCTGCTATTAGTGGTGGGCTTCTCCCATACCAAAGGTGTTGCCATTACATTCCTGGTCCTGGCTGTGGGTTTCTCTGGGTTCGCCATTTCAGGTGAGGCTATCGCTACTGCATATTATCCTCACTACCTAAGTTATATAACAGCTCTCACCAACACCCATAACCTCCTAGTCAACAGAGGAGCTCACCTTGTTCCTTTATACTCAGTGGGCTTAAAGGAGTGTGGAGTTTGCATGTTCTCCCCGTGTTCGCGGGGGTTTCCTCTGGGTGCTCTGCTTTCTGACTAAAGTTTGGATTGGAGACTCTAAATTGTCTATAGATGTTAGTCTGTCGATGTGTTCGTCCTGTGATGGACCTTGCTTTCTGCCCAATGCATGCTGGGATAGGCTCCGGCCACCCCAGAACCCTAAATACAAATAAGCCGGTATGGAAAATCAATGAAAAGACAATTGGGGATGTATTTCTGGGTCTTTTTGAAGACTATGTGGACTAGTCTACAGTTCATTCAACCAACATTACATTAGAGTGACTTATGAAGGCTTCGGAAAACCAAACACAGTTAAAGGACACATTGGTGTATTTATTCACTAACTGAACTATTTCCAGCTACAATGCAGTTTGATCACAAAAGATGTTTCAGCGATCTAAAACATCAACGGTAAATGTCAGGTTTTGGTGTCAATTCCTCAGAATCAAAGGATCAAAGGCTTCTTTCTAGACCGACGTTCAACAATCATCCAGGGAGAAATCCATCGTAGAAGAGGAAGAGAAGTTACTGTCAGTGTCTTCACTGACAGTAACTTCAATAGACCAGAATGCAATGCAACCACAAGACATGTTTTGTTTTGAGTTGTTTGTATGACTTTCACTTTTTGTTGACTGGAACTGACTTACTGTTAGTATGCTATCTGTTTCGCTCACGCTATTGCCCTCTCCACCCCCACGTGCAACAAGTTCACACCCGTTCTCTGGGGGTTGTCGGAAGGCATTCTGGGAAATGTAGGAAGTCACTAACTGAAGTAGAAGTAACTCCTAGAATGAACTGAACATCACAGATTGATGATATACATATATGTATATAACAGTGTAAGAGTATCCAACGGTGGAAGTTTGGCCTCAAATGTTTATATTTTTATAACCATTCTAATGATATTATATGTATATATATCCTTCCTCATAAGGTTTCAACGTCAACCACCTGGACATTGCCCCCCGCTATGCTAGTATCCTCATGGGTATCTCCAACGGCGTGGGCACTCTGTCTGGAATGGTTTGCCCACTTATAGTTGGTACCATGACAAGGCATAAGGTGAGGACATGTCATTCTGTGATTTTTATCAATGTCTACTACTTGTGTTTACAGTCAACATCCACCATAATCTAATGCTCACCGTGCAAAGTAACAGACACAGTGAGTGAATGACACGTCCACTAAGGTTTATTTTATCACTCATCTCAGTTTGTCATCTCTCTCAATCCCGTTCATTTTTACTTTCCCTCTGATAACTACTCTTCCCCTTTGGTCTTTTCCTCTCCCTCCCTCTTCAGACACGGGAAGAGTGGCAGGGTGTGTTCCTCATTGCCTCACTCGTTCATTACGGAGGTGTTATTTTCTACGGTGTGTATATCCCCCTCTTCCTTGTCTGCTTCCCCTCATCCTTCCATCAGTGCATTGAGATTTTCAAGTCTTCAAAAATCTGTTTTTCCTCACTGCAAACAAACCAAATGTTTGATGAAAACATATTCTCCTTATGTATTGTGGGTATTCCCTTCTGTAGAATTGTTCTCAGTGGTCAAAAGACAAGATCAGAAGTCTGACTAATCCCACTGAGCATCCACCAAGCAGTAAATACATTATTACATATTTAAACGATGCAGAACAGTAGTAAATATCAGAAATATGCACCAGAGAAGTCCATATGTACAACATAATGCTTTCATGTTCATAGAAGTTTGCAAAACTTTCACTTTTAAACCCTTTGTAGCCTCATTTTAGGTCTTTTGAACAGCAGACATTTGCAAAATCCACGCTGTCACATGCTGATCTCCTTTGCCTCCGTGCTGCAGGCATCTTTGCATCTGGAGAGCAGCAACCTTGGGCCGAGCCGGAGCAGCTGAGCACCGAGAAATGTGGCATCCTGGATGAGGATGAGCTCGCAAACGAGACGGAGGAGTTGTATCGCACAAGTGGCGGAGGAGGCTACGGGGCCATGAACCAAGGAACAGATCCCAACGGAGGAGGAGGCGGCATGGGAGGAGGTTGGGTCTCGGACTGGGACAAAACCGAGGAGTACGTACAACCAGCCGAGAGCAATAAGTACCTATACGGAGGAGAGGAGGACCGAGAGCGAAGCTAGAATGCAGATCCACTGCAGATAGCCTTGTGGGGTCGGAGTAGCGAGACAGAAACAGTAGATCCTTGTTTCCTTGCGGCACCGGGAACTTTGAAATGGGATGGGCAAGGAGCCATGCTCAGCAAGCCTGACCACATCATCATAATTGAACTGTATTAAATGGCCGCTGTGGAAGTGGAAGGAGGTGAAGGAGACATAAGTATTTGTGTGTGATTGCACTTGTGTACCTTGTGTGACAGACAAGCTCAGTAAGAGTATTTTAGGGCTCCAAAGCCTCCCTGTTGATGCCAGTGCAATTTCCCTGTTGTAGAAGGGATTTGTTTTAGGCCTGGTTCGGTTGCTTTCTTTGATAGTGTGTTTATTCATTTCTAATAATTGTATAATTCCCTATATTAACTGACAGGGTATTGATTTAATTTCTATGCCTCTCATTTATATTAAAGATTACCAACCTGTAGGCACATACTGGCCACATCGCTGTTGTCGGTGGTGGAAACCTCCATATCTCCAAAATTTCAACTTCAAGTTTCAAGGAACTATGAAAAACAGCCTTGTTTTTAGTTTGACGACCATGCATTTTTGAGTTTATCTAATCAGTTTTGTTTCATAAAGGGTTGTAGGGTTGTTTTTTTTTCTCATCCCATAGAGGGAGAGTCCTGAAACATGAAATTAGTGAGGTTTTCACGTGACGGTAATGACATGAAGTCATAAAGTACATAAAGTCAATGACGCTTAAAATCTCAGGTTCTGTCCTTAATAATAATGTGCACACTTTTAAGAAAAAGCATCTTACCTGTGCCAATACAACAAAGTATTTTATGCTGTAGTATTGATTTGCTTCTCCAGTGACACCTGCAGAAAGTCATTGAAGACCTACAAATTGTACTTACCCTACTCTCTGTTACGTCTATACAGTGTAGTGACTTTACGTTTCTTTTTTCAAATACAGTATTTTGATTTCCTCATGCAACGATATTGTATGTGCTAGGCCTCTAACCTGTCTGCCTGTCTACGGGCATGCTGGAGAATAAAAATGCCTTGTACAGGATTATAAGAAGTGGTGTTATCCAGGGGGATCAAGTCGGGGAAATTACGACCCCATGTCATGTCTTAGTTTAGAGACATTTTTATTTCTACAAGGTCTCATGAAGGTTATTTAAGACATTTTCTTCAAAATTCAACTCCTGACTCATCATTCCATGCTTTACATGTGGTGTATGTTGTGTTAATGTTACTCAGTGTCAGTATATTCTCTTTCAGGAAAAGCAGTTTGCTGACACCATGTAACCAAAACAACATGCCGGTCTGTGCTCTCTGTTACTGACCGTTGTGCCAGTCAAGAAATATACAGTATATTTCAAAAGTTCAAAATGGTGTGATGAGTGCTAAAGAGCCAACATGTGGATCCCACGGTCTAATCTCGCTAGCAGGAGGAACTTCTCCCTCCTACCCTACGCTTTACTTTGCGGTAAACACATGGTGAAACATCAGTATGTTTTTACGCACAAAGTAAAAATAAAAGACTGAGAATTTAGGGCGCAACAATGCCATTTCACTGTATATGAGTAATATCTTTGTTGGTAGATGTCGTGAGTTATTTAGCTAGCCCCAGAGTCAAGGTCAAAGGTGTTAGGTTATGGGTTAAGCAGAGGGGTGCCCAGTACCACTTTGACTGAAAAGAGTGTTTCAACCAATGGATCACATTCAGCAATTCTTCTTCACAGTCAATGAAAGGGTTATTAATAATAATAATAATATTTATAAATGTTAGCGTTTTTACTGTTTTCATCATTTTTTTTGGTTAATTGTTAATTGTTTCCACTTTTTCAGACTGATCTGTCAGTTGCTTTTCTTTTATCGTTCTCTGTTTGTTCTTGATTGTAAACTAAAATTGTATATGTGAAAATGTACATGTACATGTGGAAAATATTATTGTATAATAAAACCTAGAGGTGATTACTCCAATACAATGATTATAGATAGATATATAGATATAGATATATACTATAGAGCTTTTTGGCAGTTTATGAAATCACCCACCTTGTTTTTACTGTTTCAGATTGCTTTTAGACGTTGCACAAACCATCTACAGCTTTCCCCTTCGTCTACATGGTTCAGACACTAATAGGACTTTGAATCTTTGGGTACAGTGGTTTCATGTTACCCTCATGCTCTGCTCCTGCCCAGGCAGCGTATTGATCATTGAGCAAAAGGATATTACACCAGAGGGAACGAGGAAGAGAAATAGAGACTTTGATGGGATCTGAAAGAGGGACTGACCGCTACCAACTAGACTGGTCATAAGTGCTAAGGGACAGGGATCCGCTCTCACTGCGTCTCTCTGCCCTCTCTTACCGTTGTCTAAAATCAGGGGGATTATCCTGCATCCATCTGCCAGTGAGAGAGCGAGAGGGGAGGGAGGGAGGGAGGGAGGGAGATATCCATTGCTGATATCTGATAATACTGCAATACTATATACTTGGCAAGGTTTTTTTGCACATTCTCATGGCATCACTCCATGAAATGTGCAGAGACAAAGGACACAGATGGGGAAGGGGGAGACAAAACAAGGAAGGAGGGAGGAAAGGAGAGGAGGGAGAAGAGTCAGGCCGGAATATCTGTTTGCCAATACTTCGTGCCAATATTGGCATTTAAAAAAAAAAAATTAAATAATGGCCAGTCATTGTCGTCCACTGCCGAAATGACGAGGTTCCTCCCTTACCACAGCTACACAGAGACAGTGTAAAAGCTGCAATGACATTTTATTTTCTTTGCACATTGTTTTTTCATTTCATTCTTCAATTGTGTTATGTGTAAATGTATTCTTCATTTAAAGGTTTAATGTACCCCAAAGTTTCCCCGACCATTGAAGAGGTGGGGTGGGTCACCCTGCCTCAAGGAGCTTCTAACCCACCCAAAATAACTTTATCAGTATGGGTTTCAATGGAGAAATGCTGTTTCAGTTTCACTCTGAATAACATCCTGGGGGGAAACTAAACTAAATACTTGTAATTTTTGGAACAAAAATTGTCACATAGATACTGAAAGAAAAATCCATATCATTCGAATTTGTAGTTACAGTTTCGAAATTCGTATTTGATCGAGTGAAATGCGAGGCGGGGTTCACGTGACTGAAACAGGAAGTAGTTTGAAATTGAAACAGCGCTGTGGTGGAGGCAGGCTGAGGTGATGGTTGACATTGGTTTACATTTATCTTCAACTCCGACTACCTGGGTTCAATGCCCGCCTCATTCAACGTTTTCTACTGTGAGTGAAGTTTTCATTTTCACACACTTGCCACTGTTGAGATAGTGAAATCAGAGACCTTGTTTCCTGCGTTCTGGTGACTTCTTATGTATAAAATAACAGTGAAAATATAGTACCAAACTACCAAATATAGTTTAAAAAAAATAAAAAAATAAAAAAATCAGTCATGATCTACCTCCCATGTCAGTCAAAACTCCACAGAGGCTTGTACAGAAAACAAACATGCAGCAAGTTCAATTTAAATTGAAATAAATAGAAATTGAAATAGTCAATTTTCTCCAAACAGCTTGTGCTGCATAATGCTAATAAAGTGTTTTATAGCCAAACAATTGTACTATGAGTCCAAATGTCCAATTACTTGCCCCATAAGTAATTAAGTATTGGACTTTTGGACCCCCAATACGCTTCCGTAGGCTTACACTAAGGTAAAATAACACCAGGCCTACCTGAGGTCCTGATGGTGACTGGGGTACCCCTGTTTTGGTTAGTCGTACTCAGACAGGAGGGGTGAAAAGTCTCACCCCAGTCTCCATCCTTCCTCCCTTACAGACCCAGCAGTTCCATCCCTGCAGGCCATCCTCGCTCTGGAGCTCTAGGGAAAATGCTTGATGGAGAGTGAGGTAATTTGTACAGGTAAGCCAAGACGGAGGCGTAGGCAGGGGGTGTACAACAGGAAGACAGATAATCAGCAGGAAAGTTAGTTATGATGACATAAGCTTAAGCTACACTGTTTTATGTATGGGTAGTGGCTTCCTTCTAAATCCTTGGAGTTTCAACACTGACAATCAAGTCCGTGTGGTATATTTAACCAGAACTGAGATGGAGAAACCATCACTCCTTTGCCCATTAGTCTCACATTGATAAGAGCCAGAGCGCCTGGGGGCAGCAGCTACTATACTTCACATTTGGTCCTCTTGCATTGGATCCGTGACATTGTTAAAGTACCATGTCACCTGGCACTGTTGTCACAGTGCAACTTAATTGAGTCCCAGGAGAAGATCGGCATGAATGTGGGAAACATCGAAACTAAGAGGACAAAAGTGACAAAGGAAGAGAGGAGATACTGTGAAGTACCTGTGCAGTCATCCTGAGACCTGGTGCAGTTATTGTAGTTGCTCCATGAAGTGACAGTGGGCTGTTGTACGTGGTTGTTGCTGCCACCTATTGATACACATTTGACATGTCACACACTTGAGAGGTAATGGTAGTAGAGCATGTGAGGGTTTGGACCATGAACACTAACAAAATGGGTAAAGGGTATTATTGCTTCATTTAGATTGTGACCAACTCTCTTGATCACACCGACTTACTTCTCAGTCTACATCGTCTACCGTTTAGAGCAGTGCAACTCACAACTTAAAATATGAGTTTGTTTTTAAAAATCTTGGCAACATATTTGGTGCTAAGCGATCATTACTGTGGTGTTTCTGCACTGCACTTCCCAGAGGTCACTTGTCAATCAGTGTGGTTTCCTTGGATTTTCTGCAGGTGGCGCTCTTTTCTGTCTGGTGGCTGTCGCCGCTCATGATACTATCCAGAGAAAGTTTTTCTTAAAACACCTTAACCAAATTGTTTTAGTTACCTAAACCTAACCCTAACTTTAACCCTTTTTTTTTAATCTAACCTAAACCCAAGGTGTTTTTTTGTGCTTAAAGGATAATTCCGGTATTTTTAAACCTGGGCCCTATTTGTACATATTTTGTGGTCTAAATGACTAACAGGTACAAAAAATTTGGGATTGCGCCAGTAGATCGCCTCAGCCGGCAGACGTGAAACGGGCTGCAATGGCTGCAACGTAATCCTTTGGGGCCACTGTGCCCGATCAGATTGTTATTGGAAGTGTCTGACAACATTACGGAAAGGATCCCTACAGAGATAGACCTTTGTTTAACCAGAAACAGAAGTCTTGCTCAAGGAGAAGAGGTGAGATGTTGCAGGAAGAGGCTAAACAAAGGTTTCTGGTTAAAGTTGGTCAGTTAGGGGCTGGTGGCTCCTATTCTCAGGGTAATTTAGTGTGAAGTCAGGCCTCCAGTAGGTCCTCAACTGGTCAGCAGTGAACGGTCAACCATTTGATTGATTTTATAAAAAGGCAAAAAATAAACTGTGATGCCCTCTGCTTTAGCTGCTTACTGGCACTATGTTATAATTGTCATTGAGACATTATCGTGATATTTGATGGCCTGTGTGATAAGAAGTTCTCCTTCCTTAGAAGTCATCTTAGAAATACTACTAATAAAATGGTGAGAAAAGAAAATATTCCAATATACTGGAACAAATTGACATTATATGAAAAAACATCCTTTTTATTGACGTCAGATTATACATAATGTGTTGGAAGCCAAATTCATAGTTTTATAAGCTGTATTGTTTCCCTTAAAAGCACACTGATGAAGTTAGTATCTTTATGAGTCTCATCATTTCTACATGCCTCTTATATGAAAATGTCCCCACTTGAAACTTAAAGAGGCGCTTCAGTTATTAAATAATAGCTTGCACAAAAATTCTATTTATCTTATTGCACTTTTACTTTAGCACTGGTTCTGCTCTTTGATGCTTGTTTGGGGAGGAGATGCACTTAGGATTTCTGGTGACTAGTAGTTCTCTTGCCTACCTGCGTTGAATGCACTTATTGTAAGTCACTTTGGATAAAAGCGTCTGCTAAATGACTAATGTAATGTAATTGAATGTATGTGTCAAAATAGGCCACGTCAATATCAAGCTAGTAGCCTTTTAATCACCTTTTAAGATGTTTCAAATACAACCCTTTCAAGCCTCTTGATCAATGATTAATACATGTTTTATATATTCTGACCATCACTGCTTAAGGGTGTTATGGATTAGAAAATGAGGAGTTCATGGCCAAACATTACACATTCATTTGGCAGGGAGAAAAATCATTGCCTGTATCTCATCATTGATTAGTCACCATTAGTCATCTCCCTAAAATACAGAGGCTTCACTCAGACAGGCATGTTAGGCCTACACCTCAGTGCCCACTCCCACTGCTTCGAAGCTGAGTTCGTTCTTGGTGAGGAAGAGGGCCTTTCATACATTACACAGATAAACCGTGTTCTGTCAGTGGGCGTATTTTTGAGTTGGTTAAACGATGAAATGGGGAACTTCTTTTAGGGGCCACTACAAGGCTGTAGCATACAACAGAAATAACCCTTAACACCCAAAAGCATCAAGGGGCAGGCTGTGTGCTTTCTGTCATTATCTGTGTTTACTGAGGTCGGCTCTTAACAGGAAGAGCTTGTCTGCTGAAAAGGTGCGAGATGAGGTGTGAGAGATGTTAGTGTGGTTCATGACAGACAAATGTGTTGTTTCTGTGTCTTGTTTCTGAGAATACAAAGCAAGGGACAATTCTGTTTTATTCAGTGGGACAAATTTACACTCAGTGCAGCTAGCTCCATACTGTAGCTAAATGTTTTTGATTTGAAAAAGTACAAAACAAAGGTTTGTCTCCCTCTCTCTAGACAGAAACTGATACAAACAGAAGAAGTGGCCAGGAATAACAATGGTTTCTGCAGTAGAAATCAATAAAACATAACATGCAATATGAACCTGAATCGATCAGCTAATAAAATGAGGTAAAGAGAAATCACATCAATCGATTTACGTATCAAAGGATTAACTAAACAACCAATAAGCAACACAGCATTGGAGTGAACAGGCTCCTCTGGCTGAGCGTGCTGAAGGAAGAGGTATGGATAAAGTATGAATGAGACGCAGTGTGACACACCATGACACATCTGTAGCCAGTCGCTTCCAGTGGCAGCAATAATTAGGTGTCATTCTGCCCACAAGCCTCTAGGGGCAGTGTTCCCTAAAACAGCACAGGGGGAACTAGCTGCACTCAGACTTGATTTAGGCCCCGTGCTTTACACGTGCATGATGTTGATGAGGAGGAGGCCCCAGTTTCATTTACCTGTAATGACCAGCAGAGTCCACTACTGCATTGGCTATCCCTTAGAGTTATGAATGACCAGGAGTTGTACGTCTTACAGCACATCTTCCCCTGGACGTGCAGCTAAGCGGATGTTTGGTTGTCAGTAGTGAACCATGACAGTCAAGGTTGTATCGTAGCATTTACATTTCAATTTGTGTAGGAATGCCAGTGGCGAGTAGTGTTTGTCAAAATGTGTTTTTTTTTCTCAGCTACTTTTTGAGTAACATTAATATAAAGCTTGTTGAGGTTATGTAAGGTGCTTAGTGTGACTATATCAGGGCCGCTGTGATTTAAAGCACCTTTCTCAGTGCTACACGGCTCCCATTTAATCTAAGTCACTGATTTCTCCCTCCACCTCTCTTTTGCCCTCTTCTCTCCTCCTTTCTTTTCTTCTCCTCTCTTTCTCCCTGTCTCTCTAATTCACACGAAACACAAGTGCACACACACACACAGAAAAAAAAAAAACCACGTACGTACACAGCATATTCTCACTGTACTCCATCTGCCCGTGACCCACTTTTCTCTCCTTGGCTTTGGCATGAGAAGGGTTAACGCAGAAAGCAGGAGGAAAGCTAGTTTCTCAGAATAAGGACATTGGACAGCAGAAGCGGTGGAAGCACCACTGTAGGATGAAAGTGTGGTGAATATAGACCATGGAGTGGTGCACCATTAAAGGACAGCACCCACTAGAGCACTTACTATGGGATACAATGATGTTAATGCGGTGTCATACTTGCTTCAAGAGGGTGGATATGGCAGACTTCATCTACATCCCCTCCTAATGTATCCAACTACTCTTTCTCCCATCCTCCCCTGATGGCCTCCCGTCTGCAAAGCACCGTAAGAACAGTGATTTTCACAAAGACTTCCAGGAACATGAATGCAACTCTCCAGTATACTTTATTTTAAAACGTACTTGCACCGATCACAAGCATATTAAACATTAAACAAACCTATTGCAGCTACTGATCGATTCTGCTAGTGGCTCATCTTTCTATGTAACCTTGGTTTGCACTAGGTGTCTGGATCTCACAATACCCCCGTGAAAACAACTTCTTCTTTTTTTTGCCTATAATTTTTCAATATGTGATGATGCGGAGTTAGGTGAGAGCGAACTTTGGATTGAATCAGTGGAGCAAGCCCCGCGGTCTTTTATTTTTGATCACCTATCAGCATCAAAGAGACAAGGGGAACAATGAGATGGCCTGAATCTGGCTGCTGCCACAAGGAAAAGAGAAAGGGGGGAATAATATCACGGGACGAGTGTGTGGGTGTGAGTAGGAGTGAGAGAGAGAGAGAGAGAGAGAGAGGGAGAGGGAGAGGGATGGGAGGTTGGAGGGACAAGGAGGAGACAAAAAGTGTGTGAGAGAGGGATGAGGAAAATTGGGGATAATTGAATAGGAGAGCTCCTGGGTGAGAGAAAAAAAGGAGAGAGAGCAGCTGATAGATGGAGCTGGTGGAGACTCAGTGGAGGAGAGGAACGAGAGTGAAGGAGAGAGATCAATCTAGTAGCTGGAGAGAGCGAGAGAGAGTAGAGAGAGAGAGAGCAGAGGGAGAGACAGAGCAGAGAGAGAGAGAGAGAGAGCAGAGGGAGAGAGAGAGCAGAGAGAGAGCGATAGAGATAGATAGGGAGAGGGAAAGCAGAGTCATTTAAATCTGCCACAGTGGGGAGAGAGAGGGTGAGAGAGAGAGCGAGAGAGAGAGAGAGAGAGAGAGAGAGAGCTATACCAGGGCACAGAGTAGGTGAAAGGGTGTGTGTGTGTGTGTGTGTGTGTGTGTGTGAATGAAAAAGAGCTAGATTGCCCCCCCACCATTTACCAGAAGCTGCTCAATACTGTTGCTCAGGGTGCACACCGATGCACGTTTAAAGACTAGGAGGCATGAAAATGTGATTTTCTTTTTGTTTTTGAAAGAGAAAAGAAAATCACTTTTTCATCTTTCCTTTTTTTCTATATTTTTTCCCAACTGGATCTTTCCTCATCTCTGGTCCCGGTCCCTGGTTTACTCTCTGTGGTTTTATCAAGGAGGTCACTGCGGATACAGCGAGGAGCAGCACCGACTCAACTGCACACTAAAAGGTATTTACAGTACTTTTTAATGTTCTTCAGTACTTTGATCCTTTTGTCTGCACCTGTTAACTAACACTGAATGAGAATAACTGTGATGTGTATCTCAGGATGTAAGTAACGTGTCAATATATAAGAGCAGGAAACAGAAACTTGCGATGAAAGAATTACAGTTTGAAGAGGATTTCATCGTTAGCCGCAAGGGTGTGAGGGTGAAAGTCACAGTGCTGTTCAGAGGGAAGTGAGTGCTGGAGTAAGTGTGGCAGAGAGGGGGGGTGTACTACCCCAGTGATGGGGAAGAGAGGGCTAATTCAGATGCCTTATATACAGTATAGGCGGGGAGAAGAGCAAAGTAGGGCAGAATAAGTATTACAAAGATCGCAGGGGCTTCAAAGAAAACTTCATTAATTGTGCATATCACTTCAGAGCAGCTTTGAGACAGATTAGTAAGAGCTAACCACTCTCCTCGAGCCCACACGTCCTCTGCTGAAGCTTTATTAGTGACGATGTGCAGCACACTCCAGGGCAGCTGTAATGGAGGTGTTGTCGATTCAAGTTGTTTCTGCCTAATTGTGAGTGATTCACTGAAAAACACAAAAACATTTCAAACCGACGTGTCGAGTTGCTCATCTATCTGAAAGCATTTCGAACCAGTCATTTCTTGTACGCTGATGAACAGTGGGCAGCGGCGGTGACAAAGTTCATTCCTCTGAGTGAGGCTTTTATGGTGAAGCCATAATTAAATCCCTTGTGACCAGTGGAAGCACTGTTTCATGTAGATTGTGTGCAGTCATTTCAAAGTACTACTCTACAGTTGCACAGTAGGTTGTGACTTATAGTACAGCGGTGTAGTATGGATACCGAAAAGGGAGCGAACTGCTGATATACATGAAATAAAGCTAGAAATCAGTCTAGCTTCTGCCTATGTAAAAAAAAAAAAAAAAAAAACATACATAAATAGTACCCAGGCAGTTATAGAAATGTGTTATATACTGGATGGGTTCAAGGGGGTAAGGTGCTGACGTGGAGGGATGAGCAGGTCGGAGAAAATCATCTGGAAGCTCATCAACACATTTTCACTTCCTGTGCTGCGACTTGCCGAGATCATTACCTGCTCTCGGTATGTATGGTGTCAGCTGGTGGAAAACCCTCTGAGGACTGCGTAGAACAGATTCACCTAGACATCACAAACACACACACACACACACACACACACACACATTCAATTTATTCCAGGCTTGGTTGAAATTGTGGGTTGTGGTTTTAGCACTGAATGTGTGTCATCGCCTGCTTATAGGCAAGGCGCCAGTGGTGCTGCAGCTCTGTAGACTTTGATCCTATGGATGCAGAGTAATTGGCTATGCACAGCCTCTCCAGACCGAGCCTACATGGTGTAATGCACAACAAGCAATATTGAGTCTAAAAGCGTTATTTTTCTATGAGACGTGCACCCGGGGGAATTCAGAAAATATACAAACCGGGCAATTTGGAGGAGAGTGGTTACAGTAAGATTAATGGCTCCCTTGCACACGCAGAACAATTGATCAAAGTGGAACAAAGGTAGCAGGGTGACATTATCAAAGCCGGAAAGGGATTAGGAGTAATGTGGCAACGACCAACAGGGAATGCGATTGTGAAAGAAGTGATTGAAGACGAAAGACGTGAAAGAAAATGTAGTGGCTAATATACTTGATGTCTCATTGGAGATGTCTGTCTTATTGAATCATTTCCTTTAATTCTCTATCCTATCCTATCATTTCCCGTCCTGTACCATCCTGTACTGTCCAGTCCTGTCCTGTCATGTTCTGTCCCATCTCTGAAGGAAGAGAAGGAGTCAATAAATGGGTAGGTCACTATAGTTGATGTGACTGTGCTATATGGCGCAGTAATTCTCTGGGGTTTAGCATGGAGAGAGAGAGTAGGACAGAAGACAGACAGACTGAGAATATTCCCCGTGGCAGCTAACCGCCGTGGAGGAATAGAACTGGGCTCTGTCAGCGACAAGCTGCTATCTATGAAGCAGAATGCTAAACCCACAACAGGATTGTCCTTAAGTCTTTCCCATGGGGGTATTAAACTGGGCTACAGCAGCATGGAGCTACCACAAACAAATACATGAACGAAACACATATACACATGCACACACACACACACACACACACACACACACACACACACACACTAGCTTTTTAACCAAACCAAGGACAATTATTGTGGCAAATGTCCCAGAGCTCACATCAATGAGCCTTGAGAACTATTTTATTGTTTAAATAAAAATATCAATAATAATATGAGTTTTTAATGAACTTCCTATTGTTGTCTATGGGACGAGCACAATAGAGCACAATAGAGTCCCATTGTCCCGTTGCTCATTAAGACAGAAAGCAGCAGAAGAGCTGGTTCTCCTGACTCTGCAGGCTTTCCATATTACATACAGGGAGATATCCCCAGGGGGAGGATCTGGAGGATTGCCGTAAGCCATGAAAACTAGAGCCAGTAAACTGCAACACATCCACTATTGTGAAGCACCCAAATGGCTCCAGCATCCCAATCTGGAAACAAAAGCTAGTTAAAATGAAATGATTGAGGAAGATAATATGATACCAAGTAATTCAGTCAAATTGAATGTCGTCTTGTTCAATTCTTTGCGCGGATTGTATTTTATATCCCTTGATAGCAGTACAAGGAACGCTAGCAATTAACGCTACGGACGTCTGACCCGGCTGGCTGTCTCAAGCCTGTTGGTTGGTACAAGGTAGTGGAGAGGGGTGGTTCTGGGATGCCAGGTCTTATTGTTGAGGTGCTTTTAGACCTAACTCAATGAAACATCATTCAACAAAACATCTGTGATAGGGAGGTGTCCACCTGATAACCTCAACACCTTTTTCCTCTACCATCCAAGCTAGGTTTCTTCATGGGCGTGATGGCGACATCTGACACCAAGTGTGATTAATGTTGTGTGTCATGGTAGTAGGGTAGGGATCACGACATGAACCTGCTAGTGGCCTCTCACTTTCCTGTGCCTTCTTGGGTTAAGTCAACAAGGGGATTAGACTAAGGGTAAGACATACTATCTGCAGTATACAGCAGTAATGTAATAGTGTACTGTAATAGTAACACAAGTACATTATAAAGCTGCAGTGCAAAGTGCAACTTAAGAGTCCGCCTGTCTGTGCAACCACTTAAACCCCATTAATGGGTAGCTGAGCCGTAATGGAGCCGACAGGCACAGACACGGTCCTCACGTTGTCAGCCATGTCTAACAGCATTGATTAGCTTCTTGTTCACTTTTGTCTCTCCGTGTTACCTTAGTGTCAACGGACGTACAAGGTAAGTGATTCTGCCACTATAGGGGCAGTCTATTTGTGGCAGATTATCCACGATGAAATCAAACCTAAAGCCTTGAGCCTGAGATCTGCTCCCCGTGTCTGAGTGGGTTAGTTCATGCAGTGGTTTGTCTGTGGCCTGCTTTCATTGTGTTTGAGGCCCGAGGTCTTTAGTCAGGAGCTCTGGGACAGGTATAAAAAAGTAAAAGATGCCCTTGAAATAGTTACTTGATACTAGATATTCTAGAGATGCTCCGTTTTATAAGTAGTGTTGTGACACTCCATCTGTACTTCTTCTCTTTCTCTTGTTGATGGGAAACAGAAGGTATCCTGCAGCTCAGTCGCCTTTGAGGTTTCTCTTTTCATGGCATTTTAATGCACTTCATATTGTGTCATTTTGTTATGTTGTGTCGGAGAGGAAGCAGCGAAGGAGGGGTGCGTTTTGCTTCATCAGGTTTTTGTATTATAGGTAATATAGCTCAGGTTAGCATGGGTTGTTTTCCACATTAGCCAACAGTAACACCACAGCACACCAAAGCTGACACGTGCATTAGTTTAGTTTCAGAGTTAGTTTAGAGCATTAGTTTAGAGTTCATCACTTCATTCACAATATCATTTCCAAGTTAAGAGTATGACTTATACATTACGTTCAGTGTGAACACAGGGATTAACTCTAATAACACAGGAAATATTACCTTTCCAACAGATTGAATGTGATTTACTTGCCTCATATTAAAACCGAAAGCGTAGCTGGAATCATGTTTATAAGGCTTTTCCTCACTAAAGCATGTGCTGAAAATGAACTTTCAGATTAAGTCTATGTAGTGACTTCTGTCATCTAGTATGACAGTAAGTTATACCTGGTCATTGGAGAGCTTTTAAAATCTATCCAACCTTTTTGGTGGGAAAGGGGAAGTCTCAAAAACAACAGGGGATGTTCGAGCTTAAATGGGTGCTGCATTGAGTTCTCCCGGCCCATCCAGCCAAGTATAGCCTAAGCGAGGCCCTCGGTGCTCGCTCCACCTGACCCAGTTATACCCAGGCTGGGGGGGAAGATAGCCCACTTTGATGCACACCAAACCGCCAGCCTCGCTCGGACTGGCTGGTCTGGCACTTAAACCCGCTTTCTACTAGACACTTTACCAGGACAGATGTGTTTTGCGTGCTGTCTAAAGAGTCAATCTGTGGTGTGTGTGTGTGTGTGTGTGTGTGTGTGTGATTATATGTGTGCGTGTGTGTGCTTGAAACATAGTCAGGCGAGCTGTCTGTAACCTCTGAGGAAAGCTGTGGCCCCTTTTCCTAAAAAAAGTTTGTCCTTGGTGAGGCGGCGATGGAGCGGATCGAGCTGCAGAGTCGATCGAAGGTGTAGGAATTGTTTTCTGAGTGGAGGGCTTGGGGGGGGGGGGGGGGGTAATCCAAATCATACATTTAATTAATGATCAGCAGGGCGATAATTTTGGTTTGATTAGCATCAGACAAGCGGTTTGTTATAAACGCATCTGTTTGTGTTGGAGGGGAGAATTTCTCCTCCCCACTGAGGGGGATGCCAGAATCCTGGGAGTGCATGTGGGATGAATCTATTGTTATTGTTGTTCTTATCTGCCTTTAATATTAACAAAGGACGCTCGGATTGTCAGTTAAGTGTTCAGCAATTGCACTCGCATTTCATCAGATTTTGTAAAGCACATTTAATTGCAGTCAGGAAATGGAAAGCCTTGTAATTGCAATTGGAAAATATATAAATTATATCAAATTCCTGCTTCTGTTCAACAAAATGTCATTTTTTTATGTTCATTTTTTGGAGAATGTAGACATATGCTATTTCTCTACCATCCTCATGATTGATCTGGACCTACGGGGTACCTCCTGATCATATCCTCGCCTAGCCCTTCCTCCTCACATACCCTTAAGGGAACTAACTACGTCAGGGAACCACTCCCAACATTGGTGGCGAGTAACCATTCATGCAAAACTAACCAACAACCCTCTTCCCCCAGTTGAATGTTTTATTCTATCCCTCCTGTGTTGTAGTAGGCCCAGAGTATTCCTGATGGTTCCTCGTCACAGTCAAGGTTACTGATGGCGTGAAAGAGGCTGAAGGATGGAGACCCAGTGAAAGAGAGGGATATGGAGGACAGAACTTGGCCGCTCCACTTTTGCAGGACGTAAAAGTGGGACAATCTGTTCCTTGGATGATCTCCAATTCTACTTTCTGGGGACCAATACACTGAAAATATATCTATACACATGCTCTGTCCTACATAGGCAAAGAGAGAGAGAGACAGAGAGAGAGAGAGAGAGAGAGAGAGAGACAGAGAGAGAGAGAGAGAGTTGGGGAGTGAGAGAGAGAGAGTATGAGTGGAACTGACTGTCCATAAGGCCTTTACAATGCATTGTGCTGGGACTGTGCTTATGAACATCCCCCTGAGATTGGCCTGAAGGAGAGGAGAAACCCTACAACATATCGACAACATTCACACCTGCCAGCCATCATGGAAACTCTGGAGAGAACAGCTAGATAATTCATGTAGTCATGGTCAAATAATTTAACAATGTGCTGTAATTTCGTAAAAAAAACATTTAAAGAGGGATGATAAGTCAAAATGTATCATCCAGATTTGTTTTGCCGTAGTTCTGTGAACAGTTTGTGCCTTGTGGTAAATTTTAAATGTGAATTTTCAGCCCAAAGCATTTGTGATGTTTAGTTTATGACTGTAAGCAACCCTGAGGACTACAAAGCAGCCGAAGGAGCCCAAAGTCATTGTGACTTTGTCACACTTCCCAAGCAACAAGATCTAGATCTTATAATTTAGTAAAGGAAAGGCACAGACAGACGAGACAGACGAGATATCAGTGACCCTTTTCTACAAATCTCTCCATCCATCTATCTTTGCTTTCCAGGTGCTGAAGGAGGGTATCCATCTCTGTCCTCGTTATCATGATTAATCAGCACCTGATCTTCATCGTAGCTTCAGTCCATTTCCCCTCTCTGGTACCTATTATGCTCTCCGGGCTTCAGACCTCCAGATCTCTCCAGATCATCTTTAGGTCTCCACTTGCCTGCCTGGCAGTAGCTGTCAAATGGTTTGGCTTTCCCACGGGCAGACCAGCTCACCAACACGCCCCCTCCTCTTCTCTTTCATTGCACATGACTATTGAAATTTTAAAAGTTGCTCTTAAAGAGGAATCCCACCAAACAGGACTTTTGGTATAGTATTCTGCAAAAGTGTTAGAATTTGTTTCAGCTGAAGTTTTGAGCTCAAAATATGACGCAATTCTATTGCCTGACTTGAAAGGAAATGTTATGGACAGCCACTTCCTGTAGCAATATTACATATCTAGAATTACAGAAAACATGCATAGATGTGTAATATAGATCTAAGAGCAGGTGGTCTGAATATTCCTGTGAATGATCATGTAAGAGAGAAGTTACTGAGAGAGATAGAAGAGTGTGGGGAAGTCATTCCACCATGTAGGAGCCAGGAGGGAGAAGAGTCGAGACGGCGGAGGGATGACCGGGCCGCCACAGGGAAGGGAGAGCCAAGCAGCCGGTAGTGGCAAAAGACATGGGCATGGGCTTTTGTGTGGGGCTGGACCCAGGCCTGGAGGTACGAGGGGGCAGATCCCAGCACCAGAGAAACAAAGGGCAGCCGGTGGAGGGAGTTTAGGAGTTGAGTGACATGGGTGAGGAGGCAGGCTTTGGGGGGGGAGTCAGCATAGTCTAGATGGGATATGACAAAATCAACTTATTGGTTTTGATTGTTGTGTTTCATTTCATGTGTAATCTCATTTCATTCTCATCCTGTTTTTTGCCTTTGTGTAACTTTGGTTTTGGCTCAGCGCTCTGGTTGCTCTCATCGCCTCTCCAGCTGCAGCTGTTCTCTCAATCTGATTACTCTGCTTTATGTAAAGTACAAATCTCTCTCCTTCGTCGTCTCTTGTGCATTCCCCCTTCACTCTTACTTCCCAATTAGCGAGCCCCCTGTCTACCCTCTTGTCGGTCCTTCTAGTTCCTTATCTTGTCCAGTGCAGACTCAGTGGTCTTCAATATTTAATGGGACTTTGTTCATAAATCAACCTCTTGCGTTCGCTCCTGGTGTGCTTGAACGATAGTGTTAATCTACAGAACCCTGCAAATGTTAACACGCTGCTCTTTGTCAACTTGGGATTATAAAAACTATCGGCCGTTAACCAGACTAATACCAATAGTCTGAGAGGTCCTAGGGTGCTGACACGCTGAATGGATATTTCAGGGCGTTGGAGGGCATAGCAAACTCTCTCACATGTATTAATGGATATCATTAAGGCTCCCACATTTACTGCCACCAGCAAGAACCTGGTGATTTTTTTATTGATGTTTTTGTGAGATGCACACTTTTCCAGGCCCTCTGTTTTTCTATTTTTTTTCATTGTATTCATCTACCAAGTTCCCTTCCCCAATGTATCTGTGTTTGCTGAAGTGGTTAGACACATTTTCCACCAGTTTTCTCTCCTCCCTGTCCTCCCCGCCTCACTTCCTCTGACAGACATTTGTTTACGTTGAAGTGGCCCACCCTGTCACTCTCTGAGCTCCTCGGGGGGATCAGACTTCGACCGTGGTCAATCCTCTTCACTATCCATCTTTTCACCAGGACTGCTCAACAGACAGGGCAGACTTCCTTATGGGCATTGAGGCATGACATGAACAGACCGGGCCTGGATTGACTTGCATGCATCCAGCCAGTCATTCAAGCACTGGTGGCTTCATGATTATTGCATTGAAATTACTATAATCTTTAAAGGTGCAATAAGTGAGATTTTGACTGCACAAAATAACCGTAATATATTTGCAGGGTTTGTCAATACCGATGATGACTTCGCCAGATGCTGAGATTTCTGGCTTTCAAAACTCACTTTCTGGCCTGTACTCAGTTTCGCAATGAAAACTCCCCCACCTGCCCGCCGCCCCCCCCCCCACCAATCTAATTACATTGCAATATATCACCCCTTCACTAAACATTTATTTTGGATCGCTGCTCTAATTATCTAGCTTACTGTGCCAGAGACCTATTATTGCAAAGTCTTGGCCGATAGAGGTCGATGAAAGTAATAGATTACTTAATGCCCCTTTAAGTGTCTACATATTGTATGATCTCCATCAATATCATGTCTTCTACATATTCAATTGATTGATGGACTGATAAAGTCGCGTTTTGGTGATCACTTAATAGAATTTAGATCTCTGCCCTAATTTGTCTCCCGATCAGATCTGATCTGTGTATCCGCAGTCTGATATTTTATTGATCTCCATCTGTCCATCTGAGCGTTCTCATACCCATCTATTTCAGACTCCCAGCTCATTTGATATTTAGAGCACCAAACTGCCAGTGAAACAGTGGGGGATTCCCTACATCATTCACCACCATTAGGATGCCTGTTGACAACGGTCCAGATCGGCAGGACGGCAAAGCCCCCCCCGTAGCCAGACTTCGCCACAGCAAAACCAGGACGGACCAATATGGAGGCCCCCGGCCAGCCAAATCTGAAACAGAATGAACCGATGAAACGATCTTAAGGATATTGAGCCGCTAGTTGTGCCTCAGTAAACATAGGTCAGCTCCATTAAGACAAGCTAACAATGTTCTTGACCTCACGGGAAGCTAAATTGAATATCAAACTCACTTTCTCGTGCAGTGAACCTGTGATGCAGATTCACAGAGTTTATATATAGCCCGTCTTTCATCAGCCTGCTATTCCCACATGCATTCCCAGTAGCTAAATGGAAAAATGTGGACCAGTTCTGTGCTCGTTCACACATGTGGGCTATTAGCATTGCCTGTGGCTGATGTTTCTATTATTGCACTCGTCTTTTACTGCAAAAAAAACGTGAATTACACACACTTTGGTTAGTACAACAGTACACACAGACACACACACCAGTGATACTATCAATGAAATGAGAAGAATTCAAAGTTTTAATCCCTTTTCTGCCTGTTTCCCACAGCATGTTTCTAGGGATGAAGCCAGAGTCTCATGGGACAGCCATGTCTTGTCTCCATGACAGCTATGTCACTCAACCCGCTCTGCAGTGACCCCTGCACAGCAAAGGATGCTGGGAAATAACAAGCACTTTTATCCCGGTCAGGACGACAAGGATGGGGAGGATGAGGAGGAGGAAGAGGAGCAGGGGAGAGAAAACAGAAATGGGGAAGATGGACGTGACAAGGAGAATGGCGAGGTAGAGGAACTGGAGGAGACGGAAATGAGGGGAGGCCGACAATCATGGGAAGGGAAAGGCGGCGAGGTGGGAAAACCATCAGCCATTGTGGTTGGTAGGCAGAGAGCAGACCGGCCGCTGAGGCCCGGCAACCTGGGGAGCCGGGGTATCACTTACATGTCCAATCAAGCCCCCCTCCATCATCAACCAGCCAGTAAGCAGCAGCATCATCATCTCATTCCAGCAAATCAGCAGCACCATCACGCTGGCCTGACCAACGCGCTGCAGAAGAGGCGGGCTCACATGGAGCGCAGCATGACCACAGTGGCGCCCCTGGAAGACACTCACCTGACCATGATGGTGTTCCGCATCGGCATCCCCGACATCAAACAAACAGTAGGTGCATGTTGTCACCGATAACACTCAGCGCATGGATCAGTTCGTATGAGCGTACTTGTTCCCATTTCAAAGCATTTTCATTCACATTCCCCTCTCTAGGCCATGTGAGGTCGTGCACTGAAACATCAACTGTATGTGAAAGTAAATACCGTGCACACTGGTTTATGTTGAGCAACCAGCGAGCGAGGATATATTCAGTCAACAGTATGATGTAACTGGCTGCCTCGGGTCATATATGGTCATAATTGCATTTTTTACCAAACTGAAGTTAGTACTTGTTCACACTTAGCCAGCAGCTCTCAGTTGTATGGTGGAGGCAGGTGAGAATTGGCCGGCCCACACACTCCACATCCAGGTGAGAATAGGCGCCCCGCTCTAACCCCTCCCCCATCACCCTTTCTCCACTTTCAACTCCCTGAACATGCCGACTGTTCTACATGTCAGCTAATCTGCCCTCAATATAACAGTAATAGCTAATTGTCTAATAGGTTTTTAATGAGTTTGGGGAGGGCTGGGGAAGTGCGTGACGCTGGGAAGGCATGATGGGTAAAAGCCGTTTGTGTTGCTCTCTGTGGCTCCATCAGCCACAGGCATCGTACTCAGACCGCTGCCCACCACTCGTAAACACTCAGCACCACCAACCTCGCAGCTTAAATATAATTGGGCGGAATTAAAGGAGGGGGGTGGAGGGAAGGAGCGGATATTTGAAGTTGGTAAAAGAGAGAGAGGGAGGGAGGGAGGAAATGGCGTGGAATGCTATGAAGAGGGGTGTTGGATAAACAAGCAAAGGGGAAGATATACTTACAAATACCATAAAACCGCAGGATGATCTGAGAGTCTCTCCTGAGCGGATACAAGTATTGCAGAAAACATCCCAGAAAATCCTCGCTTGTATAACAGAATGATGGGGCGGTCTCACTCTCATATATATTACATTAGTCTACTCTCCCAGGGATTAGCCTCTCTCTCTCTCTCTCTCTCTCTCTCTCTCTCTCTCTCTCTGTCTCTCACACACACAAACACACACACACTTGTACGTATACACGACACTGCACATATATACTCACACATGCACACACACACGGCCTCATGTGGTTTACCTCCCAGGGACCACCAAGACATTGCTACGGCAACGGGTGCCTGGCTCCTCTAATGAAGCGGTTGCCATGCCAATACTGTTGGCTACACTATCAAACAGAGCAACCTAGCGGGGGGGGTGGGGTGGGGGGGGCTTGGAAGTCTGCTGAGCTGTGCAGTTTTTCCTTACAGTTCGGCAAAATGGAACAATAGCATAGATCCATACATCTCATTCAGACCTCTCGTTCCCGTTCATGAAGCCATACCCGGTGAACTCCGTCCTGCGGCTCCTGCCTTAATAGGAAAGGGATATAGAAGCTTGTCCTCCCGTGTAAATGCATGGAAATGAAAAAGCACAAGAAAATGGGCAGTGCACAAATCACCGTGAAATCTAATTGAGCATACCAGATGCACATAATACGTCCGAGGTATTTTTTCCCTTGTGGCCAGCGAGCCTGTGGTGTATCACACACAGACAGAAGAGTTTGTTCTTTGTCTCAGTGATTGTGGTGCAGATGTAACGTTATGCACAGTGAGATAAAAGAATAACTATTTTTCCTAGTATAGAAGAATCTTTACTTCACTTGGTTTAGACCAAATATAAGTCCTCCCTTTTCCATGATTAATTATTTACAGATAATGCATTCATATTCAGCACACATAATCACATACATCACATTCTCATGCATCACTCACTAATTGGCGTACACCCATCATGCAACGGTGCTTATCCATAGTAAAAGGTGCCATCTTTCAAATATTTCTAGAAATATCGAAATTGCCGTGGCTGTGATTGTGCACAACAATACCGATCTAAGACACATTAGTAGGCACATGCACACACACACATGAGACACATGAGACCTAAATCAATTGGAATTTTAGTTATACAAACATTTCTTCTGCTCTGGAGGCAGAAATAATTAGATTTTTTAGTTAAACCATAGTGGGCGGAGCTAAAGAACACAGCAGGGGGTAGGAGAGGAACTAGATAATATTATGAAGCCTAGTGCTCTGGCTATGCTAAGTTATCTAGGTTAGCTTGATAACCTAGCTGTAGCTGGCCTTCTAAATTCAAACAAGCCATATTAGCCCATTGCTATCTGGGTAAGCTAGTTAGCTAGCCTGTTGATCCTCCAATATCATGAATACCATGGTCATGAATGAATGAAAAAAGAATTCATTGCATTTATATTTTTTATTTATATTTTGAACAGTTCCTTCTTTACTATCCAAGTTTGCCAGTTAGCTAGCTATGGTTCTTTGGCTCCGCCCATTGAGATTTAACTCAACCAATAAGATTATTTCTGCCTCCGATAAGTGTTTGTATAGTAAAAGTCCAATCCTCACTAAGTCCCACCTCCCCTGTGCCTTCTTGCTCTCTGTCAGAGGTGTCTCCAGTTTGACCCTGACTCCACGGTGTGGAGTGCGAAGCAGCAGGTCATCTGCTCTCTCAGCGAGTCGCTGTGGGACGTCTACAACTACGGCCTCTTCCAGCCGGCTGGGGATGGAAGGGACGCCAAGTTCCTGGAGGAAGAGCGAGTCCTACGAGACTACCCTCAGTCCTTTGAGAAAGGGGTGCCTTACCTGGAGGTATGAGAGTGGAGGAGCTGGAAGAGTGTGCTGACTGACCACACTTGTATCTGGGATTGTGGCACAATTCCATCACAATTGACTTTTACTATTTTTTTTTTTTTTTACACAAATCTTTCTTTTTTTCTGTCTTTTACACTGAAAGAGCAGGAATTTTCCTAGAATTTATCAAGATTTTTTTTATTTGTTTCCATGGTTTTTGAGTGACTAGATCAAAGAAAATGCAGTCTTGTCACATCACCGAATTGAGAGAAAACTTTAAAGGCCACCACTTACCTTATGGTTAAGGTTAACATCTAGAATTGTAAAAAAATGTATATGTTCAATATAGATACAGGGACATAACTTCTTTCAGCTATCTCATCTTCTGCAGTTTGGTGATGTCACAGAATTGCATTACGCTTTCAAACCTAATGACTCAAAACTGAAAACACTAAAAATGTTCTACTGTTGCAGAATAACAACCTAGAAGTCTATTTTGGTGGAATTCCAACATCGTGGATTTAAGTGTATTGTGTACATTATGTAACCTACAAATTCTAAATTTAAAGTATTGTTTCTCTGTCTTCTGGAAAGTGGGTTGCGAGTGGCTGTGAGATGACACAGATTTGCACTATGGTTTTTCATGCTACAATACGATGATGTTACAGTGCCCTCTTGTGGTTCATCTGGTGTAAATGTTCATGACCTGGGCGGGGCTCAAAATAGGTCCTGCATTCAGGGTTTGGCTTGAAACCAGAGAAGTGTTTGCATTCTTGACAAGGTCCCAGGTGAAAGCAGGGCTGTGTGATAATGGGGCATTGTCTCTTGAACAGATATTTCACTCTCAAGCAGCATTAACCTTTGCTAGTCCACTGAGCTTGGAAAGTTCAGTCACATATGCCATTTGGTGGATGCTTTTATCCAGAGCACCTTACAGTCTCTCCCAAAAGGACCAAAACTCACTTGATATCACCACATCAAGACATAAATTCTGGGGTGAATGACAGACTGGATTTGTGGAGACAGTGAGGGGAGTTAATGGGGTTACAAAGCTGCTTTGTCTGGTTCATAGCTGCAAGCCAACATTCAATGAGTCCACAAAATCTGTTTTTAATCCACGGCCAGTGATGCAGGTATCAGATTTTGAGCCTTGGTTCTGCAGTTTCTATCTTTGGAAAGTAATTTGTTTATATTTTTAAAACTGACTGATTATCAGATCGTAACCATAACATGAATTGAAATCTGTTTCTTTTTATGTACAACTTTATTAATAGGTTTAAGTTGAATTTAAGTTTTCACACAAATCTTTTTTCTGTTCCCCAGTTTAGGTACAAAACCAGAGTTTATAAACAGACAAATCTGGATGAAAAACTACTAGCCAAACTCAGCACAAAGGTACCTCCGTCTTGTCTCTTGGATATGCCCACAGTGCTGCCACACAGTGTTCATTCCCACTCACAGACATCCTCTTCTCTCTTTTCTACCTCTTCAAGGCCAGTCTGAAGAAGTTCCTGGAGTACATTCAGACTGGAGCAATAGAGAAGATAGTGAAGGTCCTGGAGAAAGGTCTCGACCCCAATTACCACGACCCTGATAGCGGAGGTGAGTTTGCCACAGGCCTGTGAGTGTTTGCTGACTCACTTTTTGAAATGATATTTCTGGCGTGGACCGTGTTTTGCTTTGATATAAACATTATATATAAACATTTACTTTGTGAGCAATGAGATGAGTCTTAGAAGTGTTTTAAATGTAGAGTAAGCAAAACAATCTGGCCACTAATTCACTTGTTTACTTAAGTTGTAATCTGCGAGACGGTGTGTTTTGGTGACGTCTTTGGTGCTCATCGCTCGTTGCTGTGGTGTTTCTGCACTTCCCAGAAATCACCTGTCAATCAAACAGTGTCTCCAGCACTGTGACGTCTTTCTCCTTGGATTTTCTGTTTAGTGTCTGTAGGTGGCGCTCTTTTCTTTGTGTGTTCAGCCACGGTGGCCATCGCTGCTCATGCTGACTACCCAGTTCTTCTTCTGTTTATTCAAAACAATCTCTGCTGTTGCTGCTGCCAGAAACATGAAATGCATCACTTCCTGTGCACCAGAGGATTTTTTCCCAGGAAAGAATGTAAAAGCTTTTTAATGAACTGGCTAGAGGTTGAAAGTTGAATGAAAATGTCACAGATTATTAACTGTTAAAAATATGAAAAGTTCCATGATTAAATTGACCTTTTCTCAAGACTCAGGTGATACTGACACCATCTCACTTCTATTTCCCCCATCCATCATCTTCTTACTGTCCCGTCCCTCCCAACTTTCCCGTCTCTTTCTCCCCTATTCTCCCCTTTTCTCTCCACCCCCCTCACAATTGCCCCCCCCTCTCATCTCTCTCTTCTACCTTCTACCTCCCACCTCTCCCTCCCTGACCTCCTTGTCCTCTCCCCCCCCTCTGTGAGTCAGAGACCCCCCTCTCTGTGGCGGTACAGTCAGGCTTGCTGGTGGAGGGCATCAAGGTGCTGGTTCAGGGCGGCGCCCATTTGGACTTCAGGACCAGAGATGGCCTGACACCCGTGCACAAAGCTGTCAGGGCTCACAATCACCCTGGGCTTCTGGTAATAAGGACCGCTCTCTTTCTCCTCCTCACTCTCTCCTCAACACACACCACATACACTCCCATTTAGAGATTCATTCATCTTAGTTTTCGTTCCCTCTGCCTCCCCGCCAGACTCTCTTGTCCCTGGGAGCATCTCCAGACTACAGAGACCGCAGTGGCCTGACCCCGCTGTACCACACCATGCTGACAGGGGGCGACACCTCCTGCTGTGAGACCCTCCTCTACTACGGGGCGAGGCTGGGGACAAGAGACGAAAACGGCTGGGACGAGTCTCATCAGGTAGCAATGGACAGTTTTCGATGATCAACTCACCAAATGTCTGTCTGTCTGTCTGTCTGTCTGTCTGTCTGTCTGTCTGTCTGTCTGTCTGTCATGGTGTCCTACCTCCTTGTGAACTCCCATATGGTTTCCTTTCATATTTTTATGTATAGAGACATCTCTGGTGTATCTGTTTCCTTCTTCGTCTCGACTTTCAGAACGCACTTTCTGTTCTTTCTGCCATTTCTGTTCTCATTTAACGTCACCCTCCTCTCTCTCTCTCTCTCAACACTCTCCTCCCGCCCCTCCATCTCACTCATCCCTCCATTCTCTCGCTCATCCCTCCATTCTCTCACTCATCCCTCCATTCTCTCGCTCATCCCTCCATTCTTTCACTCATCCCTCCATTCTCTCACTCATCCCTCCATTCTCTCACACTCATCCCTCCGTTCTCTCGCTCATCCCTCCATTCTCTCCTTCCTCCTCCCCTTCTCTCTTTCCATAGCACAGGGATGAAGAGGAGTATGGAATGCAAGAAATACATAAGGTACCCTTCATCCTACCATCGCTCCATCCACATCAGCCTTCAGAGACGCCATGATCTCAGAAAGTAGACCACAGATAAAAACAAAAATAAACAGAATGAAAAATTAAACCCACATAGTTTCCTTAAATGAGTTCTGATAAAAAACAAACTCTGAAAGAACATTGGTTATCATCTCTTTCTTGGGTACCTTGCCTACATAACGTCTCTGTGGCATTCTAGTAGATGTGTGTTTGTGCTGTAATCTGGTTGTCATGGTATTTTATTTTGGCATCCGCTGTGTCTTATGTTTTCCTTTTATTTTCTATGTATCTTGTGTTATTTTAGTCCCTGCAGAAAAATATGAGGAAACCTGCCGGCCTGCCGAAGGCTCATTTCTGTTGTTGTGGTGTTTGTTTCCTTTCTTTTCACCGTAGTGAAGATGTAATCATCAGCTTTATTCCCTTCGCTCCGACCTGTCTTTCTGTAAGGGTAATTGTGGATCTAAATGTGGATGTATGACATATTCTCTCCTTTTTCTTTCTCTTAGCATCTCTGTCTCCTTTCTTTCTTTCTTTCTTTCTTTCTTTCTCCACCTCTTTCTGATGTACTGTAACAGTTATTATGAAAGTCATCATTTCCTCTTTCTCCTCGTCCCCTCCTATTCTTTTTAATCAATCAATCTTTCTGTTACACTCTTATCATGGACAGGCTTGCCAGAACGGCTTTGCCCAGCACTTGGAGCACATCCTGTTTTACGGGGCAGACACATTCTCTCAAAACGCCTCAGGGAACACTGCACTTCACATTTGCGCCTTGTACAATAAGGCAAGTACAGAAACAAATCCCTCATATCAAACTATCATTACTATTACTGTGGTTTTTCAAAGAGAACACCTAGTGTGTCTAAATCATGTTAACCAATCACTATCCCTCTCTGGCCAATCAGGAAAGCTGTATCCGTGTTCTTCTGTACAGGGGAGCAAATAAGGAGGCAAAGAACATGCATGGACAAACCCCTTTTCAGGTAAATAATATCATATAACACTATAGATTCAGACGGCCATGAACGCACCAGCATCCTCTCACATCCTGGTTTCATCCATCTGCTGCTCTGCTGCTGAAACCCTCATCCAAGCTTAGTTTAAAATCATTTTCTCTTCATTTTCTCTTATTTATAGTTGTTTCTTTATTCTCTAATTTTGCATTTTAATTTATAAGTAACTCTGGTTTATGTAAAGTCTGTGAGTATAAAAAATAATGCATGTATGTAAAAACAAAGAGCACAAATACAGATAAAAACAAGATAATACAATAAGGGATAACAATAATAATAATAATAATAATAATAAGCGATAGAGCAGTTTCCTCAGAAAAGCAACATTTTGTTTCTGTTTTTTGCAGCTAGCCATAATGTCTGGCCATTTTGAACTTGCGGAAATCATCAAAAACCATAGAGACTCTGACATAGGTAAGCCTCAGAGTCAGACTCGGCCTCTTCTTCATCTACTTCCAATACTTGCATGTCTTTGCACTCCTGAACCTGTCGACTACTTACCCTCACAATCTCCGTCCTCTCTCCCTCCACCCCCCCCCCCCTGTCATACTGAATCGCCCCCTCACCCCTTTAAACCTCACCATCACCCCTCACCCCTCGACCATCAGTGCCATTTTTGGAATCGCCAAAGTATGTTTCCAAGCGAAAAGAGAGCGCCCGCACACTGCCTCTCCCCTTGTTCCACTCCCACCCCCTACTGCGCGCTAACAGCGATAACACCATGACCCAGCCTGACCCCCTGGCCCTTCCCAACAAGGCCGCGACCAATCCCATCCCTGGACAGGTACTGATGTTGATTTACTGACCTGTGAAATCTGATATGCTCTGTCGAGGCTGCAACGCACTCTGAGTCTCTTAGTGTTCTCAAGCGTTGTGTTTGAGAGCAAATAGATTCAGCTGTGTGGGGCTTCTGATAGTAAGTAACAGCACCTCGCCCACAGGGACTCAGTCTGTCTGTATGTATGGGACTCGTATCTGCAGGGGCGCCGAGCCTCGGTAGGCATGAGGAGCTCCAGCAGCCCCAGAACTCGCACTCGCTCCCCGTCCAGAGGGAGAGGAGGAGGCCAGAGTGACACGGAGGAGAGGCACCGCCAGCCACGAGGCAGACAGGGGTAAGGGAGGATACGTGAACAGATGGGCTCCAAACGTGTGTCACGGAGGGTCGGGTTTTCCTTCCAACCAAACAGCACACCAGCTCATTTCACTGGTTGATGGGTGAGATCAGCTGCTGTCGTGTTCAGTCGGAAGGGAAACCTGCATAGCACCTGATTGGAGACCAGCGAGACAGAGATAGCTATTAGCGTCTGAAACCTGGAATGGCATATATGTATATATAGACTGTACAAATATTTACAATAACAAACAAGTAAACATTTTGCCCCCCACAAATGATGCAGGCACCCCTTGGGCCAATCAGCAATAAGCTGCATCAATCCCTCCAAGTGTCATCAAAATCAGACCAGGTGTAGCAGTCGCGGCTTTTCGAAGTGTTACCTTTAATTATAGCGCGTATTTAGTGTGTATTTTTTTACATTCTGCAACAGAGTGTGAAGATGCATCATTCCTCCCAGTTTCAACAAAATCACACCAGCGGTCTGAGATATCACCTGACTTTGGATGTGACAGCCTTCTCTGTGGCTGTATTGTGGATTACTAGCGGCTGGTGGTTTACTGTTGATGTTGAATTGAAAATCTTCTCCTTCTGATTTGCTTACATTCATCGAAAGGAAATGGGCGTCACACCACCGCACAGAAGTGTCAATTACAGATGTATACGCTGCCGTATTGGATTTTGTTTTTATCCTGCCAAGGGTGGCTGTAGCATCTGAGAATTTAACGGTGTGGATGTTCGTCTCATTGCTTGGTAGGAAGTGGTGTAGAGGGTAAAGAGGATGGGGGAGCTCACGGGGCCCTGAGGGACACCTGAGCCCATGACAATTAGCACATGTGCTTGGTTTGTTTAGTGAGAAACAAGTGATACCCCCCGATCATGTGAGGGTTCACTTCCAATTCCTGTAACTGAGTAGGTATGTGGGGCCTGGGCGGTATTAAAGGATATGAACAGCAAAAAATAACTAATGATGAAAACTTTTAATGGTAAAACTTTTGCTCGCATGGTGCAAAATACTTTGGTAATGAGCTCTTTTGTCAATTTGTTTTTCCACTGTACATAACACACCCAGTAACAACCTCTCTCTCCCTCTGCAGTGCGACCTCAGCAGGCGGTGGGGGGGGTCAGATGAGGCGTATGTACAGTGCAGTTCCTGGGAGGGTGTACGTGGCCAGTCGCGCCCACTCTGCCAGCGGAGACAGGGAGCTCACCCTCAGCAAAGGAGACAAAGTTAAAGGTGAGGTAAACGCATGAGGAGTTGCAAATGTTGAACTCGATTTTAAAGGAAAAAGCCACCTAAAACACTTCAACACTGTTAAAAAAGCAGCTTTTGGCAATGCATCTAACATTTCTGGGCCCATTTTGTTGTTCGGTGGTGTATTTTTCTATTCCAGTAGATAATTGGCCAAACGTAGAGATTTTCAGTGCAGCTACAATGGAATTTAATATCTAAAACATCAACGGTAAACGTCGGGTTGTGGTGTCAGTCCCTCAGAATCAAAGAGCAAGGACTTCTTTCTAGACCCGCCATTTTGCACCGACATTCAACAATCATACAAAGAGAAAAAAATCATAGAGGAAGAGACACCAATTTCTCCACAGACAGTAGCTTCAATACACCATTGAACATCAGAGATTGATGATATATAACAGTGTGAGTATCTAAGGTTTCTCTAATGTTGTGATCTATCTATCTATCTATCTATCTATCTATCTATCTATCCATCTATCCATCTATCTATCTATCCATCCCAGTGTTGAGTGTAGGAGAGGGGGGATACTGGGAGGGCACGGTGAAAGGTCGTACCGGCTGGTTTCCCTCAGAGTGTGTGGAAGAGGTGGCGGGTCTCAAGGATAATCGATCAGGTGAGACGTCGCCAGTGGAACCACATTCCTTCATCAGCTTCGTCTCATTATTGCTTTTTAAAGGATAATTCCCGCCGGGGTGAATGTTTTTAGTGGTAACCTGTAGCTAGGGGGATGTGCCGTCTAAGGCGGGGGTTTGTGATGAGAGTTTTGGGTGTATCTGGCTGAGCTAGTCACGCTCATATTTATTTTTATTTTTTTATTTTCAGTATCTGACGTTGTTTAGAAAGGAGGGGGCACACTGGAGAACGGGTTTAACGTTCACCGTGGCCAGAGTGATCCTTTAAATCGGTGCAACACCCAGCACACATGACGTCGGTGTCTATCAGCAGGCTCACCCGTAGTCAGTCACACATGCACACGTTCACTTTGTTGCTATTTTCACAACTGTATTGTTTGCACAGCAAGCAAACCATATGCCATGAACAATAAAAAAAAGAGAACGAGAACACGGTGTAAATCTGTTTGATTCAGAGGCGACACGTCTATAGAAAGACCCAGAACGTGTCATGACGGAAATTGTAAGCACTGTGTTGTGCATGAATGTGCCTTTCAGAGACGCGCAGTGAGAAAGCTAAGAGGAAGCTCTTCCGCAACGTGACCGTCGGAGCCTACGATGGAGTGGATGGCCCCAGGTAAGAGTCCACTGACAAGCTGCTACCACCCTTACGACCTTACAACTGACCGCTGATAGACGCTCAATAAGTCTGTCTAAAAACAGTTGTTTTGACCAGGAATGATGAATTGTCAGCTTCAGTCCAGCGGTAAACCAAGCCTGCTGTCCTTCAGTTTAGTCACTACTGAGAGTGGGTGGGCAGCATCTAGGCTGTCTGCTCTCGGAGTATTAAGGCCAGCCAAGGTGATTGAAGTAGTAGACCAGCTGGGTTGATGCACTCTGGTTCTGTTGTTTTGCCTGCCTGTGTGACTTCCTGTGTGACTGCTCGTCTTCATGCCTGTTTGACTTCCTGTGTGACTGCTCCTCTGGTTTCTGCTGATCTTTGGGTGAAGCTGAGAGCAGAAGCTTGCTCTCTATTGTTTTGTTGCACTGAAAGCACAAAAAGCAAACATGTCATTTCTATTCCTGCAATTGTTCCTGTATCCACGTCCACATGCTTCACTGACGAGAATAAAGCCGCAATGATGGTGGATGTTGGTGGTTTTCTTCTTCTCTCCCATCGCATGTCTGCTCCGCCAGCACCGAGCTGCAGCCCAGCCCTAGGCAGCTGCATTACGAAGCTATGTATGTTTGTTTGCGCGTGCCTGAGTATACATAGGCACCTACATCATCCTGCTGATGAGTCATGAGGAGGCTGAAGCGCTGAGCGTCGGTGGGGTCCCCGGGCTAGTATGAAGGACTTACCAGTCGCCACCCCTGGGCTCTTACACGGCGTGGCTAAGCGGCTCCCGCTATCAGTCAAACAGATGTTCACTTTAATGCAGCTGTGCCGGGCGTGCTAAATGGAAATAGCGGCCAATGGGGGTTACATTACCTGTGTTAAGTTGGTTAAGCGTAATTTCAGCTCCGTGTTGAAGTGGTGCTCAATTAAAAGCGGGGCGATGCTGCGAATGCTGCAGTTAGGCATTTGGGAGAATGTCAATGACTATTTCAGAGAGAGTGCGAGGCTGCGTGGCGGTGAGAGTGCTGCGTTGAGTGGAGGGGAGGGAGTGAGAGGGAAGTCTGCACATGTGTGAGTAAATCCGGGGTGGGAATCAGCTGTTGGTGAATCTGCGATACACCAGCCGCTGGATGTGCAAATACATGCTATCTCCCCCTCCTACCCCCTGTCGCCTCACATCTATACCCATCCCCCATCCACACCCGCAAATTCAACTCTCTCCCCCCTATTTTACACCCCCCCCCCTTCTCTCATCCAGCACTGGCTCTGTCCACACACACACACACACACACACACACACACACTCACTCTCTCTCTCTCTCTCTCCCCCTGTGGTAATAATCTCTGGCGTTCTCTCTCTCTCTCTTTCACGTTCTTCCTCTTTCGCTTGTCTGAAGTATGCGGGGTGCAGACCAGCACTCTCTCTCTTTCTCTCTCCCCATCTCTCTCTCTTTCTCTCCTCCACTCTCGCGGCTCTCTCTGGCTGAGCTCTCGCTGGAAGAGCGGGAGGAGGAGGAGGAGCAGGAGGAGGAGGAGGAGGAGGAGGAGGAGGAGGTGGTGGTGGTGGTGGTGGTGGTGGTGGTGGTGGTGGAGAGCGCGCGAGAAAGAGGAGGGGGGGACATGGCAATGGGGGGATGCGGAGAGAGAGATTTCTCTCTCTCCCTCTCTTCTTCGTGGCCGTCACTGGGCCCCAGAAACAGGAGCGTGTGGTTCATTTACAGGTAGCGGCTGTTTCCTCATTCATTGGCTGGCTATGGATGTGAGGAGAGGACAATGGAGAGAGGGGAGAGGTAGATGATGCTATTGAGAGGCCGTGCCTTTTCAAAGGCAGACTAATAAGCTGTGTGTTGTGTGTGTCCGTGAGCGTGCGTGTGTATATGTGCGTGTATGTTTAATAGTCTTTTTCCTCTGCATGTGAATATCTCTGTGGGACGGAAGTGCCTATTGAGACTCTGCAGCATGTTTATTTCTGTGTCTTCCTCCCATATATTTCTGAATGCTGTGCCTGTTTGTGTGTGTGAAAGGCAGCATATATTGATGCATTTCAGTCAGACAGTGTGGGTGTATTTCATTCTCTTTGAGTCATTTTATTCATTCACCAGGACTTCCCGTGTATGTGTATCCCTGTTCCTTTAAAAGGCTACATTGTCATCTTCCCATAAAATGTGTGTGTTTGTGTGTGTGTGTCCCGCTACATCATTAAAAATGTGTGTTATTGTCAGCAGAGAGCGGGATGAAAGTCAATAAGTGGTGCAATAGTGTGGTTTGTCAATTCGTCTTGAGTGTAATTTGAGATACCAGTAATTTCTGTGTGTGTGTCTGTGTGTGCATGCATTTGTGTATATGTGTGTGTGTGTGTGTGTGTATACGTTGACCGTGTAGGTGCCTTTACATATAAGTGTATACGTCATAGTGGTTGATTGTTGTGGGAGTCTGTCTCCATACACTGTGTGTGTGTCACTAACAGCAGTCAAGTGCTTTACTTGTGTGGGTACTGTCCCCCACACAGCCACCCTATCTGCCTATACGTACAGCAGATGAACGGTTAAAAAAAGCTGCCTTTTTTTTTTTTTTTTTCCTCAGTAATTGTGGAAAGAGGAGAGGATGACTCAGGAGGGTACATAATAACTCTGTTCTCTAATAGGCGTGCAGCTCCGTTGAAGCCAGTTCAGAGAGAGTGTCCTACCAATAGAGATTAACCAGCGACATTGGGGCTGTGCATGGGGCCGTAATGTGGTGGAGTGGTGGACGACACGGTGATGTTGGGGCCCCGAAATGATACGTATGTAAAGGAAATCTGGTTACTGCAAGATAGCAACACCTCAGTACCACCTTGGGGAGCACACCGGCTCTGTTATCCCCCCCCCACCACCAAGAGAAGTGGATGGATGGATGGAGAGGCTGGTGAATCCGTCCACCCACTCCGTGTTACTTTGATCTTCAGAGAGAGGAAAGCATGATGGAGGACAGGGTGAGAGAAAAAGGAATGAGGTGTGAGGAGCAGATGGCTGGAAGGCGGCCGTGCGTTGGCGAAACAGTAACATTGATGGAGAACGCACAAGGGATGGACCTCAGTAGGGGAAACTAGCGGATCGTCTGTTCGGTGCTAAAAGTTATGGCTTGGTGTAGAAGTCTGGGCCTGTGGTCTGTGGGCTCAAGCCAACCCTCGTGAGACTCTACTGTCCTTTACTGAGTCCACGGGCCGAACGTGGTTTATTCCACACATTGCTGGCACAAATACAGGAGTAGTTGCTGGTTTGTACTGTAAGGGACAGTGTGGAATACAGCCCATCAACACCAGGATATTGTTATTTTAGTCCCAGTATGCCTGTCACAGTCAGGCTGTTCGAAACCCAATTATTATTACTGTAATGTTTTGGCAGTCGGCTATCAAGTCAAGACAGTTCTGTGACCAGGCTACCCGTCCTGTTCGCTCACAGTTCAACCACTCCAGGAAATCAAAACCTTTTTGATTTGATTTCAGTCGGAGTGTCAGTTTGCGTTTAGCTGAAGAGGCAACCAACTAATGCGAGAGATAAGCCACCGAGGAAAGAAATGTCTGGGATTCCTCTTAAATCGCACAGCTCTGCTGGAGCCCGGGGGCTTCCTAACCGAACCGGGGTGAATTGACATTGTTGGAAAGTCAAGTCTAGAAATGAGTCATGAGATGTGGTTGCATGTGACTGTTTATTCAGTGCTCGATGAGGAAAAGGGGGCTGTAATGCAGCCATAAATCTGACTTGGCCATGAGTCCCAGACATGGTGAAAGAGTAATGAAGCAGCTCGACTCGCCGGGCTGAACGTGCCACTGCACTACTCCAGCCGTCTCGTAATAACATTGTCAATCAATGAACATCAACAACTTCTGCGATCGCTGTTGCTGCCCTCCCAGACTACGGTGCTTTTTAGCGTGAGCCGATCCGACGGTGGAGGGAGATTAGAGGACTGTCGGATTTCCTCCTGCACATAATCTGAATTGTCATGTATGACCGGTAGTGGTGCGCTGCAGTCGGTAAAGCAGGAGCCTTGCAAAAGCTGCCAGAGGCGGTGAAAGCTAATGCAGCGATTTAGGTGCATTTGGAAGTTTCCATTATCAGTGAAGTGTATGTGCACATTTTTCTAATGGGCCGTTCCCCCTGGCCCGGTGCTTGTCAGCTCAAGCTGGATTAGGCTATAGCATGGAATGTCACCCCATACTCACCCGCCGTGACACTCGCTCTGCCCCTGCCGTCGACCCTTTTGTACAATAGCACTTTTTGTATGACATATTGAAGCGCTTACTATGTTTTGGTGCAGTGTGATTTCATGGTGATGCAGTATAGACGTTTTCCCACACTCAGAAAAAAAGAATGCTTTATTTGCATGACATCCAAGTTTTCTGTTGCAAAAAGAAGTCATCTCTCTCTCTCTCTCTCTCTCCTTCCCCCTCTCCATTTCTCTCGTTCTCCCACTCCTGCGCTCCTTCTCTCTAAGTGACTACATCATTAAGGAGAAGACAGTGCTCCTGCAGAAGAAAGACAATGAGGGCTTTGGCTTTGTGCTTAGGGGAGCCAAAGGTGAGCCGGTGCCTCTTCGCTAAAATGTACCCCACATCCCTCTGTGTCTATTGATCCCTCCGTTTCTCAATCTCTGGTGCTATTCTTTTCCGTTCCATCCCCCTTCTCACCCTTTCTAATCTCTCTACTTCCCTCCCCCCCCCCCCCTCCCCCCTGCTCAATGTCAAATCCATGTTTCTTTTTATCTGCCTCCATTCTCGCTCATCGTCTCTGTCTTATCGTCTCCAGCTCAGACTCCCATAGAGGAGTTCACTCCGACGCCAGCTTTCCCCGCGCTGCAGTACCTGGAGTCTGTCGATGAGGGGGGCGTGGCTTGGAGGGCGGGCCTGAGGATGGGGGACTTCCTCATCGAGGTAGGTGGACATCACACAAACTGAGGCTGACACACAACTTAAACTGAACAATCCAGCCTAAAACACTGAACATCACTTATTGATGATATCTAGCAGTGGATTCCTTTAAATGAAATTCATGCAACCTATCAGTCCATTCTGAAAACTTTCCTCTGTCCGTGCGTCCGCCAGGTGAATGGCCAGAATGTGGTGAAGGTGGGCCACAGGCAGGTGGTCAACATGATCCGGCAGGGCGGCAACAGCCTCATGGTGAAGGTGGTGATGGTGGCTCGAAACCCTGAAATGGAGGACACTGCCAGGAAGAAAGGTTAGACTCCAAACGTCCTCGTATATTATTCCCATCTTGTGTTTATGATGCGACGATAAGGCTGATTGCATGTTTATTTCACGATAAAAGCTTGTTGTCATGCGGTTGCCATTGGCGACTGCGTGTTTACACCGGAATACTAAACATTAAGTCTGCATTTGGCCGGCTTCCTCTGGCAGCCCCGCAGCAGACTAAAAGGCTGACTCCTCCTGCCATTGCCCTGCGCTCCAAATCGATGACATCAGAACTGGAAGACATGGGTAAGACGACGGAGGAGAGGTAGGATGAGAGAGCGAGGGAGTTGTTTGGTTTAAGACTCTGTGGAAAGAAAATGTCAAATCAAAAGATACACAAAATTAGTGTGTGCTCAGAATTTTCTCGGCAGGGTGAATAGCTTCAGAAACACTAAAAGAAAAACACTGAAACACCGGACATGAAATACTATTAGGTGGGCTGGCAGCTCCTCGGGGTGCCCGCCCCACCGTTTGAATGGTGAGGGAAACACTGCATTAAATATTAAGCAAGTTGAAAACGATCCAGTACAGGTGTGATTTCACTTTTTCATTAGCAGTGATGAGGGAGGACTGCGTGGATTAATTGGCCCTTGGCAATAAATGATAAATTACAATGAATTATTATTATTATTATTTACCTATAAATTGCATGCTGTGGATCACCTGTGCATCTAAAGATCTGAGCAGTTTCATGCTATTTAATACTGAGATACTAGCGGCTTGACGGCTTCAATAACCAACTGCTGTTTTCCTCTTTTTTCCCTCTGAACCAAACGTGCTGCTCAAAGTGGAGAAAGGTGGGAGAACCGTGGATTTGTGTGCTGTCATTGTCATTTCCGTCCCCATCACCATCACTCTTAACCACATCAGCATTCCCATCATCACGTGTGTATGTATGTATTTCATCCTTTCGTCATCTGCTTTCATGCCGACGGCTGTACAGTGCATTCTAGCCAGACCTAATTTCTGTTTCTCTACTCGTGCATGCTGCAGCTGCCTCGCCGTGGAAAAAGAAAGCAGGTGAGTATCACTCTTTATCATCACCCCCATCAGCCCCCGAGCCTTAATTAAAAGTCAGACTGTTTGATGCTAAGATACTCTTTTTTTTTTCTCTCCCTCCTCCTCCTCCTTCAGAATACGAGTCCTCTCAGGCTCCCGATAAGAAGAGGACAGTCTATCAGATGGCCCTGAGTAAGAAATCGCTCCTGCTCTACTATAACGGGGTGTATTTAAACCTCGAGGGGGACTCGCTGAAAATCACCCTGTTCCTGTTTGTGCCCTGACCACAAAATTCAAACTCAATACTCCCTCTCTCTCTTCCTCTCTCGCCTCCCTTTTTCCTCTTTTCCCCTCCCCCCTTCTCTGTTTTTGTCTTAGATAAACTGGATGAAATCCTGGCAGCTGCCCAACAGACAATTACGTCCGACAACCAGGGCAACCAGGGCCAGAGAGGTCACGGGGGCAAAAGGGACCGGAGCAAGAGTATTGTTCCCAGTGAGGTACTGTTGGGAACTGGAAGGAAACGTGTCCTTACCATAATTGAAGCTCCTGCTGCTTTAGGATCAGCTTCCACAGTGTCTGTAAATGTTAACGTTGACGTAAAGAAATCCCGAGCAGGGTTGAACCCCCCGTCTCCAGTCCTGTAATGGCAGATTCACACGTACAACAGGAGTTTCTCCACTGCGTTAGATGGTAGTGGCGTTCAGCTCTTCCTCTGCCGTCATGTATTCTGCTGCTGCCCTCGCTGTGCTTTACAGAACATGATTGACAATGGACCACCCACAGCAAAACATTTGTTTAAGTGTGAGTCAGGCTTTGTCCGTCCAGCTATGCTCTGGTTCCTGATACTCTCTTTTTTCCTGCTGTATCACATTATATATCAGCTTGGTAACAGCCAACACCACTCTGTCTTTTATTGGTTATCTTTGAGTAAATATTTCCCCGTCCTCTCGTTACGTCTTCCCTCCTACTCACCTTGTCGTTTGCTCTCTTTCTCTTCTCTTCTTTATGTGTTTGGACACCTGAAGCCGAGCTATGAGCAGCAGTCATCAGTGAGCATGATGCCACCTGGACCAGGCTTCGGCTACAACCAAGCTCAGTTCCAACCAGGCCACGGCCCCCAGCATGCAGTCATGATGCGGCAGAAATCCATCGGTAACGTTGTAGAAAGTTTTTTTTTCCCTCTGCCTGTTCAGAATGTCGGTCTGCTTTTCACACCGTGTGACCGCCTGTGTCTGTGCACTCAGGTGTGACAGAGGAGGAGAGGCAGTACCTCCACCCACCAGCCATGAAGTTGGCTCGCAGCCTGTCAGTCCCAGGACCCGAGGAAATCCCCCCGCCGCCGAACACGTCCGCTCCAGAGCCGCCTTTGTCTGCGGGCCCCCACCCGGGGAGAGGGCCCTGCTATGCCCATACCTCCCGTGCCCCAACCCCACTACTCGCTCCACTCCCAGCCAGGACATGCTAGCCAAGCCGCCTGGGAAAGGGGGGTGCCTGGTGGGATGAACCAACAGGTCATAGTGCCCACCCTCCGCAGGCAATCCGAAGGACTAACGTTCGGCGGCAGGGAAGAGGTGCCGAGGAGGGGTGGCGGCAAGATGGGGGGGTTAAGGAGAGGCTACAGCAGCGCTACACCGCCGACAAGCGCTACACCCAAGTCCCAACAAGCGCCGCTGCATCACCCACACATGGCCACCCGGGAGCGGGGTGGGGGGCCCGGCAGGGGGACGGGCAGGAGGGGTGGCAGGGGAGCTCTCATGAAGCAGTCGAAAGTGGAGGATGGGCTGAGGCAGCACCGAGGGAAGGGAGGCGCCGCCAAGGAGAAGAGCTCCATCCCCATCCCCACCATCATCGTCAAAGCCCCCTCCACCAGCAGCAGTGGCCGCAGCAGCCAGGGCAGCAGCATGGAGGCCGAACCCGCCCCGGACGTGGATGACCCAACCTCCCTCCCCGAAACAGACAGCCCCAACACCAGCCTACCCTCACCCCTCACCCCGTTACCACCTCAGCCCCACACCTCCACCTCCTTGGCCTCATCGTCTGTTCCCTCCCAGCAAAATCTGGAAAACCTGGACTACACCACACAGTTTGGTGCCGCCTTCATGGGAGGGGCACGCCGGGACAGGGAACGTTTCAGAGACATGAGGAGGAAGAGCGCTTCTTTCTTCCTCTCATCGGAGGAGGATATCCAAGGAGAGGCAGGAGGCGGAGGAGGCATAGGAGAGGGAGTGAGAATCCAACCTTTACAGGGCTCTCAAATGGAAGTGCCCTCACCTCGGCTCCGGCCCTCCAAGTCGATCGATGAGGGCATGTTCTCCGGGGACAACTATGTCAACTACGCCAGCAGCATGCCCCCAGCCTTCGGCCTGCTCGAGTATTCCTCCCCTGTCCTCGGTCAGGATGGCCAGCCCAAGTCGGCCCCCTCCAACTACGGCTCGCAGCCAGCCACCACCTTCATCCACCCCCTCACAGGGAAGGTCCTGGATCCGTCGTCCCCTCTGGGCCTTGGCCCTCGCCGCGAGAGAGAGGGCCCTGAAAGACGACCGCCGGACGCGCCGGGAGGAGAGACACTTCGGTCGGCAGATGTCCACGGTGGGGGCGTTCCCCACCCCCGTTCAGACCCCGACGCCTTCGCTTTTCCCGACGCCTACGCAGTCTGCCTACACTTCCCCCGTCTCGCTCCACCTCACCTCGCCCACCACCACCACCTCACCTGCCTCGCTGAGCCGGCCACAGTCACCGAGGATACTGCGGCTGGGAGGAGGAGGAGGCGGAGAGAGAATGGAGAGAGAGAAGGAGGGGGGAGCCAGGGAGGGCCTCAGAGTTCGCTTCTCCGAGGACAGAACGAGTCAGTATCAAACCCAGTTTTACCCGCAAACTTCTAGGGAGAGGGAGAGAGAAAAGGAGGTGTATGAAGCCAGACCTGTCCCGCCCACACAGCCTCCTCACCCACCCCAGCTCCCGACTCAGCCCGCCCCCCGCAGACCTTCCTTCCTCCAGATGGACATCAGTCCCAACACCAGCTACGTGCCCCAGTACACCGTCCCCACTGCCCCAGCACAGACACATGAACCCGGGGGAGAGGCGAGAGGAGGGGGATCAGGAGGCCTGGGGCTGATGGTTCTCCCTCCGCCAGCTCCCTCAATAGACGCAGAAGACGAGTTTGTCTTTGCCGACCCGTTGCCTCCTCCTTTACAGTTTGCGAATGGTGGGAATGAAAGAGTTCAGAAGTTCTCCCAGCAGCATCAGCACCCAAATCAACACTCTGCTACTGTTGCTCCTCCTCCTCCTCCTCCGCCCCCTCTTCCGTCCGCAAAACCTCCCGGAGGTGCGCCCCAACCGTCTCCCCAGGGCGGGGACTCTGCTGCCTCCAGCCTCACCTCTTACGACAGCGAGGTGGCCAACCTCACCCAGTCAGCTCTCTCTCCCTCCCTCCCGTCCCCTCAGATATTTCCCCCCTTCCTCCACCACCGCCACCTCTGCCCCGGCTCTACCTGCCCCCTCACTTTACAGACCCCAGCCCGTGTCCCATTCCCACCCCTACTACGGCGGCCCTAACAACCCCTCTGTGGGCGGCCAGACCCCGGCCACCGTGACCCCGCCGTCGGACAGAGGCACAGCCACCCTCACTACCACCATGACCTACGCCACCACTACCATGACAGCCACCGCCGCCGCCGCCACCACCACCACAGCCTCCGCAGCATCCTCTGACTACAGCATGGCCATAGCCGGCCCCAAGGCTGGCCTCAACGCGACGGGCAAAGCCGCCGACCACCACCATCACACGACCATTATGCCCCAGAGTGGAGACTGGCAGGACACGGTGGTGGACTCCGGGATTGAGGAGCTGGATAGTCACAGCAGTAGCGACCACCATTTAGAAATGCTGGGGATGAGTGGACTGAGGGGGGAGAGGGTAGGGGGTGGAGGAGATGTGGGAGGAGGAGAGGGAGAGAAAGGAAGTGAGCCCCAGGATCTCTACATGACCTACTCAGGTGGGCAAACATTTGAGGTGCACAACGCCAAACTGGCAAACTCTGTGTTTCCAAAGATGACTCATTACAAGGAGGTGGGGGGGAGGGGCCCGTCTGTAGCACTACGTAGACAGAACAGCACCAACCCTGCCTCCTTGCCATTGCAGAGACAAAGCAACTCAGAAGAGGCCAGGAGGGAAGACGCTGTAGCAGAGGAGAGGAGGCACAAACAGAGCCGATCCAAAATGGAGGACGGCTTTGGCTCCGCCCTGGCTGCCTGCCTAGACAGGCCCGTGGAGACCAGGCCGGTGAGCTGGGGGGAGGTAGGGGAGCACGAGCGAGGCGGTGGGGGGGTCCAGAGGAGTGGCATGTCTCTGGAGGGCCGCAGGGTGCACTCGCCTCTTTCGGGGGTAAAGGCCAGTATTATCAATGAGCTGAGCTCCAAACTGCAACAGATGAGTAGCATGAAGAGCATGGATGACTGGAGCCACACTCCCAAGTCTCCCACCATGCATAGGTATGTTGTTTTGGTCAATGGGTCATTGATCATTGAAATGATAGTTCACCCAAACAACATATCAACGTTACATTCTGCTTATCGTCTCTAGTTCATGATCAGAGTCCGTGTTGATGCTCACCGGTTTCACTTTGTGTCTCTTTCAGGTATTCGGCAGATTTCACTGATGCGTTCCACAGCCCCCCCTCCGGCCGCTCCACCTCCCCCTTGCCCACCTCCTCCCCACAGCACCGTCAGATCCTCACGCCCAACCTGTCCGCCACGCCGTCCGTCTCCCCCTCCCCCCAGGTCCCAGTTCAGCGCAACTGGACCCGCTCCCCCTCTCCGCAGATGCCTTCCTCCCCGGTCCACTCCCACCCTCCCCTCTCCCCCACCTACTCCCCGTACCCGACGTCGCCCAAGCACCGGTCCAAGTTCCGCAGACAGACGTTCGACTTCCAGTGCAGCCCCAGTCAGGAGATGAGGTCTTCGGCCTCCCGCCGCCGCGCTCCCAGCCCCCTTATCTATAACACCGACCAACCCAACCCCGCCCCTCCCAGACCCTTCCTCCCTCCCCATCCTCCCCAGTACACCCTGTCTACAACAGCCCTTTTGACTTCCCTGGCCCCCTCACCCCTCCGTCTCCTGGCCACCCACTAGGAGAAGCCTACAACCCCTCCACCCCTCCGCTGTTCTCCCCGTCTGGGGCTCCAGTTTCAAACCCTCTCCTGGTCTCCCGCTCACTCTCCCCCACCCAGTTTCTCTCCGGGGCTTCCTCCCCCATGCACTTGCCCCCCAGCCCATCCTGCCTCAGCTACCCACATCTCACCCCTCCTCCGCCGGCCAAGCCCTTTGCTGTGAAGCCCCTGCCCTATTGGACCAAGTACGATGTGGCCGACTGGCTGGCTTACCTAAACCTGGGGGAGCACCGGGAGCGTTTCATGGACAACGAAATAGACGGATCGCATCTGCCTTCGCTCACCAAGGACGACTTCCTGGACCTGGGAGTGACGCGCGTGGGACACCGCATGAACATCGAGAGGGCGCTGAAGAAACTCACTGACAGGTGAGGGAGGAGACTGACTGACAGACTGAGAAACACACAGAGGCATCGGGGTCGACAGCTGGAGCATGGGGGGGGAGGGTAAAGGAAGGACTGGACGGTGAAGGAAAGTGTCTCATTCCTTCCACACAAGCTAGCCAGGTCCATCCTCTCTCCTCGTTAGATGCTCATTACATATCATTTGATAAGTTATTTCATCTTCCCTCCTGTCCCTCCCTCTTCCTCCCTCATTTCTCCCCCCCTTCCTTAGTAATCCGTCTCTTGATCCACCACTCACCCCATTCAGTTCGGTGTTTCTTTCACGCCCATTCTTATTCCGTAACTTGCCCTCCCTCTCTCCCCAGGCGGCTCTCCTCTCCTTTGCATGTCACTCCTTCTCCCCGAGACACAGACTGAGAGAGTGAAAGATGGGGTGACGCAAAGCTGAGAGAAAGGGAGAGAAAATGAACAATATCAGAAGATGTGGCAAGAGGAGAAGAACGGTGGACTCAAGCCGGGTTGTGTTGTGAACCCAGACTAAGGGATGCTCACGGGGGGGGAAACCGTGTTGTTGTGCAAAGAATTGCCGCGTTGTGATGAGAGGGTACAAACAGTTAAGAGAGAGTCGCATGAAAGTGATACTTTACAACCGAATACACACTGCTGACGGACAGGCGTTTCACTAATAGACACTGATTTGTCTAACAGACATCAACACATACACACACATGCACACTCTGACAGATGGATTCTCACGCCATCTGCTGCCTGGCAGCACTGGGAGAACTTCAGTCTGAGTCTAGAGATAGGAAAGCTGCTGCTTAAAGGGTAAACCCCAAGAAAACGTTGTACCGATAGCGGCAGAGCTGCTGATAAAATGTAAGGGCCTCCTTCTAACTTTCAAATGGCTGCGGGTCAACGAGCCAAAGTCAGAATACGGCCTGGAGAGCAAGGAGGAACAGCTTTGTGTGGAAACCATGATAGACGAAAAAGGATAGATAACTATAGTAATCTTTTTATACTGATATTATTTCTTTGCCCAGATGATGCCCCCCCCCCAATAAGCTTTGTATGTACGTACTTTGCGAGCACTAAGTATATCCTACGTGTGAAAAGGGATTCTCTATAAGTAGAACCATTTGTTTGTTTTGTATTAAGTGCTGATCGCAATCATCCATTTCCAACAGGTCAGGGTATTTATAGTCGTTGAGTTCAAGTTGTATCATTATGAGGAATATACAAATGTTCAAAAATCTTTGTTGTGAAATGACCTATTATTATTTCCATGGTTATTCTGTAGAAGGGGACAGAGTAGAGGATGGGTTTCGCATGTCGTTTTACACTGCAAATCGACTTTTCTTAGACAATATTGATGTTTACGGACATAGCACAGGTCACGGGATGGATCCATCCTCCTCGATGCCATAATGTTGACCGCTCTCTCACACACAGGTGCAGTGATCAAAAAGGGCTTTTTACTGCTTCTCTGTCTGCCTGACTTCCTCACCCTTCAGCCTCTGTGAGTCTGTGCGTCTGATATTTTGTGTGTGTGTGTGTGTGTGTGTGTTTGTCAGCCTGCCTCGGTGGCCAAATCCAACCCCAACCCGACACCCCTCTTTCTAATGCCTTCTCCAAAACATATTTATAATGGTCAGAAAGAGTTTTTCTCACCACTTGACAATCCTAACGTTGCCCTGTTCCACACATTAACCCCCCAAAAAAAACTCTCGCCCACTTTTCAAAAGGTTTTTGAAACCTTTTTTTTTTTTTCAGAGTGACAAACTTCAGGCAGATTCTGTATATGTTACATAGAGTTGAACATGAAACACCCTGGTTTTTTTTTTACATGCCAGTTAGCCATTCCCTGCAGTGACTTCAACTGTGAGGTGAAAACACATCACTTATAGGTCTATATGTAACGATGATGACGACAATAACGACATAAAAACATAGTATGATAAAGATAACATTAATTATTAAGTATGTAAACATTTTTAAGAATCTCCGTCTTCCAAATAGTGTGGACAAATTATTTGAAGCTGTTTGTTTTGTTTCTGTTTGATTTTTGGGTTTTCTGTAAATGCTTTCTACACTGCTCGCCCCGCGGTGACCCCGGTGAAGCTTATTCTCCCTGTGAGTTTAAAACTATGATCCCATAACCTCATGCTGAGTTGCCTCAACGCTAACGTATGACGGATGCTATCCTGATTCTGCTGATTGAACGGACTGAGCGGTAGTGTAGAAAGCATTACATACTATGATTTAAAGAGTATTTTAGGACTAGTGAAATACTTAATATGACTATATACAGTATGAGCGTAAGTATGCAGAGATAAAAGGTATATATATATATAGAGAGAGAGAGTTTTGTTTAAAATGAAATACAATATATACTGATAAAATATGATAGAGCTACAACTAAGGTGTTGAAATAAATGCTAAATAAACTCTGGCCCTGTCTTGATTCTTATTTCTCCGTAGACTCACACGATGATCCAATTGAAAGTGCTGCGTTTGAACCGAGTCATTTGGCAGCGGCTCCTCTTAGCCCCGCCGTGGTCCGACACAACGTTGTTTTCAGTTTGCCTCCCCCATCGGGGCTAGATGAGCTAATAGGACAAAGGAGTATAGAGCCGGCTGGGAGGGAGAAAGGGATGAGGTGGGCTTCATTCAAAGCAAAGCGGTCGCTGCGTTCGTGTGACAAACCCGACGTTGCCCATAAGGCACAATAAACATGGTGAAGAGGGACTGTGAGATAAAATGGTTCCCTGGCGTAGCGGCCAATTCCAGCCTGGAACATGTAACTACTGGCTACTGTCCAAACGAGAGTAGAGACCAGAATAACTCGCTGCTATATGGGTGGATGCTGCATACTGGCATATTTCTAGGCCCCGCCAGAGAGTGGCGGGTTACAGAGGAGCACAGGGCTAATGTGGCAGTTCATGGGACACTCAACCCCCCCTGCCCTCACACACACACTAATAAGCTCACATGACTCTGCACCACATTGACATGATGCCGTGACCAGCAAATGGTCAAAATGAAATTCGCATTCCCTCCCGAGCTTGCTTAACGTGTCGACACTACAGTTCATTAGCACCATATTGAGAGAGAGAGAGAGGGAGGGACAGAGAAGGAGAAGGAGGGGGAATCTTCCAGCTGTTTTTCTAATACACAGTGGAGAGAGAGAGAGAGAGAGAGAGAGGGAAGAGGGGCAGAAGAAACAAACAACCCGACAGCACTGGAAGTAGTCAAGTACATAAAAAGAAGGAAGGGGATGGGGGTGAAGTGAGGGAATAGAAGAGAAAGAAGAAGAATAGGAGTGTTCTTCCATGGAGTGAATGTTAACTGAGCATCACAGCTGACAAGGGAGGAGCGGAAGAAAGGTACGTTTTTGTTTTTTTTCTTCTTCTCCCCCACTTTTTGTTTGCCTAAAGCCAATTAGCAGCAAAGTGATTACCATGCATCATGCACTGATTTGTTGATTTTTTTTTTTTTTCTGGTTGCATCGCCTCGGTGACTCACGCCCGCGCTCGGATCAACAACGAGTGTGTGTAACTTTAAGTGCCAAGGGAAAATTGGGTCAGTGAGTGAAGAGAGAGAGAGAGCAGCATGTGTTACAGGAGGAGAGGCACACGGGGGAGAGGGGGAGACGGAGACTAGAAATGGATAGAAATCCTCAGCAGCCCTTGAACTAACAAGTGGTCACTTGAGTAATCACTGGTGATTCAGAAGGAAATGTAAGTGCTGGTTGCTGCCAGGCATGACTTCTGCCACTTCTGCTTGGTTTTTGTGTGTAGATGGACTGTTTATCATTAAAATACTTAATGGGTAAAATGGATGCATCTTGAATTAGGGTTAGTTTGATCAAATAACAGGGCGTGTGTTAAATAAAGTGTTGAGTTATGTGGATTAAGGCATGGGGATTCAAATGTTGATGCTCCCTTCTCGCCCCTTGCCACTGCACGGACAGGAACAGAATCAGACAGAGGATAAAAATGACAATAAAATAGAGAAAGTTCACGTCTGCAAGGGGGCTGTTTACCGTGCTTTGAACCGTGGGAGGTCGTGGCGAAAACCTGTGATGGCACTGGACAGTAATTCAACGTGACATTATAACTACCAGGACCAGCTAAAGTGAGGCCAAGGAGAGACAGTGGAAGATAAACACACTTCTTTTTCTGGACTGAGTCACGTCTCATGCCCAGTCTTGTGATGAGGTGTGGTTAGTCACTTTTATATTACTCAGCCAGCTATGCGCCAACGTGTTGCCCAGACAGAAATAGGCCAGAGCGTCCTTTATGTGTTCAGGCGTGGACCTCCCTTCCTCTGCCCGGTATGTCTTGTATGTATCTACCGTGCCCTTTTGCTTCACATGCTGTTATCTGGACGGTTTATTCCATGCAAATCCTACGCTGCCACTCGTCTGCCAGATTAGAAATCTGCCGCTGTTGCGCTTTTGTGGTCTCTGTATCAAATGGTAGGAGGAGTGAGAGTGGGAGACAGTTGGGTCTAACAGGCCTTGCATTAGTCAGAGCAAAGGGAAAGATGACCTTTCCCTGCTGTTTATTTTGGGACGGCAACAGGAAGAATGCCGGAGCGGCTGTTCTATTCCCGCTGTCAGATTCCACCCCTGTGAATTCCAGTCAGCCACTGGAATGACACTCCCCTTACTCACACACACACATGGGCCCGGATGTATGTAAGCAATGTACAGTGTAAATAACACCTCATCAGTATCCTCAAGTTGTCATGGCGCCGTGTTCAACAAGACACGCAATTTATTTCATATCAGGCCGCGATGTGCCGGGGGGAAACGGTTCAGTTTAGGAGGAAGTCGGCTCGCTGTACCTACACATCACACCGACATACTGTAGAGGTCCAACCTGTTATATAATAGTGTGTGTCAGCTATCTGCCAGTGAACAATGTTTTCTCTGTTTGTTATGCATCATAACCGGTCTAGGGACTATCTCATACGACAGCAACAACTGTTTCTCCCTCTCTGTGCCAGACAAGTCCACGATAATGGCGGCTATCCCTAAAGAACCTGCCGAAGATGCCAAGAAACAGAGCTTCTGGATGGTGAGGATGAGGAAATCTGAACACAACTACCCCCCTGAAATAGACAATACATCCAACGCAGTGTCTGTGTGTGTTCATGGATATACTGTACATGGATAACCTGTGCCTGTGTGCTTTGTGTGCTATGCTCTGCTGTTGCTGTCTTAACTTTTCACAACTACCTATTCTGTGTCTCTCCTCCCAGCCAGGGAATTATGAACCCACGGTGCATCGTACTGACCAGTCCTACCAGGCCTGCAACGATATTATGGCCTGCTTCCTGGAGAGGGCCAAGGTAGAGAAGCAATACGCCCAGCAGCTCAGCCAGTGGAGCAACAAGTGGAAGTCCATAGTGGATTCTCGTGAGTATAGGAATGGGGAGTAACAGAGACTCAGTATCGTTTGAGGTCCCTCAGGTCTCTCAAGTCACACTTTCGATTCCTATTAAATGAGAGCATTGATTGTGTTTGATATTTTCCAAAGGACAGATGGAGGTAATTATTTCCTTGTTGGTTCCATGACTCACCTCTGTGCTCTTTCGTTCCTCCCTCTTTTTTTCCCTCCGTTCTCAGGGCCGCTGTATGGCTCCCTCATGAGGGCGTGGCAGTGCTTCTTCACCTCCACCGAGCGCCTATCCGTCCTCCACTCCTCCATCTCCCAATCCCTCATTTCAGAGGAAGGGGACCGGGTGAAGACCTGGCAGAAGGAGACCTTCCCAAAGAAAATGTTCTGTGGTTTCAGGGAGAGCTACAACAATGGGACGAGCTTCACACATGCTCAGAAGCCCTGGACCAAGAAGCTGAAGAAGGTCTAAAGTGTGTGTGTGTGTGTGTGTGTGTAATTGTACACACACATGCAACTGCTTGTGTAATTGCTTCTGTTTTTAGGTTATATACCGGAATTATTATTTTTTCTATGTATTTATAACACTAGGTGAGACATTCACAAGGCTTCAAAAAAAAATCATAAATTGGAAAAAATAGAAGACTAGCCATGAAAAAGCATTTTGAAAAGTTTAAAAATTTAAATTAAAAAAAAAAGAAGATCAACCTGAATTATTTGCAGTTTTAGTCTTTTGACTATAAGAGTGAGGTTGACAGAGAATGCTCTAAGAGTGAATAAGCCCTTATCAATTATCAATTATCAATACATTGATACACAATAAAACCATGCAAAAATAATTTTCTGCAATACTAAAACTGCAACTAGAAGTAATAATATAATAATAATATTAATAATTTATACTACTACTACTACTACTACTACTGCTGCTACTACTACTACTAATAATAATAATAATCTTATCTAAAAGCAGTTTATATGTTCCGGGCTTCCATATACAGGATGGCCTAAAAAACAAGAATAGTACAATACATACAATTAAATCTGATAAAAGAAAACAAAAATAACTAAAAATTTTAAGTGAGCAAAATTAAAAAACTGCAGCTAAACCAAAACAGAAAATCTAAAAATATCAAAACAAAGGGAAATAAGACTACAACAACTCTGGCGTGTGTTTGTCCATGTGTGTATTGGTGCATGTTGGTGTATTAAACAGTATGTTCCTGTGTTGATGCTGCAGCTGGAGACGGCCCGGGCTGCGTACCACAAAGAATGTCAGAAGGAGAGTGCAGCCATCGACAAGGAGAAGCAGGCCAACGAAAACTCAGAGATGAGTCCAGAAAAAAAGCAGAAGATAACGGCGGCCAGAGAGAAAGTCACCGAGGAGAAGAACAAAGTGAGGAGAGGATGTTGACACACTGCACCACCTCACTCCTAATCAGTGTGTGCTGATCATCTCTCATTCATTACACATCTAAGTTAACAATTCTTGTTCGTGCTTGGATTCATGACATATCTGGCACATTTTGCATTCATAGAGAGTTTTGTTGAGCTGCTACATGTGGTGATATTTACTCAGCTGACATGGTGTGATTCCTGATGAGAAACTCTTCTCCCCGAACACATACTGCAGCCTTGAACTTTTCTTTTTTCAAGCACACTCTCCTTGTATGGCGGTGTGTTATTGTTACCATGTCCAGTGTTTATGTAGGCTTAAATCATGTGCGCATAGCATGGGAACAGCGAGGAGCACCAGATGATGATTTAGACATTTTAGATCCAGCATATAAGAAACTGTCTTTCTAGGGTTCATCTAGGGTCTTGATCATAAAACTGCTCTTCTGAGCTCCTTCCAGAACAGGGAGCGATACGAGAAACTGCTGGAAGACGTGACGTCCTACACTCCGCGCTACATGGAGGAAATGGAAGCTATTTTTGACCAATCGCAGGAGGAGGAGAGGAAGAGGATCAGCTTTCTCAAGCAGGCCTTCCTCTCCATCCACAGACATCTTGACATCACCAACAACGAGAGGTGAGTCGTCATCTGTGTGTGTGTGTGTGTGTGTGTGTGTGTGTGTGTGTAGTGTAGTGTAGTGTGTCTGTACATTTAAAGGACCACACCTACTTTTGGTGAGTTTGGCCAATTGGTCACTTTACCCTAGTATGTGACAAGATGATTGTCACTAAAATCATCTCCTGGTAGATAGCTCTGTCTGGTGAGCATGCTAACGCTTTAGCATGCAGTGTGCTAAGTAATCGTAGGTGACTAGCATTATCCTAAAAGTGATGAAATCAAAACCTGTAGCAGCTCTAAGACGGTTAGTTACTTTTTATGACACATAAACCTGTCAGGCTTGTTTAGGGGATCGGTAATGAACTTTCAATGGCAGAAGATCTCTCTTCCCTTGAGACTTGAGCTTGTTTTGTTGACACAGGAAATGAGCAAAGTTAGCCAGACAGCCAGAAGGTTTTTCACTGTTGATTTTGATTTTTACTAATGATGATGATGAGATTGAGATCTTATTTTCAGAAACGATGAATCTACAATCCATTGAATAAAATCCAATGCCAACTTTGGATTACTAAAAGGTCTATCTTTGTACTTTGGATAATGCTAATTGCCTACAATTACTTAACATACTGTATGCTAAAGCATTAGCATGTTGTCTACCAGAGACACCGAGCTGTAGTCCTTTAATGTGTCATGACAAACATACGTCTCCCTCTGTCAGTGTCAAGGCAGTGTACAGCGAGCTCCACCATACTCTGATGTCCATCACCGAGCAGGATGACCTAAGATGGTGGAAGAACAACCACGGTCCCGGCATGCCCACGGACTGGCCAAAGCTTCGGGTACATTAAAAAGTTTCATTCCAAAATGGACATTCCTGTCTGACTATTCACTGGTGATTCATGTATTGCATTTCTTCTGCAGTTGTTCTATTTGATAAGATGGTTAATTTGTAGTCTAAACTTGTATCTTTTACATCAGGAATGGGTCCCACCAGTAAAAAAGCTGAACAGAAAGAAAAGAGAGCGAAAAGGGCAAGCGGACCGATCGTACGTGACCCAACACAGTGAATTCAACTGATAAATAACCCAGAGATGAACACAGTTTATACAGTGACGGATTTCAGATTTAGTACTCCTTAAACCATCAATGTCTTCTCCTCTTAGTGTGATGATTGGGGGTGTGAAGGTGCGAGCTCTGTACGACTACGTGGGAGAGGAGGGTGATGAGCTGTCCTTAAAAGCAGGTGACAACACCATCAAGTGTGATATGTCAGGACTGGAAATACAGTGTATTATAGTTCTACTCACAATGTTAAAGCTGCACTAGGCAAGATTTAAATGTATGATGTAAAAATACATCCATCTTATCAGCCTAAATCACAAAGTGGGGCTGCAACCGAGCAGAGCGTCCCATCCCCACTAATTGAGACCAAATTCTTCTTCTGGTGTCGGGTTTGGACACGCCCACAGGAAGTGACTTAAGAGCAAAATACAAACAGCAGTGAGCGTGCTGTCCAGAGAAAGCTGAACTCATTAGATGTTTTCCTCTCTCGTCCCTTTGGTATAAAGCATCAGAATCACATTACTTTTACTTCCTCAGGTAGTAGACATACGTAAAAATTCCAATAATACCATTACAGATTTTTTAACAATTCCTTCGCTTTCCATATTTGTTCTGCTCCAAGCCGCCCACTTTTGAACAGTCCCTCCCGACATTATGTCCCACCCCAACATCCTGTTCCGTTATAAATACATTGAATTACAGAAGACAAGACACCATCGAATCACTATCTTAATCCTGACTTGAATCCAAATTTTGATCGCAGGTGAGGTGTTCCTGAAGGTTGAGGAGGAAGACGAGCAGGGGTGGTGCCGAGGAGTGCTGAGCGGAGGGAAGGAGGGCTTCTTCCCAGCCAATTACGTTGAAGTTGTGGAGTGACATCATACTGTCAAAATATTATGTTCTAAACCTATAAGTGTTATACTTAAGAGTTATAAATCTTCCAAAATAGCAACAATTAACTTTTAATGTCCAAGATGTGTCCACAATGATTCTAAACATTTAATGTAAAATGTTCCTAATAATATTTGAAGCATAAAATGTTACTTACTTTTATTTCTAACCTATAAGGTTTGAGTACTTCTGCAATATGAATTAACTTATCAATGACTAATGTGCTGTGTACTTTTTGTGCAGGGTGTGTGTGTGTGTGTGTGTGTGTCTGTGTGTGTGTGTGTGTGTGTGTGTGTGTGTGTGTGTGTGTGTGTGTGTGTTTAAGACAGAAATAAAGCGGGAGGATATTTATTTACCCGAGCACAGGTTTACAATGATGTGTGCATGAAGTCCAAAAGGTTAATATGTACTTGAGTATTATGGAGAGATATACAAGTTATTTTGCCAGAGCAAATGGATTTTCAAAATAAAGGTGTAACTCTAATAATTTTGTTGTGCTTCTTGTCGTTCTTGTTGAAACATCTTCTTTTTTTTAAAAGATATACATTTTTATTACAAACCACACAAAAGAACAAAAGGCATAAAGTGCACATTAAATACATATGAGGCTATTTCTTACCTATGAAAAGTCATATTTTTCAAACATTAATATTTTATAGTACGTACTGGCTTTTGTTTTTACATTTGGAAATAACTCGATACTTCTTGATATTACAGTATTAGCCAGGTAAAGGCAGCGGGAGTCGTCTTGACCTTTAACCTTTCACTGCACATGCTGACGACAGAATCGAAATCTTTCATTTTTACACCCATTCGCTTTACGTTTAAGGAATGTTTCGCTTGAGTTACGCAATGTGTAATTAAATCACTGACTGGGCTGTGCAGTATCGTGGGTGGACAGGAAAGACCTGTTGTGCAAGATGTTTGAGATAACAGCCGCAAATAATGAATGACAAGACGTCACACAACAGCCGGAGCTTTTCTGAGACTAGGAGGGTTTCACGTTTGTAATTGTGGTGTACAGTCTTCGTTCAAAGGGCTCTCCGCGTGTAAGTACATCTCAGCTATGTTGTCATTTGTAAATTCTTTTAATAATATTGCTGATGATATTTGATTATTTTTTTAATCTCTACTATATTCCATATATAAGTGTCACTCAGATTGGTTGTAGTGTCTGGATTACTGTTTCTGTTATAAGGGGAAAGGCATGAGATTACATGGTACATACGTGTTTGGCTGATGAAATTGTATTGTAATTATTGTTTTATTTATATTGTATTGATCGTTTTAAAGCAGCATTATGTATTAAAGACATTTCGGTTTCCACTTCAATCTCTTGTCAGGTGTTATATAATGGATGTCCTTTCTTTCACAGGCAGGAAGAAGTACTAATGGAGTTTGCCTGTGGATTTGTTTATGTCCCACCATCAGTCAATCAGAAGGAGGTCCAAAGATCAAATCCAAATGTTGTTAAACGCTCAGGTGTGATTTTGTTCTTTGAAACATCCCAGACGTGACGTTCAATGCAACCTTTCTTACTGACTGTGGCTGCTTGGTTAGGTTAGCGCTATCCATTCAGTAAATAAAACATAGATGGAGGTCTACCTTAGAGGGGACATTCCTGTCGGATACTCCCGACTGTAAGAGTTATGCTCGAGACAAGCCATCTGCCATCTGAGTCACATTTTCATCACTGCACAGAGTTCACTACCGCACCAAATGTTTCTCTACGTTCACATTTCCCTGGCTAGACAACTGTTCTCATATTAACGCTATATTTCTTTTTCTTTGCGTGTCTCTTTAGCCCTCCTCCCTCCCATCAACCGGCTTCGACCTCGCATCGCTCCCCCTCCTCCTCCAACGAGCTCTGCAGAAGTCAAAAGGCCACAATCTCCTGTTCACAAGTTCATTGAACGCTTGGAAAAGACCGAAGAGGTGAAGAAAGACGTAAAGCCTTCTCCCATGTATGAGAATGCTGCATTTCACCTCAAAGCAGGGGCAGCTTCCTCTATCAGTACACCCCCTCAGCAGATAAAATCATCTCGAAAGACAGGTAGTGTCCAGTTGGAAATGTATGGTCAAACAAATGTAGCTTGCTGGATCAATAACTGATAATTCTTTGCAGGTATTGATTGCAATAGATGCGATTGATGGCTTGAGGGAATAGTTATTACGTTATCTACTCACCCCCAAACACACGAGTTAGTCCTCATAGTTCGACCTCAGCCTCCTCCCAAACTATTGAAGTGAATGGAGCCATCGTTCTACAGCTTCAAGCATCAAATGTCCATCATCTTTCAAAGTGCTCGTGCAGCATAGTCCAAGTGTTTTGTAGGCAAACAATTGCATTGTGGGTCCAAAAGTCCAATATTTACCTCAGTATCTCCCATATTTCTAGTTTACAAAACACTTGGACTATTTTGCACGAGCTGTTTGGAGAAATTTGATGGAGCTACGGGGGCGAACCCGCTGTGTGTTTGGTGTTTGTACGAACTTAAACAGTTCAACTGACATGGGGGTGAGTAGATGACTGAATTCTCATTGTGTTGTGAACTATTCCTTTAACACTCTGCCCATATCCACTTTACCCAGCTCTTCTCCCACCACACATGAGACCCTGCAGCAAACAGCCAATCCCCACCTTACAGCCAGCCGCTCCCCTCCTCCAACAGTCAGGTATTCAACTACGACCTCCCCAGAGAGGAGCCTGACACAAACGTCCATCCCTGGGACCCAAACTACTCGTACAGTATCCCAGAAGGCAGCGGGAGAGAGGTGAGGCTGCCACCTGATAGGGGCAGCAGCATTCCAGCACAGAAGTCAGGTGAATGGACTTTATTGTTGTTCCTCGTTGGCAGCCATTTTCAATTTCACTCACAAGCGTAGATCCCAAATTCCTCTGCTCTCGTCTCCATCTTCAGTGCCACCCCTCCCTCCGAGACCCTCCTTCATGAAGTCGGTGCCAGAGTACCTGGTGTTGTTACCCATCTCCCCCACATCCTCCAAGCCCCCCTCAACCCCGCCTCTCAACACAGCACTTACCGGTACAGGTTTAGCTGTATATGACCACAATGTCACGCTGTCAAAGGGATGTTATGCTTGTTCTACAACACCATTGTAACAAAAGAAACCTATTTTGAGTGGGTTTTTTTTTACGTTCTCAACGCAGGGTCAGCAGAGAAGGGACCTCTACAAGGGAATCCAAATGTGATCCTTGGAAGTTTGGGGAAGCTGTTCTCAGAGGACACGGGTGAGTAGACATTTGCCATCACCCTAAAACCTGTTGTATCTGTTTTCTGGGTTGATTCAAGGTATATATCCTCAGCTACCATGTTAGGGTATGTTGACCAGTGTGTGTGTGTGTGTGTGTGTGTGTGTGTGTGTGTGTGTGTGTTCCCAGTACTCGCAGTACAAGGACAACCCACCTCCTGCTCCCAGTGTGGCTCTGTGCTGGACTCCTGCTATGACAATGTGGTAATTAAGAGCCTTCAATTGACCTTTATTCTGACACCGGTATCCTATAAGTAGCAACATGATTAAGAGTCATCGATTTCAAATGGGCTTCATTACTGCAAATCTCCTTACAACTGCTACCGGGGAAATAAAATAGAGGCAGAAGTCTTTGAGGCAGTCGAAAATGATTGATTATAATGCATGAAACAGCGGATGATCTGTATTGGTTCGTCAGGTCGGGTTGTCGGCTGGTTTGTAAAATATCTTTCTGGTAGGACGTGTTGTGTGAGCTTAATGATGCTTTAATGTCTGGTTTAATGACCCCACGATTCAGTCATGTGTTATTCAGTATTGATGTCAATAGCTTGGGTGAAAATGATCCAGATGTTTACTGCTGTGCATCAACACCCAGTCATGCTTTTGACAAACTACAGTCTGCTTCTGACATTGCACAGTCTCAGCTATGTCAAGTCAACGCAGATAAAATAAAGTTACATTTTTACTAATGCAAGGAAGAAACCAAATCCTTAAATCCTTGACACACATGGTAACCAAACTGAGGTTGGATTGTGTATTAATTGTATTAATTGATAATTAACATGTTAAGTTGCTTAAAAAAAGATAGTTGGGGTTGAAGTGGTTGTTTTATTTTAAAAAACAAAATGTGTGTTTCTAGATAAAGACCGGTCCCTGGAGTCCTGTGTTGTATGTGAATGCATGAGCTCAGAGTTTGCACAGGTCGTTAATGCGTTAATGATGCTGTTAATCGTATAGTGTGTTGAGATCTGTCTCTGACTGTAAGGCCCTCACTACAATATATACAATACATCCCAGGGAGAGTTGTCCATCTGGGTGCCTGCGTATTGAACATAAATGTGGTGGTGAGCTTTAAGGCAACTCACTAGCATCAAGCCAGTCAGATATTTATTAACTCTTAGTGATGTATCGTCTACGGGACAATTTCAAACCATTAGATTATTTAACTGAGACAGTGAAACATAACATCTCAGATATGATCAAATCTATATATTACAGCTGAATTTAACAAGGCAAACAGGGCGATTCCTCAGAGTCTCCATTAGTGGGGATGGGGCAGGTGTGTTTTTACACAATATATTACCTAGTGTAGTTTTAAAGCTCAGACAGATATGTGTTAAATAAAACAACAACAACTTTGTGGTCTTTGAAAAACTTTGAAGATAGATTTATAGAAATGTATTGATGCTCTGATTAAGCTGATTGCGTCTCCCTCCTCTGTCTCTCTTCTTCTTCCCTTCTTTTCACTCCCTGTGTTGAACTGCAGGTTAGTGTGTGTTACTTCTGTCAGTCATGTGATCTGACGGCCCCTCCCACCGAACCCCGGTGTCCTCCGAACGGTTGCCAGGACGGCCTCTTCCTGCTCGGCCCCGACGACAAGCTCCTGTCTCCTGCCGACGCTCTGCTCCTCTTCTGCATCGACATCTCCGGCTCCATGAGCATGACCTCCCAGGTAAACCCACATGACTCACTCCCACGAGGCCACTGGCGACTACTGGGATTTACAAATACAAACTTGTGCTGTGAGAGTGATGACTGTCCTTTGTTGAAGGTATCAGATGGAGAGCAGGTCGTCTACAGATCCCGTCTTCAGGTGAGGTCGTTTTCCTTTAAGTCTTGCAAGAGGGTTTCCAGGTGTAAAAATCAACACTATGCCAATGTTTTTAGAAGTTCACACCAGTGTTTACCCGATATATTTTTTATCCAAGTGTGGCAGTAGGAAATGCAAAGCCATATCATGTAGGGAGGTCGGGGGGCATCCTCCCCTGGGAAGAGATTTCACCTCAAAACCAGTTTTATTAAGTCAGACAATTGCTGTTAGAAAATATGACTCAGACTCAGAGAATACATTCAAGATCAAGTTGACTTCACTGCTGTGTGAAAAATGTATTTAAGGCCTGCCTCTTTACATAAAGACACCACTTAGAGTAAAAATAAATGGGTGATCTCACCATGGTGGGCGGCCATTGTAGCATACATATAGGAAGAACACTGGTTCACACCCATTAGTGACTTTAACTCTTTTGATAGTTTTGAACCAACGCCCCAGAGCCATATCAGCTCTGTCAGTGGAAAAAACAACTCTTGTCAACTCCAAATAATAGTCACTGAAAAATCCAATAGCAGTCCATATCCATAGATGCTATCGAGATGCTGTTAGTGATAATACATCAATGTGTTCAAACCAGTTCCTCCAGGACGCTGTGCTACAGTGTGTTCAGAAACTCAGTGAGCAGCAACCACACATACGAGTGGGTCTCATCACCTTCAACCATCAGGTACACAGTCGGACACATTTCCATCGGCTTGATCACCGCAGACAACATGGACGTGGACCTGACTTGTGACTGTTCACCCACTGATATTTGCGTTGCCAGGTGATAATACATGGATATACGTCACGTCACCTGCGGGGTGCTGAGTTGATTGACAGCGAGTATCTGAAGGAAGCCGCCTTCAGCCTCCCAAGTCCTCTTCCGCTCTCACGGACCAAGAACTGCCTACAGAGGGAGGTTCTGGGGTAAGAGCAAAAACTAGTTGGTCTACAGTCAGTCGCTTTTGTATCACATCATGTTAGCTGTATCATATTTAACATTTTGTTGAAAGGTTATCTGAAAGTGGGGCCACGGCTCTGGGTCCGGCTGCTCTCCTGGCTGTTGCAATGGCCTCCAGACAGCCAGGTTCAAAGGTGAGCTTGGCTCTTTTAGTTGTTTTCCATATCACATAATCATATTTATGTTTTTTGCAAAGTTAGAGCCAATACTATCCTTGTCAATCTCCAAGGTGATAATCTGTACGGATGGGAAGGCCAACACAGAGTTAGGGAATCTCGAGGTGGAGGATAATGACGCTCGGACCCTCCTCTCATCCACCATCTTCTACCAGGATCTGGGGCAATATGCTGCCAATCAGGGGTCGGTACAAATCATTTCACATCAGGTGTAAAATGCATTATGCTGACAGAGAGTGAACATACAGCCAAAATAGAAGTCCCACTTTTTACACACTTAAAGGAACTGTTTGGAACATACTGTAGTAGTAGTAAGGGATCTGTGCAGCGTGGTAATGTCACTTATGGTGAAATGCCCTTCTTCCACTAGTGTGACAGTGTCTGTGCTGTCCATAGAGGGAACAGACTGCAGGCTGGATGAGCTGGGGAGACTTGCAGATCGCACTGGAGGGAAAGTAAGAGACGCCTGCAATGTGTTGTAACGTGCTTCAATAAGTGTGTCAGTCTTTTTGTATTGAAGTTGCATTTTTCCCAAGGTGTGTGTCGTCTTTTTTTCCCCTAGGTGGTGATAGCAAGCCCTCACAAGTTGCACACAGAGTTTGAGCAGATGATTGAGGACAGGACCATAGCTACACACTGTAGCGTAACGTTACTGCTGCCCAAAACCCTGTAAGAGCTAAGTCGCATTACGAAGCAGTGCACTTTCTTGGCACGTGGACATGAAGCACATTAAATGGCATTACTAACACGGCCGACATCTGTCGCCTTCATTCTGCAGGCGTGTTAGAGGTGAGAAGGAGGCGGGCCACAAGGGGACCAGGGAGGTGGGGAACGTGGCTCCGGATACAGAGATCACCTTTCAGTTTGGAGCCAATGAACATGATTCAGAAGGTGAGGAGAAACCAGTACAAGATTATTAACAACTAACTATCTCGCTCCATCTTTCTCAGTATCCTCTTTGTGTTTTTTTTTTTTTCTTAGTGTCCGCCCCAGCCACTGGCAGCCGTGTGTCAGTCCAGCTGCAGATCAGGTACAGACAGAGGGACGGACGGGAGATGCTCCGAGTGCTGACTGCAGGCCGAGACGTGACTGATGACAGGTGATGATGACGTTCCCAAAATCACAATGCCTCCGTTTCTTTAAAACAACTGGGATCTTTACTGTCCTGCACCACAAAATGACCATAATAGATCCTAACAATCACTTTGTTAGGTGTAGAGACTGTTGTAGGAGGAGATGAGTTCTATCGATGTTGTTGTAATTCCTGCTGGTCTGCCAACAGGGGTCAATAAATGTCATCGATTACTTGATGCCCCTTTAAAAAAGAACCCAACCAACATACGACAACAACTTGTTAATGTTGATGATGTTGAAAGTATGACCCTCCTCCTCAGCTTGGTGGCCCTGTCCTCTCTGTCCGTGGCCATCATTCAGCTCAACTCATCACAGGCCAGCGCCGCTCTGGCCGTCAGAGGTCGTTTCCTAGACGCCATGAGAGAAGGCGAGATGCAGAGGGAACTGATCGAGAGAGCAATGTGAGTGACCGCATGGAGGGAGATCTAACTGACACCAGGATGACATGGGGGCAGCAATTAGGATGAGAGCTGAGTAATAGGGGAGGCTGACAACGGATTAAACGAGGGCCAGTGTGTGTGTGCATTGTTTTCTTTAGTTGCACATGTAAAAATGACAACACACAGAAAGATAAACAGATAAACCATTAAACAGATTTACTTGGAGTATGGCATCATGACAAAAAAATGTTAAGATATAAAGCAAGGTGGAAAAAACCCAAATTAAGATGGAAAATACAGAAAATCAAAGGAAAATCTAATTAAATGAAAATCAAAGGCCATGTGTGGGTGTGGTTAATATGTGTGTGTTCTTGGAGAAAGATGTTAGTTGGAAAAATGGGTCTGATTTTTTTGATAAATGTGTCAAATTTTCTTTGTTTACCTGGAAATGTTTGGAATTTTCTTCTAAACCGGAAACCGTTTGTTTCAGCTACGAGTGAAGAGATGAGTGAAAAGATTTTTTTATGAGATCAAGTTGATATTAAAAAAAAAGAACAGGAAGTATAGATGAGGAGCATTGATGAGTGTGTGTATGTGTGTGTTTGTTAATTCACTAACTGCTTCAGTGTGAATGCGTACTGTCTATGGGATACTGTAAGCAGTGTGTCTGTCTGTGGTTGCAGAGAGCATAACCAAAGTGCAGAGGACAAAAACACATACCAAGAATGGGTGAAAACCATGGAGCCAATATACAACAACATACACAACTACACAAGGGTGAGCTTTTGATTTTCACACGGTGCATTTAATGTTCAAAACCTCATATTAATCATGATCACCATACTGAAGTTTAAACGCTGCATGCTTTTATTTGTTCCAGAGAAAATCTGTCATTTCGGACTCACAGGTAATCATCACATCACGCCATAAACTCTTTGTCAATTTTAGCAAAAGTGAATTAAAGCTTGGTGGTGGGAGCTAACTTCACTAGCTTCATTCACTAACATATCTCTGTATGACGGTAGTTCAAAACAGCGTTCATTTAATACTTCCTTTTTATACTCAGGCATTTGTCCAGCTATGTCCCTTGTCTCCCTCTACTTACTCCCCTGATGATTCTTCCTTTCTCCTCCCTCCTTCCACCAGTCTCTAACAGACATGGGTGCAGCGCTGCTCTACAACATGAAGCACAGCAACAGGAAGTCCATCTCACTGAAGGTTAAACACAAACCTTAGCCAAGTGTCCGCTGTGACCTTTCACCTCGTTGGAAGCAACTGAAGCCAGGAATGACAAATACAAATATGGGGGTGACGCAAACACAAATGATTAATGCTTCACAAAGAAAATGATAAACATCACAATAAAATATATCAAATGTAGATATTCTACATTTGATAGTGATACAGTAGTCATCTGTATCATAAATAAATCTATTCCTGGGAGTAAGACTTGCTTATTTCACCCTGACCCCTGCATGTCATAACTGCTGTGGTAATCAGTATAAATGGGTGTGTATTTGACACCGCCTCTGTAGCTGGGTCTGTTTTTACCCTGGCCAAAACGCACAAGAAACACCTGACTCAGAAACACCATCATACAGCTGAGACAGAGTTCCCCCTGTGTCAACAAAAAAAAAAAATTATATATATACAGTATATACCTCCAAGCCAGTTGTAATTTACTTTCTGAAATAAATGGATGTCATTGTTCAGATGTAATAGAGGTGTGACAGGATTGACAAGATTGAACAATCTCAGTGGGCCCGTGTTTAGTGTAGGCAGGTTCCAGGTCAGTGAACATATACAAACCAGACTATACACAGAATGATGCTGAGCAGGTAGAAGCCCACAGTACCTTCGACTCTGTGGAGATCTATGACCATCTTGCCCTCAGTGTCTGTGGACCCAGCCTGAGTGTCACCCTTCACCTGGGCCTCCAACTCCACATGGAAGCAAACAGCTCAGGACAGAGAGGACTACTAAGAACATAGAGGAAGTACCAGTCCACCATCACAGACTTACAGAAGTGTATGTTGAAACGGGCTCGGGGTTCAGACACCGTCCCTGGTGGAGCTGCAGCTGAAGTCAGCCGTCCAGCTTGAACCAGGGCAGCTCAGCCAGGAACAGCATCGCCAGGTGGACGCGCAGGAAGCCAAACCACAGGGAGCGGCGCTCGTCCATGGTGGTGCTCTCCACCGCCGTCCACAGGATGGGGAGGAGGCCTGTCGCTCCTGGCTTTTGCTGTGAAGCGAACAGTGGGGAAGTTGGCAAAAAGTTCATTTGTAGCAACTACTTGTAAAATAGTTCTTATTAATCATGATGGGCAAGTTTACATTCAACATAAAAACAGTGACTACTATATACAGTACATTCGTTTAAGGGCTCCACAAAGGATTTTGCAAATAATCTAAATTATAAGCAAAATCCATGAATTTGTCCACTTTTAAATGGGTTGTGTCCGTGTCAATGCAGATAGAGGAAAGTACCCTGCTCAGCTTTACCATTGCATAACCCCCCCAGTCAAAACTCCACCCGCTCCCCGTGATCCCATCAGCATCACATTAATACTTGATTTTAAGGAAGCACTCACTTTTAGGCCAGAACCATTACTTTAGTGTCACAGTAACTATATATGGCTCTGGGCATTCAGATTAAAGAGGCCCTTTATGTTTCTGAAGGCAAAACTATTATTCATATACATCAAGTGTACCAGATAAAAGCTTACCGTTAACAGTTGCAGCCTTTCCACTGTTGGACTGTTGTGTCTTTTACAGGTTCTGAGAAACTTCCTTGTCACCAATAAAAACCTAAAACTACTTCTCCTTTTGTCTCGCCTCGATGTTCATAATGGTTCAACATGATGCTCTGATATGTTTAGAGGTACTTGTAATATTTAATTACAGTTATTAGTATGATACTTGTTTCCTCTGGTTCAAACTGTTGAAACGCCCTTGATTCACTATTGTACATAAAGATTCATTACACAAAAATCAGTGAAATTGTTTACTTGGATCAATAAAATGTAAAATCAAAGACTGGCCATGATTAAAATTATAAAACAAGTTTAACTGAAATCACAACATGTTAAATGAGATTAGTTTTTACAGCGTATACTTTTGCAATACCACATTTTTATGACGCGATGACAACAAATAAGACAATTTAATAGTAGGCTACTTAGTGACAGACGCTTGTTGTCCTGCATTATAAAACATGAAGAATAACAGAATATCATACTTAACATCTTTCAAAACACATGGCAATACAAAACAAGGAGACAGCTCTGAACAATTCACAATTAAGACTCCATATTGAAATTGTCAGGAAGCTACTTTGAAAAAGAACTCATTTTTTTGTCATCTAAAAATATTTAAGGCTGAAGGCTGAATATTAGTGAAGTCATGACAGTAAAATATCTTACAGTCCCTCCTCCTTGACCAAGTACTCTGGTAGGGTCTGGAAAGCAGTCACGTGCACAGTTACTGGAACTGCCAAAGATATTGCACTGGGTTCAACAGTGTTGGGGGAAACCTCACTGGGGGGAGGAGGAGAGGGGAGCGGGTCTGTGTGCTGAATAATGTTCAGGTCAGCCAGCTGGGTGGCTGGGACCGGCTCTGGGTGGGTCCGTAAGTGCTTGCGAAGATAGGCGGCAAACAGAAAGGCTTTGCCACACTGGGGGCAGCTGTGAGGTTTGTTGGTGGAGTGGATCTTCTGGTGTTTGCGGAGTCCAGCTTTGTTCAGGAAGCCTTTGCCACAGCTGCTGCAGACATGAGGCCGGGGCTTGGGGTGCTGCTTCTCGTGCTCCTGCAGATCTGCCAGCTGTGCAAACTCTGCCTGACAGGTCTCACATACATGTGAGCCGAGGGGCACGATTTTGGTAACGGTCGAAGGGCTAGAGATGGTGTGGAGACTCTCGTGGGCCTGCACTTCATCCCACGATCCAAACGTGGCATCGCACTGGTTACAGGAGAACTGAGGCAGAGTTGTGTGAGCAGGAAAGGCCGAGGCTGACCCGGGCTCCGTCTCCCGTTGTTGCTGCTGCTGGTCGGATCGCTCCGCCAGGTGAGTTCTCTCATGTTTGCGCAGGCTTGAGGAAACAACAAATGACTTAAAACACTCTTCACATTTGAATGGGCGTTCTCCGGAGTGCACGCGACGGTGCTTGTTGAGGCTGGAGCGCTCGGCGAATGACTTATCACACTCGGTGCAGGAGAAGGGCCTGAGGCCTGTGTGCACTAGCATGTGGCGGCGCAGATCCCAGGATGCTACAAAGGCCTTGTCACAGCTCTGACATTTGTAAGGCCGCTCACCAGAGTGAACGCGCTCATGCACGGCCAGATCTGCTGGCTGGCGGAACCTCTTGGAACACTTATCACAGGGGTAGGGCTTGAAACCCAAGTGGGCTCGCTGGTGGCGACGGAAACTGGAAGGGTCGGAGAACATTTTGCCGCATTGTGGACAGAGGAATGGCTTCTCTCCAGAGTGAGTGCGTAGGTGCGACTGGTAGGAGGAGAGTTGGGTGAAGCCCTTGCCACATTGTTCACACTGATAGGGTTTGCTCTGGGAATGAATGCGCTGATGGCAGGCCAGGGAGGAGGAGCGGGAGAAGGCCTTGCCACAGTCGGAGCACAGGTAAGGCTTTTCTCCAGTGTGGGAGCGCTCATGGTTTTTCAGGTCCTTCAGCTCTGTGTACGTTTTCCCGCACTCATCACAGGCGTACGGCCGATGGCCCTGGTGGTTCCGCCTGTGCTTTCTAAACACAGAGGGGTCAGCAAAGCTCTTGCCACACTCAGCACAGAAATATGGCTTCTCCCCTGTGTGAGAGCGCATGTGCACCTTCAGTTTGGACAGGGTGGGGTAGCTCTTGGAGCACTGGCGGCAAGAGTATGGGCGCTCTCCACTGTGCTGTGTCATGTGGATCCTCAGGCATATGGCTTGCATGAAGGCCTTGCCACACTCTGTGCAGATGAACGGCTTCTCCCCAGTGTGAGAGCGGCTATGGTTGCGCAGCTCTGTGGGTGTCTTGTAAGCCTTGTGACAGTCGGGACACTGAAAGGGGCGCTGAGCTGAGTGGGAGCGCTCGTGCTTTGAGAGCTGGGCCTTGCTAGAAAATGTTTTAGTACACTGGGAACACGAGTGCTGCTGCTGACGTTCCTTTCCGTGTGCTGAATGCTTGTGGCTCCGTAGAGCCGAGGGACTCCTGAAAGCTTCCTGACACGTAGAGCATTTGAAGGAAGGCTTGGGTTTCGGAGGCCTGCCTCTGCCGCGCTTTCTTATGGGTTGATCCTTCGCCATCTCTTCCTCTTGTTGGCTCTCTTCATTCTGTGCAGCAGGAGGAGGAGTGTATTGCTCCTCAAGAGGTGGGCTGCCAGGTTGAGGAGAGGCCATCTTTATATTGCTGTCACTGGAGAGGGAGAGCAAACAGGATTTAGTAAAGATTCTGTAAATAAGAAAATAAAAAAATCAATATTAACATCAGGACAGGAGACTAGACGTTAGATTTTTCGACAGACAGCAGACCAAAGCCCCAGGCCAGTCTTGCATTAGCAGAGCATAACTTCAATGAGGCTGGATGCTGCTGGACTATTAAATCTATAGTATAACGGAATAGAATAACGTGGGTGTGTGGTACAAATCACAAAATGGCTGGCATTAGGACCTCAGGGACAATAAGCTAACCGCTTGATGCCAGAGGAAGTTGACAATGCAATGGTCGGGACTCCACAATGCGTAATGAATGACAGACATGGATCAGACCGAGGACCAATTTTGTTTGAGAATCAGCGATCACGGGTCGGTGCGTTGGTTGAAACAACTGGACGCGATATGTATGTATTACCATTCGCTAGCGTACTTGCATGTTATTATACCTACTCAAAATGGCTGGCTTTAGGACCGGCTGCACCTATTAGCTCACTACTGTCATCATTATGACCATGATAATACGGGATGGATTTAGCTCTGTCTTTTGCATCGAGTACGTATTTCTATATAAAAGGTTGTTCTTACCTGCTTCAGCACATGAATTGGTTGATAATACTTGGATTAAACGCCAACACGACTGCATTTACTGTGAGACGCTGCGATTAGTGTTGACTGCAGTGGTGCGGGGCGGCTTTAGGACCATGATGACGAAACCTCTCCAGTAGCCAAGTGTGCCACACTAGCGCGAATGGTAAATTAGCAAGCTGGCTAGTTGAGTGATTAGCTTGGAAAAGTTGTTTGTCGTGATAAAGTCAGCTGGTTATATGACATTATGGGAAAGATGTCTACAAAGCCGAAGTGAAGGCTAAGCTACGGTTAAATAACAACGTTATCGTTAGTGCTACAACTTAAGAATGTTGCGTAGCTGTATGTTATTTCAAAGAGGGCTGTCAATATGCGAAAACGGAGAGCAGTATGATCTTGGAATTAATGACTGAATTGCTATTTTTGTTTGCGTGTGGTGATATCTGTCTAGTCACTTTAAACTTACGCTCGTTACGTTGTATTAGCGACTCAAAAGTAATGTTACCAAATGATTGCCTAGTTTCTTTAGAGGGGGAAGTATTTCAGTGCTACACATTTCCTGTTTCCTAGCAACAAGAGCAATGTGGAAATGGGGATGGAAGAAAAAAAAAAAGACAATTGAAAAAAGAAGGGGTACCCTTTACATCAATACTTAACGTCAGTTAAGTAAGTAATGAATGAAAATATATCATCGGAAGTGTTCATTGAATCAAAACTGCAAAGGTATTTCATTTGATGCATGCGTTGATAGGGGTGATTCCGCGTTAAACGACTTCTTGGCTTTTGGTGCAATGTTTGTTTAGCTAAGCATGATGATGCTACTAGGTAGCGGCTAGCGTTAGCGCGCTGTTTTGTAAAACAAACGTCACTCTAGTCAGTTAGCCTGCATGCACGTCAACAGAACTTTTCGCAGTCAATATGAGTGCATTTATTAGGTTCACTTAAAAATGTAGGAGAATGTGGACCTTTGCAATGGCGAGGAATTTCTATCGCGAGGCGTTGGTCTCGGTTTATTGACATTGCTATTTTAGTTAGCTTGCTAAAAGCTAGTGCGAAGATATTGCTAGGCTGGATACTGTTTATAGCCAGGTGCATTCAACTTACGTCTATCCATAATAATGGCTATGTTCCTGAGGACATGTACGTTCTGCACATTTAATCTGTAGTTTTCTTATTGTAGCGCTTTATGAATTTTGTAAGCTCGAAATCACGGGAAAAGAATTGGTGGAGAGTTAAACGAAACTAAGAGTTATTCTGTATCTGCCAAACCGGCTCGTGAGCATGGTGCAATTTGTTTTAAGTTATGTTGTAGTGTGATTCCACGAATAACATAACTTTAATGATGCTTGTGGGGAAAATGGATGGTAGCGTGTTATTCTCAGTTATAGGTAATGGATAAGCAACTTTTTCTCTTTACATACAACTGAATGTTATATTCATGTTAAGTATTACATATAACCATCACACTCTTAGGAAAATAAGTTATATGAGTGGCTATGATATTTTCCTTAGTTGGGCTCTAATTGACACGTTTTCTTTATCCCCCCACAGCTTTCATGGTTTGCCTGCCTCTCCTAAACCCAAGTCACTCTTCTCCCAATGCTGTGGAACTGATGCTTATCATCATCTGTAGTGTTACTTTCCTGGACACTCCATGGAGCTCATTGCAAAAAAATAACTTATTTTTATGTGGACAAGCGAGACATCTAATGCATTTCCCCTCCACTTATTTATACACTCTGTATCTGGTTCAGTTATTTCAAACATCCTGTAATGGCTGTGCAAGAGCCTGGCAGGACAAAAGGTTTTCCTTGCAAACAGTGTGGCATGGTATGTTCCAATATGCCCAGCCTGCTAGAACACATGGATAGTCATCTCTCAGAAGACGAAGAACGCAAATTTAAATGTGATGAATGTGGACGTGGCTATAGGCATGCTGGTAGCTTGGCTAACCACAAAAAGACACATGATGTGGGTTCTTTTCAATGTCAAATATGTGGTAAAGACAACTCGAATGCTCTTTCCCTGAAGAGTCACCTCCGGAGCCATACTTCCCAGAAAAAATACTCCTGTGTAGAATGTGGGAAGGCATTTCGTCTGGCTACACAACTGGCTACGCATGAGAGGGTTCATCTCTCCCGGCATGCGAAAGGAGCAGTCGTTTAGGAAGGTAGACATGGACTGTGCCACGTTTGAAAATATACATGAACTTGAAAATGATCACCCGCATTGTCTGAATGAGCAGTCAGCCAGTGTAGGAATTACCACAGAAAATAGCCCCTACTGAGGACAAGATCTGGGTAGTCCATAATGCAGAAACCGAGACCTCTGGTGATGCAGCAAATCGACCTTTCAAATGTGATTTGTGTGACAAGTCCTATATACATCATCGAAGCCTGACCAATCATAAAAAGACTCACCAGGTAGGAATGTTTGAGTGCACGGTCTGTTTCAAACTGTTCAATAACATGGCTGCCCTCTACAGCCATCAGAGAACTCACAAAACAAGAAGTGGGACAGACCCTAGTTCAATGGATCTGGCATACACAGGCACACTAGACCAGTTTTCACCTCAGAGCCAGGATGCTCCAGTGAATTTCTGCCACTTATGTCAAGTACTGTTCCCCAATGACGAGGAGTTCCAGGAACACATCCAAATGCATAACTCTTCATCTGTGTCATTTGGGCTTCAGGATGGCTTGTCAGAGAACCATAATATATCTTATGATAACAGTATTGCTTCTCCCGAGTCCAATTTTTATGCCTCTCCTGTAAATAATATTCCTTCAGTTTCATCATCAATGGATAATCATGGAGATTTTGATCAGCCACAGGAGCAGATTAGAAATAACGGTCATATGTACTCAGACTGCTCCAATAAGCAAACACAATCCTCCAGCAACACTCAGGGAGAGCCCTCAGTCATGGATGCAGATATTCTCAATCCTGCCCTGGCACATACACAAAACACTGACGATGGGACTGAAATAGAAGATAACTGTGGCTGCAGATTCTGACGAGCGTCGCTTCAAGTGTCATATCTGTGGTAAAAGCTACCGGCACTCTGGGAGCCTAATCAACCATAAGAGGTCCCATCAGGTGGGGATTTACCAATGTTCCATCTGCAGAAAGAGTTACCCTCACCTGGCCGCCCTTAGGAGTCACCTTCGCCTCCACAGGGCTCAGCCATCCTCCTTCAGTCTGAACAATGAGGGAGATTGGCTGTCGTCAGAGCCTCTGACTCTGGATAACCAGCAGGGCTGCTTCCCTTCACACGAGGAGGAGGAGGAGGAGGAGTCAGATACTGGCCCCATGCTCGGTATTGATCAAGAGAATGCAGTTGACAACAGCAATGGCACATTGTACCATGAGCAGTTCAGTCAGGATTTCTCCCAGAATATGACTGTGCATCTACCTCACGATGAACACCTGATGCAGAGGCACATGTGTGCAGACTGTGGTGAGACATTTGCAGACATTGCAGGGATCAAGTCTCATAGTTGCCCCCTGCTACAACAGGAACATGAAGCTACTAGCAATGGCTATGGCAGTAATATGAACTTCCAGGACAGTAATGGTCAATGTGCCATTAGAAATCCAGTGGATAATGTAGAGTTCCCAGGTCTGAATGGTAGCCATGACCAAAGTTACTTTGAGCAAAATTTCCATGAAACTATGAAAAGTGATCAGTTGAATGGTGGTGGGGAAGGTGATAACATTGATGAAGAGGATGATGACGGAGATCTTTATCAATGCTCTGTATGTGGGAACAGCTACACCAGCATGAGGGCTCTGAGGAGCCATCTTCGCGGGCACACTCAGTCCCATGGCACCCCCGCAAGCTCAGGGCCTTCTTCCATGTCCTCCCATGAAGAAATTAAAGATGAAGAGCCAGGAGAGATGATGATATGTAGTACATGTGGGGAAAGTTTTGGTAAGAGGCAGGACTTAATTACTCATCAGCTTCTACACAACAAGGCCCAGGTAGAGCATATCAACAATGGCGATGGGTCTGGAAGTAAGGAGGAGGCACAAAGCATCATCTGTGGTAGCTGTGGCATCTTCTGCACCAGCTACCATCATCTTGAGAACCACGGTTGCACAGCTGAGAGGAAAGATGAGACAACAAATGCTGAAGAGAAAATTAAACAAATTGACGTGGCCTGTGGTGAAGATGTAAGGCGCATCAAAGAAAATGTTGATGAAGATCGTCAGTACAAGTGTGATCAGTGTGGGCGGTCGTATAGACACGCCGGCTCCCTTCTCAACCACAAGAAGTCCCACAAAACTGGAGTATTCCGTTGCCTTGTTTGCCAGAAACGCTTCTATAATCTATTAGCCCTCAAGAACCACCAGAGGTCCCACTTTGATGTGAAGAGGTGAGTGCCAGCTTAAAAAGATGCAAATCATTTATAGAAATGAAATGCTTTTATTTGATATTCATATGTGGCAGCTTTCTTGTTAAAAAAATATGTGTATGAAGCACTGCAGTAAAACACTTGTCTATACAGTTTCTGTTGTCTGCATTGCAGATGTGTTTTGGCATCATACCACTATTCCTTCTGTAGACTTGCTTGTTTTGCAAACACAGGATTAACCATATGCCTTGTCTCCTCCCCCAGGCATACTTGCCATGAGTGTGGGAAAGCCTTCAAAATTCAGAAGCAGCTTTTAAACCACCTGAGAAGGCACAAGGAGAACCAAGCCAAAATCCAAGAACTCAATGACCAGATCCAGGCCCTCATGCAGATGAATGGCAGCAGGTCAGAGGGAGGAATGCAATCTCCAAATGCAAATGCCAATCAATTCACCTCCATCCAACAGCGCAGGCAACCCCCTGAAGACAAAATGACTCACACAAAGTCTGAGGCTTTAGTCAAATCAGAGGACACAGGCGACCTTCGTCCTTTCGCCTGTGACCAATGTGGGCGTACGTATCGTCATGCAGGAAGTCTGGTCAACCACAGGAACTCCCATAAGACAGGTGAATATTACTGCTCTGTATGTAACAACACTTATTCTAACCAACTAGCAATGAAGAACCATTTGCGCACCCACTTTGCGTATAAGAAACACTCTTGCCAAAACTGTGGAAAGGGCTTCAGAGGAAAGAAGCAGTTACTATCCCATGTTTGTGCAGACCTCAGAAAGGACGGGGCAGGGGGCAGGAGGGGTCTAAAAACTAGAGCCTTTAAGTGCAAGAAATGTAAGCAGGCATTTCTGTCTGTAGACCAACTGGCAACCCACACCTGTAATGGACCTTCAGGCAATGGTGATGCACAAACAGATTCGTCCACGAATAAAGAGGAGCGGCCTTTCACATGCAGCATATGCAATCGCAGCTACCGCCACGCAGGCAGCCTCCTGAACCACAAAAACACCCACAAGACAGGACACTTCAGTTGCACTTTTTGCTCTAAGCCCTTCACCAACCCCATGGCTTTACGCAATCATACACGAATCCACACACAGAAGAAGAAGTACGTGTGCGTCACATGCGGAAAGGCTTTCCGTCTTGCCAGTATCCTGCACAACCACCAGAGGGTCCACAACCGGGCGATGAGCCACTTCAGCTGCCCTGCATGCGGCAAGAGCTTCCAGGGCAGGTCTGGTCTGAAGAGGCATCGCTGCCGGAGGGGTCAGGATAACTCAACAAGAGCCGGTGTCCATCAGTCAGAGGGTGGAGACAAGTGCTTCATGTGAGTTACTGTCCCATAGTGCACTGAGTATGTTAGTCATGTTCTATCATTGCGTCATCATTACTGTAGTACGTATTTGTCAATTAATATTTGACAATTGTTGTATACAAATATTTTGACAGTCATTATGAATGTTTGTGGATTATTTAATTGTAAGGATTTATTGTTATCAATATTTCCAGTTTGATAAATGATTCAGTGTTGGGTAACATTACCAGGGTAACAGTGTAATAATAGGGATTGAATATGAACATATCCCTGCTGCAGGTGTGACCTGTGTGGGCGCTCCTACCGCCACGCTGGCTCCCTACTCAACCATAAAAAGACACACTCCGAAAACCTCCACCACTGTACCCTGTGTCTCCAGACATTCCCTGATCCTCTCACTCTACAGATACACTCCCAGATGAAACGACACTGCTGTCCTGAGTGTGGCAAGACCTTCTGTCTGATTGCGCACCTGCAGAGCCACATGGAGGTGCACTCAAAGGACAGATCTGTGGTCTGCAGCCCCTGCCAGCAGAGCTTTCCCAACACAGCCAGCTACCAGCAGCACCAAGACATGCACCACGGGGCTCAGGGTCACTATCCACAAAGCATAGGTGCACCCATAGATAACAACCTCTGCTGGGACTCGGGTATAGATCAAACCATGGGGATGGGGGGAATGCCCAAGCTGGTCCCACCTTTGTCTCATATGCCCAGTAGCATTTCTGACCCACAGGAGAATAACAACGCTCCCGGCACAGAAGAGAAGAGCCACGTCTGTGAGCACTGCGGTCGTACTTATCGCCACGCCGGCTCCCTCCTCAACCACAAGAACAGCCATAAGACCGGCTCCTTCTTCTGCTCCGTCTGCCAGAAAGAGTTCACCAACCTGATGGCTCTGAAGAACCACCGGCGCATTCATACGGAGCCCAAGCGCTACCAATGCCTGGAGTGTGGCAAGGCCTTCCGCGTGTCCACTCAGCTCATATGTCACCGAAGAATCCACACCAAAGAGAAGCCCTTTGCCTGCCTGCTGTGCGATAAGAGCTTTTCCAGCAAGTCCAACCTGCGGCACCATCAGAAGATGCACCAGAATGCCCAGGCCTACGACTCCTCTTTTAGCATGGATGCTAATACGTTTATGGACCTGGACATGGGGTCTTTCCTTTGAAGTAGGATTCTAGAGAGTGTATAAGAGAAGGAGACAAGCGATCCTCTTATTTATCCTTCTATCAATAATTGTAAAACAGAATATTTTTTTCAGAAAGTGTCCCTAGGTCCTAACAAAAACTCCTTTGACGACATGCACATTTCATTATTGACTTCCAACCTTACCTCTGCAACGGACAGTCAAAAGTCTCCAGTCGATTTATCTATCAGATCGCTTTTTATAAGGTCTGAATGTTTTCCATGGAGTGCACAAGATCCCAGACCACTGAACTGTCTGACGGGGCGGCTGATCAAAACATTAAAAGAATCCAGCCTCCCATCATTCCTCTTCGACAAACCAACCAACCAAAGTGAACAGAAAACTGCATCAGCCCAGGTCCATGTGAGAACATGATCAACACTTTCACGTTTGTGTTTTTATGAGACGGTACTGTTCTGCTAATGGTGACATTTCCTCTCTTGCTATGTATAATTGTGTTCAGTGCCTCCGTAAATTTCCTTACAAAAGAAAATATACAGAGTATATTTATCTCTGAATCCAGCTTTGCCATAGATGTCAAAGGACTGGTCGGTTTCCTTTGAGATTTCAAATAGGGCAAGCCTGTTATTATTCAGTCAAATACCTCTGGGTGTATCCAAAGGTGGATGACAAAGTGATTTACTGAATCATGTAATCAAGTAAATGGTTGTACTGCTAATAATATTCACGTTCACGTTTGAGTGGCATTGTATGCTAAAAATGGATGTATTTAATAATTTATTCCTGTTCTATTGATTTTATTTTCTGTGCATATTTTAATAGAAAAACTTTTTATGAATGTTGTAAAAAAAAATTGTGTCTTCTAAGACTCATGTAGCCTTTAAGGAAATTCATCAATCAATTTGTAATTCCACAGTTCTCAGTTACAACAGGTAGGAATGAATTAGCCAAGGATGGTATTGGCAACACTCAGGGTACACCTTCAAAAGGAACATACCTGACGTGTAAAACATTGTAGATAATCAGTTTCTCAACTGAGCATGATATTTTTCACCTGTGCCATTTCTACACCTTTATATTTTTCCTCATGTAACGTTCTTGTCAATTATCTCTGTAATATTGTTGATATATTTTGTTGAAACTCCACATGCATTGCATGCTCTTGAATTGTAACCCCCCCCCCCCTCCCCCCTCCTCGAACCTTTGAGAAACATCAACTATGTTTAAGTGCCAGTGCCTAAAATGTAAGTCAACTGTAGCAATTAACTGTTTTGTGTGAACACACCTCTCCTCACTGTAATTGGTATACTGTAGATCACAATGTTCATTTTGGCATTCATGATTCTGATTTGCAGATTCTGTTTATTGATCTTCTGGTTTTATGCAGTCAATGGCAAAACCATTGCAGCAGTGAAGTGAAAGTGGTCGGCTCTTGCTCCTCTCCCCGGAATGTTTTCCCCTCAAAAGCTGTACAAAATAATATATAGTCTTTGGGTATGTTCTGTGTATTAACGCATCAGTATCTGTGGCTAATACCCCTAATTTCAGGTAAGCACAAGTATTATTACAAAGATTTTATGTGAAAGAAGGAACCACTTTCATCTTCACTGTCCAAGAACTTAAACCACTTACTGTTCTGTGATAAATGTGCAATTATTGATATATATCCGATTCTTTGGGTTACGTTTTGTGAAAGGAAACATGCCAATTTGTTTATGGTGCCTGATTTTCCTTCAGCAGTTTATTTTACATTTGACAGATCAAAAATCTAGGATAACTGAATGGAGCTGAAGAACACATGGCCTTCTGTGTCATTTTAACAGTATGGAATTAGATTTTCTTTATGCCTTACGTGTTAACATTTCATATATGTGTGTGGCACTGGTCAGAAGTATGAAATACCTCATCAAAAGCTCTGCCTAACTAGCGACTGATATTTAATGCCTCATGCAGCTTAATTCTAGAGAATACACTGTAACCATGCAAACTCTGACCGTACTCAATTGTAAGACATGTAGACTGATAATCTACCAAGCATCAACTTCACGGTTTGCAAGAGTCATTTCCACCATAACATGATTCCTTCTCTGAGATTTGCCATTTTAAAAGTTATATTTGCACATGGGTAGTAGAGACGTCTATAGCATGAAGGGACATGAAGTCTATAATGATGCAACCCGACTGTCCAGACGGTAGTTTGTTGGGGCAAATCTCCGATTGACAGCGAATGAGCTGGCTGGGCCGTTTGATAGTTCACCTCAGTTAGTTTGCAGGTCCTAATATTAAGCAATATGCTGACATCTTAGAAAGTGTTTCAGTGCACGAATTACATCTCATTTATTTTATGTCTTACCGTTGAATCAGATTCAGTATATTCTTGACAGTAGCCTTCAAAAACCATGACAGTCTTGACAACGTTGCCATCTGCCATTTTGTTACATTATTTAAAATCTCGTGCATTAATTGTAGACTTTCTTACTGTAATGTATTTTTATATGCCATGGTAGCCTACATGTAAAACGACGTGAACATTTCAGTTAAAACTGTAAACGGACTCATCGTTTCCCAAAGTGATCCTGGTCTCATCTCCTTCGGCACTTAGATGTTCACTCCTTTCATCGATCACAATCACCTCGTATTTGTGTCTTGTGTTTATCTCAGAGCGCTGTAAATATTAGAATGAAATATTGGTTGGATCTCTGTACATTTATGGCAAGATTTTCTTCTGCAGGAGAAAACTGCTAGATTAGCTATTGTGTAATAAAAAGCATATACCACACATTCTGATTTATTAAATTTTTAGTGCTCAAAAAGAAGTCTGCTCAATATTTAATTCATATTTATATAACTATTTTGTCACTGAAGCGTAGATTTTTACTTCTTTGTTAGAACTATGAACTTAGTTTAGACTATAAGCAAATTATTGAAAAATAGTTGTTGAAATTAAATGACTTGGAAAATTTGTGTTTGTTTTGTGTCCATATTTTTCTTAGGGATAATGACTGCGACCTGTATCACATTACACATTTAGAGTAGTAGAAACCAGAGCATTAAAAATATGGTAAATGAAATGTTTACGGATCAATACGCCTTGCATCGTTAATGAAAGTTGTCCATTTTATTGTGAAAATACATTTGGTAGACAAAGCACAGTTTAATTTTGTAACATTGCAGTAACTAAAAGAAGCCAGTGCATGTATATATATTTACACACAACTAAAGAGCAAGAAAAGAATGCAGAAAATGTTAGTTGCTCAGTAAAAATATTATCTGGCCTGGTAGAAGTTTTAGAAAAATCTTCACAGGAGTCCCTTTGACAGTCTGTCCACATTTAGTGGTTGATGCAACTCAACATGGCAAGATACTTTAAAAAATAAATAATGTAAAGATATAGAAAAACTGTCTATTTTAAACAAATTTTACTCAATTTTACTGCTGGAGTGCAAGCAGCATACCCACACTCAGATCCTCAATATGAACTAAAAAGGACGTTGTCACATAAAATATCAAATTAATTACAAATCAACAAATGAATACATCACCTCGAGGAACAGGGGCTCCATGGTGGTTAATAAAGGCATTTTGGAACAAAAAAACAACAACTAAAGCTTCATTTCCCGCCAAATCAATGATTCAAATTAATTTACTGGACATCTAGACCTTGTGTGTCTTTGGCCCTGTTGCAGATCTGGAAGGATTTGACAGGTGAGAGTTAGTAAGCGACATGATTACGCAGCTCCACCTATAGGCCTCTATTGGGCAACTGTAGGTGCAGTTTTTACTACAGTACATTCCTTGCAACCGTCCCTTTAACTTGTTAGCAGTCTGAGATTGCATGTCTAGTGTTACAAACATCCTGTCCGACGAGCACTGGTACTGGTCACATGTTATTTACCGCGAGGACAATAACACATGCTTTCTTGGAGGGGTAAAATGACTAAACAGCAAAATCCTGCCAAAAAAAAACAAAAAAACAACTAACATTGAAACCAATACAATAAAACTGACCTGCAATGGAGGGTCTGTTTTGTTCTCAGAAGACCCAGTAACAGTGCACGAGAAAGTTTAACGTCCTCTCCCTTTATGAACAACTTAGAAGTGTTACTGTGTCAGACTCTCCAAAGTACAGGTATGTATACTATTCTGAACTGGAGGTACTGCCAGGGTTAATATAGTTCATCTAAAAGTAGCTACATTCAAACGGCCTCGATGTGCCTAACAGTACGTCTTGCTCACTTGTGGTTCACTGTAAAAAGAGGCTGTTGTAAATGACCAGCAAATAGACCCCTTCTGACCCTATTGGATAGCAGGACACCAAACTGTGGCCCAGCAGGCAACAGTCGCTGTGTTACATTCACTGGAGTCCTGCTGGTTTTGGACAGCATGTCACTCTGGAAGGAGGACTGCAGTTTTGTCAAATTTCTGAGTATTTGTAAATATATATATATATATATATATATATAATCTAAGATTTCTAAATCCAAATTTCAAATAATTGGAATATTGAAGGCAAGTAAAATATGAAACTAATACCACCACTTGTTTAATTATCATCTCTATTCTGCTATTAAGAGGCGTGCAAGTTGCTCTTTGTAAGTCATATGATCAGTGCACTGCTGGACACCGACACTTTGAACCTTGGCAGAGTAGGAGAGCTGAACACGTCCCTACTTTGAACAGTATAATAAATAAAAACGGTCTGATTCTATTCCAAAGATAGACCCTGTAGTCAGAGTGCAGTTTGTGGTGCAGAGAGCCGTCCGACTCTGAACCAGTCTTCCCTCGCTTCCGTCACATCTGTTTCCAGAGAAAGATGAGGCTGTGGAAGTCATGGGATTGATTAAACTCCAGTTTAAACTCAGGTTACATTCACTTTATGTCAAATCGTACAAGATCAAAATTATGTTCACATTTAGAACTACCAATGTGTTGTGACTAGGGTTCGACTGATATGACTGATATCAATATTTATGCTCATTTTCATGCCAAAACATATATAAAATAAATATAAAATACATGTTTTCAGTGTTTAGCCTGGAGTTTTATCCTCAAAAAGCCTCTGAAACAATATTTAGGTTTTATTGCAGGTTTTAGAGGCTGTCACTCCTGAATCATATCCTCACCTCCATCATATCGGCAGTGGGCAACACTGACTGGCAGATATCTGATTGTTATTGAAAGGCTAACATCGGCCTGATAAATCGGTCTAACCCTAGCTGTGACACAGTGAGAAGTATACCTACTGAAATGTTTATGCTTGATAAAGTGGCCCCGCAGTCTCTTCAATGGGTTCTGTAGGAAAGGAAGAAAGAGTTAATAGTTTTCCCCAGATTCATATGAGTCTTTGTGCAAACAGGACAAATCTATAGGATCTTGATTAGGGGGATGTGACGCTCATTTCTATTGCAGCCCCACTTTGTGATTGAGGCTGACAGAATGGGTGATTTTTTTACATGAAAATCTTTAAAAGTCACTTTCCAAAAGGTCAATCTTAAAAAGTCTTACCACGTAGAGGCCGCTTCTGCGACTTGCGCCGATGCACCATAACCCCAATAATCAACGCAGCACTAACCAGCACAATAGCCAGCACTGAGAAACTGGTGATGGCTGCCAGTCTCCACACATCGGATGTGTCGTCCTCATATACAATTCTACCTGAAAAGGAATATATGTTCCATTAGAGTACAAAGAGAACTTAGATTCACTGATAATTCAGCCACAGGAAGACTTTAAGGGTACCGCAAGCCAAAGGGCCGGTCTACCCTGATTAAATTGCTTACATGTGTTACATGACGGGGTCTTCGGGTACTGCTTGCATGAGTCACACGACACACAAATATCCAGATCTGAATTCCAGAACTGTGAACTGCTACATTGGCCTGCACACAGAAAAACATTGGAAATCAACTGTTAGTTATGTCATTTCAAGTGTCATGAGTCATTCGTCGGAACACATTCTGCACGAGCCAAAACTTATGTGAGTCTGCCCAAAGCAAAACATCCTCCTGATTTATAAAATATTTACCACCACTTAAGCCTATGACATATGGCGCTGGCAGTGTTGAAAAAGAATGATTTTTGGAGTGAGACAGACTTCCTCTAAGATGCAGATGTTTTGAAAACCACCCAAATTCCTCCCCCCCCCCCCCCACCATCAGGTGACTTGCAGGAGACATTCAGCTGTTTTGATAGAGAGATGGTATGACATCAAGCTGCAGATCAGAGAAACGCTGTGGGTTTCTTATTCGTATGAAATTAAACGGGAAATTCCTTTGGGGTTGACCGTCTGCTGATGCGCTCAAATGCAAAGGAGAATTACTCACTAATTGTACTTGCACGGCCTGGGGAGGCTGCTGGTGTGTGAACGGCAGGATGTGTTTTCAGAAAGGGCTTCCGTTGAATTGTTTTCAGTGTGCGTGCGTGTGTGTGGCTTCCAGAGAATAAGCGAATGTGTTCAGCGGTGTCTGTGAGAAAGAAGCCACCGCGGTGAACAAGGCCCCGCCCCCCCCCCCCACCAGCCACAGAGAGAACATGTCTACCTCTCTGGACACAATGGAGACCTTCATATCTTTTTACGGCAGCCAGACAGTAGAACAATTAAAGCTGTGCACTTCCTAGATGATAAGGGAGGAATTAGCCTGAAGAGCCGAGGCAGTGAAGGCCAACGCCAAGCTCAACGTAGAAACAAGAGCAGTGATAATATTACACATATCACTCTGCATTACCAAATGTGGGTTTTTCTCAACAGTTTAACATTGATAATGGTGCATGTATGCACTGATCCAGCTGAAGAAACCCTATAAAGTTCATTTATAGAGCTTTATACAACTTTTCAAAATACTAAGTAAATGCTAATAAAGCAAATAAAAAACGCCAAACATGAATTAGAAACAGGACGACAGGCAACAATGAAACAGGCAAATAATCTACAGATATTGGATAGATAGTAAATATGATGATAATCGTGCTTCCTTCTCAGTGTCATACGTGTATTTGCATGGACAACTTCTTTTTTTCTTCACACATGGTAACCATAAACCACCTTGAATCCTCATGTCATCATTTATGGCACCTTCCTTTCTTAAAATTCAGCTGTTCCAAGAAAGAAATCAATACTCAACCCACTTGAGAAACTACTTTGACGTAAACTCAAAGTGGCGAGATGAATCTGCAGGAAATTAGCGCAGCTTTATCTCTGAATGAAACTGACGACATCAAACCGGTTGTGGGTATTCGTAGCTGTTGTGGGTAGTCATAGCTGCACCGATCGCTAATCCTGTAGATCATTGTTCACAATGATGTAAATGCTGCACAATATTCTATATGATAGCATATAATGTTGGTCTGAACTTTTACATCCAAATGAGCGGCATATTGTTGTAGCGCTATCAGTTCCAAATAAGAAAATGTACCCTGATCTCCAGAAAATCTTCCTGGATGCTTTCACAGTAACCTTTTATATCTTTTGCATCTCATTCTCTGTATAGCTGTGCATCAGTGGCATCACAGGTGAGGGGGATGGGAGAAAACTGGGAAACTTGAACTGTCCTCGGGAAAAGATTGTGGATTCTCTTGGCGTGGTTCATCGTTCACACCCAAAGTGCATCCAGAGTGACATCACTGTTTTCCATGTGCATGAAATTGAGAGGAGCCTACATACAGTACATTATATAGGTTTGCAGTCAAGGCGTAAGCATTCCCAGCCATGAACGTACAGTAGGAGGTTGCATGTGCAGATGGTGGGCTACCCAACAGCTGTCAATCAGGCTGTAAGTCATTCTTAATTAGCTGGCATTAGAAAGGGACCCAGTCTTTTGACTTCTGACTGAGTGAATTTGCTTTGGGGGTTCAAGTTCAAGTCTTTTGTTGTCATATGTACAGTATCACTTACAGTCATACTGGACAATAAAATGTTTAGGATGAGGCACGTTTCAACTGGGTAGGTATACATTAAAACACAAACAAAATAACAATAAGACAATTAAGGGCGGATAAACTAAAATAGAAATAGGAATATGAAATATGAAATATGAAAAAGCAGCAGGATTGAGGGTTATAACCATGATAAGCTCATTCCTCTAGACTCCACAGCAACCCTGGCTGTAGCATTGGGCTCAAGCATTCTATTGAGGTCACAGGAAAATGTGTCACCTCTCATCATGCTTTCACTCTTACTCCACCCACATGGTCCAAGTGACCTCTGACTGAAGGGGTCAGAAACGCCCGAAAGGAATCAGAGCTTGACCTCGAGGTTTGAACTTTGCCTGACCGTAACTTCTGCCCAAAGCCAAACCAACCCCGAGAGGTGAAACCAGACAAAAGCCTGAAACTTCCAATATGACACAGATGAGAACAGCATTTTCAGCAAGATTTTTGAACCTGAGTAAAACTTGAATGATTAAGCGCAAAAGAGCGATGTTTGGAGTTTTTCAATGTAGGACTTTACATTGACTTTATATTGTTTATTCTAAGGGGTTACATCACTTTAATGCACATTTGTGTATGATAACATTTCTACTAGCCAATGTTATGTAAGAAGAAATAGAAGTAAAGGGGTATCATTTTGATTAATTTGACTAGATAATACTGAATAAAGATAATAAAAGTGAATTTATCTGTTTATCAAAAGAGTTTTCATGATCAAAAGACCTTGTCAAACCCAAAGATCTAGCCTGACACAGAGGGATGGGACTTGTTGGGAGGGGGTGGTGGGGTGTTGGTGGTTCATAAATTGGGGGGGGTGACAGCTGATGTCCAGATGTAGTCACCAGTGTTCATACAGTATCTTCTAAATGAATCTACATCTGAATGGAGAATGTTAATGTTCTCATTTTAAGGTCTGTTAAAATGTAGTTAGTCTAAAACACATGGCCAAGTTCTAATCAGTGTAATTACTTAGTAGTTTATTATTATTATGTCCAAACTGCAATCTAATAGTCTCTCCATTAAGCTTCCTGTGGTCTGTTGCAGCGTTGAAATCCAAATAATCCATCCTCAGGGCTGGGAAAAGAAAGGTACAAGTGCCATTTTTGTGAAATTGTGAAATGTGGGGTTTTTGTTTTTTAATTTCCTACATAAATGGACACCATTCCATGTGGCTTGTCCTTTTCACCCAGGGGCATGGATGGGGTGAAATAAGGCGATAGGAATGCGGAACCGGTGAGAAATGCAGCTGGTAAAGGAAGCGGCTCTGTAAGCAACCCCATTATCTGACTCCATTTGACTGGCCGAGATATTCTGTGTCCACTGAAACAAGGATACCCGAGAATATTTATTAAATTAAAAGTTATATAATCCCATAATCAAGCCGAAAGCGTAGCCATGGTAACTTTTGTTTACTTAAATCTTCATATTACACAAATCCCAACTTTTTTTTTTTTTTTTAAAGTGTTAAAAAGTTATTTCACTTACTTTTCTGGGCATTCACACCATAGAAGTTCGTCACCGCGGCGACAATAAGTCCACACAGCGCGCAGAAAACGCTGGGAGCCATGGAGCTGCTGGGGCTAGGCTGCTTGCTGTAGGCTACACGATTCCCGAAAAGTTCATCTGATGAACAATCCGTGGTGGTTTTTCACCGTGGAAAAGCGAGCATCAGAGTGAGTCACCCGGAGGAGTCTGCGCCTTGTTTTAATAGCGCACACACCCACGCTTACAGTTCAACTCCTATGAGTCATTTCCTATGTACTGGAGCGGTGCGCACCCAGACTCTCAGGAAACTTCACTATTTGGTTTCGTTTGAAGACTACAAGTGAAAGTGTGAATCGGATCATATCGCGGTAGCACTCTTCATCGTAGGTGATAAACTCGAAAGCCACACCCTTATGGATTTTTTTTTAAATGTCTTTTTCTTTTACTCGGACTAGAAAAATCTGTGTCGTCTGGAGTTAATAGTGTTCTCATTGTTATTACCACGCCTGTCGACGTCATTCACTCCTCACTGCCAAAAAACACAAGTCTCTGGCATGGATCTGGTCCCACACACAGAAGAGGAAAAGCAACTCAAGACCCGAGTCAAAAGGCGATATTTAGTGTGTGTATGTATACTGTTTGCATTATAAACTCTGTTCCAAGTAAAGGAGTGTCTTTATTTGTGTCTGCTTGCTCTCTGCAGCTGTTGACCTGCGCAATGTGATAATATTGTTTTAAAAACCTCACATTTGACTATTTGATGTCCGTGTTATTGATGTCTGGGGCTGGGGTGTAGTCAGCTATAACAAAAAAATGCAATAACAGAGCCAGTGGATGCATGCCTGGCGTGCAATCAGGCTGGCCCCTTTTCAACATTTCCCTCAGCTAAATGATGAAAACCAACAGTAATGACACATCTGAGCTGCTGCACATACAAATGATCACTTCGCACAAAATGAAAACTGTTCTAGTTTATTTATGACAGGTTATGCATCTTCATATGAGAAAACAACCACAGCCTGCTTATCGTTACCAATGCAACATCTTCCACCATTACATCAAAATCTCGTGGAGGTCTTAGTTTTCCCCATTGCATGATTTTTCACATAACAGCCCCTCTCATTCTGCAGCCTGGAACCTCTTATGTATGCTACATGGTGTGAACTGCCTTTCCCACAAGAGCTAACGTCAAACAGACGCTAACCAAACTCTCATTAAACAGCTCACATCAGCAGGGCAGAGGAAAGGGGGTTTCGTCGGGTTCAATTAAGTTAGAACCATGTTGCTAACCAGATGTTTTTGTACTTGAATGTCACAGTTAACCTTTAGTAAAGTGGTCTAGGAGGACACGGAGTAGCACAGCCCACTAAGGACACCCATATGAGCTGACTTTCCACTGGAGTGATTTCATCAGTAATGAGGCACTATAAGCTGCAGATGTTGTGTCAAACTCTCCAATAGGAACCATGGCAACAGGATGAACACACACACAGGACTTTGCCCAAGGTGATCCAAACACTCCTGTATGTGCTGACTGGGTGCCAAACTAAGCTGTCGTCTCCGAGGCATTGTTAATACTACGACTTAAACAGAGAAGTTGGAGGATTGCGGGTGTTTTTTTTATGCAATATCAAAAACATATTTAGTTTTACACGTTATCCAATCAAACTTGAAATGGATGGATGCTTGGAAATTTGAGGGTAACTTCAGCTTCACTGAACTCACAGGATTTCCAAAACCAGCAGGACAAAAGACCATGTACCACCATTTTTTTTTCAATACAGTAAAAACTCAAGGATTGTTTACAAATGGGTCCAGTTAGTTAAAAATGAAGACGACTAACACTGGCAAGAACTGCAAAGACAAGACAGGAAAACAGTGCGTTGCATCAACATGTAAGAATATCCGTAGGCACAAACAAATTTTGTGTTTATTAACTACAGCACATCACTCCCACTCAGTCAAAACTCTCACCATCTGTTTGGTCACCAACTTTAGCACCAACTGGTAATGATGCGGTAAAATAAGTCTTTCCAGAGAGAGAGAGATTAAAATGGGGAAAACACAAGCCTCTGATATCCCCAAAACGTCTGCCCTCATCCTCAGTTCCTTTGTCGTTTCTCTACGTTTCCTCTCCTTTGGTTCTGTCTACTGTTTTCTCCTCGCTCTCCTGTGTCTTTACGTGTATTAGGTGATGTAGATGCGGTGGAAGTCGTTGGCTCCGAAGGCACAGTTGCACTTGGGGCACTTCCTCTGTCGGGTGTCGTAGCGCGTCTTCAGACACTCGTAGCAGAACACATGGAAACACTTGGTGAGCACCGTCTCCTTGTCCCGTGTGTTGCAGCAGGGGCAGCGCAGCTTGGCCTGGAGCAAAGGGGCAATCAGTGACTTGCTATTACCGCCTCTATTCAGTGGATGGTACAACAATTCATATTTAAAAGGTGCATTAAGCAAGACTTCTCCTCTCCTGTAGCACAAAACCATAACAACCATAATACCCTGGTATGTCTCAACCCACCCCCTCCCATGGGATTTCTTAGCTAGCTTACTCATCTCTACTGGGAAACGGTGACTTTTAGATTTCTGTTGAATACAGGCTACCATAAGCTCTGCCAGAAATTGATTGATTGATAAAAGTCCTAAATTTCGTAATGTCTCATACAGATATGAGCAATCCCTCTAACGGCACATAAACGGTGTTTTCTTTCTCTCACCTTGTACTGGTTGATCTCCTCTTGCAGGATCTCATCAGCATCAGTGTATACCTCTACCTTCTTCTGTTTCTCAAGCTTCCGCCTCAGCCTGGACAGATCCTCCTGGAAGGCATCAAGAGAAGGAGCGTTACAGCCAAAGGCCATTTAAAAACCCACTCAAAACACAGACTCCTAGCGTGCTCTTGCAATCTGAACTCTTAACTCTTGTGTTTACGAGTGTGCTGAGAACTTGGACAGGATTCAACGTACCTGCGCTCGTTTAAGGTTGCCGCTCTCCCTCTCTCGGGCGGTGCGGTTCTCAGCCACAGAGACCTGGATCTCCTTAAGCTTGGCCTGGGTGTGCTCCAGCTGCACCTTCAGGTCCTCTGCCAGCTGGGCAGCCTCCACCGCCTGGGGCAGGGAAGGAACCGGATACACTCAATAAAAAAAGTAATGATCAGATTCCAGCGTTGTAATAGTCGTGGTTTTACATAGTAAACTGGAATAAAAATAGCAATCTTGGTTCTGTTCTTTAGCGCTTCAGTTTCTGAGATTTAGTCCTGTACATGCTTAAAGTTGCTTATGATTGATGGCATTTCTCAGCTCACCTTCCTCTTGTTGAGTTCTAGTGCTTGTGTCCGGACACCCAGCTCTTTTTCCAGAGCGGCCAGTGAGCTCTGTAGGACGCCCTCTTTTTCTTCTAGCTTCTGTACCACCAGTAACTGGGCATCGACCTGAGAGAGGCAGAAACAGTAAGCAGTCAATGCTTGAGTACCCTGCCAGAACGAAACTACTGATACTGTATTCCCAGATGAAAACAATGAAGACGACTGCATCCTCCATCCCTCTCGGTAGGTCTTTCACCTGGGTCTTGAAGGTCAGAACCTGGTCAGCCAACTCCTCCTTCTCCTCCTTCAGCAGCTTGTAGATCTGGTTGGATTTGATCCGCTCGCTCATCAGCTTGAAGTTGGCGTCGTCCTTCTCCCTCAGCTGCTGCAGCAAGCGGCTGTTCTGTTCCTGCATGTCCTCGAAGGCCTGGCCCGTCACGTCCATCTCACTCAGCAGGGCTTCCTCCTCCTGGAATAACACACAAACATCAGTGATGACAGGCAGAAATTTGCAGGTAGCTTTTGAACTTGAATGTCAGTTTAAGAAAAGGGTGGCACCTGGATTTGTTAACCATTTGTTGCCACTAATAAATATTATCTGATGGGGCTATGCAGTTGGACAAAATGACAATTAGTTCCAAATCATTTTTCCCCAATACATCCCAACAGCATCGCAGACCGGCCTGCGTTGGTAAAAAGAGCATTTAGTGTACAGTTTGCTGACATCATATGATTTCATTGAAGTTGAAATTTTTTGAAACAGTTACCTCTCGCTGCCATTTGGAGCCATAAACATGTGAAGTTGTCTAGTGTAGCTTTAATTCTTAAATTCTGCTTGTGCCTTTTTTTGTTTGATGCTGCTTTAAAATCAGCCTGATCGTGACTTTGTTAGGGTTGGGTGATGATGTATATTCTCTTAATAACCCATCATCACATTTATCGACGAGCCCCAAGTAGGGGGGAGGGACACAGTGCACACAGTAGGCGTGATGACTTGAACTGAAATGTAGCTTTTAAATGGAAGAAAAAATGTTTAAATCTACTTAAGCGTGCGTGTGCTTCCTCATTTCAGTGTCAGTGTTTCTCACAGGAAATGTGTTAGTCAAGGTGGTAGTGGCTGACTAATCTAATACCCAAATAAATAACGCACACCATTGTTTCCTGCCATTACGTTTATTACATAGAAATGTGTTTAAAAAGTATAATTCATGAGCTTACGTGTAGGCTGACCAGTAAAAGAACAATCTCATCCTTTGCAATGGCATGAGGGAAATAACTTGAGGCAGCTAACAGGCCGTACTTGCTAACAGAGCTAAATACCAACGTTTTAGACAGGCTATGATGACATTATATCTTTACCTTTACTCATGTGATGGTCACTCACAAAATATTACGCTCCTCATTGGTTGCAATGTCACTTTTGGCCAGCAGATGTCAAAGTGGGTACCATGTGTTCAACATGGCTTTGATCTAAGAGTCAATCAAGTCTGAATGAAAATGAACACGTCTATAATGGAGTTTTGGATGTCTGAGGGTTTTATATTCACGGTGGGGTACTCTTTTATCAAGGCAGCTAACTACTCTTGTCAAATGCTGTGGGGAAACCCTGAGTGTCTTGCGCTAGGCTACATTTTAAATGACTAAAGATCAAGATTAATTATTTATAGATACTATAACCAGTGGACGGATTATCTAGCCAAATGTCGACACCATCATTCACCAGAAGCAAAGGAACTGAAGTGTAAAATGAAGCGGAAAACAAAAGTAACAGGCTGTATCCCAATTATAAGGAGTCTCCATGGGTTCATTACTCTTAATTGAATGTAGGGACGTCGTTAAGACAATACAAAAGAAACATGTTTTTAATCAACCCATTTACCAATGGGAGCTCACAGGGTGAGGACTCTTTAAGTGCTTAGTGGTTTCTGCTACAGATGAGCTATGTGAACACAATGTGCTCCGAATTAACTTGTTTTCTTCACAAAGTCTGATAATAACCGCCTCAGCTAGAGTGATATCAAATTCAAGGTGGCAGAAGGGTCAACAGTTGAACGGACATTATCACGAATGACACATGGGTATTAAAAGTATCTAGCGTGGGTGTGTCCACAAGCCATGCAAGTCACATCATATCATTACAATGACATTACTCCACCAGCATTCAGGGCCTGCTCATTTAATGTTGTCATGTCTCGGTGTCACTAAGGATCCCTTTCTTGTTCCCTTTATTTTGTGAACTATGGATGAATTTCTATGAGCTTGTCTTTTACAGGGTAGTGAGGTTGAGGAAGTGATTATTAACCAAAGCTCAGATCTGATGTGTGTCATCGTTCTTTCTTTTAGAATATTACAATCCCTTTATTTTGTGTTAAATAAAAAAAGGTATTTTTAAGATGGTTCCTTAAAGATTTTAATAGTAGTAAAAGAAAATGTTCTTTCAAATGTGAGAGAAAGAACAAATTGTTTAACTCTTATTTGTTTCATTCAGTTACGCCAGTTATTCCCCATTCACTGACTTGCACATCACCACCATGATAACAACTTCCAAGTGTGAATAGATTTTGTATATATATTTTACTTAAGATCAAAACTACTGACAAAATGAATAAAGAAAAAAACAAAGATGAGCTGGAAGTAGAGTGTGTGAAAATGTGTTGCTGTGCTGCTTGACTACCTTCAACAGCATGAAGTTATCTAGATGATTAGATTCAAGGTCCAGGCCACAACACAAGCTTTCATTTCCTCTTTGGAAGCCTAATAATAGCACTATTAAGAAGTGTTCCTTCTTTTCTTAGGCCAATGTGATGCTTACTGCACCATTGTCATACAAAACACAATAAGCATATGTATTTCGAAGTGTTTTTTTTTAGACCCAAAGGTTTAAAACCGCCATTTTTCCATCCAGAATTCGTGCATCATTGTACTTTTGCTTGTTTACTTGGAAAGGTTGTTGGCCTAGTTAGACTATTATCTCATTTCTTGTTGTGCTGAAAAGCGTAAAAGGTTTAAGAAATCAAATAAGCTTAACTTGAATTCACAATTAAATTTATGTTACCATATTTGTGTCATTTTGCTGTATGACCAAATGGAAAATGTGTACAGGCTACAATAGGCTACACCTTACTAGCAAATAAAAAAATAAAATAACGTAGTGGCCTTTTTCTCCCTAACTGGAGTGATGAGTAAGCCAGGGATGGAGGCGTGTGCTCAGCCTCGTGCTCGGGTTGATGCTCTGACGGGGTTACGAGTGAGTGAACAAACACATACCTGTTTAGTGGCAGCGAGTTTCTTCTGTAGATGATCAATAGTCTCCTCCGCCACCCTGATCTTCCTCAGGGCATCTTCATCAGCCAGCTTCTTGCTTTCCTTCCTCTCCCTCTCCTCGAGCTCTCGCACTCGCACCCTCAACTCATCCACCTACAGGGTCGGGTAGGTAACTTTAAAAATGTATTCTATTACAGTTGCTAGTTACCTCATGAGTAATGTAATCAAAGGGATTGGCCAAACTCAGCAACACACTCTGATGACTTAGTCTTGGATGGATAGCACTCCATCACTATCCAACCCTGTCTACCTAGGTGCTTCAACAGGGTTTCAGCAAGTTAAAGACTTTTTAAAGACCTTTTTAATGCCACTATGAATGCAATTTAAGACCAACTTTGCGATCATTTTGTGTTTTTCACTCTGCACTCTCCAAAGCTTCAAACTCTGATCGGGGCAGGAAAGTTGCAAGTGTGGTTCATCTCTACTGCCAAAAAACAAATCCGTTCCTTCAACCATTGAAGTAACTTAGTCGACATCACCGGTCACATTTTTTAAATATTTAAGACTACAACAACAAAAAAGACAATTTAAGACCTTTTAATCGATAATTGAATTTAAGACTTTATAAGGACCCGCAGAAACCCTGTTCAAGATATGAGATGGGACATAAGTAAAGGTAAATAGATAACTTGACATATTCAAACATTGTGTTTGACAGCTGAAATGTATAAAGAGAGAAAGTGAACAAACCTCAGCTTTGGATTTGCGTTCAGCTGCCATGAGCTGGACTTTGTCTCTCTGCTCCTTTGGGGCAGACTTGTACATGTCCAGAAGAAGCTTCATCTCTTTCTGGGACTCCTGGGCTTTTCTGGGAGGAGGACATAGTTATACGAGTTAGTGAGGACAAAGAAATTATACTGAAATGTGACATCATCATCAGTGTGATGAGTTGAGCCTGTTCACACATTTGCACAATGACATTGTTGCTGGCATACCTGAGACCAGCACAAACAGCTACTAGCTCACAAAGACACAATAGTGTTGTATCTTTCTTTGTGGTTCTTGAGTGTCAGGCTTCTGTGTGCAAACAATCACAAGGCAGAAGGAAAAACTAGACAATGGGTTGGGAGTGACTACTTTTCAGTAATGGAGTCCTGATTTGTGCAAGCAATAATATTTTTGAAGCAAATGTGTGAATAAGGCCAACATTTATTTTGAATGGAGTAGAAGGGAATCTACTTGAGTTCTGCTCTGAGCATCTTCAGTGTGTCAGAGTCCTTTCTCTTCAGCTCCTCGCTGCGCTGCCTCTCTCTTTCGCGCTCCCTCTCTCGTTCTCTCTCAGTCTCCCTCTCTCTCTCCCGGGCCCGCTGCCTCTCCAGTTCCTTCCTCCTCTCCTCCTCCTCCTCCTGGTCCTCGTCCTCCTCTTTCTTCACATCCATGCTGTCGCTCGTCGTCTCTTCCACAATCACACCCCCGGTGTCGCCACTCTGGCACCGCAACTGTTGAAAAGCAACAAAATGACAGATCAATAATAATCAATAATAATCTAATAATCCAAACACACTGATGACTTGGGTGACTTGAATCAGAGGAAGTGTATAAACTGTTATTTGGGTATTGCTTAGGAACAGTTCTCTGCAACTCAGTGAAACTGATGATCACACGTAACTCGTCTTTGAGTCACGTAGTCTACCTTGTTGATCTCCATCTGTGTCTCTCGCAGTTTCCTCTTGTAGCGCTGCACATCACCTTTCAGTTGGAGGTTGTGGTTCTGAAGACTGCTGATTAAGTGTCTCATCTCCCTGTTGATTGGTCCTGAGAGAGCAGAAGAAAAAAAAAAAAAAAAAGAGGCCAAGACACCTTTAGCTTAGATTACGAAATGAGTAGTATCTCAGACTATCCTGCAGCTCTAAACAGGTCAAAAGATCCGAAACGCAGCTAGAAGCCCAATCTAGCAAAACCTTTTAAATTCCAAAACTCAAACCTGAAACCAGTGCAAAAAATAATCTGAAAAGTCTGAAGCTGCTTCAAAGTTTATATTCTTAGATACAAGCTTGTTGTACTGAGTTAAAAGACCAAATGGCAGTTTAATCTCTCTGGAGAGGTTTTCAGGTTTCCATAAACAAGGACTTCACTTTTGTCTGAATTGAGCTGTGGGAGGTTTTGGGACAGCCAGTCCTTAACATCGGCTACACAGTCATGCACTCACCCAGAGCATGAGTGCTGAGGACCACCAGCATGGCAGTGAAAGGAGATGTTATGCTAATAAGTAATGTGTAAAGAAATCAGTAACGCCCAATAATTGAGCCTTGAAGCGCATCACACATAATCAAACAGAAAAGACCCACAGAAACTGAAGGTTTTCTGTTTGGGGAATTTCCTTGATGCATCAATTAGAATAGCACAATCAACTGTGTCGAAAAACTGCACTTGGGTGAAGCAGCAGTGACGCCCAAGATTCAGCACCAAGTTGTTAACAAAAACAGACAGAATGTTACATCATTCCACCACCTGTAGGAGTTCCTCTGATAGCACATTACCAACATTTTGGCGAGAAAAAGAAAACACTTGCTGTCTCTAAATAGTTAGGAACACAACCAGTAGAGAGAGTGCTTGCAGAGAGCAACCTTAACCTTAGGGGTGGGCGGTATGGCCTAAAATTTATATCACGGTATATTTAGAATTTTTGGACGGTAACGGTATATATCACGGTATATTTGTTTTTCTTATAATAATAATAAAAAATGCTTTAGGAGCAGTACAAGACTCTGGGATGGTAACAATTTATTCCCGGGGGGTTAACTATGAGGTTTCTACTGGGCTCATTAGTATTCTGTAATCTGTATATTATGACAAAATTGACATTGAACTTAATTGTTTATGAATGTTTTATTGTGCAAAACTACACTGTATTAAATATATGCAAACTTTTTTCCAAAATAGGTTCTGAACAATACAAAGAAATATATATATATTTTTAAATAAACATAAAAATACTTCAAATAACTTCTACTGTATATAACAAAAACTTCAAAGGTTAGGCAACATGCCAAGAAAATAATTATAAAGATAAATAGCACATTATATGCAAACTTTTTTCCAGTTTGGCTGAAGTGTTTTCGACCTGGCATCACATACCTCGGATCCAGTGTTTTGATCAATGCCTTAAACCTGTTTGTATAGGAACCATGTCCTTACATAGGTACTCCGGTATGGAATGTGTAATGTCCTTCCACCGCTTGCTTTTTTTTGGTCATACGGATAGCCACTGGAAAATGACTCGGCTAGCGACGTCTGCGTTGTGGTTTTTCGTTTAGCACCACTTGCGGAGGGACTGCTTGTGTCTGCGCGCATCCTAGTACTCTCTTCATACTCGCGGACATGTTTTGTTTTGAGGTGATAAAACAGATTGCTCGTGTTACCACCGCCGGCAACAACTCTTGCTCGACATTGCTTGCAGATAATAGTTTTCTGCTCAAGGTCCGACTTTTTAAACCCAAACCACGTCCAGATGATGGACGAAGCACCTTTCTTTCTAACTAATTCTTCTTCTTTGTTTGCATCGGGAACGAGAGCTCCCGCATCATGCTCGCTGCCTTCCATTTCACCATGCATCTTCAGAAAGCATGCGTCTGTTTACGTCGAAGTTTACGTTGCACTACTCACTTTTTCACATCGTCTTTTTCCACAAACTAGTTTATTATCTTTAAATGGCAGCGCGCAGTTCGCTAGCTTTGTGTGTTACGTTTGTAAATGTGAAAAAGTATTTTTACATTCAAAGAGCCTAAAAGTAGCCTTCTACCGGTACATCCGGTAGAGTCAAATCTCTACCGTGGCACGGATTTCTACCGGTATACCGGTTCAACCGTTATACCGCCCACCCCTACTTAACCTCTTAGGAATTTAGTGGGAATAAGATCTAGGAGGATAGAGGACGGTCTTAGGTGTGATACAGTATCCATAAGGTCCTCCAAGTCCAGACTAGGACAAGGTCTAACAGCAGGCCCAGACCTTCTGTCTGCCAAAAATGATGTTACCTGTAAATAAATTCAACTGACATAGGCATAAAACAACGCATTTCCAAAACAATGTCCACAGACCCATCACCCAGACTGATCATGTCAAATCAGATGGTAAAGAGTGGTCAGCCTATTTACCACTACTCATTTTCCCTTTCTTCTGAGTAGATGTTTTGATGTGTGTTTGGTACCTGCTTGCTCGTTGGCTGCCAGGTTCTGCTCAAACTCGATGCGCAGCATCTCGTACTCTTTGCGCACTTGAGCCAGTGTATCCTCCAGCTGGATGACATCGGTCCGCAGCTTCTTCTGAAGGGACAGCTCGTCACTCTGAACAGTTAAAGAACAACAAAATATTTCTATCATAAAACTTAATACCTGCCAGTCTACTTTTGCTGAAAGCAGCAATATTCATCAGTGTTGTTGAGTGTTATTTTTCTTTATGGGAGCACCTTTACACAAATACACTATCCTCTGAGAGTTACCTCCATGTGTTCGATCTGTCGGAGGTGGGCATTCTTGGCAGTGAGCAAGAGAGCCCGTGCCTCATCCAGCTGGGTCTTCACCCCTAGAGACTCGTTGTACAGCAGGGAAAACTGGGACTGGAGGCACTTGTACTCTGGGGTCTCCTTCACAATGTCCTCTGGAATATTTCGCAAGTCCATCTGAGAAAGTAGGATGGAGATTGAGATGTCAGGTGAAGGTTGAGACATGGAGAGCAAGGAAAGCTGATGTCTCACTATACTGGCTCACACTATTACAGCAACTACAAATGTGATTGTTGCCTTTTATGATATTGACCACTAAGTGTATTAATACGGATGCTTCTAATATAACATCCAGGAACTACAGCATTACCTTGAGCTTCTCGCTCTCCCTCACAGCCTCCTGGAGCTCCAGCTGCAGTTTCTCCAGGTCTGCCATGCGGCTGTTAGCCAACTCTTGGTTTTGCTCCAACTCTGCATTCAGACTCTCAAACTATGATGAAAACATAGAGTGTGCGCATAGATGGGAGAAATGTGTAAAGAAAATGTGCCTGCATGTATTGGAAAAAACACAATAAAGCACTCTATGGTAAACCCTTGAAGAGCCTACTCTAACTTAGCACTCAAGCTCTACATCAAAGACATGAAATTAGTTCTATGGATGAAATTAGGTATACATCAAATTAAATTATTGACATTGCATTGAAAAAGACGACACACTACCTATCAATGCTCACCTTCTGAATGTTCAGAGTAATCTGGCCTCCAGGTAGCCCACCTGAGCAGCCTGTGCTGTTGTATCCAGAGTTTAGCTGGAGAACCACATACAAGAGAACCAGATGTAAAGGACAAGGGCAATAGAACGGGCAAAAGAAAAAAATGATAAAATAAAGAGCACAGCACAACAGCAGACTGTACACCTATCCCATAATCAGGTTATTCAGATTGTTGACATTCAGATGGCTGATGTAAACAAGGCCACTCCATCAATGTACACATGGATAACAGGATATGCATCAATAGCAACAGCTGCCAAGGCACGCTTTGGTGCTTACAGCCTTATCATTGACCACTGATGTGTAATAGGGGGAAAAACTGTGATAAAGAGTTGGGTGTGTATGCCCCACGGACAGATAAAACAGACACACACAAAAAAGACACAGGGATATATGTGTTGCATGTGCGCTATCAAACACACCTGCTCCAGGGCTTCAGCTAGATGTTTGTTGAGCTTTTGTTCCCTCTTGCGGAGTTTCTCAATGTCCCACTGCAAGTCCTCCACGGTCGTCTCCATCTCAGACACCTTGGTCTCAGAGCTGGTCACCTTGTCCACCAACTCATTGTACTGAAAGGAGGATGAGACAGGACAGCAGTTGCTTAACCAATGAGAAGTAAATAAAGGTTGTAAAACTGTCCAGGAGATGTAGAAAAATATAGGAAGAGACAGCTGCATTGATATGGAAGAAGAACAATGTATTTCAGGGTGATCAATGGCAACATAGAGTTGTAGTAGGGCTGGGCAATAATTCAATATTATCGCTTAGTCTTTCAATAGGATCATATTGTAATGAAATGATACTGAGAAACTGAAAATAGTTTTATTGTACTTTATGTTACCATGCAGTTGAACATCAATTTGTTTATTTAAGATGTGATTTTGCGTATCTAAACTAAATTGTTACATATCGATATCAAAATAATTTCTTATTATTGTGATATTTATTTTGTCCACATCGCCATGGTATGGGCATTCCCCCATTTTCACATTCACTCTCTATTTCTCTGACACACACACACACACACACACACACACACACACACACACACACACACACACACACACACACACACACACACCACACAGCACGCACGCACGCGCACAACGCACACCACCCCAGTGCAAGCAACTACTCATGGACATCTTGTGGTGTCTGCCCTGCAGGAAGGAGGCCAGATCTTGCAGTCGACCGTTCTCCTGCAGTAGAGTACGGTTCAGGTTGATGATGTCAGACTGGCTATCATCCTCACACACTGCCAATGAAGATTAAGACAGCGGCACCAAATTAAATGGGAACTGATAGGAGTCTCAAAAACCCTGCTCACATGTACGTCACAATGTACTCTCACAAACAAGCCAATATTCACATATGCAACCAAGTCAGTAGTATACACAACACTAAACTGTTTTCCATGTGTGTATACATGTGCGTGTCAATGACGCATCATGGATGTTTATGTCAATAATCATGTCTCCATAGTTACCTGCAGCCTGGACCTTGTTGCATAGCTCGTCGATGCGGCTGTGCAGCCTGTCGAAAACACAGACGAGGCAGGCAATGGATCCTTTGCTGAATTGCATGCGGTCCTGTAGCTGCAGACTGAGCTCCTCTTCACTGCTGTGGTCCAGTGTGGTCAGGAAGGCCTTGGCATTCACACTCAGGGGAGGAGGGGGCTGGGGTGCATCTGTACAGCAGGAGGTGGTTAGGTACAGGGTTGTAATTAGGTGAAAACAATGAAAGCAGGGAATGCTAAATCTTTATCAAAAGTAAATGGGTGTTGTGTAAGATCACTGACGCTAGCAGGTAGCACTGTGCTTCCCTTTGTACTTAACCCTTTATTTCCACTTTTATTGTTCTTGAAGTGTGTTGTGACCTTGAAGCAAGATGCACTTTAACTTTTAATACTCTACATGACAAATAACTTACCAAATATCAAAAAATGAATCAGTGATGGAGGATTTTAAGACATAAGCATTACCCGTTGTTGATTCCTGTGGTGGTTCTATGGGTTTTGGTGACACTTCCAATCCATCAGGAGGAGGGGGTTGCTTCTCCTGCTGCTCCTCCTGTTGTTGCTGCTGCTCTCCTCCTCATTATCTGCCTCTGGGAGTGGAGGTGGGGGCAAGGCAGGGGCCGGTGGCAGTGGAATCACCCCATCGTCCTCCATCAGGGCAGGGAGAGGGACAGAAGGAGGGGCAGGGGCAGGTGTTGCTGGAGCTTCAGGCTCAATGCATTGGCGCAGAATGTGAACATTCTCTTCCAACTGTAAGTTAGAGACAAAACGATTACGAGGAATATTAACTCTTTGGACAAAGCATTACAATGGGGTTATATTTTTATAGCCTCAGCAATCGCTCAAATTCACATTCACATGTAATTATTGCTGCTTCTTTTTTTTTTACAATTATTTTTTGGGACACTTTTGTCATTATTGGACAGTTGACAGTTAAGAGAGAGTCAGGAAATGTTGGGGAAGGGAGAGGGGGATGCGACAATGGTCCCTGGACAGAATGTCGCAAATACATGTGTGGCGGACTGGAGGGAGGGTGGGGGGAGGCTTAATTGGATCCAGGAGAGAGGTGAGTTAGTGGACTGCTTCTTTCCTGGATTTGGTACCAGCTGCAGCCAGTTGAGCCTGATTGCAGCTGGGGCCTTTTTAACGTGTGTGTGAATGCAGTGAGAGGGTGCACGCCAGGGTGAGAGACTGGCAGTGTGACGAAGGAGCCGACAGGGATGGTGGATCCGGTTGGCTGGCTGTCTGTGTGTGGAGCGGAGAGACGGGGGCCAGCACCAGCGGGAGAGACGGAGCGGGAGCGGGCCGTCTCCTGCCGCGGTGCCAAGCGGAGGTCCGCGGAGGCGCAGTCGGGAGCCGCCTGCAAGGGCTGACCAGTCGGGGTTGGGGCCGGATGCCCCTGGAAGCCTGGCAGGCTGTGGCAGCCTTGGGGCTCCGCGGCTGGCCCACCGGGACCCGAGGGAGACGGCGCCGACGATCAGCTGCCGTCAAGACCCGGGCCGGGTTTATTACTGCTGGTGTTGTGGTGCAGTGAATAATACGGCCCTGCTGGCCACTTAACTCTCCCCTTCCTATGTCTCTGTCTGTCACGGACCCCGGTATTGTGGCGAGCCCGCCACAACATGGTATGTGCATAGACCACTGAGCCACCAGGATGCCCAACATTTTAATAGGCACAGTGGTAAATCTACAGAGTAAATTATCACTACACAAAACATTGTTGTATGTGTTAGCAGCACCTGTGACCAGTAGCGGTTGACAATCAGCAGGGTAGTGTCGTCAGTGGCTTGTCTTTTCTCCAGCTTCTCAATTTTCTCTCGCAGCTCATCCTCCATAGTCTGCCTCTGCTCCAAGCGCTCACACAGCTTCTTGTTCTTGAACTGGATAACCTTCATGTCCATTTCCTCCTGCAAGACATAGACACTGGGAATCAGAGACCTTGAATGTTGTTTTAAGATAAGCTCATCAATGCTGACATTTCAGTACGTGGACTGGCCAAGGTAAGGAGTGTCTTGAAGAGAAACCAACTAACCGTAGAGGAAACTCCCCCTATGCGTATCGGTTCAATGAGAGTGGTCGTGGTCTTCTCTTCTTTTTTGCTCTTCTTCTCAGGTGGGCCAGGGGGGCTGTCCCCTCCTGAGGGTCGTTTCCCTCCCCCAGCACCTGACATCATTACTTCTGCTATGAAAGATCAAAAGGAAAATAAATCTTAGCGTTAGTAACGTTACATACGACAAAACAAAGAATGCCGGGACAACTCATTCATTCGATGACGGTGAAATCCTGCAACGGCATTTACTTTGAGGCTCGGAAACACTGACTTAACAGACTCAAAACATTGCTCTCCTCTTATCAATATCAAGTTATTTGTTCCTGAACTATTAAGTCGACTGACATTATATGGGCCACTGTTTAGAAAGCTAACAATCACGTTTATTTTGGTATTTTATGCTCACGTTAGCAAGCTTGCTAAACGAGCTATGCTAATTTTGCGAAGACGCTAGCTAAACATGATTAAAATGTTGTTTTAAAATGATTGGTCGGCACTTTTCTTCGGTAGCCATCAAATACACATATGGCGTGTTTTTTTCCGCAGCAACTCCATGTAGAAATATATGAACTTAACATTTTGTTTTCTAACAAATATTACAAACCTTCACGAGCAGCAATTGAAATCGTAAAACATCAGGAAGCTACAGGAGATGACGAAATTGCACTTCCGGGAGCTGATTTCGGGGGAGCAAATAGCATTTCACTGACGGTCATGAAGAAAAATAAATATATGAATATATCATCGAAATATATTCATATACGTTTAATTTGAATGTATTTTCTAATAATTACATATTCCTGAAAATACAGTTAACAAAAACATGCAGACATCATGCGTTCTTCACTCCGTCCTGCTGGGGGCAGTGCTGCACCACTTCGTAGAAACAAGTTCCAAGGAATGTGACTAGACTGTAAACAATTCAGGTGCTACTGCTAACATTAGCTAAAACAGCATCAACGTAGGATCGCAAACCGATATGGTTTAACCTTAGATTCCCTCGAATGTGATGCCATCATTAGTCATTAGTCTGATCCCTCATTCGGTATCCTCTGTTCTGTTGATTTCTGTCATTTGATTGCATACATGGTAAGTAATTTCCGGTACGGACAGTGAACCTGCTAAACCAAGGCCAAAGCCAACTTGACACAGCTAAAACTACCTGACAGTAGAGAGGACAGAGTTTTGCACACAGCAAAATGTAGACCTGCAAGTCCGAGATTGTCCCGAATGTTTTCTGTTAACCAAAATAAAAGTCATACAGATTCATTACCAAAAAAAAGTGTTGTTAGTGACTGCGGATCGAAATGCAAATCAACACGATTGGACTGCAGGATTTCCTATTAGCTCGAACAAAAATAACCCAGCACTGTTATAAAATCATTCACTGTCTATTGTTGTTATAGATTCAAAACTTGTCACTATGACCAAAGACATAGTTGTTGGAGATGAACTGCCAGACTGGGTGGGGGCCAAAGAGTTCTACCAGAAGTATGACCCTAAAGAGGTGATTGGCAGGTGAGTCCAATAAAGGAGCCTAAATATAAACATCAATTTAACTTTGTGTGTTGGAACCCATGCTGTATCCCACGTTATGTCTCAGGGGTGTGAGCAGTGTGGTGCGCAGGTGTGTGCACAGACACACAGGCCAGGAGTTAGCCGTGAAGATTATTGAAATTACAGCTGAGAAGATGACAGCCCAGCAGTTGGAGGAGGTGAAAACCTCCACACTGAAGGAGATCCAAGTCCTCAACATGGTGAAGGGACATCCCTCAATTAGTACGTTGGTATTCTTCTCTTTTGGGCCGCAATATTCTTTCATTGTATGTCATGAAGCATTCAATATCAATATAACGGCTTTATCTGTCTTTCCTTCCCTAGTCACACTCATTGATTCCTATGAATCCACAACCTTAATATTTTTGGTGTTTGACCTGTGAGTATGAAGACAAATCTTTCTTGTTTTCCCCAACAGAAATGTTAATATTTATGAACTCTTTGTTGTGCCCATGTTATCACTTACTGTTGTTGTTTTCCTTTTCAGCATGAGGAGGGGAGAGCTGTTTGACTACCTCACAGAAAAGGTTACTTTGAGTGAGAAGGAAACTAGGTGAGCTTCAGCATGAACACACTTCAAAGTGAACTGAATGCAGAAATAGTTCAATGGAAAGTCTCTATATTGTCACTGTCTGTAGCTGACGAACACTTGGTTCATTGTCTTATTAAAATCCCTTGCTGCTACAGGAGTATAATGCGAGCTCTGTTGGAGGCGGTCCAGTACCTCCACTCCCTCAACATTGTCCACCGGGACCTGAAACCTGAGAACATTCTCCTGGATGACCATGGACACATCAAATTGTCTGACTTTGGTTTCTCTGTCCAGCTACAGCCTGGGGAGAATCTCAGAGGTAGTCCAAAATGAAATAGATTACTAAACAAGAGTTTTATAGATCTCTTCTATCATGTGAAGCATTTAGTCACACACTTGATTTGTTTTGTTCTGATAAAACAGAGCTTTGTGGGACGCCCGGTTATTTGGCTCCTGAAATACTGAAATGCTCGATGGATGAGACGCACCCAGGCTGTGGGACAGAGGTTGATCTGTAAGGTTAATATATTTATCCTGCCATTGTTAGTAACATTTATCTCAATATTTACACACTGAGCTCAACCATATTTCTAATTCTTGTTTAATTGTTTTGCTGTACCTATTGTTAAGCTGGGCGTGTGGCGTGATCCTTTTCACCTTGCTGGCTGGCTCCCCGCCATTCTGGCATCGCAAACAGATGCTGATGCTTAGGATGATCATGGAGGGTCACTATCAGTTAAGCTCCCCGGAGTGGGATGACCGGTCCGATACTGTCAAAGACCTGGTAAGTCAATTTTCTCAAATAGATGAAATATATATTCTTTTTACATTTTTACAAACTTTTCCAGTTGCTTTTATTTACACCTCATCAAACTTCTCAGCTGAATGCTCACTGAGTAGAAAGAGGGGAAGAAATCTTGATCTACTTTCTCCTTCTGTAGGTTGGACATTAGGAAGTTCAGTATATGGGATCAGTGTGTGGAATGACAAAGTCCCCTTGTCATTGTTCAGCATATCATTATACCATAGTCATTTATTTTAGTTCGGCACAGCGTCTGACAGTATACCGGTTCTGTTTATTTTCACAATCATCTCCTGTGATGCTCAGATATCCAGGCTGCTGGTGGTGGACCCAGCTCTCCGCCTCACTTCCGAGCAAGCCTTAGCCCATCCATTCTTCAGGCAGTACCAAAAGGAGGACGTGCGGCGCTTCAGCCCCAGAAAGTCATTTAGGGTGAGCCACAATGTTCACTGCTTCATATTGGTCAGCTGATTCCATTTTACTAAACTAAGGCTAACTTTTGTCACTGAACCAAAATAATGACGCAAAAGATATTGCGAATTTGGATATCATTGTTCTCATCTGTTTTCCTTTACTTCCGCAGGTCTTGATAGTGAGTGTGCTGGCCTGCATTAGGATGTACAGCCGTTACCGCAGGGCCCGGCCTCTGACCCGGGAGGTGCTGGCCAGAGATCCTTACTCCCTCCGTGGCATCCGAAAACTCATCGATGGCTGCGCCTTCCGCATCTACGGACACTGGGTCAAGAAAGGGGAGCAGCAGAACCGGGCTGCCCTCTTCCAGAACACGGCTAAGATAATGCTGCTGGGCCTGGAGGACTTCGAAACTTAAAAGGTCAACCTCATTCCTGACTGCCTTGTTGTTTCTGTTGTTGCATGTGTTCCCTATCAGTATATGTCAAGTCATTGTGTTTACTGCAGATTATATACAAGATGAGGATTTCAGGGGTCAGAGTCATTTGTATGCCTTAAAGTTTACAGTGGCTCTGTTATTTATAGATAAGGGTACACAGCTTAATATCCCATATCTGTCTTTTGATCTGAACTGATGGGTCGAAGAGGCGGCTGTTTCAGACTCTCCAAGAGAGGTTGTGATGGTTGCAGGAAAAAAATATTTGCAGTGCAACTTTAATGCAGTACTGAACACGTTGTACAATCTGTTGATAAAACACATGGGTAATAAAGGTGTATTACATATATGAAGGGTTTTATTAAGTGTTGATCATCAGTCATAACTGAGGAAAGTTAATATTAATTCACTGTAATTCAGTAGATAACTATAGGTACGTATATTAAGGCTCGGTTTCCAAGAAGATATGGCATATTAAACAAAGTGTTGCCCGTCAGTATCAAGGGACTCACTCAAGAATGTAAATGTAATATGAAACATATCCATGTTATTGGTAGAAACTTCATGCAGACATTCCTTAATGGGGAATCCACTCAAAGAAACTGAAGAATGAAATGAGCCGTTTCTGTTACTGTATTTCCTTTTATAACTAACCAACATTCCCTACTCAACTAACTCTGCAGTTTACTAAGTGCTCCCTTTCCTGAAAGAACCTGCCTCTATGCTGGGAAAAGTACAATAATTGTACATGTATCTACGTCAAGAAAAGTTTTATTAAGGATAAATAAAACATATGTTTGACTACAATTTTCTCTTTTTGTGTGAGTGCTTATGGATTGACAGAGGCTGGTTGGTGATATTGTAGTAAAGAAATACTATAAATACTACAAACACTAAAATGGAAAACTTTACTGGGCTTTACTGAAGTCCAGTGTTTTAGTAAGTATTGTACCCATTATTTTTTGCCTTGGAGGTTGGGCTGCAGAGAAGCTAGTGTGCTGTTGAGCTGATCTGCACTCTCTTTCAGTTGCTGCTCTAACTGGCCAAACACAAGCAGCATCTCCTCTCTGACTTCCTGCTGTATCATGGCCTTCAGCTCCGATTTGGAACCTGAAGCACAAGAAACACACCAATTGTAAATACCACCGGTGCCACACAATAAAAGGCATTTTGATTTAGAAATGTATTTCTGCGCAACTACTCTCATGAGTTGTGACCCTACCCAGTGTGGCTCCTTCTGGCCCTGTCGTGAATGTTTCCTGTGTGTCAGGAAACTGGTCTGCCTCTTGTGCTGCCTCTGATTCTTTTTCAGTCACGTTTTCTACACCTGGTGCAAGAAAAAAAATTGTAAGTATTAAGAATCTGATCTCAGTTTCTCAAAAGCATCAAAGGACTGACATCTGTGTCCGCTGACCTAAAATAGAACAAATATGATTAAGCGCAAGGATGCCGCAGGCCATTTCATAAGTTAACAGAGGGTATCCACAGGTCTTTAAAAGTCTTAAATTATCAGTTAGAGGTCTTATTCTTTACACCATGCAATGGCAGGTTTCTTTTGCACTACATGTCCACTACAGAACAGGGTTAGTAGTACAATATGCATCCTATTGCCCATTTATAGTTTCAGAACTTTCATTAGCGATGTTCAATTGGAAATAGGCTGGTTTTAAATTCAATTTTAGATATCTTATCTATCGTTTGGCTTAATGAAACCTGCAGATTTCTTGTAATAATACTAATACCTGGAACAGCAGAGTCTTCCAATGTAGGGTCTTCTTCCTCTGGCATCCCAGAGTAAGACAAAGACAGATCAAGTTGTACCTAAGATGAAATGGAGAAAAGAGAAGTACTTAGACAAATAGCTGCCATTTCCTAGAAAAACATTTAGTTGAAGGAGTCCCTATAAGCTCTTCACTATTACTCTCTCCTCTGACACATTTTGACAGTGGAAGTAAATAGAAAATCAATGATGGCAAATGAGATGAGAATCAGTGAGATGCAAGTCATTACCTGCGGAGTGAAAATATATTTGTAGAGGTTGTAGTGTCTGATATAGGTGTTGTGGATGTACTTTAAGATATGGGTCACCTCCTCAGAGCTGAAGAGGTTGATGCTAAAGGGAGGTCGCTGTAGCGGGCAGGACAGAGAAATGTGAGTTAACATCAAGATGAAAAGCAGGAAAGCTTCAATATTTACAGGTGTTAAAATTATATTGCAAGTTGAAAATGAAAATAATCTGTTATTGGTTTACACACCCTGACGGCATGACAGAGCAGAAGCTCACTGCAGTATTCAAAACACTGTTCCATGTTGTTGAGTGAGGTTTCTGTTGGGGAGGGGGGGGGTTCAAAGACAACCCAAATAAGATTAAAGAGTATTTAAATCACATACACTATAAGATGAATGTGAGTTAAACATAAGGATATTAATATAAGTATTAACTACCTCTACTATCGCATTCTGATTGTAAAAGCCTTTCCTGTGATTTTCCACATTATCTTTGTTCAAAACCTGCCAACTCCATGGCAGTGAGACCTTCAAATGACTTCACCCTGCGTACCTATATTGGCCTGGTGGATGCACTTGATGATGGACAGGAGAGCAGAAGTTTGTTCTCTGTTGAAGCTGCTCTCTCTGCAGAAAAGCACAGTCTGGCCATACAACTCCAGCAGAACTCCTCTCCTCGGCTCAGGGAGGTCAACACGGAATACACTGCATAAGGCACTATCACAGAGGAGACAAAGTGAGAAAAAGAGACGTGTGTGTGTGTGTGTGTGTGTGTAAATGGATTGGATGTGTTAGTAGTCATAATTTAGGATAGAAACCTCTCCAAATCCGGAATGGTCTGCATTTTGTCGATCTCATCCATGTCTTTGTAGCTTACATCTGTCCTGAGGAAACCCATGGGAGGAATTCAGAGTTACATTATGTCTTGCAAATAGTAAAGGAGGCAGTGTGCAGTAAAAATCACATTTGGAGTGGAATGGATATGGGTCTCACCATAGCATCAATTTGGGTTTCAGGGAGTGTGGTAGCTACAAAACAAAATCATTCTTTAGAGAAATATTTGAAGTTGGATCCAGCATTATAACTAGCTAAAGTTAGTTAGCTGGTAATCTTTCACTTGCTAAAACTCATCAGATTACATTAAACTGGCAGTTAACTCAACCTCAACAGCTAACGTTAGCTAAATATATCAGCTATGGTCAGACTGAATTTGTTTCCTGTACCTTTATTTTCGCATCCAATTTCATTTTCCCCTTGGCCTTACAATTCTATGCAGACTTCAGATGTGGCAGTTTATTCGAAAAAAAATGAATAAAATAAAAGAATAGTGACGTTTTTGTATTTAAAAAAACACATAAACTATCAATTACTTGGTTGGCAAAAAGTTTTCGAGTACGACCAAATAGCTTTAATGGACCTGGATCATTCCGTGTTTACCTTGCTCGGTATCCTAGCAACGGTAACTCCACGCTTTCATCTTCTTCCGGTGTCGCCATTCATGCGCTCGCGCCACAGCAGTGCAGAATGTATGTTCGCTTGCCAGAGCCAAGAAACATAGGTAAAACTCTCTTTTCATTGGAGTACAGTACAAAAATAATGCAACTCATTCCACGTTTAACTGTGTGAAAATCTATTCGGAGATCATTTTGCAATCAATGGTTTCGACCTGTTGGTGGATTCTAAAATCTCTGATCCCATCCAAACTGATAAATCTGTGTTTCTAACGTTTTCTGTTAGGATGTGCTAGAAGCCCATATTGGTGTGTGCAGTTAAGTGGATCCCATCCAAACTGATAAATCTGTGTTTCTTCTGTTTTCTGTGTTGCTCTTGTGCTAGAAGCCCATATTGGTGTGTGCAGTTAAGTGGGCTGCAGAGGATTCACAGGCCAGTCTCTCTGCAGGGTGGCGTACAGTCTCCTGGGTATAATAGGCATGCCAACAAAACTCCCACAGAGGCCCCACCGAGGGCCTTAAGATGGCGATCTGCACATACTACTTTGGACACAAGCCAGATCCGGGCCCGATCAACCAGGTTGATTAAACGATCTGAAACACCCAGTGAGCCCAGGTTATGTTGCCCGCTCACTTGCCATAAATACACTTTGGCGGGAGCAGAGCATTATCTTTCTGTGTATTCTTTCCTAAACCTGACAGAAAGCTTGCATGACATGTCCCTTTGTTGTTTATTCCCTGCTTGAGACTAGTCAGCTTCGTCTCTGGTGTCTGTCCATACTGCATGAGCTGTGCAGTGGAGTTTAAGAACATTATCCCCTTTTAATCCACTTTGCCTTCTGCTACATGCAGGTGGATGTAGACTGTGTCACATGAAGCCCGAGTGAAAGAATGAAACACTCAGTTCATATATAATTGATGAAAGTTTTTACTTTTGAACATTTTTTGACTTTGAATACTTTGATACTATATTTCTTCTTATTATTTTGAGGCACCTTTCTGTATCTTTATCATCTTTTAGGCCTACTCTGTGATTAAGGGATCTTACAAGTCTTATTTACTGTTAACTCAGACATGGAGGACCCTGATATCCGTCAACAGAAGCTGGACAACCAGGTAAAGAAATACGAATTATAATTATATTTAATGTAATTAAGATCTGAAATAAATATAGAGGTTTTCATTGATTTTAAAGTTTGGGTTATTACAATTGTTGAAGTTGAAACACTGTGTGAATGGTAAGATTGTTGGATTGCATTGGATGTTGCATTTAAAAAGGCTCTCAGGGATAAATATAACAATTGTTCTACTCCATGCTTTTTGGAGTTATTCTTTTTGATGCCTAAGTGGCTAAAACTGAGGCATGATAGAGCCTTGCAAAGGAATATAAGCTACCTTGAGTTTCATGATCTAGAGGGGTCATTGGCTAGCTGAGGCTGCTATTGCAAGTGCAATATAAGATCAGCTAGCATAAAAATCACCTGTTGGCTAGCTACAGCCATGCAGTGTGGGACGAACATAATTGCCAATGAACAGAAATGTCTCAACTCTTAATCACTGGTGTAATTTATATGTATCTCCAATTAGAACATTGTAGATGTTCAGGTTCAGCATTACAACTAAACCATGGTAGCAATGCCCATGACCTGGCTTAAATCTGCTCTTTCAAAAAAAGGGTGTATATGTAAACGGTAGCACTTTTAGGTTTAATGAGTGTGAGGATGAAGGAAAAATGGTGTATGGGCTACTGCATTTAAAATCTTTTTCAAATTTCAAATTCCATGAATTGGTACAATATAATTTTTATAAATTATTAGATAATTATTGTATAAACAAAACTTCATCAAAGGGACTTTTGCAATCAAAAAGCTAACCTGACCCATTTTAGGAAAAATATTAGGGCCCCATAAATGGCTCATAAAACCCATGTTGAGTCCCTTTCTTAGCTAATCTTTGTCAAGGGATCCATAATTCTCAAAAGTACTGTTTTATATCAACGTGATTAGAAATACATAATTCCTGGTGTACCTGGCTCTCGGCCCAGCTGTGAATGTTATGGAGAGACAGAGTTTGTATTAACATTAAGACTAAATCTCCCACAGCGAACCCTTTTGATAAAAAAGCAGCAGAGGAGGAGGGCTGATACTCAAATGGTGACAGCCAATCGGGATACCCGGCCCAAGAACCGAAAACACAAGGCTGGAAGCTCAGATGACACGGCTCTGTTGATCAGCCAATCCCAGAGCAGCACTTCCTTGAATGGTTTGTAATAATGAGAAAACAAAGAATTTATTATTATTTTGTCAAATGGCAGACTGCATCTGCTGTAGTAGCTCAGTCTTTTAAAAATCAAATTCCACAGTATTGTGCAATTATTCTTAGCATCTTCTTATACAATAAAATAGTTGTATACTTTTTACTCCTATAGATTCTCACGTTGAGCATGCCCATGATAATCCACTGGAGGAGATCACTCTCTGTGACAACGGCATTACAACAACAATGACGTCAGACGAGATGCCTCCTGAAAAGCCTGTCACTCCCAGGAAAATGGATTTGGAGATCGAGAAAGAGCCAGAGCTAAAGTATGAAGTGGAGAATGATGCCCAGGCAGAAGGAAAAACGACAAAGAAGAAAGGCGTGAAAAAGGAAAAAGCCAAGCGTAAGAAAATGGAGTAGCATATTTTATTTCTTATATGAATGTGTGTGTGGCGTGTGTGTGCATGCCTGGATTATGCTGCTAGTCAAGGGCCCACCAGATCACATTATGCAATTAAAATTGAAAAATTACTCAATGTACAACTATTGAAGATAGCTGAGATAGTATGGAAATTTGTATGAGAGGGCAATTAAATTACAAATTATCTACACGGGGCCCCGGGGCTGTCAGGGCCCTTGGTGGTCTGGGGCCCCGGGGCTGTCAGGGCCCTTGGTGGTCTGGGGCCCTGCATGTCCAGTCAGTAATCCAGGCATGAGTGCGCATGCATGTGCTTTCATGCATGCGTGTGTTAAATCTAGAAGACACTTTCTTTTAATACATTATTCACCAGCAACTCACTGCTTCTTCAGAGCTGGAACAGAACGCCGGAGAGGAGGAAGAGAAGGACAAAGACAAGGAGAAAAAGGAGAAAAAGACTAAGAAGAAGGACAAAGTGAAAGGATCAGAAGACGCAGAGAAGAAAAACAAGACACACGAAGAGCGTAAGAGTAACTTCAGTCTTAGTGAATTTATCCTCCACAGACAACAGCATAATACACTACACATCTAAAACATAATATTACTACACATATCTCAGTTGGTACATATAGACCATATCATAATGCTAACTCAACTGTAACATGAAAATGCTTCTGCGGTGTTTGAATGTCTCTCCATTTGCAGAGAAGCGTTTCTTGGAGTCCCCATCCATTCAGATAGACTCAATGGTGGAGTTGGCCAACTGTGATGATAGCGATGATGAAAAGGAAGACTGGTCCAAGAGACCTGTCCCTCAAACCCCTAAGAAGAAACAACAACTCAACACATGTGCGTTTTATCTTCCATGCCAATCCAATGTATGGTCAGTAATACTCTTAACAGTTGGAGTAACATTGTGTGTGTTTTCTCCACAGCCAAGTGCCAAATAAGTGACGAGAGCCAAGATGAGGAAATTCTCAAAGTGGAAAAAACCCCAAGAAAGACAAAGAAAGGAGAAAAGGCTGCGACAAATCTGGCTTCTCTCAACTCTAATTACAGGGAGACGTCATCCTCAGACAGTGATTCTAATGAAAGAGTGAGAAATTAGAAGAAAAAACGACCATATTTCAAGCTACTTAGTGTATTGTGAAAAATGAGTCAGACACAGAAAAGCAGAAGGAAATGAGTTGTGGTGAAACCATTCTCGGTGACTCTCCCTTCTTCATTTCAGTCTACTTCTCCCGTCTCAGTGGAGGATCTGGAGAAGTTCGCTTTGCGTCCGGCCCCCAGAGACGTGACGATCCAGTGCAGGGTCACCAGGGACAGGAGAGGCGTGGAGAAGGGCATCTACCCCACTTACTACCTCCACATGGAGAAGGAGGACGGCAAGCGGGTTTGATCCCAATCGTTGTGCACGTTTTAGGGCTATTAATGTTGTGTCCTGTAGGTGTCCTCTCAATCTGTCTCATTGTTTTCTACAATTTGTCCCCCTTAAGGTATTTCTAATGGCAGGCAGAAAAAGGAAGAAGTGCAAAACGTCCAACTATCTCATCTCCACTGACCCGACAGATCTGTCCAGAGATACAAACAGCTACATTGGAAAACTAAGGTATTCCTCTATTGCTTGTCCTATTCTTGCTTTGCTTCCATCTGTCATCTCGGCATCATTCAGCTGATAAGGCCCACTTGTTTCAGGTCCAATGTTCTGGGCACAAGGTTCACGGTCTATGATGGAGGAGAAAACCCAGACAAAAAGCCCTTTATCAAAGAGTGTGAATCAGTCCGGCAAGAGCTGGCAGCAATTTGCTATGTGAGTCCAACATTATACTTCACTCTTACATTCCCTCTTTATACGTGAACAAATAAAACCTGTGACACAATCAACCATCATGTTCCAGGAGAAGAATGTCCTCGGTTTCAAAGGTCCCAGGAAGATGACCGTGATCATCCCTGGCATGCTGGAGAATGATGAAAGAGTGTGCATCCGTCCAAAAAGTGTACGTTCATGAAAACCCCCACAACGCACACACAGTAAACATAATGTCATTGTGAAGATGTTTCAAATGGACCGCAACTTTGCCGCCCTTTCAGGATATTGAGACTCTACTGCTCCGCCACGAGAACGGCAACACCAGCAACCTGGTGACGCTGGTGAACAAGTCGCCCAGCTGGAACGAACAGACCCAGTCCTACGTGCTCAACTTCCACGGGCGCGTCACCCAGGCCTCCGTCAAAAACTTCCAGATCATCCACCCTGACAACGGTAAGATGTGACTGAATAACTTTCTCCCACAACAAACACAGGAAAAGTGTTTTAGAGCAAGATACCGTCTTAGTAGACAAAGGTCGAACACTTAGTGCCAGTAGAGATTTTATAAAAAAAATACAATTTGAAATTGAATGCAGTGGCTTGAAAATTAATGTGATTATTATTGAATTTAACTTTTAACTAATTTCTAATTCTGTTTTCTCAATTCAGATGATCTCTGAGACATTTGGAGACTTAGGAAAAGCAAACAAGCAAAGATTGAATCCAACAACATTGGAGAGTGTACTGCTACTACTACAAGTTTTCACTAGTTTCTGCACTTTCACCATCGACCTTTTGGTCCAGAACTTGTCAAAAAATTGCACTAAAAGACCAGAACCCACGTCAGATAGTGTATATCCGAACTATCCGTACTACTATTGAAAACTACTATTGAAAATAGTGGTACCAGTACCCTCTCCGACATTGTCGGATTGAATCTTTGCTCCTTTGCTTTTCCTGTGGATGTGTCTCGCAGCGTGCAATCTGAATTGAGAACTGAATTTGAAATTATAGTTAAAAGTTGAAGTAAAACATTTTTTAATTAATCAATCAATTCAGTGGTTCAATATGAGGATGTTGGCACTAATCTCTTCATAACTGGTTGTAGTGTAGTGAATGTATCACTGAAATAGTGTGAAACAGGTCAAAACAGGAATGTTAAGGGAACAAAAGATCATCCCTCTTCTCTCTCTCCGTCTCTACCTACCCGTTGGTCTTCATTCCAGAGGATTACATAGTGATGCAGTTTGGCCGTGTGGCGGAGGATGTGTTCTCCATGGACTACAGTTTCCCGATGTGTGCCCTGCAAGCTTTTGCCATCACCCTCTCCTCCTTCGATGGCAAACTGGCCTGTGAGTGATCCGTGCTGGTACGCCTCAAGCGTACAACTTTACAGCTTAACACTCGACGCCCACCATGATCAGATGTGTTGTTGATGTTGAGTATTTGTACATTTGGAGGGTCAGTGTTTATGGAATGACAATCATTTTGAGTGGACTGAAGTCTTTGAATTAAAGAATCTGAAAGCAAAGGCATCTCATCTTCATCCATAGAAATGTTAAGTTTAAACTATGTCCACCATTTCCCACAAGGACATTTTTTCATGTCTTGTAATACGCTGGTGCATTGCAACGCATTGTAGAATAGTATGCAACCACACAAAACCATGTAAATGTGCAACTAGACTTCAAAAGACACTTTATTGCTTTGATGTTACACTATCATCAGTGTTTTGTATTTAAGTGGAAGCAGAGGCATTACAATGTATCACATTTTATTTCATTTTTTATATATTTTGTTGAATCTCTACAAAGGTGCAATATAATTATTGATAAATGTCTGAAGACAACTGATCTGAATCATTAAATGATAATAACACAATGTTTACAGATCCATGACTCTTCATTTCTGTTAAAATGATAAACTTATATATTTCTACATACACTTAAAAATCTACTTGGTGATTTTATAGATCATTCTTTTCTTTTCTTTTTACTTTTTTTCTCTTTTCCATATAATATTTTTGACATTGTTTACTTGGAATGATTTTTTTTCTTCCAATAACAAGGCACCAGAACCATCAAAGAGCACTTTAAGCTTTAATTTTGACATTTGAGACGTATACAACTTTACTTTTATGCTGCAGCAGTTCGTTTCAGTCCCCTCAGATCTTCATCAGGCAGAATAAATGTTATTTTGAGCTTTTGAGTCTTTATCACACAAGACGGAAGCACTTTAGTAAAAAAAAGTAGTAGTATCAGATGCTGAGGGACTGCAACACGATGCAGATAGAGTCAGACATATCGTGGTTTCTCCTCTTGCGCAATATAAACACTTAACAAGACTTCCCATCTCACAGGAGATTCATTGCTGATTACTAGCAGGTTTTTAAAACTAGCTTGTACCGCCTCACACAGAGCAGAGAAAGAGGTATTGAGGTTCCAAGATATAAAATAGGCCACAGTAATGCTCTGTGGGAGACTGAGTTGACCACTAAGTGTACAGATGTGTGTTTGAATAACAAAACCCCCAACCAAACTCTCTGTCTGAGGCATAAAAAGACACCTGACTACCTGTATAGTTACATACATGTATACCCGTTTCCTGTTCAAATGCTCTGAAGTCTGAACAGACAATTTATGGTCTAAAGTTAGCTTTGAAAATGTAGAGCCACGCGAGCATCCTCTGCTATGCCTACACCTTTCACTTTTAACCTTTGCCGGTGCCCTGTCGCAACACCTTTCTCAAGTTCAGACCTGCTATCCTTCGTCAACAATTCACCCAGACATGGCTCACCCTTTGCAATCTCATGACCCCAATCTAGCTGTCGTGTGTACTGCATGTAATTCAAACTTTTCTTTTTTCTCTTGCCACACAGAAAAAGCTTTAACAGTGTTTTGGCATTAAACTGGCGTGCAGCGGTATCTTAGTAGCGTTTTTTTATACACTGTTATGAATGAATGACATCCCAACATAGTGATATGGATTCTACTGATGTGCAATCTAGCATGTTTACAAACTCAATATCAATAAAATGACACACGTTCACTCAGCACAGAGGAAAACCTCCAGTATCAGTTATCTTTTATAGAATCACACACAACCACGACTGATCTCCTTCTGCCACACGCCCACGCTACACATTGCCATTAACCTCTTAAAAGTGGTAATACATTCTCTAACCATTACTCCCATATTGCAATCCTCTCAAAAACACTCACATTGTCCCACATTCTGGCATAGTAACAGTTTGGATACAATACAAATCATCCAGTAATCTTCAAAAAAAAGTACATCAGCATGGAGTGAATACTGGCTCGGCTGTCTAAGGTGCATACCATGTACCTAAAACACAATGTGTGCTGCTTACTGTCTTCTCTTTCCACTTGTTCCCATCCGTCACCACACAGAAATGCCATAAAATAACCATAAAACTATCCATCAACATGAACTGAATGCTTCCATGTTTGTACAGCGCTCCAGCTACCCCAGCAGAACAGTCAACAACAACATTGAGCTCCAATAGATTTACTGATGGGGTTATTCTGATCATAAGTAGCACTGAAAAGGATATTTGTCAGTTTAATGAGTAAATTGTGAGATTGTGAGATCCTTACTGAGTTGTGAGAATGAAACCAGAGATCAGCCTTTTAGATAAACACAACGCACATGGCAGAGATAGACTCCTTCATATAGATATGTTATGGTTCTCCTGTTATTTTAGAAACATACTTTGGATTAACGAATGTCATGGGTAAAAATATTTTTATGAAATATTTTTATGACAGGATCTCCTTTTGCAGCCACAGAACTCTGTAGTTCTGTCAAGCTGGTCCTTGGGTCCTTGGTCTCCTCCCTGACCAAGGTCCTTCTTGCCTGGTTGGTCAGTTTGGCCTGATGACCAACTACAGGAAGAGTGCAGGTACTTCCATATTTTTTCCATTTCTTAATGATGAAGCATTTGTGAACCTCCAACACTAGAAATTGTTTTATACCCTTCCCCGAGTCTACAGTTCCTCGGACGTCAGGGTAGAGTTTCTCACATGCACATGTCATCTGTGGAACCTGCATTTTCTTCTAAATCATCAGTTGAATTGGCCACAGGTGGACTCCAATCAACTACTGACAGAACAAATTGACATGGTGGATCTGATTGTTGTCCTCCCAAATGGTCTGATGATTAATTTTTTATTTGTATTAAAAACACACTCTACAGTACGAAATTGTTATATTGAGGAAAACATGGCCTGGTTATCTTCACTGTAACCTTAGCACTCGATCACAGGTTCTATTTACAATTGCTTTCTCAAAAAAGCTCATGCTCAACCACCAATGACATCTCAGAGTGATAGCTATCAGTATGAATTTACTCTGTGCGACCTCCCTTTCTCAGTCCTAGTGAGAGCTTTTTGCAGCTGCCTCGGCAACATTATTTAATCTAGATCTGACAGCGCTGAGGTGAGGTGCATGTTGGCTGATCTGATGGATCAGGGTTCTCTACTGGGGTTGAAGTTGATGCTGCTGATTGCCTTTCTTCTCGTGTCTACCCACGTCGTCTATCTGCACGCAAATTCTGCAAGGACAGGTTACTGAATTACCACTACTCTTCTATATCAAGTCTGTCTGGTTAAAATCACACACTGTATAGTCTGTAGTGAGAGATATTCCGCTCTGTTAAAATAGATGACTTAAAATATTTTGTTAAATACAAAAAGCATTTTACGAAAATACATTTTGAACATTTAAAAGCATAGTGCTATAGTTGCAAAGTCCTTTACATATGGTGATAGCTATATTTTGGAGGTTAACAATTATCTTCAAGGGGAAAAGCTGATAATAGTACTACTACTACTACTACTACTAATAAATAAATTGATTAAACAGCATATTGGTATAGATAAATAAGTATCTTACTTTTTTTGTAGGTTTTGTAGGCATTTTTGGGATGCACACATATATACTTGTTACTTCTAGGTGTGGACCATGGCCTCCGCTGTGTGAATGACTACCTGTTGACCATCAACTGTTCCCTGAGCTTCATGCCATCAGAAAACAACAGCGCCAACTGGCTCATATTCGCGAGGCCTCAATACAATGAAGCTGAGGAACCGGAAGAGTGAGATCCCACTTTTTACTGATCCATTTTAATAACACCTTTAGTGTGATAACACGTCGGTCGTCTCATTACTGCGCTGCCTCTCCTCACCGTGCAGGGAGAAGTATGTGTGTATGCTGACCAACACTGGCGGGTATTACTTCTGCTCGTTTCAAACATCAGAGAGGTTCGGGGATACAACCGACTTCAACATCTCTCTCTGCCACAACACAAGTGATGGTTCTGGAAGCTGCAAGTTGCTGGATGACTACTACATGCCTTGCCAAAACAGTAAGGAACACAATGATCCTGGTTTGTTCTCTGTCACACCACACACACAAACATATACAACACATTATGTACTAAGAAAATATTCATTTGAGGGTATGGACTGATTCAAAGACATTTCCCCCCCAAATTTCATTGTTTTTTCAACAGTTTGCCATGGTTTGTTATCAGTGAAAACCCTCTTGAAAGACATGTCTCATTCTATTGTCAGTTACACCAAATACGCCATGCTGCCTCACGGTTACCTGGGATGCAAATCAATACCACTTCACCTGGAAAAGTAGTTATGAGAAATACCTACCTTACTTCTACCTGATCAACAACCTGATGTATGAACTCCATTACTACAAACGAGGCCACGAAAAGAAAGTAAGACTCAATAATGAACAATCAAGCGTGAGATTCCCTTTGTTGATTGTAAATAAAAGGATCACAGATGCTTTTTGGGGAAAAACTAGTTCCGGCCCTGTTGTCAAGTCTGATAAAAGCCTTGCTTTTTACCTTTTTTTCCCAGGGGAACCCACTTTACGCGGTCCAGATGAACCTCTCAGCGGGTGAACTACATTTTGAGCCAGACACCGAGTACACCGCCAGGGTACGGTCCAGTCCCAACCAGCATTACTTCATGGGACAATGGAGTGACTGGTCAACTGAAGTCCACTGGAGGACAGAGCACATCGTAAAAGGCAAGTCTCCCTTAAGATAGACTGCTCTTCTAGGCTTACTGATTTGCAGCAGCAACTCTAAATCAAACCTTTTGAATTTCCTATTCCCAATTTGCTTTTCTTAAATTTTTTCTACTTCATATTCCCAGATACACTTCCTTACCTGGATAAGAGGTTGTTCATTCCCATGTGTGCGCTGGGGCCACTCTTGTTACTTTTGTGCTATGCTTCTGTTAAAAAGTAAGGTCCTCCTTCAGCTTTTGACAATAAATACCAAATCATAAGACAGAGAGAATGCAATTACCTGCAGTGCAATTTCATATATATATACAGAACATTACCATCATCATAACGTCATCACACTTGCAGGTGGAAGCAAAGTGCCTTCATCCCAACTCCAGCACCCTATTTCCAGTCCCTATACAGTGACTGCCAGGGAGATTTCAAGGTAGGTTTAACTGGCCTTGCCTCTCAGGTAACATACCAAAAAGTAATAAAAATGTCCCTGTAAATTAAATGATTGTGATTGTAGAGCTGGGTGGTGGCACCAAACAACAAAGTAGACCTGCTTATGGCAGAAGAAACTCTCCAGATTGACACCATGACCAAGAGCGCGGACGTCCAGGAGGAAGATAGCCCTTCGCAGTTTCACCCGCAGCTGAGCACATCTGACCCAGCGTCTGCCGCTTCTCTCCTGGGCGTCTCTCCTGCTGAAACCCCTGGACCTCAGGGCTCCATGAAGAGCCTGCGCCTCAGCTCTGAGCCAGAGAGCACCTTTGAGGGAGACTCGGGGTGTTGGCTCTGCAGTGCCACGTCACTCGAGAGGGACACTCCCTGGTACAACGAGTACTGCACCTTGTCCGACACCGTTAATGCTTTCCAGAAGTTCGGTTCCGTCGCGACAGAGCCCCGTGGTTCAGGGAGCTCCATCAGCAACGTTATGTCCGACAGGGATTATCAGAACGGATGCCAACAGGGCAGCGTAATTTGATTAGCTCCGTAAACCTGACAAAACTAGTCCGTAACACATCGGTGGTATAGTTAAAACCTTGGGAAATTGAGGGCCACAAACACATAATGCTTAATAGCGCAACACTCCCAATGTTTCAGCATGCCACTTTCATTACTTACACATTACTAAGGTTACTCATCATTCAAAAGTCATACAGTAACAACCTGTAAATTCACCAAGGATTTGTATAAACTCAATAGTGTTTGCAAAATGTTTTTCCACACGCTGTTATACAGAATGTAGAATAGAGGAAATGCATTTATTCATTGTACTGGCTGTTGCTTGCATCAAATGACTCAATTCTGATTGTGTGACAAGCTGTAAATATGCAATAAGTGAATGTTTTATTAAAATGTTGTCTTTTTATATGGGGCCCAGTCTGGTGAAAACAGACTCCTGGCCCCACAAACCACATTGTGTCCTGGCCAGTAGCTTAAAGACCCCATGAAATGGAAACCACAGATCAGTTCAGAAGTTGTCTGATAAAAAGGAAATGTGGGTGGCAGTAGGAGGGCTCTCTTGTTTGTGGCACCATCTGATTATACAAAATTTGTGGAGCTTGCAGGAAATTTCTGTTAAGCACAATTTGAGATTTCTTTGGCCTCCATCATGTGCTTTGGGTGATGTAACATGAGGTACTCAAACAAAACAAAAAACATGGGGTCTTTAAGAAACAGGGATTTTATCTTTTTGCTTGGTTTCTAAGACTTTATATTGTAATTAAATACCTTAATGTACATTTTAAGTTTATTTCATTTGTTAAAAGCAAATAATGCAAAAGAAAAGCTTTGTAGAAACAGTTTTATTTACTCCAACACATACATGAACAAAAGCACCATATAAACTTAAAGTCTGATACAGAAGTAAGCCTACCTGCCTCAGTCAATGTGGCCATTTTCTTTATTCCATAGCAAACACTCTGAATAACAAAAAGACAGCCAAGGCAGCAGATTCTATCATATATTACAGCATGCTGAATAGAAAACCTGCGAAAGAATTAGACAGAGCCATCTAGAGACACTAGTGAGATACGACAGTATAAAAGTGCCATTCATTATACAGCAGTTGAAATACTGACAATGAAGTAATAAGCAAATTTTACATTAAATTCATGGAAAATACAGGGGGAACTTAAAGGAATAGACCCTGTGAGAGAGCAAAATAAAACAAAAGAAAAAGACAGACAGACATTTTCTTCCTCCAACAGTGATGACAATCAGCTTGCATGGAGTTGGTGGAACTGGTACCGAGCTGTGTCCCTTGCACCACATAAGACAAGTAATTAACGGCTAAAAAAGAAATGACCAGGGTGCTGGGGCACCCATCCCCTCTCAGCGTTACGCGCCAACCGGCATTTAAGAACAAAAAAACGGTGGGTCAGAGGAGAGCGGATGGCACAGAATGTGTGTGGAGTTTTAAATAGAAGTCTTTAAGCAAGTCCCGATGTGAGAGGAGCACATTCATTGAGAGACTGAGCGGGGAGGTGATTCTTGTTTAACCCATTCCTTCTGTCGAAGAGGAGCGGCGTCTTCGCTCCTTACGAGGGGGAGAATTTTTTGGCTTGTGCTCGAACTCTTTTTTCATATTCTACTCTGTTTTGGCTGGAAAGGAGTTAAAAAAAATGAAAATAAAAAAAATCAATAGGGTAAATCAATTATGATAGTGTGATGCCCTAACTGAATCAGAAATTACAAGAAATACTGCCATGCCATTTCCAAAATAGTATTTCCATTACATGACCTGTATAGTAATTTGACCAGTGAGCCAGGCAGTCCTCCCTTCAGCAGACACAGTACAAATACATTCATCCTTCTCTTAGTGATCTTGTCGTGAGCAAAGGTTTACGTAAAGCCATCTCATTAGACCTGGCTGGTGAGCACAATGCTTATAGTACACCAGGGAACCACTTCATCCATGTCCAGACTGGATTAGGGTGTGTGTGGGGGGAATCCTGGAAAAAAAGGCTGTAAAGTAGCAGACCTCCAACATAGAGAACCCACTCACAGGAACGCTCATCTGGGTCACTGAGGGAGTTTAAATTATAACCTGGGCTCCACCTGTCTTTACATTTGAGACATATCTCTTCCACAGGCAATAAAATCTACAGAGGTGGAATCTGATGACCTCCTCTGGTAATACTAATGCCCTCTGAAGAAGTTTTAAAAAGGGTAGGATTTTTAAGAAGCCTATCCTATTGATCAGTAGTTAAGCAGCCCCACCATTTAAAAAGCTCACATTAGTTCAGCCTTCTCCCTTTTCAGCCAGCCCCATTAGCAAGGCAAAGGCAACTTTAAAACCCAATGGCGGCCAGTCTATCCACTTCCACAGCTGTAGTAATGTAAGAATAGATATTATAACCATTTCAAAGAGCATGTGAGATTCAAAGCTACAATATGCAACTTTTTTGACATACAAAATAATTTAAAAAATAACTAAATCTGACATATTATACATTAAGAGTCTGCACATGCCTAAATCCCTGTTTGCCTGAACTTGGCTTTTGCTTCTTCAATGCCTGTTGTGGGTGCCGCCGGTCACCTCAGCCTCAGGCTAGATTCAAGGTATGACGGTGAACTTGACCAACTGAGGAGGAGGACCACAATACGCTTCCTGCCTCAAGGCCAAAAGCTGCATGTTGTAGCTTTAAGTAACGGTTGTGTTCGCCATTGACTTGCACCCCAAAAATGACAAAAACATTCTTTACAACCGCAAAGCAATGAAACATCAGTGCAATCCAACCTTTTATGCTTCCATGGAACTTTTTAAAAACCCATTTGTGTGATATGAATTTTCAGGTAGTAAAATGCTACATTTATAATTCTGTGAATTTATTGCATGTTGGAAATGTGGCCTCAAACACTGCAGCACAGCAGCACAGCAAAGAATTACAACAGCCAAGATGATTAGGAAAAAATAAAAACCATTGCAAACCACTAAGATGAAGTCATCAACATCACTCACCAGTAGATCGTGTATGCCTCTGCTTGGGCTGGATCCTGGATATTTGGCTCATTTAGGAGTTCCTGGATACCTAATAAGATCTGCAAGACAAATGAGACAAAAGATGAATGACACAAGCAAAACTGAAAAACCTGGTTGGTTCTGCACAGCTCATATAAACAGTAAAAAACGAAGCAGTTTTCCACACAGTTCCAATCAGTCCTGAATTAAGCCAAATATAAATCAAAATACTTCATTCTCTTCAATTTATCACACAGACACATAACCAATCTTTTCCCGATAGGTCCCAAAATAATAAATAACGTTAATGTGAAATACAATTGTCCCAAAGTGCAAAATAATCCTTTTAAGATGTTTTGATCTTTGGGGGCGACTTGCCTGGAATGCCTAATCCGTCACATTAATTGCTCTCCCAATAGAGGCTCATTCATTTCAAGTGAGAAAACTGTTTCCACTGAATCATTGAATTTGCCTTTTATAGCTGCTGCTGCAAGTGTTGCCTGCGTTGGATTTATCCAACTGCTGCATTGATGATCCATGTGTAAACTAAACCACATGTTGAAGTCAGCTAGCCAAAGTGAAACTAGTTTAGCATGTTAGCATAATAAAAACAACTTGGAGGCCCTATTCAAATATTAAAACAGGACAAAAGCTTGGATTGCAGTTTCTCTTCAGGCTACATGCAAAATACAGAAATAAAGTGAACCATTCAAAAGAGTAAGAACTTCAGCAAGTTCAGTACTGGGAATCTGTGTGCTTGGCCATCCTAACCTGCTTTATTGTGATAGCCGGTCTCCAGTCCTTGTCCTCCTCTAGAATAGATAGGCATACAGTGCCTGATGGATACACGTTTGGATGGAAGAGTGGAGGCTCAAATTTACCTGCAACACAAAAAGGAATGCAAACTGCATTTATGTTTCACGATTCAATGAGATACAAATGTCGAACAGTCGAACAAACCCCAAAACTGTAATTTGTTAGGCGCACCAATGAACTTCCTTGTATTTGAATTCTGATCTGCAAGAGATGGACAGTTACAGAAACCCCCAACAACATAGGAACATCAAGTACCTAACAAGGAGTAGGGTCATGCTTTGCCTTCAGAACAGCTTTGATGCTCCTTGGAACACATGCAAGTTCTTAACTGTGTTTAAAGGGATATCGGCCCTTTACTTCAGGAAGGAAAGCCTCTAGTTCTTTGAGGGATGGACAAGGTGAAAATCAACTTCAACCCCCCACCAAGACACACACACTGCCTCACACACACACACACACACACACACACACACACACAGCCTCACACACACACACACACACACACACACACAGCCTCACACACACAGCCACACACACAGCCACACACACACACACACACACACACACACACACACACACACACACACACACACACACACATTCACTATATTTTTATAAAGTGCTCTTATTGTAAATATTGTGTTGTTTTTATATAGAGCTCTTAAAACTGTGACATGTAAATATTGTGTTGGTTTATTGTAAATAGTGTGAACCTGTTATTTTGCACATTTCTGCTGAGCATTGCCACTTTACATTTCACTGCACACCTCGTGTGTGTATGTGACAAATAAACTTCTTGAATCTTGATTCTCTGTGCTCCAGAAATCCCATCAAGTTTCAGTGTTTGAAATGTCACGGGGGCATGCAAGGCGTTTGCATCAGCAGAGTCATGAATGCCAGGAAGGAGTCATTCTGCCCATGTTTGGTATTGGTTGTCATGATTTGAGACTGTTCACCTGGCAACATTAAATAATGTTGGTGTTTCTGTGACTGATGCACCTGCAAGTCGACTATTTGGGCTCTCTGGATCTGTTAGTCTCATGGTGCTTTGAAAACTCAAAAGATGGTGATTGTCAGACCTCTTAAAGCTGCCACATACTGCAAATTGGCATTCATCACAACAACTCGCCAGCTGCCTTTGTAATTGTGATTTAGTTACTTCAATGTGGTCATCCCATGGTATAGGTATGTGTGTGTGCACGCAAATGTGTATGCATGCATGCGTTCGTTGACTACTCCTAATTACAGTGTTTGTGGTTCAGCATGATTTGACAGTAGCATTTTGAAATATTTCCACATAACACATGCTACAGTATGCAATATTCATTTGAGTAGTACAAGGACAGTATTAGTACTGAACACAGGTCAGACATAGTAACTCACATTTTGGAGGTGAGGAAGGATAGTCATCCTTGAACAACATGCGCAGTTTGAATAGGCCTCCTTCCCATGGGGTCTGAGAACAGATAGAAGAGTTTGATTTCAACAGGTTGGTTATTGAATCTCTTACACATTTATTTAGATCTTAACAGAAAACACAAGGTGTCTACACAAATGTCTCAAGTTCCTCAATGATAATGCCTTTTAGAAACACTGACATGAACAGCAGCAAAGGTGACACCAATTGGAGATGACCCTAAATTGAAGGTAGCGGATAGAAGAATGCTGGCCATAATGGAGAATGTCTCCCAACGCCTCCACGCCATGGTTATGAAGCAGAGGAGCTTCTTCAGCCATGGACTGATCCCACCGCCGTACGACAGGAAGTCCCCCCCCCCCGTTCCTCACCACTCATCATCCTGCACTTTATTCATTCTCATTCCCTTTCACATTTCTTCATTGCCTACCCTCCAACTGTATATATGTACCATTCATTAATTCTGTCATATTCATTACTTTTATATATGTAAATATGCCATCCATCCACTGTAGTCACAGCTTGAACCTGGATTCACCTGGTCAGCCTGTTTCATGAAAAGAGAAGGTTGCCCTAATGTTTGTCTCCTCAGTGCATTTTTTGTTTCTGAGAAAACGGTCTCCATCCTCTTCTTAGCATTCATTACGAGGCTATTCAATTCATTCTAATTGTAATAAGAATAAGTAACAGAACTGGTTCAAAAGACTGTACGCTATGCTGCATTTGCTATGTAAATGTCATTGTCTTGGCTCACATTGCTCAAATCCACTACAGAAATAAAAAAGGTGCTATTGTATGGATCATTTAATTGCCAACAAAATGATAACATTACCCCCTTCTTGCCAGGAATAGCACATTCCCAATTCATGAGGTTCATGGTTCCGTCCGGATTTTTTGTGGGTACAGCAACAAATCCCTGAGAAGTTGAATAACAGTACAGAGTTCACAATCCTCTTCCTATCCAGGGCTCAAATTGAACTTGTCAACTTTGTCAGTTGGTGGCACCAACATATGACTTGTCGCACTATTTGTTTTCCACTGCCATGCGGTATTACTGCCCGCACAACCATATGATCTTAATTTAAATGCCCTACTTTTATATTGATGTATAATGACTGACAGTGATACCCCTTCAGACCCATGAATAGCAGTGACATCAGTGTTCTGTTGATGCCACCATATTGACTCCAAGCTTCACTCCCAACAACGTTCAGTGAGAGAAAGCGCCTTACATTACCATTTTATTAGATAACGCAGTTTACTTGCAGAGTACCAGTTAAAATGTCTGTCATACATTATGCCGCCAGTTGTAATAATCGTGCCAAGATGGAGGGGGTGAAACTTCATCGTTTGTCCACTGATAAATAGACGTGACATAGTAGCAACAATTTATACACGCAGCGTTATCTTACCTGCCTGGCAATCAGAAATAACTTTTTCTCTTGAAGGTGAAGTACTTTTGGATAGTTCAGCCATCCTGAAGCTAAATACTGAAATGCATCGGTACTTTGTATATCTTAAGGATTTTACTGGAATACGGAGATTGGTTTGATAGATAGATTTGCAATGTTATATATATCATGAAAGGACAGATTGCGTAGTTTAACTGCAGACTTTACTGGTGTGAGCGATAATGTTGACAGGGAGCAAGGGTCACATCCTCCAGGGACACTTTTAAAAAAAATATCTTTCCTTTTCTTACGCCACCAGGTGAGATGTTTGCTTCTCCATGGTCGCTTGTTGTACGTGGTTATAATAAAACGCTATGCCGGGAGTATAACTATGGCAGTGTAAACAAACCCCTGCTATCTGATGAGAGTTGAAAGAGATCAGTGCTGCAACTTGAAACAAGTGCAACTACTTACAAAAGGGTGGTCTTTCCGCCATGCCTTGCGCTCCTGGGCAAGCCGGCTCAATGCAATGCCAGACATGATCGCTGGACTCCTGCAATGAAAGAGACAAGAGATCGATTACAAGACATCATGTCTTGTCCTGAAAAATAAACATCCCATCATCAATGACACTACTGGTAGTTACAATTTGGACAAGGGTAGAATGGGTCAAATCTAACACATTAATGAAATTATTCTACTGTCAGAAGACCAACAAGTAGGCAGTGCATATTTTTACATCACTTTTTGGATGGCTAACCACTTTCACTAACTCACATCTTCCTAAACAGAGACACGATCAATAATACACCTGCTCCTAGTTTACCTATCTCGCCACACAACTGACTAGCAATCACACAATGTCAGATAGCTTCAATGCAAGCCAGGAGTATGAAACCAACCTAATATGAAACCAACCTAATAGTCCCTTCACAATCACGCTTAATGATCTCTATGGCAACGACGCTTTTGACGTAACGACAATAAATAGCGAGGCAACAAAATGGTACTAGCAAAATTAGTGCCTCCACAGTACTGACAGTATTGAATTCATGGAATAGATCTCTACTTGGCCAACCTAATACACTTTAACAGCCTCATGGCATTGTGCCTACAGCCAAGCCGACAAGGCTGCCTCATATCTATACAGCGGATAGCTAGGTTAACGTTAGCCTGTGGTAAGGCACATCTGCCAAAAACGTTTAGCGACTCTTCAGTTTGCCGCGCTAAAACTACAGGGGTTGTAAAGAAGTTAACCTATTACATTAGTCTAACGTTAATCAAGCGACTAGCTAGGCTTGTTAGCCAAGTAATCAATCACAAATCTACCCTCAAGCCACCACAAATTAGCAGGCTAGCCCGTTAGCTAGATAGCTAGCTCGTGCGCCAAAATACTGCTACCTAGCAGGGGCTGGCGCGCTGTTAGCGCCTGGCGCGGCCTGATGCAGCACAAAAATGCGCACTTGCAGTTGATTTGGCCACAGATCTGGTTGCGAGAAAGTGAATATTGCATTCGTGTTAACGATGACTACAACCTACTTTGGAATCACCATCACTATTGTGAAACATTCAGCAGAAAGATACCATATCATTGCCCATGATAGAATAGGGACAAAGAACGCCAGCGCTAAAAGGCGCACATTTATGCAATGACCAAAGTAGCGAAAATGGCGCAAACTCAGGCGGATTAAATAACCTTATATTCCGACAAAATTAACATGTTGAATAATGGAACTTTGCTCTTACCTTTCAGTATGGCTATAGTGGCTCCGGTAATTAAGCTATTTGAATTAATCGTGCTCAGATCGGGTTAAACCTTGTAAAGTTTCCCTCCTGAAAAAAAAAACACCCGTTCCGACTCAAACCAGAGACAAACAGAGCGAATCGAAATACCAAAGTCCCGTGTACTTCCGTCTTTGCTTAAATACCCTTAGGCAGAGCAGACCGCATCTGTTTTGTCTGCAAGGCAGTTTGATTGTCATGACTTCGGTCCAACAGTTTTCATGTTCTCTGGCGATATTGGTTTCGTTGTCTTTGCGCAACACATAGTTTATACTGATAGTGCTCCGTGCATCAGCAGTGCCTTTAAGTTGGTAAAAAAATCACCCTTCTTTTGCAGTTCCTTCTTTCGCACATGCGCAGTGTCGCCACGTCGAACGTTAAAGTAAAACAAACAAAAGTCACACTTTAAATTACCTTGGAGGGGAGCTATATGATTGATGACGATTATGATCTATTGTTGCATCAAATAAATTGTGGCAATCTTTTATTGTATCTCATACATCGCCTGTAGATGTGCGCAGGTACGAGGGATCCCATTCTCGCGGACACTTAGACGTAATTTCATCTTCTCATATATACTATCTTTGTCTCTACTACATAGGAAGACCATTAGCCCAAACAACCTCAAAACGCCTGCAAAATATTACACCAATTGGTAGTTCTATGAGAATGCACGAAACACAGTCGATTACGCTAATTAAACAAATCAGTTGCAATTAACTTTTTTCTCGTACTCATTGTAGCTTTGGCAGAGATTTTTTTTTGTCTACAATTAAAGTGAAAGGTGACATTTATCCTCAAACGTATATTCTTTAACAACACACACCATTTCGCATATTCTTCGACATAGTTTTTATATTCGTCGAGTTGGAAATTAATTGTAATTTTATCAACAACATTTAAACAGGCAATTCTTTAGGCAACTATGCAATAGGAGCGGGTTTTGAAGAAAATTACACAAGAGGTCGCCATTTATTTAAATTTCCAATTAGTATCTGTGCCAATAAATCTCTACAGGTGAATGGACCCTTCTGTAAGATGCAAAACAATAGTCGATTACTGCCGAACATAGAAAGTTTAGGACAGACCTGTGATGTAATGCAATAGTATTTGTATCAGGTGTTGTTTTTTGATAATTCTATGATCGTTTTGCCCTAAACGTCTTGAGGCTGCACAAGTAGTGAAGCCCCATGTTGCGTCTTGTACTGTATTTATTACTGTGAAAACACAAGTGAACTGAGTATATGCCATCCAGTCAGATAGATCAACAGCATGAAGGAAGGTAGTCTACAAAACTGTATAGAGCACCTAATATTTAATTGACGTTTATATGACCTAAAATGTGTAAAGAGGAAAACATCCCTAAAAATAAATCTGCACACACAAATATGAATGACAATATTTTTATTGGGTTTACCTTATGCAAGACCATATAGATCTATCCCATTAACATCACACTTAGTTTGTACATTTTGAACATTGCATAAGATCATATATTAGAAGTGATTTATGGAGTGATATGAGAACCTTATTCAGCAACATAATCCTTAGGTTGAGGAAAAATGACACATTCATTCCCTCTTGATTACAAGTATGACCATCTTCAATCATGCATTACGGTGGTATGTGGTTTATGAATTGAATGCATTATCAAAATAAACTGGGCACTTACAAGTATTAGGCTACAGATTTGATAAGTTTATCCAGCAGATGAAATGATTATCAAAGCCTAATGCTCAACCAGACAACCTATTTGGAAAGGACAATAAAAAGGTAAAGCAGCTGCTGAAATAGAGGGGTTAAAAAGCTCAGACCAGAGTATATCAAATGATAAAGTTACAACAGAATCAAGCAAATAGCACTTGCTTTAAATCTCATTGCAACAAAGGCTCAAAAGGAGACCAAAATAAACCTTACCTCTGCTAAATTTCACCATATTAAAATGCGCTTCACTATCACAAGATTGTCTGCAACGCTCAAGCAAAAGGTTATTGGAAATGGATTGAGTATCTTAATATCACTAATGACGTTTAGGTGAATTTCTGTTTATGTGGAGTGCTAGTTGCCATTTGTGCAGTCAAACAAGTCAGACTATGTTAAGGTATGTGAGGGAGTGCAAGACACAGTATATAATTGGAAGGCTTCAGAATACTATAGCAAATGTAAACACAGCCTAGCTCTGACAGGAAATCCAGTCTATTTTGATTGAACCTCTTTGCAGATCTCAGATTTTGCACTTTAAAAGCCCTTGTGTGTATAATATATATATGTATATCAAAAAACATGCATCCATACTTTTGTCCCTAACAATATAAAATTGTGTTTTAGTCAAGTGTATATGTGTACGCGTGAGTAAATGGAGGTTTGTGTGTCATTAACAAGTCTGTATATGTACAAAGTGTGCCAGCAATAAGAAAGGTTCACTCATCCCTGACACTAAGATCAATGTGTACAATACACATAAGACATTGGATTTTGGTCATTGGGAAAAAGGCAACACTAAATGATTATTTGTGAATGAAATATCCAACCAGTCAAAACCACACGTCAAACCTGAAACAACTTCCTATAAAAAAAAGAAAAAAAAAAAAAAAAGTGTTCTAAAATGCAGTATCTACATTTACAACATTACAGGCTTAAAAGCATTGTGCACAGTGCTCTTCCCACTGCAGTGCTTTGTAACGCTGTGTATGAAATCTACACAATTCAAAATGCTTAGAAGAATCTATCACACTGCAGGAAAAATACATTTTTTTTAATGTAACAGTCAACTTCTTAGCCAGCCAAGGTATAGCTTTGTTATTGAATATCAAAAGATGTTCCAGGCATGTTCTCAGTGAAAGAAACCATATTTAGCATCAACCATTTCAATCCTAATTTAGAAATCTCAATAGGTCTAGAATCCTGTACAAACAATGCAAAACAGAAGTAAACATTGTCAAGATTTTCTAGCTTTAAAGATCCAGTATAAACAACTTCTATTTGAAGTTGTGCTTTCTCTACAGTGTACAAAACGTGCAGTTTTAAGAGTTAAATAGTAATATTGGACTTGGAGTATTTACATCAAAAAACAAAAACAAACCAATGGATATGAACAGATATTCCTTCACCACCTTCAAATAGTTCCAATCCCCAAACCTCCCACACTAAAAATATGTCCCCTCAAAAAACCTTAATCAAACAAGATGTTCCCTCTAACTCACAAAATAAACTAGGTTAAGAAAACTCAGAAGTCAATGAGAAAACAAAGACAACATTGTTCCGGACTGCTTGATTTAACAGGAACAAGACAGGCCCTTGTCATAGGACACTGCGGTGTGAAAAGGAAAAATCACCCTGAAACAGAATTCACATTTGAAACACATTGATTTTAGACAGTTCACTCTAGATTTGTAAACATGAAGTTCCTCCCTAAAGTAGAAATCAGAGTGAAGACTAAACTGTATGTCATCAAGCGATAAACCTTGAACTATTCAAGTGACAATAAAGAACAGACCAGATCGGCTACCAAGTCATTTTCACTGTCGACCTACACAGCTCCAGAAACTGTCTGTTGATGACGGATAAAAGCCTCAGTCCTCGTATACACTTGTGCTTTAAAACGTTTTGACAATTTCAGTTCCTTAAAAGACCACATGTCCAATTTTTGAACTTTGAACCTGGTTTCAGAAATATTTTGAAAACAATTGAATCGTTTTTTTGGTTGCAGTGTGTATAAGGAATGCTTTTAAATATTATCCTCCATAATGTAGGCCGGACAACCTTGCATAAAGCCCATGTCAGAGAATTTATTTAACTATACTATCAAATCACACACACATCATAGGTGACAACATTGTTAACATGATGTTTAATGTTTTCTTGCCCTTTGTGAATGTGTATAGTCACAGGAACGTTGAAAAGTGTGTACAAAGCCTTAGTTTTAGTGTCCAGTCCATCATGTTTACAAATCTCACTTCAACTGTCCAAGATAAACTCATTTTTGGGGTGCACTTCCCATTTAATGGCCCTACTCTTTACATGTGCTAAATAAATGCATAATTCCCTTCTTAACATCTCAATTGATCTAAATAATGAAGACTTTAAGTTTGATACTTTGAGTTATAAAGACCATAATGATCCCTTACAAGACCCTTGAGTTGGAGGATATAAGAAGTACTCAACAGAAGACCCTGAGTGAATCATTGGCCTTGTATGATGATGGCCATATTTTGTAGCATAAAACATTTGAAGATTACAATTCCTTATTTTTACTTGGAAAATAAATCTTGCCGCTAATTCCAAAGGTCCAGTTTAACTATACAGGCACAAAAAAGTCAGTAAACAGACTTATGTACATCAAGAAATAAAAAAAATGGGAGGGAAAACACAAAACAAATGTATACCCCCCTTAAAATCTGCCAACGTTCTTGCACAAAGATGATATGTTTGCATCGTAACACCTGGAGCTCATAACACAGTCCTTTTCACATCCGGGAACCCCTTTCCTGAAGAATCTGCAGAGACAAAAGAGACTTAATGGTATAACGAACAAAAACACAACTTTCCACATGCTCTGCAATGAGTCAGTCAATACCCATTGTACACGGTTCTCTGCATGTGAGTATTCACACTCACACTAAACTTACTTACTCCTGCAGCAGTGCTTAGGCTCTCAGCCAGTAGCACACACGCATTTAGTCTACAGGCTGAAGCAAACACACTAAATGGAGTGAAGGGGAAAAGAAAATGCAGGGAGGAAAATAAAGCAGCGTGCTAAAAACTAGGAGTCTGTTTGTAGAGCAACATTTGGGTCAGTTTACAAAGGGAACCTTGGCAGGTGCAGTCAACCTTGGTCATGAAAAGGCTTGGAGATAATGGGTGAAACACATCCGATTTGTTCAAGCCAAGGATAAAAATGAGTCAAAGGGTTTCTCAATATGCGTTCTTGTGTCCTCCATGGCTTGTTTGACATAATATCTAATGGCTTATGTACGATTCCAAAACAAAAGAACGCAAAAAGATCCAGAAGAGCCTGGAAATGTACAACCGAGGAGACTTGGCCGACGAGAATGAATGGCAAGCAAATGTTCATTGCGAGTTTGACGCATCACGTCCAAAAAGCATAACAGTCTAAAGTACAGAGATGGTTGAAACAGATGGAAAATCTCGCACACGACACAGAGCACACATCCTGTCTCAAACTGTCAGTCAAAAAAGTGTGAACTTTTGACAGAAACAAGATAAACCTCATCCACTAACGGACTTCATCAGCCAGTGAGACTGCTTTAAAAAAAGGTTTCGAGACACAGCTACAACAACACAACCTGGTTTCAACGCATACTTGAAGTTGATGGATGCCAAATGTTCCATGTGGCTGCCGCCTTAGGATGCTTCTCTGCGCTTGCTTTTATGAGAAGTTTGTTCTCTACAAGACAATTTGTGACACAAGCATCGACAAAAAATTGATTTGGTCTTCTTGGATTTCATCCAAAGTGTAGCAGCTCATCTGAGCTGATTAGTCTACAGATACACGATGCCCTCCACTGACCAAGGTTGTGAGCATGACAATAGTGACAATACTGAAACATGAAGCTTTTCCTATCAGCTTTCAAAGAGAGTTTTACCTGAAGAGAAATATTTTGACTGGTCTAAACAGGCACCATCAGGCTTTTGACCTAGCTTTGGCTTTTAACCTTTAAAAATGTCAGGCCAAAGTTTGAGTCAAACCCAGATTCTGCCCTTTTATACTAATAAAACATCTTTTCGGCTAGAGTTGTCTTTGAAAACAAATGTGAAAAAGCAGTATAAAGCATGAGGGAAGGTAGGGATAAACTAGTGAGGTATGGTGGAGGGCAGTTGAGCGCTCACCATTGAGTCACCAAGTGCTCAACCCTAATCAGAGTCATTCATTTCATAATCCGTCTCTTCATCCTCGCTCTGAGCAACATGCAGCATGCAGACAGCACAGAAGAAGACAACAAAGGCATGTCTCAAAAGAATGGAAATGAATGGGGGTGTAAATGTTAGGAAGGAGAATAAGAAGAAAAATAAAACTAATGGGTTATGTTCAGAGGGTGTTTACACAAACAGCCCAATGAAGACTTGGCTGAGTATCAAAAACACTCTTGCCAATATTACTACTCTTCATTGGACTTCACTGACAGGGGTTCAGTGAACATACATGTAAATAATTCCACAGAACACAAAAACATTAAAAAATAAAAATAAAAAAAGTACAAGAGATAAACAAGGGCACCTTTCTACCAAGCTCAATTCACCGTTCACAACAGTCATAATACACAGACACTTTAGAACACAGAACATTTTAGATCTCAACCCCTTCGTGTATAGTGAGACCCCTATCAGTCATCTCTAAGAACCAAATGTTGACATGGTGCCACTGAAATGTATTACAACAAAGCCTCAAATCTCATCGGCATAATAACAACAATACTAATAATAATACTAATAATGTACAAAGGTAATGTGTGATCTACTTGAAAGACATGCAGTGTGTTTAAATCTTCATCTCAATAGGAGAGTGGCTCAAGGTTGGTCAGTGTGTTGCTGCCTATGAGGAGAGGGCCCACAAGGGGACTTGCTGATGGGAGTTTTTATTCATAAGGGCGCGCCTCCTGCTCTGCTCCCAAAGCCTCCTCGCTAATAGCCCCACTAATCCGCTGACCTGTACTCTCATGGTCCTCCAAACACGGATTACAATGTTTAGACTTTTCCCCCCATTTCAGGTCAAATCTAACATGACATAAATCTTAAAGCTGGGCTAATGCTATTAGACGCGCAGTCTTTGACAGTGAACGTCAAAATAACACTCGCTCTCTTCCGGATAAATCCGAATGGGAGGGTGTTAGCTGTGAAATGTCCTTGACTTGCTTTACTTATCAGATACTACTTAACTAACAAATACTTTAGAGAGTTTAAAATATTTTTTTCTGATCACCGTTTATAAAAGGCAGTCTAGTTTAACAGCAGTAGTCACAATGCACTCCTTCATGAAGGCTTCTCATCAATAAAACAGGGGTACTTATCAATGTCCCATGGGGACACGTTCATCAATGCAGTGCATTTAAAAACATCCAACACAGGCCATCATTCACAGATGTTTGCTAAGGATGGCTTTTCAACCAGCCTCACCACTCATGTACACACACTCACCTTAGCCTTCTCACTGGGCTCACTGTTTGTCCCGTATGATTGGTTGTGCAGTTCCTTGGAGACTACACACAGGAACTCGGCTTGGTCCTCATTTCCGTAGTTGTAAGAGGAGCCTATGCTGACCAGCTGGAGAGACGAGAGAGCAGAGCACAGAGAGAGAATCAGCCTTGGACAGACAAAATGAGGACAAAAATTGGGCTGCTCATGGTGGAAAACCGAAGTGGTGGTGGTGGTGGTGATGGGGTTAACAAAAATTCAAAGCAACGTGTACTAGGTTGACAACTAAACAAGAGATGCAAAGTGTCTGCAGGTCGCAGCAAGTCAAATCTTGACCCAGACTTGATATATTTAATGGCATTTAAGATGAAATAAGAAATATGATGACCTATCCAAATATAGGTCTTTGTGACTCAAATTAGAAAAGCAGCACAGCGAGGAAACATATTTTAGGATATCTGAAACAGAATTTAAGACATAAAGGCTATATTTAACTGCATTTAAGACTTTCTAAGGCCTTAAATTTAGAAAATACAATTTAAGACATTGTACGTCTTTTCAGGACCTGCAGACATGCCAGGATGAAATTCAAAATGAAAGAGGGAATGTATTACATTCACCAAGATCAAAGTGAGGGGGGGGGGGAAGAAAAAAAAAGAAAAATCAGCAAAAGAGAGAACAGATGGGGTATTATGAAGGTAATTACTGAGAAATAGAAGATGGGAATCTGTGGTCCACAATAAGAAATGAATGATTATTAGAAAGAAACAAGGCACAAGGAACAGCAAAAGGTATCAGTACTTCACTCTGAGAATACAAGTACATGGACTCAACCACAGGGAGCAAACATGCTAGTTGAAAAATCACATGGAACAGTGGGTTTGACTTGATGGAGCCAAGCTCATCGTCAGTGAATGTTGGTACCATTACTTCTAGAGATAGCACGTGTAGGATTTTCTCCGATGCTACCATTGTCAAATTAGTCATGATAACCGCTACCTACGTCGTATTCTACCGTCCCTTTTTTAATCAGCTTATTTTATTATATCTGCTCCCTCCTGCTTATATTGCATAACGATTTTACAGGACAAGAAGGTGAGGATACCCAAATGAAAACATCAATTGGTGTTTTCCGGGTATTAGAATGTAATACCAGGGATACAGCAATGAGAAAATCCTACACATAGTATTTTTAAATGGATCTCTAAGACAATCATAGTAACTTCAAATGTTCCTGTTCCCACTCAAATGTCTAATTTACAAAAGGACACAAAAAGGACATAAGAGGGAAAATTATAAAGGACTATCTTTTTAAAAAACAGCATGCACACAGGTGAATTTGTAGAATGTCATGCAAACATACAAAACACTGTGCCTTGGATAAACACTGTCAGAAAAACAGTCTCTCTTCCAGCCTTTTCCAGATCGACTGCTTTTAACTGTGTGTTAAGTGTGTGTACACTGCAGGCTACATGTATACTCTCTGTACCCAGGTGTGCATGTTCAGACACGCACCGCCTCATTAGCCACTCCTGCCGAAGACTTGTTGTTGAGAGATCTCACATTAGGAGTCAATGCAGCAAAAAGGCCAAATAATGTCAACTAGCTAGCATGGATTCCTCTCCTCACAATGCTGATGATTCAGCGCCACATCCGAAGACCCTCAATGTCTCATGTTGCTTATTTAAAATAACAACCTTCGAAGACCAATGACCATGACACACCTTCACAAGAAAGGGACTGTAATTATGGAACCCTGGAAGTGCCATTTAAACCGAGGCAGTAGGTCAGCTAAGCCCGTCTCCCCAGATGACTCTCCTGGGCTGGATACTGAACTTTAAGCTTTGCATGAGGGAGTGTTTCTAGGGGGTTTCCCATCTGACCTGTGTAAGGAGATTAGAGAGGGTTCAGCTCTGATGGGAGATCCAGTGATCCCTCAATCCCTGAGGGGAGATTCATTAACACGCACACACCAACACCCAAATGAGTGTACTTCCCCATCAGAGAAATAAGCCCTTGCTGGTTTTGGCTTAAGATAAAACCTCATGTTGAACTGGGTGTCGTGAACTTTGATAATTCACACTTAATGTTCTATTTGAATTATTAGTCAACTTACCTCCTGGGTAGATAGAACAACTTAGGGTGCTTCTACGTTTCTTTAGCACTTTTACCTCTAATCAACCAGCAGCATAGCTGTAATGGTGTAGCACAGCTCCCAAAATGGACACCTGGCTACGTGCAAAATAAAGAAAGTTGCTGACAAGCACAAATTGTGAATGGGGTATGAAGAAAAGAAAAAGAAAAGAAAAGCAAAAAAAAAGATCACAGACGAGAAAAAGGTGTCATGTTCTCTTTGCCCCAAAGGTGAACAAGCAGTACACATGAACAGTCAAAAGAATCAACTCAAAAAACAGCCAACAGCTATATGTCAGGTTGGGAAATACGATGGCCTACGGGGTGTGTGTGTATGGACAACATGGGGACCATGCAGTGACCAGCCCATGGACAGAAATTTGTGGGACACACCTCTCCGCTGTTGTTTGGCAAAGCAGACTCCTCTCCCTTCACCTCCCTTGACACAATCAGCAGAAACTCTGACTGGTGGGCCCGCCCGTAACCTATACTGACAAGCTGCAACAACCAATCAGAGCACAGAAGGGATGCCCGGATCATGTATGCAGACATTCAGAAAGATGTGATTTGCTGTTTGGCTTTTTATTTTTATTTTTTTTTCATTTCCAATATTGAGGATTGGATTTTCTGGTCAATGTGAGCATAGCGGGATGGGTGAAGCACATGAAAGGAGGATTGCTGCTGTGACTCTGTGGGAAGAGCTTTACCTGCTCAAACTTCCAGCCGTCAGACATGGTGGACACCATCTGTGTCAGCTCCTCTTCCTGGCACTGCAGGACCCGGTAGACATGCTTCACCGGAGCCTGGGAGGAGGAGGGAGGGAGGGATGGGAGGTAAGAGGGATGAAAAGCAGAGGATAAAATAATGTTAAATTTCATGAGAAACCTACACAAGTAGATTGCCACTGGAAGAACTGTACACACCTGTGATATTTTGCAGTCACGTTCCCTGATCTTGTCCTTGATGAGTTTTATTAATGATGTGATGTTGTAGAATTCTGCTTCTTCTAGCACACCTAAAAACAAAGAATCAAGCCTTTCAAGCTGAGCTCGTCTGTGCCTGCTAAAGATCAGGCTTGGCTGAACACCATGGCGTCCATATTCATCTCATATTCCACCGAGAATATTACCTTCCTCTGCCAAGTCCTTGTTGAGCACCAGTTTACCATGCCTCAAGTAGTTGAGCACTGGCCCAAAGTATGTGGGGTCTCTGTCTATGAGATAAGCACCAGTTTCATCCTGAAAAGCAGAGAAAAAGCAGGATAATATTAATATAACTCCTAACTATATATAGACAGATGAGGCAAGTTTGAATTTAGGCTAAGACAATTAATAGGCTTGGCCTATACCTTTATCAAACAAAATGTACAAAAACCAAACCGAGCATGTGAATAAAACCGGAAGGCATATGAATTATGAGGCCAGCCCCTGTGGTGATAACCTCTACATGGGCTGAGAAGACATGCACACACACAGCCACACCATGGCTTTGGAATATGGTTTCCCTATCCCCACAGGCCTTGGGTTTGATCCTCATTCCTTCACAACCACTGGGTATTCCCCTATTTCTGCAAGTACTGTGATTAGAACGTCTTTGTCTCGTGGGGGGAAAAGGAGGTTGAAACAATTAGAGCAGAACAGAAAGAGATTTGGAACAGCAGGCTGAATCCACCGAGGGGACCAGGAGGAAGCACTGCTACCTTCGCTTACAACGGACAATTAGCCCAGTCTGCTCCACGTTACAGAGTTAGCCTAGCCCACGTGTCAAACAACTTCAGTTAACACCAATCCACAAGAAAAAAAAATTGTCTTGAACTAAAGACTAAGATCAAAGTCGTTTCATGTGATGTCTGGAGGGCTATGTGTGGATCATATTTATCCACAGGCACATTTTGTGCAATCCACAAATGCAACGGGACGTGCAGTTTATCATATGGCTTCAGGAGCAATCTAGACAAATTAAGAGCCCCACTGTTCATTGCAGCTTCCCCAGCATTATTTACACAAGAACACAAGCATTATTTTCATACTTTCCAGGCCATGACCACAATAAAACACGCAGCCAAGTTTTCACTGACAAACAGAAGTGCACATTCATAGCTAGCTAGCTCCCAATCACAAGTCCAGGGACTGATGGGCCTCCAACTCGGAAGCCATTAATCTTTCCAATAATGAGAAAAGGTCCCAGTGCATTTTCTTTTGTAATGAATCTCTGAACCCTCTTGGCTGTCTGACCTCCTTTCCACGGCAAAAATACCCAACATGAACCCAATGGAGTTCTATTCTAGTCTTATTGCCATGTGGAAGTTCCTTACATTTCTGCAGTCATTGAAGTTTAACCACCAAGTACAGGTGGAACTACGACAAGGTCACCGCTAAGCAGTTCACTCCATCAAACCAAAGTCTACATACTGCTTAATTTGGCTGCTACCGTCTGCTTTTTCCGACTTTAACTTGAAAAATACAATTCATTCATTCATTCATGTTCCAACTAACACGTTTACTGTATTTCTACAAGCATGAACAATTAAGTTAAGAAAAGCAAATTCTATTAAAATAATTCAATATCCCGATTTGATGTGGCATCACAAACATTTAGTCACAGAGTGATGATTTCCGATTGGCAGTTTCTCCTCTAACTCTGCCGACCACTAGTCAACTTTTCAATAGTTTTGGTTTCAACGGAGAGTTTTAGTGTCCCATGATTTTCTAAATGCTGTTTCAGAGGCTTTTGCACCCCAACAAGTATACAATTCTGGGATAAACATTGAAAGCTTGTAATTTCTTGGGGCATAAAAATGGCAAATTTAAAGAAATCAACACAAAATATCTGCAGCTTCAATACAAAAATACTGTCCTTCGAAAACCCATACCGGTCAAATCCTTATGTAAACATGTAGCCTAAATGTGCACTGAACATTTCTCTAAGCTTTAGAGCTGACATGCTGTGCTGAGGAGAACATTGCTAGACCGCCCTTGGTTCACTGGAGCTGGTCCTCTGGGTGTACGTGGAGCTATTGGGGAGTCTCCCCACTTGGGGTGACTATGACCCAGTTTAGAGAGTGTTGGTTATAGGGGCACTGGCTTGTGATTGATGTGGACCCAAATACACAAAGGGGACAGTGTTTTAATTAAAAACAAGAGGCAGTGTCTCTGGGGGCCCAGGCTGCAGAGCACTGGGGAGCACTAGGCAACAAACAGAGGGGTGGGGACAGTGAGCGTGAGTGAGGGAATAGGACTACCGAGATACAGCAAGGCAGGGAAGGAGACAGCAGGCTCTGAGAATGAGAAAGGCTGAAGAATTGAAGAGGAAAGTTATTGAATTACGTAAACACAACTATGATAACACACTGTCTCTAAGTAACAGTATGATTATGAAGGGCGAGACCGATAGTGGTCCTGTTATTGTGGTGGGTGGGCATTAAGATTGTATTGGCTAAACTCAAAGACTATTGAATGACTTGGGCCGCTTGAGATCTGACCATGAACACTGCATTTTATGAGTTTACGTGCACGTCCACACTTACAAATGCCTCTTATGCTCATCTTGTGAGTGTATTAGTCAAAGCTGTGTACACATTTAACCCCGCCCTCCAACCACCACCACATACACTCATCCACTTTACATTGCTCCTATTGTGGATTACTGCTGGAGATTATGTAGACTGAATTTTGATCACATTTTCCCAATCTGGTTCAGATGATCCAACAGCAGTGTGAGCGAAATCCCTCTTTTGTGTGTCCAGACCTAAATAAAACAAAATCCTATGAAACGCAGCAGCATACAATAACCACCAAATCAGGCCAGTTCAGGGAAGCACAGACGTGCAACCTTGTGTTATATGCTCCTCATTACAAATCCCCACGTACATGATAACTGGCGAATCTCAAATTTTGACTGTGGATCAAAGTACGGCCTAATCATTACTAGATTCCAAGACTTGAGATAACTGTAGACTGAGGATGAACGTAAACAAAGTCCAATTAGAAGGGTGGGCTTTCAGAGAGGAAAGCTTCTGTATAATCTCATCGTTCTTCTCCTACACACACACACACAATACATATCCTCCCACAGGAAATACCACAGTGGCCCACCCTTCAAGAACATGGACACATGAACGTTGCAAGTCCATCCTATTATCAACAAATGGATGGATGTTGACTTCTGACTACCGTAAAGGGCGTACATAAATGTTTTTACATTCACGGTTTCATTCTTAGCAGAGGGCGGAAGTAGCTCTCGCCTACTAAAGCCACAAAACAAGTAGGCTGGCTTAAATGTATTCACTGCTAAATTTCATTTAGCCTCGCTAATAATAGGCTGGCATGAAACGAGGCCTAATTGTTTCCCACCATAAATTTCAACTGCACACGAGACAAAAACACCATTTATACTGTCATGTGAAACCGTTCCAAATAGTGTGCTCAGGCCAAGGATAAAAAGAGCCTTATTAATGCTGGCCACCTTCACTTCAGCTGAGCTAGAATATAAGCACCCTGCGGAAACAGGGCTGAAAGATGTTGCAGTAGATCTTCAGAGTCACATGACTGTAGCTACTTAGTCTAGCCAAGTGGAAGTCTGATCCTTGTAGAGTAGGAGCCGAAGTCCCTCTGGAGTACAAGTAGTAATGGCATAGTCAAATCGGCCTTCATCCTCTAAATAATACACACATCACATCAAGGCTGCATTACAGGGAAATTCATATTTCAAAATATTTAACACTGTCATTTTAGTGCAGGTTTGAACATTTTCTGAGCACACATGATTTTGCAAGGCAACGCCACAAAGTGCATTTAGCTGAAAGATTTATGACAGAGGAATGTTTCAGGCACTAAATGGACAACTCCTTTTAGAAGACTCCTAAAAGCTTCCCTGTCATAATGAGAGGCAGTTAAGAGTTTCACGGCTAGGCTGGCCAGCAGGAAATCACTGGCACCCAGAGCTTTCTCTAGGTGGAGAGCAGCAATGTGAATCAGAGGCTTAATGTAAAATATTTACTCTGCTTAAAACTCAGTCATCAAGGAGGCCCAAGTTCAAGCTGGAGACATTTTGGTTCATTGCAACACAAGGCTAGGATCAATCTTACGTGTCCGGCTTTTATGAATGAAGTGGCCTTGGGCTGGTATGGGTAACCGGCTGGAGCGGTCTTGAGTGGCACCTGATTTGCCGACGGCACTCTGCAGTGTTGCGTTGAGCAGTGACTGTGTGGAGGCAGCGCAGGAGGAGATGATATCACCGTTAAATATTTACGTTGCCTCCCACGGTGTGCTCAGGCATGACATACAATGTGAACACAGCATTAAATGCGGCCATATTTCTTACACGCGGCACAGAGAGAACTCTCTCAGCCAGCAAATGGAGATGAATGTGAAAAGAATCAGATGTGAAAGGAACAAGAATCTTGTGTGATGGAATGCTTGAAAAATTGATGCCGCTCTCAAAACCAGAAAGCTGGATCTCCACTTGACTAGTCCCGAGTTGTGAGAGAGGAGTAGTCCGCCATTTCTCCTTCAAAAAGGATTGATCTCAGCATCTCTCAGCATCTCTCAGCTTGTTGACTGGACTATTGACAATTTTTTGACAACTATATCTGTTTAAAGACACTTGTGACATGAATTAGTCAATAGAGGCTAACAAACTACTTCATCAGCATTTCAGACTGACAACAATATCACACTAATGTGATAGTATAGAGGGGCATTTGTCAACTTTGAGATAGACAATTAAAAAAAAACTAAAGAAAACTAAAAAAAGATACTTGTATAGATAAAATTGTCTGTCCGCTGTGGTGACTGGCTGTGCATGTGAGTGCACTTCCTCCACTTCCTCCCTGGTCCACCCCAATGTGCAAAACAGGTTCCAGTCAACAACATGAATAATGCAGTGCTCCTCAAGAGTCCAACTGAAGCACGTCAGCCTGCATGACTGAGAACTGAACCACTCGTTTCCTTGGCTGGGAAACACAACACTGCATTCGCCAAAAACAGAGCACTTCAGTTAGCCATCAATCTTCTGAGCTTCCTGTTCATGTGCAGGGTTGTGTGAGGGGAAGGAAAAACAGGCCTTCTTAGCTGTCATTCGTGTGTGAGATGAAATCATGTAAACATATATAGATTAACTGCAAGTAGGGAGTAAAACGATACCTTGTTCTATAACAAGAGCTACCTCAACAATATGCACTTTAAGACAGGGGAGTGAGATAGCTGGGCTGAGATAGCTGATCATGGCTGGGTAAATTGACACAAAAAACAAGATGATTATTCAGAGATTAAGAGATTTGCATGAAAATACGAGTATGAGGGGGGTAGAGGTGTAGATTAAAATGTGTAAATGGGCAAAAACAATGAATAATAATGGACCACAGAAAAGGAGGGAGCAAAACATGGCACAATGCATTATACAGACACTATTACATGGATACTTGACTGTGCTGGGAGGACTTCGGCCTAAAGCACAGTGCTGTTAGTGGCAGATGGACAAACAGAGAGGTGCCTGATTCTCACCCAATGGAGCCATTCAGGGAGATGAGTGACATCATCCCTGGGCTCTTGGGTGTCAGCACCTCACCCCACTTGGCAATGACTCGTCCTCATTAGGAGAGGTTCTCCACAGAGCCTGCTTATTGCAGACCAACAAAGCGAGTGACAGACTAACCCCCCCCCCCCCCCCCCATCCCAAGACAAAAAAAAAGCACGGATAATAGGTTAGTTTTATCTATAGGTTATTTGATAAGTTTACAAGAAAAAACAAACTCTTGCATGTGAACATTGTACAGGGCGGATTACTTTGTTATCACTTAGCTGACGTTTGACACATTGACGAGTGCAACGCAATGCAGTGGCCGTGATGGGGAAAGTTGTCAACCACGGTGGCAAGTTGCTGTTTTCACTAGAAAAGCTGTGGATAAAATACTAGACTACTAAAGTTAGATAATTCCATTGAGCGAACATATTGGTAATTTACTTTGGTCATTGCAGGACTAGGTATAGTCACTTTTTAAGCGAGGTGACGTTAGTTATGCGAGCTCCAGCAACATTACACACAATCTAGCAAGCTCGCGTCATGTGGTGTGACTGTCGGAATCTAGCTAGTTTAGCGGGTTAATGCTAGCTAGAGAGCTACACATAATCTAAGCTAAGTAACTAAGACACACAGCACTAGGTTTTACAGAACTGAAAAGGTGACTACGCGATTGAGAAAGAGCAACTGATACCCAACCCGCTCGGTGAACACTAGACCGAGGAAATTCTCTTAAGTTTGACAGAAAATTGGAGATACTTCGCTTCCAACTACCAAGCTAACTAGCTCGACTAGCTTAGCATTTACCTTGTCGGAGTCGAGCTCGGGGTCAGCTTGGCTCAGTCTGTACAGAAATGATTTTGGATCTCGGCACAGCGTCTGTCTTGTTGTTAAAAAATATGTTCCCCCGACGTTCAGGCGAATCCATTTTGATGCCCCGACACTAGATGAAGTATTTGTCTCTGCCGGAGAATGAGCCAAACATCTCCGATTAACGGAGCCGCTTGTTTCGGAGCTGTTTTCTGCCATCCCTCTTCTCCGCCCTCGGCTCTGCCTGTGTGGCTGACAGGAAATATCTCCACGATTCATGCAAAGCAGGGTGCCAGCTCCTCAGCCACTCCTACTCCCACTCCACCAGCAGGGACACACACACTAGCCGAGATTATTCTCCAGAAAAGAGGTCCCTTAATGATGCTTAATCTACTGAGGTTTCAATACTGAGTAATGATTTTAGCTACCGTGGGCCTGCTCAATTAATTTGTAGTTAGTAATGTCATAGCATCTGAAAATGTTATGGAAGTAAAATATGTCTCAGAATGCTGTCCAAGGGAGAGGGTGACATATCATTCATATTTCGTTTTATGTACAGCATTTCAGGATCATTACATAGATAATTTGCTATGAAATATGCTATGTATAAGATCGGAGAGAGCTCATAATTGGTCGTCCATCACACACAGCAAGTCTCTCCTGCCACGTCTCAATTAAAACACTTTTTAAGTAAACTCCATATCACACAAAATAAGACATTCATGATGGGCCGGTACTTTATTTACATGTTGCAGATGTGGAGATGCCATTGTCAGTGAATGCTGCTGCTTTTATTGTGTCATGACTGTGGTTATTAACAGAAGACAGGACACATGGCTTTATTTGTATGCCTAAATCCCTACATGCTTTAATTACTGGACTACCAAGCATTAAGTGGAAAATTCATCATTCAACATCTACTGACCTAGCGCACAAATAATCAGAGAGAGAATGAACAGATTCATTAAATTATCAGAAATATGATTAAATCACTGAGCAAATAGAAAATGTATATGATATAGTAAGAAAAAAGCTGTAAAATATTATAGTTTACAATAATTATTCACATTCAAAGGCTTTACATCTCAATACATACACAACATGGCCCCTGAACATGACTTCAATCCAAATATGATTCATATATTAGAATTTAAATAACACAGAATGAACTAGAGGCAAAACAATAGCCATCAAATAACCTTATACAAGAATAAAAATACAAAAACTGTATCCTAATATCATTGCATTACTTGCTTCAGATTTCAATAATACATCGTCTGTACATCACAGTTCTAGTCAGTTACAAACCAGGTAGAGTATTTCATACACAATGTAACCGACTGCCACCAACTTGATTCGAACAATTTTCTAAGAGAGAAGCAAACACTTTTCTAGAGTGTTTCCTCAACTTTATAGACAGATACAGCAATTTCATCTGTTATTTGGATCAGATAGATATCCTTTAACTGACATCCAACCACATTGAGCCCCTGGCCCCAGGGCCTGAGGTTCCTATTCATCTACTCCAGTCACACACTGCACACACAGACTCAGCTGGAGGAAGAGGACCTTTGGAGAGGACCTTAAGGTAATATGTCAAAATTAAAAGCATTACGATAATATATCTTTCTAAAACAAGAGCACAAGTTAAATCAATCGCTTAATTTCTATTGGGCCAGATGTCAGAAAGAAACAAAACAAACAAAAAAAATGTAGGGGCACTCCCAATGAATGTTGAGAACCCAATGAGGCAGTCCTGCCAACTTGTCCAGGGAACTACAGCTTTACTGTGATTGCTTCCAAGAATGATAGTATGTGTATGTATCTCTCTGTTGATGAAGCTTTTCTGTTCAGCATGGGGTGGTCAGCACATTAGATTTTGTTTTCAATGGGACATACTGAAGATGAGCCAACAAATCCCACCAAAAATAAATTTTAAGTATTCACACTACAAAGAAATAGCCAGTGAATGGTACAGAACAGCCAAATCATCCAATAATAATAGCCATGGTTGCCAATGCAGTCAAAAATACCCACCTTTTAACTTGAATAAACTATATCTCCAGTGCCCTAGGAGAGCGAAGCGGACAAGGCTAAGCTACAAAACTGGCCGTGCAGAAAAGCTAAGCAAGTTATGATTAGGGAGTACAAGCTAGTGGCATGTTCACCCGCCCCCTATTAGCGATATATCCTCAGTAACTGTCTATGGAGAGCTCACACTAACACACAGAGACTGATTCAGACCCATGTCTCTATATAGATCAGCTCTCTGCTCTATAATATCGGGGCCCAAAGTGGATTGCAATAAGCAAGTACCAAGAGACTAGAAAACAACTCAAATACCATGGGAACAAAAGGACTCTGACAATAAAATATATAGGGTTTGAGTTTGGTTAGAGTATGAGACTGAATCAGGTTACAGTATGTGTTGCAACTATGGAGTATATGCACTAGAAGTGGGGCCTGAGTACACCTTGCACATACAATGTAGGATTAGGATATGGTTTATGTAAGATACTGGTATCAGGATAGGCTCTGGTTCACAAAAGCTGGATTGTGTGTTATGGTGTCATAGAAGCAGGAAACCAGTCCTTGCACTTGAGATAGTCTTAGCGGTACCTAAGCCTGTGTTATTCTACAGACAAGCTTGCCCTTCTCTTTCCCCTGCAGAATGTACAAGAAGCAGATGTGCATGGTGGCAGTCTCATCATCCATACATGGAAAAATGCAATAGAAGCCTCACAGAGAGCACAAAGAACAAGCAAAGCAACCCTGAATCCAAAGTTGTATTTTTTCCCATGGTTCTACTCAGGAAAACAAACAAGGTCTAGATGCCAGCGTCTCTAAGAGTTTGTTTACATTGCGGTGATGAAGGGCACTAAAGAGGGTGTTACTCTGCTCAGTGATTGGCCTCAGAGCTAAGAAGGAGGAGTGGCCACAGGAGGAAATGCGTTCCTATAGGCCAGGATTTTGGTGCCTTTGATAGATCTTTCTCCACACTTCATAGATCTTCTTACACCATTTGTCAGCATTTCCGCTGGGGTCCATCAAATAGTATGTTCGATTAGGCTACAAAGATCATAGGGAGAAAAAAATAAATATAGTTACAAACCAGCCAAATATGAGGTGAGGTGCAAGTATCAACATTTTGCAAGAAGAAAATACGCTGGTCACAGCAAGTCATCATTTACCGTGTGAACGAAGAAGGTCTTGAAGTTCTTGGCTTCAGGGCGTAGCTCTAGGGACCAGGGAATCTCCCCTTTCAGGACCTTGTTGACAGGGTCCACATAGTACAGGTGTGGTCCCTCGGTGAGGAGCAGCTGTCTCCTTCGAGCAAACAGGCCCTGAAATGGAGTACCAGACATGTTGAGACATTAGATCACCAATAGAGGGGGCTAGTAGACAAATGAGACTTTCCCCACCAGAGCAGGGAATTCCCCTTAATTTCCCATACTTCCTAGTACACAGAGCAATACCATAAAAAGTGACTGATCTTGAATCAACTTGCCTTTAACCGGATGACCTGGTTACTTTTTCACTTAAAAGCAAAACTATTACAAAACCCAGCTATAGATTAGGCAGCAAACTCTTGACATATGAGATATTTCAGTCCATAACTTGGCTATAAAATTCTGGATTAACAAAGTGAGAATTTTCAAATACATGGGCTGGAATCCACACACCTTTCGTTTATCCACTGGGCCCATTTTCAGGATCAGGTTATTCTCAACAAACTGGTGCCTGTGTAAATAAAAAGTGGCCAATTAATGTGCACACACACGCAAGTTTCATTCGCTTCTACATTTTTAGGACATGAGTGTTAATTCAATCAAAATATGAGTCAACTTGCCAGCACACTACAAGGCATACACACAAACAGGGGCGAGGCATTTGGAGAGGGGCTTACCAGGGGTTTCCAGTGGTCTGTTTGTCCAGCAGTAGCTGTTTCTCCTCTTCCGAGAACTGCAGGTCCAGCTCAAAGGAGTTGTTGTCCAGATCGTGGATGTACTGTTCAATGTTGCTGCTGGATCTCTGGGGGGGGATGGACTCGGGTGCTGACAAGGAGTGTGACGAGCTGGACTGGGCCACCTGCATGCTGCTGAACTGGCTCAGGAGGTCATCGTACTGAGGTCGGAAAGGAAATCAGTAAGACAAGGTGGGTTGATGTTTGGCTGAATAAATATTTGTTTGTACAAGGCTTGGCGGCATCTATGCAATTGAGCAGTGCATCTCAACCCCACCCACTGCCCATATGCCCTATTCTGTGTGCATCATTGGGCAAATGACAAACAAAAAAGACTTGGACATTTATAGTAAAGAGAAGTCCTTACATTTCCATAGCAGTCTTCATCATCCTCAGACATGGCTGGCAGGTAGGGGGTGAGCTTGGGGGGCGTCTGTATGTGTAGGTCACTCCAGGAGATGGTCTCGAAGAAGGGGTGTTGCCTCAGAGGGTCATAACCTCCCATTTCCTCACAACCAATCCGCGTGGAAGGGTCCAGTGACTGAGGTGAATACAGATTATGTTACAGTGCATTCATTCAATCTAGTTCTGACCCCAATATAACCTTAACCCCAGTACACATACATAAATTACCCGTTTCCCCATGGGGATCAATAAAGCCTAGTTGTGTCTCATAAGTATGAAACTATAGCCTATGATAACCTTCTTCATTGTGGTACAAGGAAATTACAGAATGGTTATTGTTAAATTGCCTTATGGCTCTATTGATAAAAACATGACCTACCAAAAGCTGTTCGACAAGATCCTTGGCTTTGGGGAAGAATTTCTCTGGGAATTCATACTCCAGCTTTATTATCTTCTGGAATATTAGGTACTCATTTCTACAACAAAGCAGGTATACAACACAAGAGGAAAAGAGGAGGAAAAAAAAGAGTTATTGAAGCGTACCAAATTAAATGTTAGCTTAAGTAATATTCTTGGGGAAAGTTATCTAAAGCCAAACATTTATTGACCAATTTCCTTTACAAAAGATAATTTTGATGAGGTAAAAAAAAAAAAATAGTCTTCATGAAAGCATACATTTATGACAATCAAGTGAATTGTGAAAACACCATGCCCTCAGTACTTACCCAGCTCTGAACGGTGGTAAACCAGCCACCAGCTGATAGATTATACATCCCAAGGCCCATAGGTCAGAGCTAAGAAGAAAAGGTATAGAAGAAAAAAAAAAAAGAAAAAAAAGGTAAAGACATGTATAGAAAAAAACAACTATATTGATGTAATGTCACCCCCAAGTCAATAATATAAAAATGAAACAATGGCAGATCAGCAACTAAGTGAGTTGCCTTGTGGTCAAATCCCCCCTTACCTCTTGCAGGCGGATTTCTCAGTCAGCAGCTCTGGAGACACGTACTGTGCTGTTCCAACAAAAGAGTTTGCTCTCGCTGCCAAACAATGCAGAAATTTGTAAGGAAACAGAGCAATACTGAATGTATGATACTAAGACACCCATAATACTAAATAAAGACACTGAATACATGTTGAGAAGCACAGGTAGAGTTGTTGATGTACCTTGCTTACTGTCTGATGACAACTGCTTCGCTGTCCCAAAATCTGTTATCTGGATGTGCATCTCTTCACTCAGAAGAATATTCTCTGGTTTTAGATCTCTGCAAAGACAGCAATATGGAGTGTGTTACAGAAAAGAAAGCTGTTTAGTTGGCTGAAATAAAAGTAAATATTTTTAATAAAAACTGCAGACAATAGACAATCTTACCTGTGTATTATCCCCTTATCATGTAAATATTCTAGAGCAGAAACTGTTTCAGCCGAGTAGAATCTAGTACAGGTCTCATCAAATGAACCAATTTTGCGAATGTATTTCAGAAGCTCTCCATTCTTAGCATAGCTAAGACCAAAATCTGAGAGAAGATTGTTAAGGAAAACTGCCAGGACCAGAAACCAATTTTTAAAATTCATGTAAGGGACCTCAGGAGAAAAGAAAAAAAACAAAACACTGTTCATAATGTTGTTAGGGGAAAAAAATCTGAAATGACTACCTTATTACACATGAATACAAGCAACTTTAGCTGCCAAGTTCTAGTACAGAAAACAAAACTGCAACTGGCAATATAGTAATATACCCAATGCCATGACACAATGAACTTTTTTAAGGATACACAACTTCTCATCATCTTGAAACGTAAAGTAGAGCTTGACGAAGAATGGGTGATCTAGATTTGACATCAAATCTCTTTCTCTTTTCACGTACTGGGCTTTGTTCTCCTTCATAATATGCCTCTTCTCCAAAATCTTAACTGGGGGGGAGGATTTCCAGATAAAACAGTAAAAAAGCTCAAAGCACTTTCAACAACTTTTACAGCTTGAAATTACAGTGCACTGCATTGCAACATGTATTCACCAAGTGCTAATGCATTGCTACTTACTTGCATACTCTTTCCCCGTTGACTGTTCTCTTGCCAGGACAACCTTAGAAAACAGGCAAGCAGAATACACCACATGTCATTGCTATATCAGAGACTTGAGAGCATATCTAGTGACTCTTAAGCTCGTTCTCATCAATTCACCTCAAATGAACTGAAGATGAGTCACTGAAGTATCTTGACCACAAGAATGCTAGCATGTAGCAACATCTATCCAGGGATAATTCATAAGCTAAATGGAATGCAGGCTACATACGGTGGAGAAGGAGCCCTCTCCCAGTATCTTGCCGAATTTGAAGTCCTCTGGCCTCTTCTTGCGCGGCTGAGGGGCCTGGATGGCCGGCTGCGTCCGGAGCTCTGAACCCTGGCTGGCAGGCTTTCCCGTGGCACGGGCCTCTGAGGCTGGGCCCTCCATGCTGGGACAGTGGCTGCTACTTGCGCCTGGGATAGCAAGTGGCGAGCAGGAGTCGGGGTGATTTCTTACCATTGATGGATGTGGGCAGGAACAGATGACAACACTGGATTGAATGGGCACAACATCATACTGGAACAGGAAGAGAGGAGAGGGTGTAGTTAGATAATGTCACTCAGCAGGATGATGCAGTTGGAGTGCTTGTCAAAAAAACAATATAGCTCAAGTCATGTTGCCATTGCAATACTCGGCAGAAGATTCTGGAATCTTGTGCATCCTCATCAAAAACTGTCTAACAGCACTTAAAGGGGAGAACAAAGCAGTAATCAAACCAATCCTAGAATATCCTTGCATGCCTGAGATAAATGGAGAGCATAAGAAAAATATATCTTGTGCAAGACTACAAAACTGACACCAATTTCAAGTCACTGCAGCCAGTATTGTGACCTTAGTGGGATACCTTAAGTTCAATGGACAGTTTAAAGTGGGCTTCATTTGGGAGAGAAGAGCAGAATTGACAAGAGAAGGGTATGGGTCGCCCATTGAAGGTGCTGCTTCGGTGTCTGACTGTCCCACCCTCCAATACTAAAGCTGAAAAAACTAAATTATGTAGCTAGTGTTTTTATGTGACAGTTATGATGAGTGACACCACTTAACTAATCAAACTTATATGTGCGTAATCAAATGGATATAGGAACGCAGACAAACAATATATTTCAAATGGTGCATCAAGATCTAAAGATGTGAAACACACCGCAGGTTAGCATGTTTACTGTCAAATTATTAGTGCACGTCCTAACGTTACTTACTGCACCTTCTTTGCTACATCTGCGAATTTTGGCAAATAATGTTAAGCAGTCATTCAATGCTAAGGTCGCATTATTGGCTAATGGCACTTAGCTTACAACCCAGTTAATGCTAGCTCAATTGGCCTGGCCTCTTTTCATTCAAATCCAAGGTGTGGCCATTTAGCTGCCTTATCCAGACATGATTGTATGATAGCTAACTGGCCATATGGTTGCCGGTCTATTTAATTAGTATTGGCAGACTACGTAATGGTTGTTTTAAAACTTAAGCTAACATTAACGTAATCGTGAGTACTCGAGTAACAGTGGGCCTGTGCAAACTTTCTTTGCTAACTAGAAACGTTTGCTAGCAAGCTAACGTTAGCTACTGCTGCCTTGTCAAATAATGCCGGCCATCATTGACAGTGAGTTAAAAACTTAACAGCGAAGCCAATTAGCTAGCTGGCCAGGTAAAAAGCTGACAAACAATCTGACATTTGAACGTCAGTTAATCGTATCTAACCTACGGGTAATAACGTTAGAAGCTAAACTGAAAAGCTATTAAGGTGGCAAACGAACTATCCAACATTAACCCTAATTAGTTAACGTTGTGTAGCACGCAATACAGTTAGCTCACAAGCGAGCATCGTTAGAAAGCGCGAACCTGGCTAGCTAACGTACAACGTTAACGTCAGCTAGCGTTAGCCAACAGTTACTGGCCAACACGAATCGTTGAGGGAAACTGGTCAGACATCCTATAAAATATCGTAGCAGTGACAAATGTTATACCGGCACTACACAACTCGAAAAACTTGTAATACCGAATGAGGCCAGGTGCTCAATAAACGAGATTAACGTAACATTAGCTGCTATGTTAGCTAGCTAACGTTGTTAGCAAGTCATAACGTTAGACAATCTTCTGTGGCTAGCATCGCTGTTCAAGTGAAGGCCCAACGTAACAATTTCTTGTCAAACAGCCGCCACGCTGTATATCTTAAGCGCCGGCTTCGAGCTGTTGTTCGTATTAAAGTTCCAATACTTACCAATTGACTTGTGGCTCTTGCCATGGAAGTTTTCCGCGAGTATTTATTTGGAACAAAATAATTACAGAACCTCCAGTAATGGCTGCCTCTGCGCCTTCATTTTCGAGCTGTGACGTCGTTCCACAACAATGTTACCGCAAAGACAGGAGAGGATAGTCCCCCCCTGTATCCGCCCCCTCGCCACATTTACAACCTCACTGAACTTCATTTTATTGATATGGAGTCAGATGGCAACAGTTGCTGCTAATCAAATAGAGCAGTAGACGTGGCTTACCCACTCTCTGTCTTGTGCCCGTCTCCTGTTTGTGTTTTTGATCGAATAATGCTCTACTGCTCGTTTCTGCCCCGGCCATACATTTTATAAAACTTCTGCTGCCAGCATGAATTCATACACCATACTGATGCAATTATATGTTTACGCCAAATGCACTAATTTGCTTTCACTGGTCAGCTCATGAGCCATCGTAATATTCATCAAACCAACCATATCCAACAACAGAACAGAAGCTGAGACAACAACACTATTTCCCAATTTGTCCCAGTAAAATTTAATGAATAAAATAAAATCTTAATATTTATTTTGTCTGTGCTGACATACATAGAAAAACCATTTAGTCACACTTTTGTTTGATACTTTATCAAAACTGGACAGTTAAATAGCCTTCAGTTTCTGTATAAATCCTGTGTTACAAAAAGTGTAAATTAGTTTTGCCACTCCTTGATCCATATTCACAATATACTTTAGTGTCATGGCTTTGATGGATTCTCTTCTTCATCACTTGATACTTTTCTTGATTCATCGCGGGTTTCTGTTTTCTCGTCTTCCGCTTCATCTTCGTTATCATCCGAGACATCAGCTTCCTCACTAGAATCATCCTCATCTTCAGTGGCACTAAAAATTGAACTCAGAGTTAAATGATATAACATACAATCAGATTAGCTCTATCTGCAAATAGAAACAGTGGGCCTGAGGGACTTCCTCACTTTGATAGCAGTCACATCAGCTATATCAAAAGTCTTACCATCGGGGTCTGTTGAGATTCATACATTCTCTTCCAGAGTCGACATCAAATGGATCTGCAAACAAGATAGATTAACTTGCATCAAAAGAAAATTGCCTTAACAGTAGAGGTCGCAACCTCAGCAATACAATATATCCCTCACAGAGAATGGGGTAATAGTCCAGAGATGTAAGAAGCTCCTGCCTACTCAATGCAACAGGTGTTAATATCCATGTGTAACATTTCTGGAGAAAGTTGCCAAGAATTCTGGGTGTGACATCACATTTCATAGCTAGTTTTATCTTTTGGATGAATTAACTCTGAATAATAAACAATTCATAGGACTTGTATTTGTGCGTCTCAAAATGAGCTATGTTCTAACGATCTTCATATCCCAAAAAGGAAAACAAGTGGTAAAATGAATAATCTGAGATTTTCATTTTACCAAACTCCTCCTCCTCTGGAACAGCACTGAGATACTCCTTCTCTACAGAGAGCAGCTCTTCCTCTGACTGGCATGATGCATAGCGCTCCAGTAGAAATTTATTGAGTTCCAAGAATACTCTTCCCCACTTGAATTTATTGAGCAGGATCACTGCCAGGTCCTCAAAACCTGCAAAATCAGATTTCATGGATTTTAACTGCCATAATTTAGCAGGATTTACCAAAATCACTTATTAAAATAACACCACATATTGTTAAGTAACTACAACAAACACATATCAGCTCAAGTCTTACCTACAATGCAGAAGGTGGCAGCAAAAGCTTCAACACAGGATAACTTGCAAGGCTTGCCGTAATTGACTGGGTTTGCAGCTACAAGGTAGGGCAGTAATCTAGGATGAGAGCCGACCATCTTATTGAAGGGAGTCTCCTCAAGTTTGGCCCAGGAACAATCAATGACTGCCAGTCCATTCTGGGCCACAATCTCTCTGTGCATAAAAGGGCCACATATCAGCGATTTAGCCACAAATTATTTCATTCCAATTTGTCACATCAGACACACACAAACCCACTGGGTACTTTCAGGATACAACTAATTGGCTAGGCATTACTACCTGACACTCTTTATGCCTGAATGACAAACCTATAAGTTCTTACCATTATACAGTCTACTGTAAATGGAGACACCCCAATGTGCTAAAAAATACATGGTCTTATATATCATGATTATTTATTACAATAATAAACAACAAATACGTTCTTTGCAGGCTAGTAATGACTTGAATGGGTGCAGTATGGAAGTGGGTAACTCACAACACACCTGTCTGCTGGCGTTACATACTTTGTGCCCATAGGACTCAGTATGAGGCCATTAAATCTCTGGTTAAGACGCAGGCTGCGTACAAAGCCCTTGCGTACCAACTTTCTTCCAGTACAACGTTTAGGATCACAATGTCTTAGATCCCACATGGCAAGTGGGCAAGGTAGTTTCACCTGAAGAGCTTCTGCTCCCTCCTCTGGGTGAAGACTTGCTGAAAAACATAGTGGACAAAGTGAACGTGGATAACTGTAACAACCTACACAGCATAATGTAAACACATACACACATCATGTACTCTGCTTTTGTTTGATAATAATAATAGCAAAAGCATAATTTTGTATTAACAACAGTGATGTCAGCTTTACCTTCTAATGCAGTATGGACTTCTTCTGTGAAAGTCTCTAAAGATTTCCCCTTCATTTTGTGCCGTCTATCTTTTCCCTTGTTCTCAGGACGCATAGATTTGCCCTGTTTCTTTGGTCCCATGTTGTACCCAGTGGATAGCTAGACAACTAGATTGCAGCTTGCATTAAAACTAACCATCAGCTGTTTAAAATGCTGCCTTCTCTACTTCGCTAACTACACTGACCACCATGTAATAGTGCCACAAACGTAAGTGTGTGAAATTTGTATCTTCTTTATGAAATGTGTAGTGTTTTAGCTATTTAGGTAAATACACTTGGTTTACAAGTTTAAACACTTTACCACCATTTAGCTATTACTGTATCTGTTTCTTCTTATCTCGCACCGATGTTATGCTACATGATCGACTCTAGCACCAGTATCTCAGGGAGCACGCAGTTGGAAGAGTGAACAACGCATGCGCATCATTGATCATGTGATCTATCACCTGACGTGCTTTTTCCTCGAGACGACCAACCGTCAGAGCAGGAGCAGAGCAGGAACTAGCAGAATGTTGGAAACCTAACTGTTGTCTAGGTCAGAGGAACCTAATAACAAATTTTAGTTTACCAAGAATTCAGTCATGCACCGTACGTCTAAAGGGATATGTCATATGTCAAGGCTATGGATGGTCTGTTTTTCTCTTCTCAGTAAGTATTCTGTTTTGTCTTCTGATATGCTGTACTGTGTTGTCTTGGTGTGCATGGGTATTTTTTTTTTTTAGGCTTTGAGTCATGTATAGTCTGTTTTTATGCAGTAACCCATGGATTCGCTGGTAAAATGAAGATTGTCGAGGAGCCAAACACATTCGGGTAGGTCAAAAGTCATGATATGACTGCATCAGTGGACCTTGTTCTTTTGTCCCATTTTATTCTAAGTAGTTTCCCTTCTGTTAAGGCTGAACAATCCTATTCTGGCTCAAGGAAGCAGACTACAGCCTAAAGCGACTCCATCTCCAGTGTCTGGTAAAATAGTCTGACATTGATTTACACATCTCATTTAATCCAGATTTGTGAACTGTCTACCATAAGGAAATGGCCTTATACCGTAAGAGAAACTTAATGAAAACCTCTGTGTATACCATTGATGAATGACTATGATTATACCCTCCTCAAGGCCCAACACACCTCCATCAGTTGGCTGGAAAGTGCTTTAGTTTCATAGAGTCAACGTAAGTATTTTACATCAGCTACTTAGGTAGCGACTACACATAATTTATATTATATTACATACATAAGATTTCCCTTTTTTACTATATTTTTATTTCCAAAGTGCTCTTACTGTAAATATTGTGTTGTTTTTTATATAGAGCTCTTACTGTAATATTGTAAATATTGTGTTGGTTTTTTATTGTAAATAGTGTGAACCTGTTATTTTGTTCTTTGCACATTTCTGTTGAGCATTGCCACTTTTTACATTTCACTGCACACCCCTGTGTGTGTATGTGACAAATAAACTTCTTGAATCTTGAATCTTGAATCTTGAATCATGTATCATGTAAGCACTACATGTATGATTCCCCGCCCCCCCCCAATCTTTATTTCACTTGTAATTGTATGTTTTTGGCTGCTGATTGTAGAATTACATTATTGCATGTTGCATTAGTATAAATGGAAAAATTGACCTAAAAGGGTGGTCGTGACTGGTCATTTTGCAGGTATAAATATGAATTCTGTCCATTTCACAACATCACTCAGCATGAGCAGTCATTCAGGTGGAATGCCTACAGTGGGATACTGGGGTAAGTGGCTTCTACACAGCAACAGTAGCAGATATTAGCAAGATATTGCAAATATGAATGTGTGAATGACTGCCAGTATTCAATAATCATATTGAAAGATCAGCTTCTTCTGTGTTCCCAACTCCCAACAGGATCTGGCAGGAGTGGGAAATAGCAAACAACACGTTCACAGGCATGTGGATGAGAGAAGGGGATGCATGTGGAAGTAGAAATAGGCAAACCAAGGTTGGTGACATTTTGAAAATTGAAATACATTTGGGTATTGGATAGGATTTAGAAGTTCCCGCTGGCTTACATGGGACAATGTCTGTATTTCTCAAGTATAAGACCCATACATTATAAAGCGACTTTAGGCCTTTGGGGTATATTGAATGAATCTCTACACAGCAAAATCGCCTAGTGTTAATTTAATACTTCATTAATACTTTGATAGTTTTGAACACCCGCCTCTGAGCCATAGCAACTCTGAATGGGAAAACAACTCTCCAATCAACACGTGTCACTGAAAAATCAACATTCATTAATCCTGGAAAATGTGCTGTGTTTTTTCTTGTCATGTTTCTGTAGGTTATTCTCACCTGTGGTACAAACAGCAAGCTTGCTCAAGTGTCAGAGCCCAGTACTTGTGTGTACTCTCTAACCTTTGAGACCCCACTTGTTTGCCATCCACACTCCCTTTTAGGTAAGACAGTAGATTATCTTGTGTGACAAACCAGCCCTGGTAATAATTGCTTTCTGATCATTTTTTTATGCTCTCTTCAAGTGTACCCAACTCTGGGTGAAAAGCTCCAACAGGAATGGGATGAAGCTGAGCAGGCTCGCTATGAAGGTCTTATTACTGAGCAGGTAAGCAGCAGTTTGGCCTTGAGATAAGAAGTGTGGAAGGTCACTGGCTTGATCCCTGCCACTGACAGAAAGCCTGTATTCAAGTTGTAAGCTGGTACAATGTGGATGTACACTTGTGTCGAAGTGGTTTAGCTTTCAATTGTGTTGAAAGCTATGTGCGTTTATTTATATGTCCAAGCTCAGTTATATTCTAAACCATCTCAGAATTAACCTTTTTTTAGGATTAATAAACTATTGACCCTTTATATTTTAGGGATTAAGATGATGCAACTTGCCGACTAACACGCACTCACTTTAACTTTGCTGCAGGGGTACAATAATCTTTTGAGGGATATTTTTGAGGATGCTGGTTTCCTGAAGAGCCACAAGGTGAAGGTGAAGCCGGATGTTACAGCCCATTCAAAAACACACGACTCTTTACAGAAATGCACTGAGGTGTGTATATTTATAATAAAGCCGCAATTACTTGTCCAAATGATAGCTGTGCAATAAAACTACAATACTATTTTAAATTAGAGTAACAGTAATTCACAGTAAAGTATTCACTTACTGTTTTTTTTGTACAGGACTTCCACAGACAGAGGGAAGAGATTAAGAGACTGCGCGCTCTCCTCACGCAACACAACGTTCCTTTTGAATCAACCACAAGTGAGTAAACTTGACTAAGCTATATGGCTTTACTCAATCAAGTCAACCCTCAGTCACGTTTCAACATTATAATAATACTGTAATATTCTTTGTATGTCACAGATGAAGTAAAGCATCCAGTCAGTGTGACAGTTCAGGATCGACACCTAAGGGGAGACAACGGCCTGATCGCAGATCTACAGTGAAAACTATATCCTGTCATCTCCCAGGGTTGCTACACTTTTCCCAGCATTCCAAGATTTTGGTTGGTGTTCAGTTTGAGGTACGCTGACTGTGGCTGGACAATGTGACTATTGCCAATGATGTCAGCTATAGCACTATAGCTGACATCATTATAAACAATATCTCACTAAGAAATGACAGTAAGTCAACAATTTTAAAAATGTAAGTCATTCGTGGATCAGGAATGAGCAATCCGTTTCAGACTTTTCCAGACTGTTTGTCCAATTCCAAAACTTTTCCTGTATAGGAAGACCCCCAAACAGCTTTCTCCAGAAATGTCTTCAGATCAGATGACCATGTTACATGATCAAAGACTGTAAATATGACATCATGTTGGGCAATAAATACATATTGTGCTCTTAATTCAAGACAATGGGTCAGTACTCGTAAGAACTCTTTCTTTATTTGTAGAAAGTCCCATCTTCTCAGTCATCACTGCCCAAGCTAGGTCTGCATGATATTAGGAGTCTCCTTGGTCTGCTGGCTTAGTAATGACTAACAGGCAGGCCTTTGGTGGCGACATGGGCTGTGGTTGGTTTTTGCTTAAGTTGTCAGGGTAAAACACATTAATCATAATTATGAGTTGATGAGTTGACAGATCATGGGCCTTGACACGCAATTGTGTACTTCCTAACTACACAAAGAATTACAAATGTTCCAGAGGCTTGTATTTCCAGTGGACTCTCACCTTTATGTATTGTCTTTGGCAATGTACACTTTGAGTTTGCTCTGCCTCTTCATGTCTGTTCAGACTGGCAAAAGTGGATGTTGTCTTTTGAATGCTTTGTATTGTGAGTTCCGCAGGAAAAAGGTCATGAAGTCAAATCAGTTCTCGATCTCTTCGCCCCAGGTGAAATTTGTACAATGACCCAACTACAGAAATTCCCTGGTCGACAAATGGAGTAATCCATTTGAGCAAGTTTTGCACTAAATTAACTCGTACAAAATGGTCACTTCAGAGTTCGTAGAGTTCAGAACAATGCATATTTATAACACCGATATGATGCTACAGATGCACACATGAAATAAGCAAGTAGCAAGATATTGCAAATATGAATGATATATGGTGTGAATGATATGAAAAATATATATATAAATGTCTTAGCTGTCATTTCAATGTGACTTATTTCATCATGTGTTAAGTGACAGGTCTGGATGCACAAAAATCTGATATTTCTCACATTGCTATTGGATCTTCATAACCAGCGCTGGAAATGGTTATACCTAAATTGTGATTGGAATTCGGCATAAACTGGTCGCTATCCAGCAGCAATGGACATGTGAGCAATGTAGAGACATGGAGAAGACAAAGTAATGTAGACAGATATAAACAAACACAGGTGTGGGAGAAGCTTAACGGGCATTTTCAGGTGATTTCATAAAATCCAATATGTTTTCCAATGAATCCATCTAGGCTAAATCACATTACTTATGATTAGATCCCCAAAATCCCATTTGTGTAATAAGTGTAATCGTAGCCTGGGACCAGAGTACCATCTAGTCGGCTGATCAACGAAGAGGGTGCAGTCCATTTCTGGTACACTTGACAACTTCCTGTCAGGGTTCCCACACTCACTCGGGCATCAAATGCGATGACTTTTAGGGTCATGTTTTACGCATTATCTTGTCAAGATGCCCTGGTGGAATCCTTCATTTTAAAACTGTTGCTTTATCTACACAAATCTCCATCACAGGGTTTTCCTCAGGATGTGAAGTGTTGAGCCTAAGACGGAGAGAGCTGAGGCATATTGACGAATTTGGCTTCTATATTGTAAATTTGTTGTTTTCAAGGACACCCATTCATTTAAAAAAAAAAAAAAAAGGCCTGTGGGAATGTTTCCTATGGTGGCGGTGGGTCAGGTAAGCAGCTGGATGACTTCTCTGGCTCTGTGCGCCCTCTGCTGGGCATCTGTGTCCCCTGGCCCTTCTCCCAACTCTTTCACCAGGGCTAGAGCCTTTTGCACTGTGGTGTCCCGGGCCGCCCCACGAAGCCCTTCCATGTACAACAGGAGCACAGAGAAGTTCTCATCAGGAACCTGAGGAGACAACAACAATATAAATGCCTCCATATTTTGTGATTGTATGTCTTACCTGTACGGAAGAGAAATGGAGAGTATCCTATAAGATGGGCAGGAAAGTTAATTTCATGATCTACTACTGTGAGTTGATTCAAATAAGGGCTGTTAGTTTTCTTTCTCAATATCGATATGCACAGTGAGTGTTTTTCAGGTCTGTAATCATTGTCGTGTTGTAAGGCCTCGAAGGAGTGAGCATCTCTCTCTATACGCAATACGCTTCCGTTCAGCTCAGCTTTATTCACAAAACACTAAATTTCACTAAAAAACTCAAACATGAATGTTTACAAAGTGACGTGACAATGTGGTTGGAGGTTAACCGTTGTAACTGTTGGTGGTCAACCAATCACACAGGAAGCTTGTTCTTTGACAGACAGTGGTGGGTCCAAGTTTGACTGAAACGCCTAGATGTGAATTTGTGGCTCGATTTATGATGAAACATTGTCATGTTACCTTCTCAGAATGGAACATGTGCTGCAGGAGCCACGTCTGTCTGGTCTTCTGGAACCTCCACTCTTTACGGTTCTCAGCCCAGCTGCAAAGATAAAACCGGTGCAGACTACTTTAAAAAAACAGCTACTGAATGCATTAGTGCTGTGAAATAATATTCAGTCATCTTAAGTTCCATCAGCAATGGACCAAGAGAATCAAGATGGCTGCCTCCTGGATTGAACCCCTTTTTGGCCCTTTTGGTTCATACCAGGCGTCTGTGGCTGTGATCCTTGTAAATGGTTCTGGATTTATGTCAGATAAATGCTCGAAATGTAAATATATCCTGCAATATACACCCAATGTTGGCAGCATCTATTCCTCCCTGGTAAAGAGTGGAGGGTTTGCACCGATGTTATGGAAGGAAGATCAATCCGGAGGCCACCATGTTTATTCACTTGGTCCACATCAATTAAGAGCTACTCTTACCAGGTGAGGTAAACTAAGGCCTGTTTGGGTGCAATGGGCATGGAAACTTCAGGTTTCTCCAGGGTCTTCCCCTCAGCTTTAATTATCTTCTTTTCTTCCTTTTTCAGGATCTTCTTCATCTTTCTCTCCATGGCCCGTTGCTCCTCTGGGCTCAAGTCCTCCTCTCCTTCCATCTCCTCCTTATCCTCCTGATCACATGTCACCTCAGGGTGAGTGGGTGGCTCTGCAATCTGTCAAACAAAGCCAAACAAAGTTGGGTCAAGTTATCTACACCAACATCTACAACTCTATGGGCCAATATCATTGTGCATGCATCATCAAACATCCTTCAGAATACCCACAGTTTGTTTACCACAGGTAAACACACACTAAAACTTCTTATTTGGGTGCATTGCCAGCAAAATCCCATTCCATATGTCAGTATGAGTGTTTTAGTGTTCCCCTACTCAATGCAGGGCCAATTTTCCTATTACTGTTAGATGTACCAAGTTGGATTTCCACTGATTGCAGAACAAATGTTAAGACTTCCTGTTGCATTGCAGTTCGGCGGGGTGTTTCCTGTGTCTGCAACCTGTGAGGTCAGTAACATATCTTCTCTGCGTATCTAAAGTTCATTGTGGTTAGCAACATTACTTTTTTTAGTGCCTGTGCCTGCCTATTTACAGCACACTGGCCCTCTTGCATGCTCCCCCCCCCCCCCACACACACACACTGGCCCTCTTGCATGCTTCCCCCCCCCCACACACACACACACACACACACACACACACACACACACACACACACACACACACACACACACACTCCCAGATTTTCCAATTCTATTTTCAAATGATAAAGAATTTGTAAGAACCTATTCAACAGTTCGTGTCTCTCACCCGTCCATTTTTTCCAAACCATACAGAGGAGCGATTATGAACAGAGGTTCTTTGTGTGACTTTTTATCAAAACAAACTGAGATTTAATATTTATAATAGAATACCTAAACTAAACTATTTTACAGTGAGGGCTAGTTTGAGTGAAGGTAAGAGAGCCGTGGGACTTGGTGGAGGCTTTGGACGGAGAGAACACAAAGTCCCTTTATAGCAGCTCATTTCTGTGCGTTTGCAAGGGTGCAACTGTGTAAAATGTTAAATAAACCCAACAGAGATTTTTTTTTAACAAGTATGACTTCAGTTTGAAAGTTTGTATATTTCTCCTTTTGCTTGCAGAAGCATTGGATGTTCTAAAATTCAGTCTAAATGGAAATATTGCAAGAATAAAAAGTCAGCAGTGTTGGAACGCAGTACTACTTAAAAACTGCATTTGCCTCTCCGTGGAACTTAAACAAGGGACATATGTTCTCTGATTTCTAACGGTCCTTAGCCTGCTTGAAGATGAAAAAAAAAAAAAAAAGGGAGGGGAGGAAAAGATTTTGATCACATGGCCACGAAGTCATTCTGAAAGTATGCTGGCTTGGTATTGCCGATGAAAATAAAAATAGCTTTTCACATTGAGCCGTCGTGTTCATGCAGCAGGCATCATTTTCAGAGCATACAGCTTTGAGTCAGTAAACAGTGCCGGGTTCATAGAAACAAATAGAAGACGGGTGACGAAAGCAAAAATGGTAAGTGGAAACATATGTTTGTCTGAGCAGGCAGTTCCTCAAAAGGGAGCAGACAAAGACAGAGGCAACAGGGGGATGTGGTCATAAAAAACATTTAGTCTTGATAAACTAAACATTTCATCACTTCTATTGAAAGGATATACATCTGTAGAGATTTGTAGATACTACTAGCTGTAAAGATTTGATGTGTGGGGTTGTATTGAGTTAGTTTCGGAAGGAAGTTTATAAAATAAAATGTTGCAAGAACACGTGTCTTCAAAGGAAAACGCGTCACATGAACCACAGGCTAACCAAGCATTGTGTAAAACATGTTTCTAGTAGATGTTTGATAAATGATAACTGAAATGATTTTCACTACTCAAGAAAGGTTCCTATAAACAATATCTCTGTGTCTCATATGACTATATATACATATATATTTGTTCGCTAAGAGTATCTGGTTCACAGAAACAAAACGGATACAGATATTTGATTTATTTTGATATTTGGCTTCTGGTCAGCCCCTGATGAGAGAAAATGAGTGCTTAGAATATGGTGACGCTGTAGTGGAAAGGATTAAATCAGTGGCTCTAAGTGGGTTTTCTCTTTTCATCTCCAGTCAAATCAAACTGAGAATCTGTTCTCCACGGTGATGAGCAGCACACCAGCAATTTCCACCAGCACCAGCTCCCAGGCCCTGGACAACTCCACTTCAGGAGTGCCCCCTACCTTCCCTTTAGACATCATTGCAGCCAATGACCTAACCTCCAGAGCCAACTATGCCTATGCGTTCTTTGCTGGGCTGGGCTTTGTCGCAGCCTGCTTCCTGCTGTACAGCTTCATCCTGACCTACAGAGCCCAGAGACGGCTGGCCTGGCTGGACTGCCTGCTCTGGGCCTTTTGTGGTTTCCAGCTGCTCCTCCTGCTCCTCTCCCTCTCCTCAGTGGCACACAGACCTCGCTACCTAGTCACCACACATTTGGGCTGTGCTGCTCTCTCCTTCACCATCAACACTGCCTCGCTCTGCGGCCTATTGCTCTTGGTGCTCATGGCCTATGTTTTAACCTTTGACCCGCCATCTCATGCCGTGCTGAGGAGGCCTTGGGTATGTGCGGGTCTAGTGGTGTTGGCCTCCGTTTTGTCCTCTCTGCTGCTGGCCGGGCTCCGTGGACCCAACCATAATCTGCAAATAAAGGACATCTGTGTCATAGACCCAGTCCAGGATGGCCTTTCATATGCAGTAGCTAAGTTTTGTCTGGCTTTTCTGATCCCCTACATTCTCCAACTGGGACTTCTGATTGGTGGCTGCGTCCGCCAATGGAAATCCAATGGCCGATTCCTCTCCGGCTCTGAGGAGGGCCCCGTGTTCATAACAGTCACTGTGATCATTTTTGTCTGCCAGCTCTTCTACAGCGTGGTGCTGCTGAGGGGAGTAAAACTAGAGAAGGAAGGGCGGCTGAGCCATCATGAGAAGGCGTTCCTGAGTGTGGCGGAGTTTGTACTGTTCTCCGGGAGCTGGGCGAGTCTGCTGCTAGTGCTGCTAATCCACAGGCCGTGTCGAGAGACTCTCTGGGGAGTGATTAGGCAACTGAGGGACTGCTGTCGAAGCCCGGGGCGCACGCAGACCCACAGACAAATCATAGCACCCCGGATTGAGATCGCAGAGACCCTGCAGGACTACGAGGAATAGAGACCGGTAACAATCATAGACGTGATGGAAAATCCCAAAGGCCTCGTCAAAACGTATACACATCCATCAGGAGAAACTTTGGAGAAAAGTTTTGAGGTCTAATTTATTAGACACATTCCTAGGCCAACTTCAAAAATGCTTATGCTGGTTTATCCCATCTAACAAGACCATATAAATGTGTTTTGTAGTTACAGTGTCTTCTCCATTGTCTACGGTGACTTAAATCTTCAGTTTTTGTACACCAATTGTAAATATCAACTTTCTGGAAGTTTAAAGAAGCGTTAATAAATGTTTTTGCTGTAAATCATTAGAATTATATAATACCACGGTATGATTTTTTTCATGTGGCCATTCAGCAAAATATACGATTGGGCAAATGTACAACGTCTTCATGAAAAGATCAGCTACTTTAGGCAGTGGGTGGGTTATTATTGCTCTCCAACCTGCTCCTCTCAGACACACCTCTTTTCCCAGAAACAGGCAGTTTGCATAAACATGATTTGCACAAAAGCCCATTTAGACAAAATGTCAGGAAAAAGCTGTGCATTGCCAGAATGCCACGTAGGAAACATCGAGTAGAGGAAAATAACAGTCAGATTGTATGTTGAATCCAGATGTAGGATGGTTAATAGTGTCGATGTTTTTAGTGTAATGAATTTCTGAACATCTTTAAGAGCCAAAGGGGGGGGGTCAGATAAAGCGACAACACCCTTGCCGACTCCTTTTTCTCCTTTGATTGGCACCTGTTCTAGGAATAACTGACCTGCATGGATCACATATGTCAGCACAGCTAGAATGGCACAAAACCAGGGACCAGCAGTAAAAACCAGACAGGAGCTGGATTGCGTAAACTACTGGCACCATGTGAGGTGGCAGACCTGATTCACTTAAACTGAATCAGGGCAGCAATGGTTGAAGTTATTCATCTCATTTCTGTTATTCCCTCAAAGAAAACAGCAAAGTCATTAAATACATAATAGTACACATGATACACATGACAGCATTGGTAAGTCACTTCCTGTCTCAGCCTGATTCTGTATACTGGGTGTGACTCAAAAAATGATGGCAACCAAACAAAAAAAGCAAAAATAAAAGACGCCATTGGTGAAGACAGTAAACTGTCTTATTGGGTTTTCATGTCAGAGGCCAGTAAAGACAGTGTGAGACAATACCCATTTCTGTCCTTTGCCTTGTTGTGTGTAAATATGCTGTTGGTCCATCATTGCCAAGAAGTCCCCTGACTCCCATATTTATAGTCACAGTTCATATATCAGCGAGCAAGTGTTGAGAAGTCGGCCCCAATGCATCCAACAATTTCAATGGTAAATGAATGATGCAAAGAGGGCTAAGAAAAAGAAAAAGTTCATATAAAAAGAAGATGGGCGGTGTTCAATTTAACCACTTAGAAGAGCGCACATACTATGAAGAACTATACTATAAGAAAAAGAAAACATTATAATGTTTGGCCACAACACAAGAAGGTGTATATGTATATAAAACATCTAATGCAATCAGGGTGGAGAAAATGTGTGTATGTGTGTGTGTGTATGTGTGCGCGCTCGTGTGTGGTGCGTGTGTTTGTGTTTGTGTTTCTTTGCCGGTGGGTGGTACCAAACTACCTGAGAGAAAAGATGAGGAGCCAGGGTTTGTCCAACCTGTTGTCCTCCCTGGATTTACAGTGACAACTGCTTTCACAACCACCACACTGGCAAAGGATATGAAGGATTAAAGGGACCACGACCGGAGCAAGGAGACTTATGTAAGTTTAGGATATTTTACGCTCATTCTTATTGTTGACGCAAATTTTAATTATTTTAAAGTTAAGTGACACTGCACCTGTCAATCTTATAATAAATTTGCGGCATTTTCCATGCAGCTGAAAACTCTTAAAAAGCAACTTTATTATGATCCTCTTCTAACATGAGAATACATAATAAACTACCAGTTTATTATGTAGTTTATTACAGTTTATTAATAGCACTCTGAAACCGCAGGGTGCCTCTTCAGTGCATGACCTTCTTTCCTGATCCTTACTCTAAAACCAGCTATAAAACAACTGTAAACCTGACTGTGAAAATGCAGCACGTTTTTTTCAATACCAATACCTACAGCTGTTATGAGATAATTAATTATATTGTTTGTAATTGATAAAATTTTTCACTGACATGCCATTTGATATGATGGTCGTGGTAGGTTTGTCACACATACACAGGATAAATCTCCATGTAACTACAAAGTTATTAATTGATGTATATTCAGTATTGTCAAATTGTCCACATCTATTCTTTCACTATAAATCTGAATTTGAAGATAAGCCATTGACTTACTGCTGTTTTCCTCTGTGTCTAGAAGTGGGCATCAACTCTTCCATCTAACCGAGAACACCACAGTTCAATAAGAGGAAACATAGATGGCACCACAGACTCCACAGTGGCTAAAAAAAACTCTTACAAACCTAAGAGAACTATGTCACCTTAAGTCAGCCAACACTCAAACCAGATCAACACAGCAGAGAGTGACATGGCAGTGACAATGTACATGGACAATGCAGGAGCCATTGAGAGTAACCTCACCGTGCTGGCTGAATGGCTCCTCGGCAGTCGTCGCTAGTGCACTGCAGGAGGCTTCAGAGCATCAGCATTATACTATCAGCCTCTTCCTCTCGTGCCTCTACACCATATTCCTGTTCCCTGTAGGCTTCATTGGAAACATTCTCATACTAATAGTCAACCTGAGCCACAGGGGCTGCTTGACCGCCCCAGACCTGTACTTTGTGAACCTGGCAGTGGCCGACCTAGTCCTCGTGGCTGACTCTCTGATTGAGGTGTTCAACCTGAAGAGGGGCTACTATGAGAAGGCCGTGCTCTGCACCTTCATGGCCCTTTTCCAGCAGGTCAACATGTACAGCAGTGTCTTCTTCCTCACCTGGATGAGCTTCGACCGATTCATTGCACTGACGGGCTCCATAGGCCGCAGCATGCCCCACCCCCGCCTCAGCTGCTGCCTGATCTGGGTGTCTTCGTCTTTACTTACTGTGCTGCCCTTCGCTGTAGCCCAAGCACAGCACGCCGGAGAGCTCCACTTCTGCTTCGCCAACGTGTCCCAGATTCAGTGGCTGGAAGTGATGCTGGGTTTCTTGGTGCCTTTCTGCATCCTGGGCGTGTGCTACTGGAGAATAGCCCAGGTGCTGCTGCGCTGCAACAGGGAGCAAGGCGGCCGACAGCAGCGGCCTCGCAGGCAGAAAGCCCTACGGATGATCTCAGCAGCCGTACTGGTTTTCTTCCTCTGCTGGCTCCCGGAGAATGTGTTTGTTAGTGTTCACCTTCTGAGGGGTGACGCAGATGGCAGCACGCTGTGGCACGACTACCCTCTCACAGGTCACGTTGTCAACCTGGCAGCCTTCTCCAACAGCTGCCTGAACCCACTCATATATAGCTTCCTTGGGGAGACCTTCCAGGACAAACTGAGGCTTTTTCTCAGGCAGAACGTCAGCTGGGCCAAGCTGCAGGGGTCAACCTCAGGGAACTCTACTAGTCCACCTGCTGCAAGGACATGGAGCCATCCAACATGCAAAGGGGGGTGTCGGCCCACTCTCTTCCTACAAAGCTCTCACTGCCTCCCACAAACTGTCATATACCCTTCAAATAAAACCTACCGCAAATCTGAGATCACACAAATTCTCTAGACAGCTACAGGTCCGAGCCATGAACTTGAAAGACAGTATTCACAGTGCCTAAAAATAAAGGTTTTCACACATACCACTGGACAATGTGACAGCTGGATGAAATAGGAAAATGCCTCAAAATCTATGTTGAAGCATTTATATATGCTCCATGCTTGCTATTATTGGAATAAATTGTTTTTATAGGTAAAAGATTTGATGTGCGAGACTAAGTTATTGACAGGGGTAATGAAGAATTTTCCCTATGGAGCAATACAAGTCAATATACAGTGTTAAGCTCAGTACAGCACAGAGGCCAGCATAACAACATTCAATGAATTTAAAAGGAAAACCCACAGCAGCCAAACATTCTTACCTCTGTTCGCTTTTTCTTCTTCTTCTTCTTCTTCTTCGTTTCTTCTGTGGCTTGTTTCTTTTTGTGTTTATTGTCCTTTTCCTGTTTTTCCTTTTCCGTTTTAATCGATATTTCAGGATTGTGTAATGGAGCCTCCTGGATAAAACAAACAAATTCATTATTTTGACAGCACTTTCAATAGGGCTCATCACAAAGGGAAATAAGGGACAAACAACATCTTTATTGTGCCTCCACTCACCTCTACTTCAGTCTTTTCTCTTTTTCTTTTTCACTTTGTTTTCCATGCTCTCGTTCACACAAACCTCCACCTCATTTGAACTCGACTTCTTCCTTTTCGGACCGCTCCCTTTTAATTCTGATTCCAAAGATTTGTTCTTAGCCATGACAACTTACTCCTACAAAGGAAAGCAAATGTGCAGGTGACTAACAGACATGAACACAAACATGAAACAGACCGACAGACCATCCGCCTTGGAGACTTAAAAGGATGTTTGCTGTTACAATCACTTCATGACACTAACCCTAACAAATAGAAGCCCACCATGACTTTCCTCATAGTTAAAATTTTCTTTTTCTTTTCTAATTTGTGGCTTATATTTATTTGAGATCAGCTGCTATGTTGTCATCTGAAAGTATTCTAGTAAATTAGAACAAATGGTAGCAATGGGGAAATTGAATGTTTGTCAAGATAACACCAGAAGAGGGCACAAGATGATATGAGGTAAGTACCTTACCTTCAAGTAGACAAACCTGGCAATAGGCTGCAGAAAGAGCATACCTTTTTTACAAATATCTTTAAGAGATTAACTAATACACATCTGATGTAATTATCAATTGGGCTTTAGGGTGAGCGCCTACATATAACCACAATCCTGTGCAATAAACATACATTTGTCATAGCCTCCTTTTAAGGCAGGAGATGCTTTCATCCTATTTTAGGCTTTGGTGATAATGGTTCCTGGAAGGTCTCAGCTGCTTTCACGGCTGAACCATTGATATCAATGGGTAATTGAGCAAGTGAGTTCCTTCAGAAATCATCAACAGTTTTGGGTGTTCAGGTTGGTAGTTGGTATTTCATATCTAATAATCCATATTTAAGTAAACAATTGAGACTGCTAGCAGCATGTGTAAGTAACAACTATAAGTGAATCCTTACATGTACATAATCCATACTCTTTCCTGTCTACCCAATGTGTTGAAATTGTGACAGCATACATTTACATAACAATTGTTTCAATTATATTTTATTGCTTTTATTGTATTATTATTTCTACTGTTTTTATTGCTCATTTATATTTTATTTGTGCACTTAAATTCCATTTTCTTTTCCCTGGGTGAATCCTACTGCTTTTGCTCCTACAATTACCTAATTTCAATTTCAATAAAGTTTAATCTTATCTTAGTGGCAAACCATGTTATACAACAGCAGTAAACACACTTTTAATAGTAAAAGTCTGCTCAAATTAATCTCTAAAACTGATTATGAACCATTTGTTGATAAATTATGAGGGGATTTTCTGATCAGCCAATGTATGTAAACTACCATAAAAAGTAGTCCATTTGCACTTGACATCAAAATGTATGAATCTGGAGGTTTCCATATTTAAACACAGGTCTAACTACCAGTAACACATGGCATTATGGGTCCATCTTGGGTGTAATTACATGTGTTTGAATGTCTTGGTTCCTCAACTTGTAGCAGAACCTTGATGCATTTTTGTCTGCGGACCTCTGTGTAAATAGAGCTGTACTCCTTGGTCTCGAGAGGTAAGGCAGAATATACATGTTCACCTCAATTGTGACTATAGTGTAATCTCACAAAAACAGACATTTCTCAGTCAAACGTTGAACAGTTACTGATAGCCACCAACTGATGCTAACTGTGCTCGCCACGTTAACTAGATTCTACGGTTCCATCAAAGAAAAAACTCTTGAAATATACATGTATTTGGCTATTCATAGGAACAAAACTCTTATCACATGCTTCTTACCAAAGGTGAACTTACTTGTACTACAAAAGCAGCATACGTATGTGACGCTTGCGAGGAACACCAACAAGCATGGGAACTCAACCAGGAAGTGATGTAGCTTGGAGAAAATCGATTGGACAGTATCTCACTTTGTTTTGTGATTGGTCTATGGCTGTGAAATTACATTATAAAATAATTCAAATTATGTTTGTTTTGCTTGAGTGTTAACGTTTATTTTTACATTATTTTTTTACCCTCAACACTTCCCAGATGTATTACCAGATGAGTAAAGTGTATTTGTGAAAGGATTAGTAAATAAAGTTCGGAAAAACCCGGACGGAATTCTACGTTGCACAAAGACGTGCTACATGACCTTACGTCCAGTAGCTTTTTTTTGGGTTTGTTTCACCTAAGATGACCATTGCCCGCGATGTCTGCCGCAGGACGTGTTTTCTCTAGTTTGACACGCTTTGCCTTGAATCGTGGGGTGTTTATTGACAACACTACGACGACACTGAGGTATGTACATTATGCTACCGTGGAACCGCTGCTGTAGCTGCTGGCCCACGTTGGCTTTATCGTGGTGGAAGTGTTTCAATGACAATGTTACTGGTATGAGTCGCTACCACGAGCAGAAGAAGAGTTCAGTTGGTTCAGCTCATGTCTGCGTTAGTCAGAGTACCACCGGTGTGTTCAATGACCTTCAAAGACTCCAGTATTTAAAACGTTTTTTTTTTGATAAGCTGCTGTCACATGCGGATCTTCACCAACAGCTCATGATGGGACTGATTCACCATTCTTGTCTCAATCAGTCACTACTATAAATACACCGATAGCGTTACGTGACACCATAAGTAGCATAAGAACTAAGTGACTGTCCTATCAATTTTAGTTAGTGTCTTAACTATTGCCTTTTTAGTACACTAAATTTGCTTTCTCCCTGTCAGAGGACTGAACAATGTGAGGTCCGTCACTCTGGCCCCCCAGAGGTGGTCCAGGCCCGACCCAGAAGATGGAGAGGTGAACAAGGAGCCCATCAGGTTCTCCACCAGCAAGGCCAGTCACAGGACCTGGAGAGTAGAGCGCGGCATGGGAAGACAGTTCCAGCGACCTTGGTGGAAGGTCCTCCCCATCAGCTTATTTGGCATTGGCTTCTTGCTGTGGTGTGTGCTACGAGGAGAGACAGACATTGACACGCAGCTGGAGAAGCAGCTGTATGAGAATTTACCTGGCTTGCTTTCAGATGAAGATGAAGAAGAGGAGGAGCAAGTCCAAAGTAAATCAAGTTAATATCCTGGGACTTTAAATGATGTGTATATTTCTGGTTATATTTATTTTCTTTTTTTTTTATGTTAACATTGTGGGACATGTACAGGATGTGATACCATCTTAATGGAGGGGCAGTGCTAAAGGTGTAGTAGTGATGCCGTCCAATGAGTGCTCGGGTCCACAGTGCTTAAGTACCTCAGACTTCATTGGCTATAATACAATTGATTGTATTAGATCAGACTTGATTTTTTTTTTTTTTTTTTTTTTAAATCAGTCAAAGCAAGTAGGGCTGAGTGTACTTCAAGTTTATATTAATAGCAAAGCAACAAAATGCCTTGATTACGTCGACAGCACGAGTGTTCTGCCTTGCTATACCAAGTAAACTGAAGTTTAAACTTGACTTTTTGCCAATAGTCATGCAGTTTAAAGTGCACATGGTTGTATAACTCAAGGTTGCTGCAAACTGTACATGCTGAGGGTGTTTTCACAAGTTTCCCCTTTATATCCATACTTTCAAGAAAACTGGTGCACTTGTGCTCTAATGGGATCCCAGTACATTGTTCACTCTTGGAATTCAGACCTGATTGCAGTATCAATTTCCCTTTTCAATTAGACCACAATTTGAACTATTTAACTTCAAGTTAATAGGCTTAAATGAGTTTCAAGTGATCACAACCAGTTATTGTACAGAATCAAGTGTCACATGTTGTGGCAACACTGAATTCTAAAATAAATGAGTAGGCCTGTGCATTTTTTGTTCAGAGTAAGCCACAGTAAATCTGGTCCCTCCAGACAACTTTGAGCAGGCAGATAGGAGCATGGGACAAATGTAACAAGACTCAGTTTTCATAGGCTGAGATTGTTTGGAGCTTTCATATGACGCAAAGGTTTGGCAGGCCATGCTTAAGCAGACCAATTGTGGCAACATCCTGCTAAATCTGCTACTGTGGCAATGCCGTTAACACTATACAAGTTACTTACTAGCCTATTGATCAAGCCTTTGTCAGTTCTCCACAGCACAGATATTCAGATTTGGCAACAGATGCAAACTTCAGTTGGAGTCAGAATTGAGGTAGTGGAAAGTTTATTTACAACAATGTGACAACATAAAGTCCTATGACATGCACACACGGGATTAAGGTACAGATTCTAAACTAGATTTTCAAAACCTGAGAGAAAGTAAAGGATATTTTGCATACATCCTAGCATTTACTGTTACAAATCAAGCTCTAACCTACAGGACAAGCAGCGAATCAAGAGAGAAAGTGGGAAATTAGAGAAATAAAAGAAAATCCCTGAACCTACCAATGACAGACAAATCAGATGTTACACATGCCGTTAATAGCCAATTTACAAAAACAAAAAACACCCAGCCAATCCCACCCACCCCCTCTAAAAAAGATAAAATTCAAACACTGAGATTATGCACGCTCTCCTCTAATTCGCCTGGCCAGCTGAATGTCCTTGGGCATGATGGTAACCCTCTTGGCGTGAATAGCGCACAGATTTGTGTCCTCAAACAGACCGACCAGGTATGCCTCACTGGCCTCCTATATGGAGAACAAGCATGTCAGGTTACATGTCAAGAGTAAGCACAGCAGCAAGCACTAATGCTGGTTGAACCAACAGGCAAGACTTCACATAGTGGTGAACAGATACGACAACTGGGACTGGCCTGATTACATGCCATGTCAAGTACATGACATCTGTGGTGGCCCCAGGTGTCATGAAGAGTACAATTGTGTAACCTATTGAAGACATGTTCAATAATGTAGGTACTCCAACAAGTAACAATTTAAGTATTTAAGATTAACTTTATTGATCCTGGGGGAAATTTGGGCCATTGTCTCAGCAGAAGTATAACACATGGCAGATTAATATGGTGTCTTCGTGCCAATAAAGACCGTTGTATTTTGTCAAAGTATTAGTACATTTTAATGTACATTTCAAGACAATGTTGACACTAAACCAATGAAGTGTTGCCTCACCTGCAGAGCACCAATGGCTGCACTCTGAAACCGAAGATCTGTCTTGAAGTCCTGAGCTATCTCCCTGACAAGACGCTGGAAGGGCAGCTTCCTGATAAGCAGCTCAGTGGATTTCTGGTACCGACGGATCTCTCGCAGAGCCACAGTGCCAGGCCTTGATAATTTAGATAAATCAAAATTAGATTTGATGCATTTCAAACCTTAGCATTACAGTCACGGTAAACAACAAAATAACCTTTTGAAATGTCGTTTTGAAAGTTAAAGCTGAGTTTGTTTTATACCTGTATCTGTGGGGCTTCTTTACACCGCCGGTAGAGGGCGCGCTTTTCCTGGCAGCTTTGGTGGCGAGCTGCTTCCTGGGCGCCTTTCCTCCAGTGGATTTACGAGCGGTCTGCTTAGTACGTGCCATACTTCACCTGCGGGTACAAAAACACCAAAACAAAAGATGAGAATAGTGGAGTTGCAGTCTCTGAAAAAGACTACGGTTCCCTTAGACTGCATCCCTGGTCGGCGTTTACCGCACCAAATTGATGCCTTTAGCAAGTCAGATACTATAATAGTTACAACAATGACGTTGTGTTAGGACGACACTTGATTAAAAAAATAAAACACGATCAACTAACTATGCCATTCACGCAGTGTTAGAAAGGTGCAACGCTATGTTCAATAGGTAAATAATGCTTGCAGTGGAAAGCTTCTCAATTGTTAACGTTAGGCTTAATGAATAACTTCGTACGATACACCGTTGGATTGAGGACATAACATGCCCAAAATGCAAGTCTAGCCTACTCCCTGCCACCATTACGGTACAAGGAACATACACGTTTCCTTTTCGTTAGCGAGCTAACTTAAGGCTAGCGTTAACAGTGAAAATGGCGCCAGCTAACAACCATCGCTTAGTCCATGTATGCTATACTACAATCTAAATCCACTCTAAATCAGCTTTATATGCGACGAAACGTAGCAAATGCCTCCGTTTTACTTTAAACATTTGTTAACTGGTTTGCCTGCTCGCAACATTTGTAGAGCGCTTAACTGATATACTAGCTAACAGTTAGCCGACTGGCTATGGCGCGCGTCGTTTTGTGTAAATTAGTCCAGCCGTATTTTTGACGTTTATTTTCCTGATTGAAAAATCAACGTATAACATAGTAGTTGCGTGTATACTCAATATCTACACAATGTCTAGAAACAGATAATACTGAAAGTCAATTCCCGCTAGTTACCTTTTTTGTTTATTTTCGTTCCAAAACAACAGCGGTCACACGGCGTGTCTCCGTAGAATATTTTGAGTGAGGGCACATGAGGTATTTATAGACTGGCGAGACTGGGAGTCCAAGTCCAACCCACGAACATATGGGATTGGTCCACACTTGAACACCAACGGCATTTGATTGGTCGAAGTGAAAGACTTATCACTAATTATGTTGAAGTTCTAAGGAAGTGTCTTCTTTTCAAAAACTCCTACTTCCTTCTCTCTCAAAAATAAAGCAACCATGTGTCTAACTTTAGATAGATGCCCTGGAACTCATGGCGGGACAGCGAATTTCTGGAGTCTTTTTTACTTAGAAGATCTGTTATTTAATGTCTTTATTGCGGCAAATCATAAATTGATATTGACACTTTTCCCCAAAATAAGGAAACACTGGAAATGATTTGATAATCTTCGTCTAGTTATTTTACTTAATATTGACTCATATTTATACAAATTGTTTCAAAGTGTGATTAACTTAAATCATTTTATAAAATTATTAGTTTTATAAAAGGAAGGTCCATACATCATAATATAAATTTATTCCAAGATTTGCTTGAATACAGTAATATGACAGATGATGGATCTATTTTATTCCTTTATTTTCATAAGGCTTTTGACAAACTGGAATATCTGTAACATAATCCTATCCTGTAAAGACACCTAACAGTTCAGTGTCACGGTCATATGGCACATCACCCAGGTTTGAAATCAGAAGTGAGGTGTTACAAGACAGCAATATTTCCTCCCTATTTATTATGACTGCCGAAATGTGGGTGATTCTAATTAAAAATTGAGATGTGGCCAAACTAAATATATTTGCAAATTAATAATTAGACAGCTTGCTGAAGATACTATTATCTTGTCTAAACTAGAACAGGTCCCTAAAGTGCTGATCAATCTCTTGTGAAAATGTGAATTAATGGCAACGCATGACTGTGCCCTTACAGAGGCATATAATATTCCTATCACAAAGATATTAAAATAAATGAAAATAAATATATGGTATATGGAAAATAAATGGTAGATGAATGTAAGTCATGGTATGCATGGATACAGAGACACTTCTCAATTTTTGGAAGAATTGTCTGCATCTACCCTGCCCACTCAATATCCATCTCAAAGCCATTAAGGCCATCAACCAATTGAATTTAGATTTTATATGAAGTATACTAAGTTAAAAGAGCAGAATTTCTTGAAGAATACAAAGATGAGGCGGTGGAGGCGGTTTACAACCGATTGATTTTGAGTTCTTATGCTACTTTGAAGATCATTTGGTTGAGGTCTTTCATTGTGAATGATGATACCTTCTGGTTCTGCATTCTCAGGGTTTTATTTGAAAAAGTTGGAGGCACTGAATTTCTCTTAAAATGTGATTTCTTATTTCAAAAACTACTCCTCAAACAGCCTTCTTTTCATCAACAGGTTATTTTACGCTGGAAACCTATGTACAAGCATTATTTTACACCACATACAATGCCCATATGGAATAATAGATATGTTCTATTTAGAAATAAGTGTCTCTACTTACACAGATGGATGGAGAAAAATATTTGGTCTGTTGCTCATCTGATGGGTGTAAGGGGATATTAGCCAATTGGCCCGCGGACTACAGTACTGATGTGTTGGTGTGTCATACGCATATGCAAGCTACAGTGTGAGGACCTGAGTGTCCTTTTGAAAAGGAGGTTTCCAAGTCAGGCATCAATGTTGACCTGGAGGACTTAGACACTGATCCTTTTGTTCTTTGTGGTTGTGTCTTACATCGTGTGCACCAAAGAGGAGGATCCAGAGGAGCCAGTCCAGCAGGACCCTGATGACCCTGGTGCCCTTGCCTGATACAGAGAGCCTCCGGTTACCAACAGTGGTGTAATCTGGTGACCAAAGGAGGTTTTTCCTGACAAACACCCTTTTCCTGCGAAGTCAGCTTGATTTGCATACAATGCTTAAGGTGTAGCCAGCAAATGTTCTGTTTCAAAGTTCATAATATTAGTGTAAGTGTGTGGTGTCTATATGGCTTTTCAAGGTTATTGTGCAATGCCTTGTATTACTTTTGATTACTGTATAACTTTTATGGACATTTGCGATCTATTTTAGAGGACGCTTACAAAACTCGTTTAGCTACGACGGAATACAAATACATAAGTAGTGTATGGGTGTGTGGTCCATACAGTAATCTAATGTTAATCACTTTTCTCGATGATAAAATGTGCTGGTCTATTCAGTCGGTGAACTGTGGTGATTGCTGTGATGTCGGTTGAGAAGAAGTCCGTCCACTCTCGTGAGGCCAGCATCAAGCGGAACCACCAGCATTGTGGAACATTACCCCGTCGGAGTTATTCTCAAGTAGCCACGGTGTTAAATCGTTCAGAAACGTTCTGAAGAGTTCTAAAGAGACGTTTTAAACGGCAAGCAAACCTATAAACCCGAGGAAATATTTTGAAAATGTTGAAAGGTCTGCGCATTTCACCGGATGCATTCATGCCTGGGACTGTGGCATATTTTCGCTACTGAGGTCTTGATAAACCGTCGACTCGAACAGGCTTGTGACCATACCGACAGTCATCATGACCGAGCAAAGGCTGCTGGTTATAGGTACACTAATTTAATCTATTTAATAATAAATTCGGCACAACATGAAGCTGAATATTATCGTGACGTGCCTCTCTCTTTCTCTCTCTCCGTCTGTTTATTTTGAAACAGATATTGAACCCAAGTCAAGTAACTCCACTACTGCTGCAGGCGCTCAGAACCACCCAGACAGAGCGGAGAAACGCCTCTGGATACACAGTGATAACTCCTTCAAATTCAACTTCACTGCTGAAGACTCTCCAGCACCACACAGAGAAACATCTTCATCAGATGGGAAACCGCCATCAGACAAGTCAACAGGACTGACATCCTTTACAGGGCAGGACTCCGGGTTTGCCTTCAACTTCCAAATCCCCCCCCTCACACCTGAAGGCATGAAGACAGAGACTGTTCCTCCAGGCAGCCAAAATTGTGTCCGAGAGGAAAAGCCGTCCAATGCACGGCGGCTCAGCTCCCCATCTGAACCACCACCGTCTAAATCCAAGAAGAAGAAGAAATCTGCAAAGAAAAAAGACCCAGACAGCACTGAGGCGCAGCAGAAGCCAAGTTCGACTGAGGGGAGTCAAGGAGGGGAGGACGCAGTACTGGTCAGTGTGAAACGTTGTAGTCATTATAAAACCTGTCACCATTGTCAAGTGATTTGATTTGTGTGACTGTGTCTTGCAGACTGCAGAACAGCAGCTGAAGAGAGAACTGGACTGGTGCATTGAGCAGCTTGAGTTTGGAATGAGTACCCAGAAGGGGACACCAAGACAGAGTTAGTGTAATATACAGCCTAATAAATTCACTTAATTTGACTCTTGGTCTTGCTCTTATGATACCTGGATTCTTCTCTGTCTGCAGAGGAGGAGGCGTCCCGTGCCCTGAAGACTCTGTGTAGCTCTAAAGCTCCTTTGGCCAAGAAGAGGCAGGTGATGAGAGCCACGACTGGAGACTACAGGAAAAAAATGGAAGAAGAGAAGGACAAGCAGTTCAAACTCATTCAGATTGGTGAGTAGACGTGGCAGCGCTATTGAAAATAACACAGGACAGAGAGAAAATTAAAAATTCTTCCATCACTGGAGAGTTGTAGGAACTGTATTTTCAGTGTGTGTGTCAAGTCCTATTCATTGACATTTCTTCTCTCCACCAGCAATTGCATCAGCTCAGGTCAAGCCTGTGTCAGATTCCTCTAAGAAGTCTGTTTTCCACCGGAGAGCTGAAATCAAAGCCCAGACACCAAACACAGAGGGAAATGGTAATCGGCAAACATTGCAACCTCAAGCCCAGGCTCCAAACACGAGCACACCGACTCAAGACGAGACATCAACCTTTGTCTTTGCTCCATCAAAGGAGGAGTTCTGTTTCAATTTTCTCTGATTTGTACCCTGGTCCTTACTTTTACCTGAGGACAATTGTCAGCCATATGTTGGGAAAAAAGGTCTCACTCACCAGGCCTGGTCAGTCTGGTTTGTGCTGGATGTGTTTTGTGTCAGATATAATAAGCCATGAGAGTTAATCGAGAGAGATTGAAAGTATCACTCAGCTCACTGTACTAATGTTCAAAATCAGTTCAACCCGTGACAGCAAGACAAAAGCTGTTTGTGACAAATGTTTAAATAAAGTATTTTGTATGTTTGCATAGTTTCATTTTTATTGGAATGTGTTCAACTATTGCAATACACGTTAACGTTCTAACGTTACTAAATACCAATATAAATGTTGTAAGCTTTAAGTGTCCTGTTTTGATAGCTATCTGTATATGTCACCTAATCCTAGGATTGAAGTTTACTGGTTACTACAAAGCAGAGAGAGCAAGTCGTCGCTGGCATTGGCGTATAACTCATAACCTTTGCTATTTTCTTCTTGAGGGTAATGCAATACAAATGTACTGCAAAACACTCATCAATATAAGACTGATGCTAACGGTTCCCAGGTGAAACGACCCCGTGTTGTATTTGAAAAGGTTTCGCACTAACTTTCAAGCAGGAACAACCCGAGCACAATTCAGTGTGACACACACAAACAAAACGTTTCACGATTCGGCCACTGAGAAAACAAACTGAACCTGTTGCTTGTAAGTTTTGATTGTAAGCCAATTGGGCCGCCGTTTAAAATGTTGTTTTTTTAGGTTGTCGTTTGACAGTTTGATGTGTGATCGTTTTAATTCTTATTCATTTGGTGCGGTGGGAGAAGTTGTCCGGGCTAACGTTATCTTGCTAATCCAACGTTAGCTAGCAGATTTAAGTTTTATGCGATTCGTTGCGTCCCACACTGTGACTACATTAACTATAACTTACTGTTAGCTAGTGTCAGGTATGAGCTAGTCTTCATATGTAAACCGTACTCGCATTTTAATAACTGCACAAGTAAATATTTGGCACGGTAACGTTACTAAACAGACTCCACAACACTCAAGCAATCACTGATTTTTCACAGAATGAGGGAATATGCCGCAGAGTGATTTTACATTCTGAACCTATGGATTTTGGATGGACATTTCATTGAGTCACCTCCCTTTTCAGGTGTGTGGAGAGACGAGCAGAGGTAAAAAAAAAATGTCCGAACTAAGTGACGAGGCCAGTGAATCAGAGCAACTGGGTGCCAGCCTCTCCCTGTGGCTGGGTGACACCCTGCTGCGACCCGAGGAGCTAGACGTGCCTCTGGACCTCCACACTGCCTGCTCTATAGGCCAGTATGATGTAGTGGCTGAGTGTATCAAGAAGTGAGTACTTCAACAATACTACTGTTGTGGAACGCATTCATTTTCTGTTTGCGGTTTATAATCTTTTTTATTACCCTGGTTAAATAAAGGATAATAAAGGATAAATAAAATTTAAAAAAATTATAATCTTTTTAGGCAAGAGGTGGACCTGGATAGCAAGAACATTGGAGGTTGGACTCCGCTGATGTATGCTTCTTACATTGGCCATGACAACATCGCCAATCTCCTGCTGGAGGCGGGAGTGAATGTAAATGCCGCCACCGCCAAAGGCCTCAGCCCCCTGATGCTGGCGGCAAGCTGTGGGAATGAAAGCATTGCATACTTTCTACTGCAGGTACAAGCGGCCCTATTTGACCGTAACATTTGATACCACGCTATGCCAGTCTTAATTAAACTGGGACTGGTGTTATGCATTTCCAGTATATAATTCAGTATATGAACTATTTGTTTTGTTCCCCCAAAAGCAAGGTGCTGATTTGGAGCTGAAGGACTTTCGAGGCTGGACGGCTCTGCTCCACTGCACCAGCACGGGCCACCAGCAGATGGTCAAGTTCCTACTGGATAACAATGCTAATGCCAATGTGAAGTCAGTGTCTTCATTCACCTTAACACAGCTACAGTCATCTATTCAGGCTGTGACATTTCTCATGATGCTTTTTTCATCCACAGGGAGCCAGTGTCTGGTTTCACCCCCTTGATGGAGGCTGCTGCTTCTGGACATGAAATCATTGTTCAGTGCCTGCTTGACCATGTGAGCAGGTTACCATCCACTGACATGCTCTCTGTTGGTCTTCTGTGAAGGACTGATCTACAAGAGCATCAGATCCTGACAGTTGTTTTGTATTGATGCTTATGCGTTCACAGAAGGTGAAAGTAGACGAGAGGAATGCCAAAGGAGAGACTGCCCGGGCCCTGGCTATGATGTACGGCTTTACCAAGATCGCCAGCCTCATCGACTCGCGCTCCCCGAAGGTCAAACCAGGTGCACTTGCATGTCTTTTTCAACAGTATTAAGTAGCTTAATACTGATTGTTGGTAGTTTTTTCCTGGACTGTCTTTAACCTTTGTTAGAAAAATATGTTTTTCTTTTCTTTCTCTGCTATTCTCTGTCTGCGGTCCACCCCATCAGGACACTTCGAGGACCTGAGCTCCTCTGAGGACTCAGACAGCGCACCTCCGAGGATAAGGCCGAGTCGGAGCCGCACTAAAGGGCTGAGCATCCATGACGGGCCCCAGGCCATCGCCAAGTTCCGAGTAGGAGGCACCAGCAAACTCTGTGGTAGCGTCACATCAGTTACCCCATCTCAGATCTGCCAACCTGTTCACATTTTGCATACCAAAGACACTTTGCAACATCAGAGTACGGTGGTGCAGGTTGATAAGTTATAATACACAAAAGATTTGATGAAAATGAAACACAGGCCAGTCTGTGCATGCAGCACTGATGAATGACAATAGCCCAGGCAAGAGACCTCCCTCCTCCCCTGCCCCCACTGTGCCTCAGCTCACTTTGTGTGAAGTGCATGCATGGTTCCCCCTGATTGGTTAACCTTCCTCTCCCCTCTGTATGTTGACATACAATAAATTGTTTCAAGGAAAATATGAGGAAGGAAAGTCAACGACAAACTGTAATACTGTTGAAAAAGTTTTTTCTGAAGCACTTATCAAAGACATGATGCCATTAATTAGGACGAGCTGGCACCGAATGGTTCACGCTGTGCATGTAACAGTGGTTGGTTTACACTGCTCCTCCTCCCTGTAGAGCCACCTGCAGCACCGCCAGGTTACATGACGTTCTGTGATGTTGGGGAACAGAGCGAGGGGATCTGTCACCGTGATGTCACCTCGCCCATCAATGAGCTGGATGGCCAGAGCAACAGCAGCAGAGGTCTGAGACATTCATTATCGACAACCCATAATAACCGTAGTGTTGTGTGCACCCACCCACTAGAAGAAATTTGACCATTGCTACCTTAAGGAAGAGTGTAAAGTAGTGTACTCTGCGCTACCCTTGCAGATGAGAGTCCATTCTTTGACAATGACATGCCGACCATGAGAAGCAGCAGCAGCAGCAGCGAGGGCCTGCCTCGTGTGATTGGCCTTAGCTGGGAAGGCTCTCTGGAGAGCAACGAGGTGAACACACACAACAGCTCAGCACTCCCACAGCTTTCGAGACACACACCAGATTAATGTTTCAGCTAAGCACCGATGTGAGATATCACAATGACACAGACACTTTGTTGGTCAGGACTCAGACCAGTGCAAAAAGAGCAGCTCTCGGCGAGTAAACAAGGGTCATCACTCTAAAGGCAAGGGTCGGCGCGGCAGCAATGATGCATCACAGTCCGGTGGCACAGGAAACTGCGGGATGCGCTCGCCTATTGGTCCTCCCTCCTACACTGGTCCCAAGGCATGTTGGTGTTTACTCACTTTTTGTTAAACCAGTTACAAGACCTTAAATATATTATGTTTGTCTTGGGTTCTTGGCCGTACTTACAACCTTTTCACTTGTGTAGGATCTGGCAGAGTTCTTGGAGCAGATTGGCTTTTCTAAGTACCTCCCCCTACTTGAGGAGCAAGACATTGACCTGAGGATATTTCTCACCCTCACTGAGAATGATCTAAAAGAAGTAGGGATCACGTAAGACAGTTTTGGTGCTTCTTTCACATTTCACAGTGCATACAGTGTGAAGACTTTGCCAATCCTTCGCATTTCGGTTTTCTCATGGCATGAAATAGTGGATCTGTTGTGGCACTGTAGGTTGTTTGGACCGAAGCGTAAGATGACCTCGGCTATTGCCAGATGGCACAGCAGTGCTCGACCGCCTAGTGATGCTCTAGAACAGGCCTATGCCGACCAGCTCGAGGCTGAGATGCAGGAAATGGCCATTCAGCTACACAAGGTGACTGCTGTATTTACCATACAAACACTCCTTTTATTACTTTATTACTTTATTACTTTTATTACTCACCACCTTTTACCCAGACCTAACTAACTGACACTCCTTTCTCATCCTCCCTGCCCATATAGCGCTGTGAGGAGATGGAGAGCCTGCAGGGCCAGGTGTCTCAGGAGAAGGAGCTGCGTACAGTGATGGAGGGATGTCTGATGGAGGACAAGATGGCATGGAGGAGGGTCCACGCTGAGCTGGTGGAGAACCACCGGCTGGCTCAGGACATGAGCGCCACGCTGGCGAAGGCCCGGGCCTGTCGTGCAGAATTGCTATCCCACCTCAGTACTGACGGGAACGGCACCACTTATCCTGCTGGGGAGGATAAAACGAAAGGTGATACTGGTGTTAAAGGTGGGATGAACTGTCTCGTGTCGGATAGCACCGTCACATTGTCTGCAGTAAGTCACTTAAAGCACTTTTCTTTTCTTGTCCTTGTAGCTGGGGAAGGTTTGAAGCCCTGCAGTGTTGTAGAATTAATTAAAAAGCTGGATTCCCACGAAGAAGAACTGGGTAAGATGGTGTAATACTAAGAGATCAAAGTGGTGGTGTGTTGTGAATGGAGTCATCTTATGCTGGTTGTTTCATCCTACTAGTGGGGACCCTGCAGACGGTGCTGCAGAGCCTGAGGAGACTCAGCGTCCCAGAGAAGGTCACAGATAGCTGGGAACGGCCTTAACCTATACAGGTGAATCCTTACAAAGTTCTCTGGCATCGTTGGACCTATACAGATGTTGGACAGCTCTAATGCTGGTAACTACTAAAACAAGTGAAAAGAAATGGGTTTTCTTGTCTTTGTAGGGGAATCTGCCAATGCTGACGGAGGGTGAGCGTACCACCCTGAACATACTCAATGAAATGAGAGTAGGCCAAAGACAAGGCCTGCCCTGCCTGACCAGAGAGGCTTGAGGAGCATTCCTCTTCTGGGAATGGCCGACGGACCAGAGCTGGCCAGATACAGACAAGGCCAAGGCCAAAGGCAGCTACTGCAGGGAAACGACAAGCAGGCAGTAAGGGTAATTGACCCACATGTGCTTGTGCTAGTGTGTGTTGGACTGCTGGAGTTGCATTGTGGAAATGCAGAGGTGCCCTCTATGTGAGGATCAGAGGCAGTCATGCTGTGAACTTGCTCTACCCAGATCAAGTAAAATGTTTGTACCCTCAGTGCAGTTTTCTTTTATGAAATGTAGTGTAAATGTTTATGCCATCAAATAAATGAAAATTCAGAGGTACATTTTTAGAAATGCTGTATAGTAGTCTATAATCCAAATCATATCTGTAGAGCTATGGTTTATGAATTGAATGACATTTTCTCATCGATATGCTGTTGTTTGGTGTTTGGAAATGTAGTTCCCAACAGGGAAAAATGTCTGTGAAAACCGTCATTTACAGCGCTACATTATGATACAGGAGGACATTCCCCAATGTAACTGCAGAGTGCTGAATTTTCAAAATAAAATTACTGAATACATTGTCAATACATTGACCCCGTTTTCAGAGCAAAACAGCATTTTATTGTTCCAGCTCCCACTCTTCAAGGCACAGAGACACTTGACCGTCCGATACCATACCAGCTGCTGTACTCCAATCTCAATTAGTAGATCAAGTGGAAATCATCAGTCAATCAGGTAGAATGACTGAAATGCCTCCAAACCTTTGTAATGCCATAAGTTCTCAAGTATATTAGAACCTGAATGAAATATTTTTTTCCTGATAGAAAGTTAGTGGTTGATAAAGACAAGCAATACCATATCACGTGTAGTTGAGTTGTACATTCAACTGCTGATTGTTTTATTCGTTTTCGGACATGAAGGGCTTCTACGGTACTCTGGAGATGTTAGAGGAGCATGTCGTCGTAAGTAAGGAAGCGCCTCTGTAGCACTAATCTAGAATTAAAATCACAAAGTGCTTTACATTTTAAGACAAACATGAAATAGTACATAAACACCAGTTTATGTACAACACCAGTACAACAAACAGATTAAGAGAATACCTCACTGATCCAACACTGCAAAGGCACAATCACATCTTGTTTTATTGTTGGACCTTGGAACATCCAACAGGCCCTGCTCAGAGGACCTGAGTGGCCTCACGCTGCTATAAAGACAGCAGAGTTTATCAGTTAAGTTGGAAGATATTTTGTGTCAACAGTCTTTAATAGCACATAGATATTCTTGCACAATAACTAATCTGGTAAAACCATTAGGATAGAATGATAACGCTGTGTATCATCTGCATAGCAGTGATAAACATTTTAAATACCTCAGGGGAAGCATGCAGCAGTATGACAAATATGGAATAGGTCCCCCGGGGAATCTACCTCCGAGGGATGAATGATCAAACCAGCTGGGCGTATATCCAGAAATACTCACCCACAGCCCAAAGCCTTTCAACAGGGATACCATGATTAATTGTGTCAAAGGCTGTGATGAGGTCAACTGTCTGTTTCAGCCAAGTTTAGTAAACAGTCATTCGGCAAAACCTGGGTCATATGTGAACGCTCCAAATGAACCAAACTGAGACCATTGGAGGCGGTCTGACAGCGGTTCGCTTGTTTCCCCCATTATGAACACAAAGCGCTCCCTGTTGGCTTTGCCTTCGTCAGGCCTGATGAGCTGTTTCAGTACGGTGTTGATGAAAACCAGATTGAAATTTAGCAAAAATGTAATTGTTTTCCATCACATCCAAGAGCTGATTAAAAACCACTTTCTCCAGGACAGAACAGGGAGGTTGGAGATGGGTTTGGAATATTATGGGAGTGATGGATCAAGACTCAAAATATAGTGAAAAATATCCAGAGATAGTGGGAGAAAACTTCTATTCTTATCTTTTTGGGGAAGATAAAACAAGAAAAGATGATATTCATTGCTTTTTTTTGGCTCCCTCAAGTCTGTTTCTTATTCACATCAAAAACCTGTACTCTGGGGTTACAGCCTCAACAGCTGTGGAGCTTGTCACTCCTGAGAGCAATTTCTGTCCTCTTAACAGCTTTGAAAGACTCATTTTTGGAGCCTGTTTAGACAAGAGGACCGGTGGTGGGGAGTTGTAGTCTGGTCACATCTTGTTCTGCTTTGGCAGCATGCCTGATTGCAACCTCTGAGGTCAACTGACACTGTGCAGCTGTGGAAAACCTCTTTTACTTCTAACACTGTGATGGCAAGAGGGTCCAGTGGAGTACAGGTGGAAAATGTGCGTCTGGGTCTGCTTGGATCGCCTGTTTAGTGGTAAACTCTGAGCCCAGATGAATCACAGCAGGTCTGGAGGGTGTGGAGTCCTCCCAAGTACTCAGTATTGTGGCGGCCAGCGGATCCTCCGGAGCAGAGCTGCTCAGTTGGGTTATGGCACCCTGGGCTGCTGCAGCATCTACGTGGCAAATTCAAAACGTCTTTGGCATCACATTTGTAAGATGGAAATTTCTCTTTTGATATCGCAGATGTGATAACAAGAGGGCCCAAACGAGCAGATGTAGAACGCTGTGCACTAGCTACTTGGTCTGCTTTGCCAACTTGGTTATAAGCAATTTCTGAGAGAAGCTTGCATAATTTGGCTGTGGCAGCAAGTGGATCCATATGTGTGGAGTTAAAAGTTTTCCACTGTTTGTTTGGGCAGTGTGCTTCGGCTAGGGACACACTACTGGACTTTCGAAATCCTAACTGATTTTGAAAAGGCATTGCATCACGCACGGATGGACGGACTTCAGATGTTATTGTCTCCGTCATAACCGTGTTCACAGCAGGCAAGGACGGGGCATCACACACTTGACCATATAACCGAAATGATCCTGAAACATCACAGACATCAGGACCTCTAATGTAGGGGGAAGTACTGTGATCAAACACAAATCAATTTGGATAAAAAACACAGACACATGGGTAAAGCTGTGGCTGGAGAGATGTGGTCAATGTGGGCTATACACTTTTCAGCAGAGCTGGAGGTGAGTGGGCTTTATCTGGAAAAAGTTAAGTTAGTTAGACTAGGAACTCACATTCATTGTAGGACAGGAGTTCATAACTTATTATCCCTGCATTATCATTATTTTTAATATAACGCCTCTCCTCACTGTGAACTCAGCCTTGGCAGCCTCCGCTCTTGGAATGAACCTGTAATCACTTCAGGACCCGTGCAGGTGTCAGGCTGTAATATCAGACGTGTGATATGATCGGGGTGGCTCAGATCAGGACTGATTGGTTCTGTAAACCCATCACACTACCAGATTACCTGTGCAGACCATCAGGCCTGAAAGATGTCTGAAGGCCTAGATGTTCTTCTAATCATGTGAAAACTGTGTAACTCCAGTTTTGGTCATTTTAATATTTTAACTTCAATTGAAGGATCACATGCTCCTCTATGGGTTTATTGAACCCATTCAAAGACAGTCAGATAAACTCAAAAATGCATGGTGGTCAAGCTAAAGACATTTTGGAGATAAGAGTTCTTTTGAGTGACTGCAATAAATTAAGTAAGAAATCAGGGGGAAAAAAACAATGATGTGACAATATTCCTTATGATCCCTAGACCATGTTGACAGTCCATCTTAATGTATTGCTTTAATAACAGAGTGCTACCCATGAGATGAAGAGCTCAATGGTTGTAAATAATCTCATACATTCAATGTGACATTATTCAGTCTTCCAAAATAGGTTTTAGCACTATGTACATACACAATCCATGTAAGATACAGCAGAGCAGCAGATCAGATCGGCCTGTACAGAATCTCACTGATGGATTTAGGTAAAACAGCATAAATTCTCAAATTGTGTTCACTTTTGAATACCTGCCAAATACCTCTGGCCATATAGCATCTCACTGATGGGTTGAAACACAAAAAAAAGTCAACTCAAATCCAAATATAAATTCACATGACTATATACTTTTGAATGCCTGTCACAGACTGTCCAGGAGAGCAACTGAGTGTGGGGGCAAACTCAATTAAAAGCTCAAAATAACATTTTCCTCTCCTCCTTCAGACCCAGTGGACACACAGCCATCCCACTTTCCACCCCGACCAGAGGCTATGGGCTCCGGGCTCCACGTGGACGGAAGAAGACATCTCGTTTGTCTGTGGTGTGTGTGTGTGTGATCCTGGCCAGTGTGAGGATTGTTTCCCCACTCCCACAGAGAGCCAGTGTCTGTGTGAAACAGGTGGCTGTGATGGGTCAGGTGTATTCACACAGGTGACCACAGCCGGCCGGACAGTGGGAGCTGCTCTTGAGCCAGTTCATCATGTGCTCCAGATGCCCGCCGTGGCTGCAGCCCTGACACCACACAAACAGTCCCTTCACCACGTGGTGGCATACTGCACATACACTGGCACACTGGTGGCATCTAGGGGAAAGTCACAGGGCAGTGGTTACGGGACTCTTGTCAGACCTTGTTTCAGACAAATCATGTTTATAGCATATTATTAATAGCATATTATAACAAAACATAGAAACAATTCTCCTAGGGATTACAAAACATGAATAAAACCTTTATTGCTAATGTTTTAAAAAAGGTGCCTACGTTTTAACATCAACAAATCAATATCACATTAATTTCCAGACATTAGTATAATAATAAACAAAGGCTACAATTTCTGTGAAGATTGGCAGCTTCTACATTACATTTTACTTTGTGTAACAGATTTTGCAGGGAATCTGCTGTATTGCTTTACAGGAAGAGGGCGCTGTTCTTCCAGCACAAAAGGAGCTAAAATTTTCATAGTTTCTACTACTTGTCCACAGCTACTCTGGTTTTGTTTAATATACTGGTGCAGGTCGTTTGATTTATCCACTGGGGTGTAAACATACAAAAACGATGATATTCTGCCCAAAGATTAAGATGACAAGCACAACGTGGCCAGAAAATAACTTGGTGCTCAGTTGCATAAGCCGCGTCAAACAAGCTAGCTGTTTCCAACATAGCTGCACAATAGTTCAGTGCTCTGAACCCTTTATCTCATCCACATCAGGTCACTTAAAGTAATAAGTAAAGCTGCGGGCAAATTTAAAACATAGCCAGACTGTACACTGCACTAGAGATAGAGAAGATATGCCGACGCCCTACATGTGAAAATAATTGTAGTTTGTTGATATTGGCAACAGATTAAATACAGTATCGAAAAATAGTTTGAATTTTCATTAAAAGATAACTTGCATAACATTGTGATTCAACCTAAAATCTGGAAATTGATGGTAAGACAAAATGATGATGAGTATTGAAAGAAAATGTCTATTGCAGGCGTGAATGTGGGAATTTATTTCCAGCACCAGCCTGACGTCAGACTCCTGAAGTCCATACCTGTCACAGATCCAACCCTTGTTGCTCATAGGCCGTTTGCAGTTGCTGCAGTTGATGTGCAGCGTGGTCGATGCTTGGTTCAGGCATGTGATGGCGCTGCATGTGCTCAGCTTGATGACCTCATTAGACACGTTCCACAACTCGAACCGCTGCAGCAGGTCAATGTAGGACATGTACCAGTGCTCCTGAAATGGAAACAGCACTTCTAGGTGACGGGGTTCCCGTTATCCATTTCAAAAATCCATACTATTGTAATGTTTTGACTCAATTTGAAGATTTGGTTTAGTATTCAATACATGATGGTGGATGGGTGAGTGTCTATAGCCAAAACAACAACAATACAATATATGAAACATACATACAACAGCTACATTCAATATAGCTGTGTATATAGGGAGTGAGACTGGCTTTCCTCAGACTTATCGACTTTTTGTCCCCAACCACCACTCTTCAGACAGTATATCAAATATTTTTTCCATCCTCCTACCAGACTTCTATTATTTGTGTGTGTAAAAAAAAAATGAAAACTAAAATTTTCCAGACCTGTGTAGTTAGTCAAGGGTGTCTTGGCTGTAGTCATAACATCAGAGACTTTTTAAAAGAGCAGAAGATAAACTTCCTTGATAGAATCCAAACTTCTAGTCCATGAAATACTCAGAGCACTTATCACTGCGGTCGTCCTTTCATACTGACCTGGGTAAGGTCATCAATCTCTTTACGGATGCGGTCCCCCAAGACGATGAGCACGGACACAGCCATCTGCACATCACCCTGCTCGGCATAGTAGCTCAGCATCTCCCGCACAACGGGGCAGAAGAAGCTGGCGGGCAGGTGGGGGCTGAACAGCGGCTGGGAAATGGAGATGAGTGAGAAGGACTCGATGGGCGTCAGGCACATGACCTCTGCTTCGTTGCCACTGACGTGCGGCGAGTCGGCCTTGTCCTGCTGCAGGTGCTCGGGGGCAGACGGGTTATCCATGATCTCGTGGCGTAGCTGGAAGGCCTCCTGGGGCAGTGTGTACTCCTGCTCTTCTGCTGGGACACAGGGAGCACAATTGAGATCGGACCAAAGGCTAGACCAGACACGAGGCTCTGAGCATGGAGCCGGTTATACATAGTGGGTACTGAGATGAGTAGTAGGCTAGGCATTTCAACGTAGTTCTGTCAGAGTGGCCAGAGGCTGACCTGTCTGGTTGTCATGCTCCATAGAGTAGAGGTCATCGTCGTCTAGCTCAGCATCACCAAACATGTACTCTGCCTGACCCTCACTGCCCTCCGTCTCCTCATTTTCTGCAGGGAAATACATTGAATGATATTGTCTAGACAAGTCATGACCAACTGACATACAACATAAAGGTTTTCTCATTACCCAGATTTGAAAGTGGCCTCAATTTTAGGCACCCTCACCATCATTATTGTTGCTGATGTGGGAGTTTCCAGGCTCCAGGTGGATGTTGTCCTGTCTGCTCTCACCTTTACTGCGCTCCAGTCTACTCTCTGTGCCCATAACTGGCCCCATTTCCTTCAAATTGAAACTGGAAAGCATCCCAAAACATTAGTTTAAAATTACATTAGTCACAAAATTACTGCCGTTGCTATTTTTAAATGGAACTGTAAAGGTCATTTACCTGTTCATTAAAGGCAAGGTGCCCAGTTTACTGATACTGTGGTTAAGACCAGGCGTAGTGGGGTTTGCTGGGTCTGAGAACATGATTCTCAGCATGGTCCATGTTGTTGAAACCTAAAAATATTATCCATGTTATTCACAACACATACTAAATCATAATCTGTCACGGTTTGAAATGGCAACCTCAAACCTTAAGATGATTCAATGATCTAATTGACCTGAGGTCTCTTGAGCTCCTGGGCCACCTTGGCATTGTGATCACACAACTCAGCAAATGGTTTCCCGCTGAGGAGGTAGAGGCGTGCAGTCTTGACAAACCAGTCCATACGGCTACTCTCCAAGTCCGTCTCGAAGACACTGAGAGCGCTGGACACATGGGCAAATTGTTCTGTCAAGGTCGGGCTTCTTGAAGAAAAAGATGGGGTAGCGGCGGTCACCACCGGGGTAAGGCTTCCTGTTGGCATCACTGCTGATCAAACTCTCCTTGGCAGCAAAGGCCAAGTCACCGAACAGTCCAAAGCACAGCCCCTCTGGGTTAGCCTTGTCCACGGGCCGGCTGGCATCCTTGAACATATGTTGGTAGAGTGTACTGTCCTTGGAGCCAGAAAGGAGGAAATAAGGGTCATGCTGGTGGCGCCACACAATGCCAGTGGTCACATCCTTGTGTTCCTCGAAGGTGGCGAAGGGGATGAAGGGTCGGCGAACATCCCACACATAAATGTTGTGGTCCACCATCATGGAGCAGGTGGCCAAATGCCACTTCCTCTCTGGGCGCCACTTGACCCGTGCCACTGAGGCGATGGTCTGGACACAGTGGATCTCCTTGGCCCGGTTAGTGGTCATGTCCCACACCTTCACCATCTTGTCCCTGCCTCCAGTGGCCAGCCAACCCCTGAAGTGGACAAGATAAGTGACTACCGTAAGAACAAAACTACCCTACGAGTTTTTAAACAGTTACATGCTTGAAAGTGACATATTACCCAACAAACCTTAAAATCATAATCTTAAAATTCCAATTCGGTTTGTCCCCATGACACTTTCTGATCTTTTCCTACCTGTCATCCGGGTGCCAGTCACAGCAGAACACAGGGCCAGTATGGGCAGTGAACATCCTCTCATAGCGGTCAGGCCGTCTGATGTCCCACAGCTGGACGTTACCATTCTCAAAGGATGCAGCAAATGTGAAGTAATCCTTCATGCTGAACTGGACATCCCTTACACTCTCTGACTGACCTGGAAAAAAAGGTAATGGAAAGAATAAGTAAAATAAGGGTGCAAGGACACGGCATTATCACTGATGACACCAATTCGGAGTACTAAAGTTTTAAGTATCAGCCTATACCAAATGGTATAGATTCATTACATTGACTTAACAGTAGAAAGGTAAAGCAATAGTTTTGTGTCAGGCAGATTCCCTTTTACACCAAAAGAAACAGCTGAAATTGTTCGCTTTGCTTTCATTTCTAACATGTTACATGGCTCTTGGTGTTGGATTTCAGTACTGGGGGAATTCTAATACCGAGACCCTATTTCAGCCTTAAATCAACCTCATTCTACAATACCAGCATTAGTGTTTGTTTCATTGCATCCCTAGAAGAAACATCATTACCTCACTGAGCCAGAGGCATGATTCATTCCTTCATCTCACAGCGGGAACATTGCTCTTGTTCCATTTCACTCACTGGTAATGTGATTCCTCATTAAAATTTAAAACTGGTTTACACCAATACAACGCAGATATGTGGTGAAAAAAACGTTCAAATGCAAAGACATTCAGAAGATAGACAACGACTACAGCTTAAACTACTGCAGAATGTCACTAAACCTGAGCCAGTTCCAAATAACAAGAACAAATGAAGTTGATTTTGATTTCATTGTGCAAAAAAACAACAACTTTAATCTTGTATTTCACTTGAGGGAATAGAACAAATAAATACAAAAACATACTCATGACAATCCTGTATCCTACCTGAGAAAGTGCTGACAGACTCCTTCTTGCGCAGGTCGAAGCACTTCATGTAGCCATCCTGCGATCCACTGAGCAGCATGTAGACCTCAGTGGGGTGGAAGCACACCTTGTTGACAGTGCGCTTGTGTTCGGTGAAGAGCTGGTCCTGCTTGTTACGGGAGGGCTTCGCCAAGTTCCAGGTGACCACTGCCCCATTGGTGGCAGCTGTGGCCAGCAGGTTGTCCTCCATCTGGTGCCACATGACATCCGCGCAGCTGAAGTTCAGCGAGGGTTTGCGGCCTACTCGCAGATTCAGCTTCTCCACAAACTGCTCCTCCTCAAGTGTGTAGATCTTGAAGATGTTGCGGCCAGCCACCACTACCTGTGTGGCGTCACGGCACACGCTAATGGCATTGGCCGGTGCGTCCAAGTGGCAGAACATAGTCCGGCCGCTGATGGCACTGCTACCAAGGGCTGTGGTAACCCGTGACATCTTCTCCATGTTCCTGGTTTAGTAAAGGGTGATATTGTTTGGGTTCAAGGACAATAAAACTGACAAGCTGCATCGTGTGGTTTTCAAATTCACTGGCCTCTGTAACAATTGTGTTTTTACACCAGTGTCTGCTATATTCAAAGCATTTCCTGACCAACTTGCAGAGATTTTAAGATCCAAAATGTCACCACAAGATGGCGCTCCAGCAAAGTGAAATACTAGGTTTATACTATGCACAGTGGAGTGGTGGCAGTGTCTCAAACAAAACAGTGCACAGTATTATTTCTATTCTAACATTTTACTCAATGCTCCTGCTGCCAGACTTACTTTTTGTAGAAGTGTCTTCGTCAATGCCTGCAGCACCACAGAGGCCTATTCATGTGCTCCCGTAAGAGTTGACTTGCTAGTGAGAGATTAGCAACAACAACGTGATTATTCACTCCCTTGACAAACCTTTTCCTGTATCCTGTTTATCGAATGATTCCCTTTCCCTTTCGTTTCAGGAATTGTCTTAGACTATCAAAAATGTTACGAATGTGTCCTTACCTTCAAGTAAATGGTCCTCTATAGCCTGGTTCAACAAAACAGTTCCCTCCTTTTGGTGGAGGCACATGACGGCCAGTTTGCTACTCCCAGCTCTACAGAATCAAGAGAGAGTTACTATACAACGAGGCCCCGGTAAGGTTACACCACCCCAAAGAATGCCACACCAGCCTGCAAGGGACGTAGGGGAAAGAGAGGAGTGTTATGGCTGAGAGCACCTGCTCATCATGCAAAACAAAACATGCATTAATGCTGCACAGACCCTGCTGCCCCAGAACATTTTGACATTTGTGTTTGCTTCTGGGTCACAGCTGCTACTACTTTAGTGTCCAGTGCACATACACTAGGGATGGGCAACCATGAGCCAAGAGTGTGCAGGTTCTCATTCCAACCATTTACTACACCAGGTGATTTCACCGATGAGTTCCTTCCTCTCTGGTTGAAGGTGAGTTAATCAGTGAAATCACCTCGCGTCATTGGTTGGAATGAAAACCTCCATATTCTTGGCCCTCCATGGCAAATGCTTGCCCATCACTGACATACCCGATGTGATCCATCTGTGTGGTTAAGACGCAATGGCTACATGATTTACAACCTCAAGATTTAATTTACATTTACTTTCATCTTTAGTCCTTGCAAAACCTTGGATGAAATCTTGGTCACATACCATAGGTCAAGAAACGGTTGGTCAAAAGAGAGTTTTGATGCAATGGTTTCCTGTGGGAGCTTATTGTCTCATGAGAAATTAATTAAGGCAACTAAATTGGCTTTGTCTGGTTATCTGTCAGTGAAAGATTATATATTAGATGGCGACATTTGTAATATCCATTTTGGGCATCTTCTTTCACTTTCAGAATTAATGCTGCATTCTGAAAAAGCAATGAGAAACAATTTCCATTTACCTGCTGCTGGCAATGTTGTAATACTGTTGTAAACAACACTTCCATGTCACTTTTATTTGTATTCGAGACAAAAACAAATAAATTCATTCCAATATGCAGTATATTCACATGAATCAGCATTTTAGTTACGTAGACCCATTTTTCAAAATAAGTGTTTTGCTGTCAATCCAACCCTATAAATACGTGTCGCTTATTTTGAAACAGCGGTTGCACAGAGGGACAAATGTTGGACTTTTGAGTTGACTTTAACAAGGAATTCAAAGTTTTTGAGTCTACGTTTGACATATATTAGTTTTGTACATACTCCTACAGCCTTCGGAACCCGCAACGTCTTGCCGGACAGTAAGTCAATGTTTCCGCCAAGGTCTGGGCCTCGAGACGCAACTACAGCGACATCTTGAGGCCGTTCGGGCTAACGATACATGGCGTGGTGTTTTGCTTGGCGGTGCTTCTCATAAAGATGAGCGACATAGCTTAATCTTACAGCGAGTTTAACCAACCTTAGATGTTTTATCAGCGATGTAAGCCAACAGATCCTTCATGGTGTTCACCCGGCTGCCGGTGGCTAGAACTACACATACCTTCCTCTAGAAATAGCTAAGCTGGTGGCACAGTGCACTTCCAACATAAACATGACTCGAATTTGATGCTAATGTTAGCTGGCTAAACTAGCTATCAGACACTCTTGCAAGGAGGAAATGCCTCACAGGGCGAGCGTTAGGTCCTCCAGATATGTCCGATATCAGAAGTAGCCACTTTTATTCTATCAGGTAATAGTTTCAATACAAAGTACATGACAAAGTATTTCAGAGGACTAACCTTCTGACACTGTTGCTCACTGCCCAGAGAACCGGAAATAGTATTTTGCTCTCGTGTCTCGCGCGAATGTCGTAACCCACCGCGGAAGCATCATGCTCATTCACAATTTAGTGAACCACGGGACAATATTTTAGTTATTCTTCAAACCAAGGTGCACGGGGTGTGAAGAGTAATACATTCTCGTTACACTGCTATCCATTTTCCTGCTCTAATCGCTTAGTGCTAAAGTCCCTTCTTGTAAAAAGTTAAGATAGTGAGAAAGTGCACTCGGATTGTCGGTTTGGTTATGACATCTTCATAATTTCTCTGTAGGTGATGCTCTAATCTCTCCCCCTTGCACGCTGCCATGAGTGCTCTGTTTGCCAGTGAGGACCCAGCCCTTTGGAGAAGAATATATGAGAAATACTGGGAGGTAGTGGAGGCTAAGTCCATTGGGAAAGGCAAGAAATCTGGAAAGCTGCTGATCCTTGACAAATGGTAATTATAGTTTAATCGCAGCAACTGTTACAAGATCGTATTCAATTTAACTTGATTATCATGCAATATAGTCTCATTACACTTGAGTCACTCTGTAATAGACCTGTTTACAAGAAGGAAAGTAAGTGATCCTAAACTGTGTGTGTGTATCTGTGGCCAGGTATCAGGAAGAGCTGCCCAGAACTATTGTTGGCCGACCTGACAAATATGTCACTCTGTCAGAGCTGGTGAAACTGATGGAGTGGAAACTCACTGTAAGTCTAAATGCAGTGGTCCGACCTTATGCCACGGAGGGCTGAGAGTCTGCAGGTTTTCCTTCCACCCAATCACTACACTAGGTGACTCACTAATTAGTTGCTCCCTCTCTGCTTGAAGGTGAGCTAATCAGTGAAATCAGCAGATGCAGTGTTTGGTTGGAGGGGAAAATCTGCAGACTCTTTATGCGTTTATGTGCTGGTGGGAAGGTCTGACATTTGGGACTTCGAAGTCGGCTGTCATGCGCTAATTTGTCGGAAAATCAAACCCAGACGAAAAATGATAAACAAACACGGAGCCTGCAGTCTAACAAGCTAATTTAATGAACTTCATTTTAACAAATGTTAGTTTTTGTGATTAGTCTAGCTATCTGCAAGCGCATAATCACGGTCCTTGTGTATGTAAGTGTTTTCTTACCAAAACTAGATTTTTTTTCAGAACTATGTTGAGAAGGTGAAAGGTGAAAGAAATTATGGTAGCAAAATTTTCTCCCCAACTTTCGGACTTCTTCAGATATATCCGATAGCACGTGAATATAGGGTCTGCTCTCCATGGCACCTGATTGGACACCTCTGTCTTAATGTATAGTCACAATCAAAATAATCCCATGTAACTATGGACTGAGCTATTACATGAAAGGAATCTTTCAAAACGTTTTCTCCAGCACACAATTAAAATAGTAACCCACCAACTTTGTTCTCCTTGATTGGCCCCATGTGTTTTCTGCAGAGAGGGAAGTTCCGGCCGCGGCTACAACAGCTGGTGGCCTCCAACAGTGAGGAGACTGTGGAGAAATGTTCCAGAAAGGCCTTCAGCCTCTTGCCCGACATGCAGGCAGCCATTGCAGAGCTCAGCTCCCTCAAAGCTCTCGGCCCAGCCACCGCCTCAGGTTAACACGTCTATATTCTATGTGAACACACTGAAATAGACCTGCTTTCAGTAAACTGATAAAACCATTCAGAGAAAGAATTCACCCTGATAAATATCTTATCACCTTCTTAATGGACTAAGTGATTGCCTTCTCATAAAGTAGGCAGAATAAAGCTTATGCTGATTGACTTAATGGCTGGGAGTCCTTGCCCTCTGTTTAAGTAGAGTAAAATTCAGGAAACATCAGCTTTGTGGTTCATGGCCACAGTTTACCTTGGCATATGGCTGACTGTCCATTTTGTTCCAGCTGTGTTGGCAGCAGGAGCTCCAGAGCAGGCTGCATTCATGTCTGATGAGGCCGTGGAGAGTGCACCTGGACTAAAGCCCATCCAATACACGGCCAAGCACTATGCTCTCTACCTGAGCAAGATGGTTGAGTGCACTAAAAAACTCAACAAAGGTGAGATAGTAACTGGGACATCAGGCTGGATATAGTTTCTTATGCATTTGTTCAATTTGCTTGTACTGTCTAAAACCTGCAGTCTCTTTTCTGTGTCTTCCAAAAGAAAGCAGTTAATTTGTGTTTATCTGGGGCAGTTCCCATCATGGCTTTAGAGTTCTCTGTAAACTGAGAGTGCAATTGCGTTATTGGTGGGTAACCACAAGCTGATGTCCATACTGAAACCGTATGTTGGTTTTCCTTCTCCTCCTCAGTGGATCCCAAGCAGGACTGGACACCCCACAGGGTGGAGCTGTGTTTGTGGGCATGGGCCACAGGCAATCAGTTGCAGCTCCCCCTCATGGAGGATGTTGATGTAAAGGGTAGCAGTGTGAGTGACACTGACCAGAGACCAACAAAGAAGCTGAGGACCAAATACATTTTAATGTGAAACCTGACTTAATGTTTTGTACAGTTTCTGTGTCTTCAGAGTTAATAAAGCCCGCCTATGAAAAATAATCCATTGTGCTTCTGAATTAGCTTGGTGACTGTATTTGTTGTTGTTGTTGTTGTTGTTGCATAGCTCTTTGGGTGAATATTCAATTTACTAAAATCAAAATGTTGTGTAAAAGCATCTGGGCCCAATTTCAAGATCAAGTCCGCTCTGACACACATCAGGTGATCAACAACAGCCATATTTGCTGCAACAGTGAACACATGGATATTCAGCCTGATGTAGTCAAGTTGTACACTTGTATTCCTGGGTCTACTCCAAATACGCCCAGGCTGCCTGATGATGTGTTTAAACAGACTAAAAACCAGTGGGACCACAGAGATGTTGCCACAGTATTGTTCTTTATTTATATTGTTGCTAAATTAAAGCAAGTACAATGAACAGTACAAAATAAAACAAAAATATATATATACAATATAAAATGGTTCCGTTCAGAACATTTAAAAAGTACAATAGATCATGAAATAATGAGGACTTTGATATAAATTATCCATATTTATGTAAATTTAGCTTTCCTTTAGTTTCTTCATGACCAAGAGAAAAATAGCTTCTTCTGCTTTTTTTTTGTGTAAACGCTGTATTGGTACAACCTCTTGTCTAGTTTTAGAGATTGAACCTCATAAGCTTGGCACCATATTATCAATGCAAGTAAGCAGCTCATGAAAACTACCACAGCAGCAGATATGACTTAATACTAAACCATACGAGGGAAACGCCAGGCAGTATTTGTGAACATGAAAAATTCTGTACCAAAGCTAGAAACCGGAAAACCAAGACTAGCAGTGCTATCGGCTCCAAGCCAGAAAATGTACCGTCATCTCCAGAAGGAAATCCTGAATACTGTCACAGTATTGTACTGTCACTTCCTTTCACTTTTTCACCAATTCATTCTCTGTAGAGCTCTGTAGAGATTGGTGCGCTACCACAGACTGAGGGACGAACTCGTCTCTCGTTTCTAGCTATGGGAAACAATGGTCAATGTTCACTAAAAAACACCAAACTGCTGTAGGGTACAGGAATGGCACATTTATTTCAAAGCTAAACTTCAGTGGCATTCCCCTTTAAAGTTTAATATTCTTAACTTTTAATTTTCAATATAAGCGCTGGCATTCAAAGATGTATGTTCGGTCAGTGTTGTAGTTCTCAAAGTGGTGTCCGGGGTCCCTCAGGGATCCTTCAGGGTGTCCCAGGAGGTTATTTTGCCATTTTATTGGCCAGCTAGCACAATCAGAATCTGACCCTCTTTTATGTATGTTGAGGTTCATCTGAAGATACCCATCTATTTGCAGGCCAATTTGGAGGGTCAAGTCTATATTTTGGGGGGTACTTAGCAAGTTTGAGAACCCCTGAACCAGTGTCATGGGTTTCAATGTCTTTATTAACAAAGTTGACAGTGAAACAGCAATGTAATGGTGAGCAGCCAATGACTCTTGTTGTAAATACAGTTAGTTATCCATCTCTAGAGCTACAGTAGCCTGCTTTATACCTATACAGTCCTGCATGGAGAGTTATCCATATTTAAGTAGCAACACACACTAAGAGAAGGCAACCTGGCCTGCTTGTTGGCAAGCATCGATTCAGAGCAGCTACTGCATATATAAACAACTTCAGTTGATCTACAAGTTAACAGCTCGCTGTATCAGTGATGCAGTTTCTTTCCTTTACTGATTCCACGCATGGTAATGCAGAAGATACTGTACAGCTAACAGCAAAGCAGCCCTCTTGCCCATTGCTTAGTTTTGGGTTTATATAACAAGGCATTGGGCATAACAGCACAATGGATTGGCAAAAGGAGGTAATACCTAAAAAAGCATCGAAGAATGTTTATGGCAGTAGAACATATGGCACACAAGAACATGTCAGTTAACCACATTACAATAAGTGCAAAAAAGCCCACCTATGACGAAATACAGGAACTGGGAATAAGAAACAGTAGTCAGAGAAAGCTCAAGTTTGCTGCTATAAAGTTATGTTGCATTTTTGAATCAGACAAGCACGGGAATGAAAAGAACAGAAGTAATATTTTGGGTACAGCTCCATAAAAAAGAATCGAGTCAACAAAGGTTCATGTATCAGTGAGATAAATGAGTGCTCAGATAGGGTCCACTGTCGACTCAGAGTTGGCACTAACCTTTAACATCCCCTTGCACTGCAGTAATGACTGTGTTCCCCATCCTATTGACCTCTTATGAATAAAGACATGCAGACTCCTTGCCAAGCGAGGGGAGGAGGCAGATTACCCAGAGTGATGGATCACATGTTATGGTGGGCGGCCCTATTTGTCTCATGCCATTCCTCACCATGCCTTCCTTATATTGGTGAAAGCAAATATGTCACTCACAGACAGCAATTAAATCAAGATCATGCAGGCTGTCAGATCCACTTATTAAAGGAAGATGTCCTGTTTACAGTCTAGCTTTGGGCCCTGGTATATCCTCACCACAGCCGTGCATCATCCTGACATTGGGGGTGTTGTGATGTGCACGCGACAAGATATGAAAGCACGCAGCTGCTTTACAGCCCTGCTGATGTTTTATGAGGAGTGCCACCTCCATTCCTTCTCCTCCATTGCTCCTCTCCTCCATCCCTCACAAGCCTTACTTTGGCACAAACATAGGCTGTCACATATGTCAGCCAGAGGATGATAGCTGAGGCTCTATCACACCTTTAAATGCTCTCCCTTAGGATGTCTGAAGGCAGGAGAGGTTTTCTCAGACAGGGAAACAGGGACAAAACACAAGGTGTGATGTTGGTGCTGTGTTTGGCTCAGGCGCAGGTTAATTTGGCTTATACAGAAGTAATAAACTACTCCTGCAAACATTTCCCTACCCGGTTAATTAAGATATATGCACTTTTTATTTCCCCTTCCTTTCTGACTTTCCCTTCACTGTCTGCTGACGGAGAGTATGAATAAACAATTGAAGACTTATCTTAACAATTTGAGGATAACTGGGATGAGTTTCACTTTCAAGGTCAAGGGGCAATGATATTTTAGTTAATGTGTTTTACAAAACATAGCCATTCACTAGCCCTTTTACAACCCTGCTGGGTTCCTATGAATCTTATGTTAAAGAGGCACATTGACCTCCTCTCAAGCATCCCCTTTATCTCCATCATAGGCTAACAGGATCAGGATACATTATTCATCAATGCATCTATGCTATCCCAAGCAATAATGTTCCATAGTATACACAAGAGGTTCCATCATGAATCCATTAATACCGTACATTGGCTAACCTTTTCATTTTTAGTTGTAAATTTCTTAAAATGGCTTATTCTGACTATTTCATGCGGATTCCCTCATTTACCATGGAGTTTTTTGTTACTACTGGCGTTTTCGTGTGAAAGCTAATGCTAAGAACTGTATTTATGACCAACTGTCAAGATTGGCAAATGCATAAAAATGTTCCCAAGCAGCCAGTGGACATTCAAATCAATTATTGATTGAAAAGAGCGAAAAAATGGAACATTGCATGAGTAAATGTAATTGCTACCCGAGCAATTCCAAACGCTTGAATCAGTCTAGAGCTAAAATGTGACACGGCCTCTGTCCATAATTTATTTGCAAAAAAAACAGCAGTGAGGCATTCACACACTGGAGAGGAGAATTTAGTGTCTGGCATTTGCACTATTATGCTGTGCCTACTGCCAATGTATACTATGGCAAACAAGTTGGGCGAGCAAGTTGTGTCTAGCTACATGAAAATATCTAATATCTCAGACTCAGAGAAACAGTCCAGGGTTTCACAGGCATGTACTTGCACAGTTTGTCTTCTTCCACCTCTTCTCGTGTGTTAAATATTCACAATGCAGATATCATGTTCAGTCTTTGATTACACAAACAATAAATTAAAAATGTTCACTGAAGCTCAACAGCTTTCAATCAATGGGTTTCAACCAACTAATGCTTTCTTTTCTCCTAGGCTTTTCCCCTCTGTGAATTAGTTCTTTCTATGGCTTATTTTGTAAAGCACTAAAGATTTATAAAGTCAAGTGAACTTGAGTTATTGGTGCTCGTCTAAGAAACCAGGGGATTCTGCCTATTTTTCAGAGGATCAAAGCCATACAGAAGGAGTTATCAACAACAATCATAGCATTAAGTTTGCACCATTTGAAACTGCTCTTTTTCCCCTAAATGAGGAAAAATAGAAATAAATATACTCTTAATTATGAACATACAATATACACATCCACTATCAAATGAAAAACAGGGACAACTTAATAACACTCTTTTTTATGGGTACATTCCTTTACAAAAGTATACAGTCCCTAAGAATGAGAAACTGAGGTATAGACCGGGCCTGACAGAGAGACCCCAATGCCCTCTGGGACACAAAGGTCAGAGGTCAGGTGATGACACATCCGCGCCCTCCCCAATTCAGTCTGTTAGAGGCAGAGGTCCAGTATGTCTGTGTGTGTGTGTGTGTGTGTATGTGTGTGTGTGCGCGCATGTGTGTGTGTTCTACTCTTCGGTTGTCCACGCTGACCTACAGAATCAGGCAGTGGTTGCTCTCAAAGACACAGAAGAGACCTCTGGGAGTGTGTGTGTGTGTGTCCAGGGTGTGTGTCCTTGTCTCGGCGAGAACCGTTGAGCACGAGATGACGTATTTTACACGGCGCTGTAGCAAGTGGGTGGCTAGCATCATGACACAGTAATAGGTGGAGATCACCGACGACCACCTGGGAAATGGTAACTTGAGTTGTCATGTTGTTTATAAACTTCTTAAACGTATCTTTTCTCCCACCATTACGCTGTCGCTTCCATTTCCCGTCTGCGTGTCTGGTCTATATGTACCTATTGTCTTGTGACTATCTGTATCCACAGTGTAGGTATAATGTTACGCACATAATACATAAAACAGAGGCCCTCTTATTTTTAAAGACCCCATGAAGTGAAAATGACAGTGACGTTCCTAACCATAAGGTACTCCTAGGAGATGATGCAAGCCAATAAAATCCACAACAATGATGCCTTGCGCTCAAAACAGCCCAAAATCCCCCCCCCCTCCCCCCGTTCTTCCCATAAATGCTCTGGGAAGTGTTGCTTAATCCACCTGCACTCGCCACCTGACGCCTCTTATTGAGCTGGAGGTGCTACACTGGCGCCCAATTCCAAGATTGTGTGTTTACCAAGTTCTGTTAGTTTGTCTTGATTTAAAAAAAAGCCACAATGTTACAGCTGGTGTGGTGAAAAAATACCCCCGACTACAATCGTATCATCACTGCTTCTACGTTCTTTATTGCTCCCTGCTGCCCTGCTTGGTTTCGTAGTGAGACTGTCTTTTAACCGGAAAGCCTCCAAGCCCCCATGACAGCAAACAGCCAGTCTGCTGAAGTGTCTTTGAGCAAGACGCTGAATCCCTAACGGCTCCAGGGGTGCTGCTCTGTCGCTGACCCTGACCTCTGACCTTTGACCTTTCTGTGGAGGGAGATCAAATGAAAAGAGAATTTCTCATTTGGGGATCAATAGACTATCACATACTAATAATAAGAAGAAGTTGGTGCTGTTGAATAGTGGGCCAGCGTTGTCACCAATGCAGTGCACACTCCCACTGTTCACTTCTCATAACTCATAACTGCCCGTGTTTCCTTTTGGCCAGAGGCATGTGTCATGAACTGAGCTCGGATTTTCGTTTCTTGGGGTCTTTAAATGTGTGAAGGACGCACTGAATGAAATGACTAATGAAACACCTTTGGGGTTTCAAACCCCCTCTGAAAAAGAAAAGAGTACAATGGCAAAATGCTCTCTGAAAGGTTAGAGCTGGTAAGGTGGATGAGATTTCAACATATATAAAAAGATATAGTGTTCCTCAAAATGGATCTGAGGAACTTTCACCTGTATTTGTTGCTACTGTAATCCCTCTTTAATAAAAGAGACATATTTCTTTGATTTGCAAAGTATCTGTAAAAAAGGATTCTTGGTCGACTTTAGTTTTGAATGAATTGATATCAGTTGGGTCTAACTTGAGAGGAAATGGGAAAGGTAACTATGGTCAAAGGGAAAACCTTGTTCAGGGCCGGAGTCAATGTGTATGTAGGGAGGCGGGGGTGGGGTGGGGTGGGGGCCTTCATCAGGGAGGTGGCGGGATCTGCACACCCAGCAGCTCATACGCGAAGATGTTCCAGAAGATCGCAAAGAGAAGGAAGGTGATAAAGGAGAAGACGATGACCCACCAGGAGCACTGCTTCTGCAGACTCTCCTCGTAGCTGCGCAGGATGAGCAGCCCCATGCTAATACCCACCACAGCCCCCGAGAGGTGCGCCATGAAGCTGGGCTGGGGCCCCGAGGAGGGCAGCGGCGGTGAGAAGCGCAGCCACACTGCACGGCCCACCTCCGAACTCACTGTGAACGATGGAAGAGAGAACGGCAACAGGATCAGTGTGGAAGTGTCTCATTAGTGTCCAGACTGGGAGTCCAGTGGGATGGCAAAGAACTACGGCGAGGTGTAGTGTGCCGTGCCAACAGCCCAGCTAGGATTGAGATGACTATATAATGATGACTAAAGGTGAGAAACATAGTCTAGTAAAGTGTTTGGCTAAAAAAAGGTTGGCTCTCCTAATAGGCCAATTATTCTATAGAAATTGCTATCAAAAGTTATTGGCTGTTACTTTGGCAATGCCCTCTGAAGTCCCTGCAAATTAAGGAAGGCTGATTAAAAGTCTTAACGCTGGTAGCATAAAAACATAGCAAATATTAGTTTAGCCTTGACAGTAGCTCACAAAATCAGAAGAAAATGTGCATCTCTGGTTTGTAAAACACTTCAGGACAAATATAATATTCCTGCAGAGGCCAGTTGTCCTCCCAGTATGGAGGAGTGAGATACGGGACAGATGGAGGGAACATATTGCTCACTAATGAAAGTCATAGTGTGCCGGCCCTCGTGCGGAGGAAAAGGACATGTAGTATGACTCAACTCCTCTGAAAACAGTGCTACATGTCCAATCAGGAAACCACTGACTGCGAGCCAGTAACGAGGATTACACAAGTGGCATGTCTCCTGCTCTGGTGTAGGAGGCTTTTAAATCCCACTCAAATGTTAAATAGTAATAGGCAATTAAGTTAAACTGTGAACAGGTGTGCACTCAATCTTGAGGGCAATGCACACTCCTTATTAAATGTTAAATTAGGAATGAAACTATAAATTGAACAACAGAACAGCGAGGATGCTGAAGCCTTTTGAAGTGAGACTGGAGAACTTACTGCAGACTAGTGCCAGGATCATGCGGAGGAGCTTGTACGGGCAGCGCATCCCGGCCCAGTTCTGCAAGACACAGGAGAAAAATGCCTCGTCAGCGCAAACAATCACGACATGAACAATCACAATACGGGTGTATTAACAGCTTGGCAAAAAAAACCAAAACGCTCCAGGTTCCTATTCTGTGGACGTATTTAGACTAGAGCAAGACAATCCATATCCATATGGGCAGAGCACCTATACCAGACAGACACGATTATACACCTGGCTGCTTTCCACTCACTGGTTCCGACCCAGTGGCATTCTATTAATCAGGGCTAAGATAGCTTAACGGAAGAGGAGAATAGGCCAATAAATAGCCCTTGTGATTCAACTGCGATAAAAAAAACAAAGACATCCTGACTTAGAATAACACGTTTATTCCCCAGGATGAATAATTGCACCAATCATGTCCCTCCTTTAGTTTCTGTCCCCGGGTGTATGAGAGAGTGTTTTTTCCCCTTCGCTGCAAAGGAAGTGAAGGCGAACTCCGAGATTAAAAACACCAAAGAAAATATAATAAGGTTGTCTCCTATAAAAGCCGCTGTGCCCATATATTTAATATGACCGCGGTGTGGCAGGGCTCATAAAATCACAATAGTATGACAAATAAATGATGAGTGTCACGGAGGGGAGAGGTCAACAGAGCAGCGTCGGGGAGGCAATCTGAACTGGGCGGTTTGCTGTTTTCTCCGATGGAGGACGGTGTGCTTTGACATGCCTGCACTCTCATATGGGAGAAGGGCAATCTCTCACCAAAGGACAGCCAATCCATTTTGTATGCTACAGATCTTGCCATCATACTGCTGATGTATGAATTGTTCAAAGAATGTGATGTGTGTATGAGGTGCAGCGAGAGTCACACACACCAACCAACCTCCATCACAGCCTTTTTCACTGTATAGAAGTGAGCTTGAAAGGATTCTGCTGTTGGTGATAAAGGTATAACACTAATATACACAGAGGTGCACGTACACATGCATGCACACATTAACTGGAGACACCATAGTCTGAACACAAAGTTTTAGTTTTTCTTAAAAGAATAAAGAACTGTCGAAAGAAAAAGTTACATTTCTGTGTTAAATCCTTTTGTGTGAAGATGTATACTGACACTTCAGCTGGAACAAGGTGATTTCTAGCGAGTCACACAAACAGTGGTGCGTGAAACGTACAGTAACTGGGCTCGAAGGTTTCTTTTCAGCAAAATGGATGACGAAGCGTTATAGCAGATGGCTAGGGGCTTTACCGGGGATGAGACCGGGCAAAAAAGAATTCCCTCGTACCGCCAAAAACAAACTAGACAAAACTCACCGGAGCAGAACTAAGACATGCCTTGAAGGATCTCCGAGCAAGAAGCAGGCAACGAGCGTAGCAGACCGAATAAACTGTCTGTTAGTTTGTATGAGCGCAGACCAAAGTTACAGACTCTCGCTCCGTTGATGCACTTTGATTCCTATTTTTGTTGACGTCTCCCTTGCCCACAGTGAAGGCCTACATTAGTTAAAGTGATTCATCAGCTATAACACTGCCTTGAGTCATGACAGAATGTGTCAGACATTTCACATACAAGCCTCCTGACACACACACACACACACACACACACACACACACACACACACACACACACGTCACATTCTGCATTATAGAAATATTTCACAGAGGAGGCGCTCAACGAGTATCAAGGGAATGACTGACTGATAATGCTGTAAGTGGCTGGTATCAAACACCCGTTCTAAGTAGTTAAAAAGAGAATATCCTGTAGAAAATGTTATTTTACTTGGGGTTCATCAATACAGATTATGAGACTAATGTGAAAATGTAATGGCTTTGCGATATCAAATATTGGACCACGTCTCTGCAGTGCGCTACCCATCAACACACTTCAACGAGAGCCTCTCCATTTATTTGACAAATGGAGATGAGGTCACGCGGCCTCCGGAATATTCCGTGGCTCTCCTCCAAAAAAACGCTTGTTTGCTGGCAATAAAACGTACTTATCGTATTGATGTGAACCTGCTGTAGCGGGGGACGAGACTTAGCAACACATCCAACTCACACCTGCTGCCGGGCCTCCAGGGCAGACCAAAAAAAACGCCAGCACTCTAAACACAAAAGCCCAGACTCTCTCTCTCTCTCTCTCTCTCTCTCTCTCTCTCTCTCTCTCTCTCTCTCTCTCTCTCTCTCTCTCTCTCTCTCTCTCTCTCTCTCTCTCTCTCTCTCTCTCTCTCTCTCTCTCTCTCTCTCTCTCTCTCTCTCTCTCTCTCTCTCTCTCTCTCTCTCTCTCTCTCACCAAGCGGCTGGCTGTGACATTTCGTCTCTATTGATACTGTTATAAGGCGTAACAATGGAGGTGATGATGATGGTAGTTACCATGACAACGTTGGCCAGATGCGCCGAGCACAGAGCGTAGACACCCCCGGAGCCCCCCACCACTGGAGCACGCATGTCAGTGATGGACACTGTCAGGGAGCCTGCGGAGAGACGGCGACAGAGAGAGAGAGAGAGAGCGAGAGAGCGAGAGAAGAGAGAGAGAGAGAGAGAGCGCAATGCAGGGAAGAGGAGGGGGGACAGAAATCAGATAGCATTTTAGAGCTGAGGGGAAAAAACAAAGAGGAGAGAGTTAGATTACTCATTACACAGCAGCCCGAGTCACCTTCCTCCGAGCACTGTGAAAGCACCCTGTCTTCACACGGCTATGCTGCATCAGCTGACCTTCACATAACCTTTTTTACATTGAGAATACATGACACACAGGCAGACAGCCCCCCTCAACACACACACACACACACACTCTCTCTCTAAAACACACATAGACACAAATAAAACCCTCCTTCTCCTTCCCACTGCTCCATGTTGTGTGTACATGTCTTTCTTCTATGTAAAGCAGTCACGTAAAAATTGAGGCTGACTCATTAGAATAAAAGTGTTCAAGAACTGAGATAGAATATTTTATAATTGGATTTTCCTTCAGGACGCCTTAGTTAAAAAAAAAAAAAAAAAATTGAAATTATCAAAAAGACGAAAAAAGTGAGGCCAAGGAACCCGCAGGTAAAGCGCCAGTCAGGAGGATAATTTTCCAATTCATATACTTGCAAAACGCCTCGTGTTGTATTCATGAGGAGAGTCTAATCGGGGGTATGTATGGTGTGGATAGAAGCCAAATGCCCTCTTTTAAAATTAATCTGTAACATGAGTGGTACAAAGAAAGAGAAGAACATACAGTAAGGGGCCATCACACACTGGATAGCCTATAGTGATTACGTTCGTTCTGACTGGATGCCATACAGTTTGACAACAAGTTAAGGACCGTAAAAGGAGAAATCCACCCTCAGATACTCCTACACTGTTGTATAGCACCAACCTGTGCTGTTCAATGCATTCCAACAGCTATTTTGCGATCGAGTGTTGTAATTTTCCCACTTTCCCTCAACCTGCCTCGTCTACTTCTACACTTCAGCTAGTGATTTCCTACATGCGATGACTTTTGACAACCGCCGGAGAACAGGCGTGAAGTTGTTGCGTTCAGCTGTGGGTTAGAGGGAGCGAGAGCGAGACCATTTTAAGAACAAGACAGTGAGAGTTTTTCCAGTCGAGGAAAACGCACCATGTCTTGTGGCTGTATTGCATTCTGGTCTATTGAGGCTATACTGTCCGTGGAGAAATTGGTATCTCTGCAACAGATTTCTCTCTGATATTTGGTGCAAAATGGAGGGTCTAGCTTCGCTTGCTCTTGGATTCTGAGGGAATGACACCAAAACCTGACATTTACCGTTGAGCTGAAACATGTTCTGCTATCAAACTACATTGTAGCTGCACTGGAAATACCTCAGTGTGACGTCACAGCCAGTTATCCACTGGAATGAGAAAAATACACCAAATACAACAAAAGGGGCCCAGGCATGCACCTATAGCTGTTTTTTTTTAAAAAGTGTTAAAGAGTTTTAGGCCGGATTCTTCCTTTCAAGAGAACATCCTGAATGGAGTTAAGTGCACCAGTCACTGTAGTCACAATTAAAAAAAAAACCCAGATAAAGCGACAGCGTGAAGTAGGACAGAATCCCAAGCAGGAGAAATCACAGAGGCGGATCCTTGCGAGGACAGCGTCAGCCACTGTTAATTATACAAATGGGCTGATAAGCGAAGCGGAGAGGGCTGATAAAACAAAACAGTCTCTTTTTAATCACAGTGGGGGGTTTGCTGGAGTTGTGATCTCAGATCTATAATGCATGTTGTAACGTTCCCATTCGGTGTGTGCAGAGGGACTGCAGAGAGTAAACAGCGTCTTAAAGAGTGCCTCGTCAGCCTGTGGTGGCGGCGATGATCATGGGATGACAGATGGTAATCAGAGTGTGTTCCTGAGTCATTTATCTCTCCTCGCCCCGACACTTATGGGTCTATTTTACATGGATTTATGGGGCGTCTGAAGGTTGATGAAGTGGTTGCTGCAGCGGAAGATTTGTAAAAATTCACAGTGCCCCAATTTTGGTGGATTCAAGAAACAACACTGTGGCATATGTTGTCTCTGATTTCTTCAAAGTAAAGCGAAAATGGAATTGGAGCAACTTTAGCACAAACAACTCTCTGAGTTTCTCTTCAAGTCTTCTTTTTTACGATTCAATTACTACTTCAACGCAGCCTTAACTGACTGTGGAGACATATCCTCCATAGACCTGGTTCTCAAGTCCTTTTCAAATTCACAATACTTCAGACAGTGTAAGCCAATTATTGATGCAGCTTGGACAGATTTCTAAAGTGCAACGATAAATTCCTACAAGAACTAGGTAATTTGTCAATGCCAATTTGTCAAGGAGAGGATCAAGTGGCTCTAACAGTAGTGCAGCAAGCTGTCTTTATACTAGCTTGTTAGTGCTGGCCCATAGCACCTCCTCATAGAAGACGCTTGTCAAGAGTATGACATGCCATCTGTGGGTGAGGGAGAAGAGAGAACCAAAGACCTCGGGCTGAGAGGAAGAGAAGGGCTCCACAGGGAGGATACAAACGGCTCTCTCCTCCTGCCAGCTCCCAAATACAGTATGAATATTAAAGGGGTCTGTCATGAGGGATCTCCTGCTCACAGGGAACTTAAGATTTAGGAATCTCTCGCTCAGCAGGAGCTGAGTACATGAGGTGTCCGATTATTCTGTGTGGAGTTGGCACTTTCCAATTCATGCATGGTTTATTTATCGCTGAGATCCTGAAGTCATCATCAACTTTCAAATGTGTTTGCGTGCTTGCATCATGCCCAACTGCACTGCACCACTGACACTGTAAATCATTGTAATTTGTAGTTTCTATTATAGGTCAACAACTCACTCAGAGTCTCTTACAGCTTAATCCCTAATGCAGCCAACGTGAACTGACTGAGCCTCGCTGTCACACCAAACTACCAGACCATCACCGTGACTCCAGGCTGCCCCTAAGCTATGGGTCAACTTTGCTCTTTTCAGTCTCTCGGGGATAAGGTGCAGACAAGGTAAGGTAAGCTGATCCTAGGCCAGCGCTTGACAGTGCCTGAGGCAATGCTTCTCTGTAGCCACTTCCAGTGACTGAACTGAAAGCTACACCAGAGCACAGTGAATGGTGCAAGAAAAAATCCTCTAATCTTCTGAAAATATGGCAAATCGTGCCGCTGCGCAAACACCTACTAATCTGACGCTTTGCTCTAACTGCTTTCAGGACGGTTTGTCACATGGCTACAGTCGGGTCCAAAAGTCTGAGTCCACTACAAAGACTTGTTTCATAATCGATCAAAAACAAATACAAATCTTTAGTCAAATGATATTTCTCAAACAAGATTACATAGTATAATAAAAAAAAGTCCTTTTTCAAAGTTAAAGCACTAACAGAAGTGACAATAACACACCATATTAATTCAGTCAATATCTGGTGTTAGTTGTTAAAAGTGTATTAGGATCATACATGTGTTCATATATGGTGTGACAACAATTTGAGAAAACCTTACTAAATGGAGTGAGAACAAGATATTCAGTTATATTTCAATTTCATGAGTATTTCTCAAGTCTTGAAGTATCAATTGAGTAAAAATAATGTATTGTTTTTTGATAAATGATGGACCTATAGGATGTCCCAGAACAGGGACTGACTAACCCTAACAAACTGCACGAGTCAAATTGTGTTGTCATGTTTCATTATTAGAGTCCTGCAATCAAGAAAACGTTTTAAAAAAGAAAGAAAACACTTTGCAAGCACTTTTCCTGAGTTCATGAGACCAAATCAGTGGAGAGTACCTCTACCCACTGATAGCATTGTTGCCTTTTAAGTTCGGGTCGCTCTGTGTGTGTGTGTACACACTCACCTCAGACAGATCTATCCTGTATGCATTCAATCTTCTGGTCCTGCAGAGATGTGCTGCAGTCAGCACTCTTTCACTCACAGGGCTGCCTCTCTTGTCTAATAAACTGGGGAAACGCCTGATCAGATTTATTTACCGAGCACTAATAAGAAGAGAGGGAGAGAGTGATGGAAAGAGTATGACTGAGTGTGAGGAAGGAAAGAAAGAAAGAAAGAAAGAAAGACAAAAGCCTGCTATTTCCTGAGTGTGAGGTTTTACCTGCACTAGAGGGACCCTGCTGTGTGTAAACATCTTAAGTAAACCAAAACCTAGAAGCACTAATAATTCCCAACATCAAGTCAAACATCACAGCTAAGAGAAGAGACAGTCAAATATTACGATGCTTGCCATCTAAAGTGCCACAAAGCCACAATGCAAATATAACATTTACTGTAAGAGCACCAATTACATTGATGAACTGTCACTGTGCATCATGAAGGGTGGGTATTCGATTATCTGATTTTTAATGTCACCTCGACCTACTGGATTTGCAAACGACTTTAATTTTGGTATACCACCACCACATACAGCTTAGAGGTGACTTAGGTCATCTGGTTGTCCTGGTCTTTGGGTGGTGGTGGTGGGGGGGGAGTCAGGGTGACACAGCTGGAGGCTGGCCATCTGTCACATAAGGTTTTGTCTGCTTTAACAGTCTATTGCAAAAGCTCATGGCTTCAAATGTCATTCAATAGAGTCGTGTCCATTTCCAGGCCTCATTCCAACTGTGATAGTACTGTCAGACTGGGGAAGCGCTATTAAAGATACGGACCATCTGGGATAGAGAAAGACACCAGCTGCAAGCCCACCTCAGCGTCTTCCAGACAGAGAGGTGAGGGAAATATCCTCTCCCTTGCCAAGCCTCTCCTTCAAAGGGAGCAGCATGACATGCAATTAGTCCCCATCCAATCTCCCATCTCCTTGGCGTAGTGTGGCTGGGTGGGTGGGTGGGTGGGTGGGAGGAGAACCATTGGATGATCTGATAGGAAGGACTGAGTCTGAGGACTTTTACTTATCTGCAGCGTACAAATGTCAAGCGGTGGAAGAGCTCCCAAACAGTCAGCATTCTCACAAAGATCGAAGCGATATAGCGGGACACGTCTTTAGAGAGACAACAATAAGATAAACACAGAGCCAAAGACAAAACACAACACCCACCGAGCAAGTTCACGTTGATCAGTCATTTAAAAGACGTCTAAATGGTCAAATTAGGGGTTTAAAAGTGAAGGTTTAGTAGAGTATGTTGTACATATGGACTCTCTGGTGCATATGTCTGATATTTACAACTGATTACACATTGTTTAAATACTGCTTGGTCTAAAACTGGGCAATACACAGCCTGGGTGATAAGAGAGACGGCATAGACGGGACGTTGGAAAGGCATCCAGGGCTCAGTGGGCATAAAAACTCTCTCAAGAACTCTCAAGCCTCCAAAGAAACACAAAAACTACGGCATGCCAGCACTGCCCACGCCAAGCTCCGGTCTGGAGGGACAGATAAAACTCATCAATTTCGCAGTGTGCTAACACAGCCACTCCAAAGACACCTTGCCCTTGGTTTCCTGAGAGATTGATTTGGTTTATTCTATCACAGTTGTCTGCTCCGTCCAAAGTTGCCACACGGGGGAAAATATGATAATATTTATGTTGCTCCAGAACCCAGTGGGAATCAGGAAAAATCAATAGCCTCCAACGGCCACATCCTCAGAGCTGCTGAGAGACCACTCAACACAGCACCAAGCGTCAATGGCCAAGTATAATCATATCTGATCTGTGTGTGTGTGCGTGTGTGTGTGTGTGTTAACATGCCTGTAATGGAAGATTTGGAAAGTAGTGACTGTACATCAAAATATGCCTGATGCTCTAAAAGTTGTCAGTTTGCGTTGTCGTCGTTCTTGTCTTCGGTAATTCACAATCATTGAATGGATTCTCGTCACGACTAAAGTGGTTTTCACTCATGACTGCTTTTCAGCTAACAAGCACAATGGAAGACCTTGGATGAAAAACACTAAAATTCTTGAAGTTGAAAAAGAGCATGAAATCACTTCCTGTGCTGACGGCTAAGGGGAAGAGGATCCAGGTTTTCAGAGAAGCAACCTTGAGAATAAACGGAACATAATCTGAGCTGAGAAACAGCCTCCTTTCTAACGCCAACAGATAAAACAAAGTGCCCCGACCAAATTGCTGCCCTGCGTTGCCTACATACACCAGATACAACTGGACGCATTAACACAGCGGGCTAGCCTCGCACAAATGGGATACCATTTTCACCACGTTCATTATCCTGGGTATTGTTGTCAGTGAGGCCACGGGGGTTGGCTGTGAAGGAAGTGAGCCTGGTGTCACCTAGGAAGAGTTGAGTGTGTGTGTGTGTGTGTTGGTTGGGGGGGGGGGGGATTACCATAATCGCACTGGCAGCCGCTGTGTCGCACCAAGGTCACCCCGCCTCCTCAACGCACGCTCACTGTAGGCCAGCACCAGTGGGATGCAACACCAGGGGTTGTGCACAGATGATTCTGCAGCTGAGGCTGGCTGAACGGAGAGAAATCCAACCTCATGTACCGACACGGCCTGTTCTCATATCAGGTTTGTGGTTATAAGTACGAAAAGTAAGGCACCGTCATTTTAACAGGTGGAGGTGGAAAGTAAGGTCGCGGAGGACGGGCCGATGCACTCACCTTCAACTCCAGCGGCCTGGGTTCGAGGCCTGATAGACACAAAGACGTTTTCCGCTACAAGTCAAGTTTTCATTTTCAGCGAAAGTTTTACGTAGTTAAATAAGTATTATTACTTATTTAGTTAGTGTGTGTGTGTTAAATAAGTATTATTACTTATTTAACTATGGCTCAAAACTTACCATAACCTTGACCAAAGTTGTTTTAGTTGCCAACCCTTAACCAACGTAGTGAATTATGTGGCTGGCCTTGTGTAAGTACAGGACGTATCAAGGGTGCATAACTTTTCGTGAAGATATGCCTGCTCAGAACATAATTGGTATTCAGCTGGCAAAGGCAACACAAAGACAACTCCACAACTCTCAGTCATGAAAGTGCCTCCTATTTTCCGAGCCTTCAGAAATTCACCTCAGGCCAGTCAAATCACTGTGGTGTTAAACATCTTTACTCCTTGGAGTGAGTCGGAGGCCAAAGTCAGAGAGCCTGAGTCAACCTGCCTGGCACCGAGAGTGATTTATCTAGTCTTCTGTTCTCTCCTGTTCTGTCTTCTCGTCTCCTTCACTCTCCTTCACTAACTGGCTGATCTGCTGCAGAAGGCTGTCCCAGTTCATCTGAATACCACTTCGCTCCGAGAAAACCCCACAGAATCCCATAGCAGGTCTGATCATCACTTAGTATCTTATCTCACCTACCTACATAGTAGTGACTGTAAGCAGTTTGATCACAGGTGTATCAAACAGTATGTCATCTCATCCCTAATATGTACAGGTTTCCAATTTTTGCATGTATATATATAAATAGACAAAGTTTTCATTGCTTTAAAATAAGTTTTAAAATAAGTTTTTTTAAAGCAGGAAAAAATATAATTAATTGTTCTGTATTTTGAGTCAGAATCATTCTTTAAACGTTGATAAGTGGGTAGCCAGGAGAATCGAACTTATAAAGGCAGGACTCTGATGGACACTAACCACTACCAGAGTGGAAATCTTAAATTTCTTATCGTTACTCAAGTGAATTTATTGATTTTGGCCTTGCAGATTTTATCACACATTAGAGCCGTCTTTCTAAGCTTTGGGGATTTCTGTAGAATGAAATAACATCTTCTGTGCCACTAACATCAGCAAAATGGATGATGGTCCAAGTCTCTCTTGGCCATGTGCCAAGGCCCGCTGCCTTCTATTCACTGGCTTTCAGATACAATCATATTTACCAATATGTGCAGTGGGCTCAATCAGTTATTGAAATGTATAAAACTGGAATGTATAAAACAATACTATGAGTGGACCTGAAGCCCTCCGGCCGTTTATAAACTGAATGGCTTTTTATTAGCTTGAGAGGAGGCAGACAATCATCCAGCGAACACAGCCATGGTTCTGCCTGATATCAGAACAACATGAATCAATTGTCGTAGGGTTAATCAGAATAACGTGTAAATACTGACAATATCCACTAGCATGTAGCAATGAGGTTTGAGTCATTCATCACATCGCCATTACGATTTCCCAACAGGCCACAAACGACAGCTGGCCACGCGGCGCTGTCCCCTTTCTACCCAGAACAGCACAACACACATTCTCTCAGAGTCAGGTTGCTCTACTGCAACAAACAAAGCATCCTTCCTGAGTCCTGCTCGCTATAAGCTACTGCCACTGTCAACAACCGATAACACACTTTCCTCTACTGGAATTTGTTGATACTGCACCAAATGTCAGATGATTCTTAGTGGAACTTTTCCCCTCAGTTCTTCGTTTTTTTCACTTTGGCACCGAAATTTCCTCCATACAGACACAACATCCTCATCATCAGAGTTGTGTGGAAAATAGTGGGTTAGTACACTCAACCTCAGATGGCTGTTATCAGAGGCTGCAGGCTGATTCAGATTGTCCACGCTGGAAGGTGGAACATCGTGAGGCGTCATCAGGGCTACGAGGAAAAAATGGGCAAATTGGCAAAAGTGGCACCTGGAGGAGGTCCTGGAGCATATGTGGAGGATGAAGGAGGTGTTGGCCCAAGGGGAGCAGAAGCAGAACAAGTGATTTTAATACAAATATTTTACTTTACAAGATACCTGTTGTTGTGGAGGCTGAATTCATCTTTTTATATATTTGGATATGATTTATTTTCAAGATAAAAACACAAAGGCAGACCGAGAAGTAAAGCTGCTTTTTCAAGAACACATACACTGCATAGCACAAATATAGAAAAATAGCTTCTTTTTTTTTTTTTTTAGCTTTGAACGGCAGCCCCATGGTGCCAAAATGCTTGTAACATGTTAGCTACTGCACATTCAGATGCAAAACCTGCAGCAGGTTGTTCTGTGACCACTGAGCACAACTAAAACCTGAGAGCTTCACTGCCCTACAAAAACACAGAGCAACATGCTTACAAGAGCTGAAAGCAACAGCCGGCATGATTGAATTCATGAGCCAGAATGAGACTGCATGAATATAAACATGACACCCATGGGCAACAAAATGGGAAAAGAAGGAAATATCAAGAGTCTCACTGAGTAATCTAAAGCACGGGGCAATTTCTATCATCCATAAGCAATCACACGTTTACAGAAAGGACTAGAATGAGGGAAAATGAAAGCAGAATGCACAGAGGACTTGAGTGTTGCAGGGAAGCACCATATGGGATCATTGAACCAAATTCTCACACACACACACACACACACACACACACACACACACACACACACACACACACACACACACACACACACACACACACACACACACACACACACACACACACGGATGGGTGGATGGATGGGTAGAGGGATGGATGGGGGGGAGGTAGATAAATAGATAGATAGATAGATGGGATTAATAAAGTATCCATCCATCCATCTATCCATCTATCTATCTATCTATCTTTCCCCAGTGTAGCCCTCAATGTAAACCTATGATTGAATCCATAAAATACACATAACAACGTCTCTTATTACCCAGCCACCGACTACATTGAAATGGCAGCAGTTAAAATGACAACACTCAAACTTCATGACACATGAAATCAACTCAAAACTTTGTTATATGAACTTTGGCATCAAATGAGCTTGACGGTAAAGGAGGGCCTCGCTAGGTCACACTTCATTTGACTGATGCCTGTCTGCTCGTGTAAAACTCAAGCCAAAGGTGGGGATGTGGGTGTGTGTGTGTGTGTGTGTCTTCCTGTCAACATTTGTTGGGCTCCGAGTTACAAGTCAGCTAAACAAGAAAATACCACCGTACACCAAATTAATGATTCTCAGAAGAGGCTTGATCATAAGGTTGATAGTCTATAAATTACACTTTTCAATGCAACTTTTATCACCCGATCATGCCGGGTATACAATCTAGCCACAATGCACATATAAGAAATGTAAAGAGACAGAAAGGGAGCGCAGGAAAAAGTAATTCAGCAGATAAGAAGTGCATATCAGCCGTTTTCATTTTCCAGGTGTACAGCGATGCGATCTCCGAAAGTGCAATCTTCACAATCAGTTTTTCGAAAACCTCCTCGACATGACGAGTATAACCACTTGCCATAAAAGTGCATTTGAGGGAATATATAATGTGATAATTTCACAGTTATTATCACAATTATTGAGTTGTTTTTCATAACATTTGGACAAAGTGTCAGCACACACAACACCTCAGCTCGCTAGCAGTGTGCCTCGCTGCAGTAGCTGGTACCGCTGCTTTATAGCGCCATGTCTCTTTAAACCTCCCACTGTGCCCAGAGCTCAGGTGGTTGACCGTGACTGACCTCTCACCTGGTAGCAGTAGCGCCTTCCTTCTGCTCCCCATTGAGCAGGTTTGCCCCCCATCATTAATCCTGGGAAATGACTGGCAGAAAGCAACCCTGAGACCTCCCCAAACAAACAAACACACACACACACACACACACACACACACACACACACACACACACACACACACAGTCCCCAGTGCAGTACACAACCTGCCCTCTAATGGACTGCTTTCCTATGGGCTGACATTTGTGCCAGCACAGCTTCAATTTGAACCTGAATCAACCAGAAACCAAAGCCCAAGTTATTACACTTCTGAATTCATTCATCATGTTGTGACCGTTGGATTGGCTCTTCCTCTCTGTTCAGGTGCAAAGCAGCTCAATTGAATTGTGCTTCTTTTGTTTTTCCTCAGTTCCCAGAAGGATGAAGCTTAATTAGAGGAGCTGAATTTGAAGGTTAACTATCTATTTAGTCAGATTTACTAGTTTGTCATTAGGTAACAGTTGAAAGAAATTAAGATCAAATTCAATTTCAAACAATTACATTAAAATAATAACTTTAGATATCAAATTGTGCAATACAAATTAAATTTTCGATTTCAATGATTCAATTTCAGCATGAAAATTCAAATTCAAGCTGTGGGGGAGCAAATGTCAGCATGTACTTTCCCCTCCCTGATTTCTCCTCCTCCCACGATCAGACTGCAGCTTAAATATCCAAGCGGCATCGCAAACTGCACTTAGGCTAATTCCCCAGGGAGAAATCCTGCATTACTCTCCCACTTTTCCTCCTCTAACTCCCTCGGTCGCTCTCTCTCTGTCATCACTGCAAAAATAAATCAAAGCTACAATAATTCATGAGCGTTAAGTGTGTGTGTGTGTCTGTTTGTGTGTGTGTGTGTGTGTGTGTGGGGGGGGGGGGGTTCAGTGAGCACAAGGAGGTTTTTTTACTGTGAGCAAGGAGAAGTAAATGGAAAAATAAAGATTTGGGATTTTTCAAGAAAGGAGGCAGACGGTCGTTCAGTCACATAGAAAGAAAAGAGAAAAAATCTGTTTACTGAAAATGAATGAATTTCACTCTGTATGAATTAGGCTGTTGCTGGTGACAGTGATCAGATAAAAGTTAGGAGGTGATTTACGAGATCCAAGACAAAAAAAATTTCAAAGGGAAAAAGAGTTGCATCAGTGTTGATATGATTTCTGCAATTAGGGACTGAAAGCAAATTGACAGTGAAAAACAACAAGCCACAATGAGCAGATTTTAAGGTCCCAATCTCCAAGCTGCCTTGGAAGAGGATGGAAGTTAATGAGGTTTGGCCAGGTATATCAAAAATATCAAACAGGCTTCTCAGGCACAAAACGCTAACAAGTTCAGTCCCACCTAACCTGCATTTCCTGCTCAGTTGAGTATGTTACTGAAAATGTGAAATACGACACCCAATTTATTACCGTTAAACTCTAAATACTCATCACGTTAAATGATGAAGACATCGACAAAACAAACTTTAACAAAGCATCCTTATGGATAATGTGCTGTACAAACTGTAATAAAACAAAAAAAAAAACATGGTATTGAACCCTTTCAGCACTGATATGTGCAGACACACACACACACACATACATACATACACAGGACGTTGGTGTTTTTTTGGTGGTGTCCAGAAACAATCCATATTAAAAAAAATCCATATTACACTGCCCAACAGCAAAAGACTAAATGTATGCTGACTATCCCTAAACGACGCCCTAAATCACTAAACACTTGACACGTAACCCATACATTCATCTTTTACATGCACAGCCCAGACTCATCTCACTGCCACTCACCGGCCACGACTCCTGCCATGTAAAGCAGACTTATTCGTAAGATGCCGTGGACCATCTCCAGTGGAACGCCGATCATCAGCTGGAGTAAAGCATTGAACCCCAGCTGCTCCAAACTGGAGAGAGAGAGAATAGAAAGAGAACAAGGCACAAATGATGCTGGATGAGGCGCACTGCAATTCCGCGACAAGCAGTACAACTGTCCTGTTCATCAGCCTTTATCTGCAGTATGGATCTACCGCCATTCATTCTGTCTACCCACGTCATCTGCTGACAACAGAAAACCAATTATGACAGTGTTGCAGATGTGTCTAGTCAGCCAGAATCGAACCAGCCCCTGCAGGAGTCAACACATGGGGGGGGTTTGTATGCTTACCCAACGTGCATGAACATGTAGCTGAAGAAGCGCCACACTTGGGCGCGGTGGCCAGGATGGTAGACCAGGGGGCTCTTCATGAAGTCAGGCTGGTAGGTCTGCAGAACCCACTTGTTCAGCATGATGCCATAGCACATGAACACAATAATCTGTGGCGAGAGGGAAACGACACATACCCATTGCATGCTTTCTCTACAGACAAAAACTGCCCAAACAAAAACTGTGGTTTATAAAAGACACATAATGTTCTCTTTTTCCGTATGCCTCAGCTGATGACTATTGGGATGGCGGAGACGATTATTGCACGTAGAAAAAGACACATCTGGTTCAATTCCATTAGTTTTATAGAACAATGAATCATTCGCTCGGAGAATTAAAATGAAAGTGAACCGTGATTATCAAATCCTCACTGTCATCACAGTCCATTCAGTGCCATTTGGACGCATTTTAAGAGCACTTGGCTTTCTTCAGAATTATGATGAATTCAGAGGAAATGATGAAGCTTTGTTGAGCAGGAGTCATATTTACTGCCTAATCCCAGGCCATTCAACTCAAGCCCACGAGGGCTGCTGTGCTTTGTGGTTTTCTCCAAATGAACATAATTGGTCAATTAATGCCATTAAAGTGGTGGCCAGAGTGCTTACTGACCTGGTTTCACATCAATGGCCACATACAGGCCGATTGAAAGGAATTGGCAATTGGCTGACGGACACAAGATCTGTCTAATGAGCTACTGGACCTCAAGACTTGGGCAAGGCTGTAACTACATCTTGGCAATCTCACCTGGACGATGGTGATGATGGTCATGAAGACAGGCGGGGGACACAGGCGGTTCTGGTGGAAGTACCAGCGCCGGTCTGTCTCACAGGGCAGGATCTCATAGGCCACATAGCGCACGAAGCGTTTGTACACACCCAACCCCGTCTCGTCCAATAGGATCTCCCTCTGCAGCGTGCGGCGGCCATTGGCGATGGCCCGTCGGAAACTGCTGGAGCGCTTGCTGCTCATCTGAAGATGGAAATACAGTGGAGTCATGAGATGCATGTTAAATACACCTTGTTCAATTGGCCCAAATGGCGATTTCTGAAGTTAAGAAGTCAGCCTGTTGAAAGCAACGAGGACTGAGATGTAGACATGCAAGGCTTTCAAACTGCCAGCCGACTCGAGCGCCTGCCCTCTCATTTTCAAGAAGGGAGAGAGAAAACATGCATCACCCTCAAGTGCGGTGTCCTCAATGTGGAGAATATTTCAGCGCTGCCTTGATAGGTACAAGAGCTTCCTCTATTTAATCAAAACAGATTGTGTAGGTGAGGCAAATTAAAATAGACCTACTGCAAGAAATAAAGAGGAATGGAAGGAGTGTTAATGAGTCTGTGTGTGTGTGTGTGTGTGTGTGTGTGTGTGTGTGTGTGTGTGTGTTCACAGAGAGAACGAGGGAAAGAAAAATGCGTAGGCTGTGTTACTGTGGGAAACCTTCGAGCAGCTTCTCAGTTCTCAGACAGGTTTTAAGTGTATATATGAAATTGTTGAGAGATGTAGATTCATTACAACGTGAATGTGGAGATCCTCTGTATCTTATGAAGGACGTACAAGTGACTGGTCTGGAGTCTGAGGAGGCGCAGGTTATTAGTGTGAATCAATTGCAAGTATACTTTGCAGGGAAGGGATTGTTGTTGATTCATGCATTTCAAAACAAAACATTCATATTGAAGATGGACAGAATATTTAGCTGACAAAAGATACATGTCTGTTGAACCAAACACAGATTCTGCTGATTTCACCTTTTTCATTTTATTCCATAATAGATGAATATGATTTTTTCCAGCTCAAATATTCATCTATCATGACTCCGAGGAACCTGGCTGATGAAACCTGGCTACTACTCGTTTTTTTCCGCCATGGAAAGACGGGCATTAATTTGCAGTATTTACTTTCTGCAACTTGAGGGCTCTTTTTGAATGATCCTGTTTCCAGTCTTTTTGAGAGCATATCTGTCAGCGGGTGGAGGACACACCTCATTTACCAGAGATGAACAGATCTCATCCTGGCCTGCTGCTGAATTTCTCATCTTAGCAATTATATCCATGACTTTCCTCTCAGTAAGTGGATCAAACCTCGGTAAAGAAAGATGGCTTCCTTTCATATAATCTCAGGGAGAGTCATCAGTGTGACTAATGGCCCTCAACAGGGAAGAGCCAACTTTCATAAAGTAGTTATTGAATTCACAAGTGATGTGGTTTCTACTTTCATCAACAAACTTAGAGGGGGAAGGTTGATACCCTCTTATTGTTTCAAGAGCACATTGATGACTTTATGTTGTTCTGATATTGTTAAGAGTTTTCAATGAACTTGTTGGTGAAGTATTTATTTTTGTAATTCTTATTATATTTGGTATATTTGGCTCCAGTCCACGGGAAAGGTTGTTAATATGTTATCTGTACACTTTTTATTGGCATTCACCTGTGATCAATCAAGGCTTCAGGTATCCATTAATTGCATTTTGCATGTATTGACTATAAAAAACAAATGAAGCTAGAAATGATTTACAGTGCCTTGTATTCAACCCCCTTGACTTTTGGTGTGCTATTAAGTTATTTCAAAACACGTTTATGTGGGTTTTCCATCTGAGCACTCTCTATTCTACTACTCTATTCTATCAAAATGAACAAACAAAGTTGTTGAAATTTATGTTGGAGGATAAAATTAAAATAACAGAGAAGTCAAGTATTTAACCCCTCTGCTTTGTTCGTGGGACGTTGCCACACTAGCAAAGATTTGTTCTACATTTCAGATGACCGTTACTAAAATGTCACATTTAGCCGTTCTGAACATTGGTTTCCTTTCAGACTTTTTAAACTTGTCTTTCTTGCTAACAAAGCTGAGACCAAGTCCCTTCACTAGATCTTAATGGGACTCAATGGGATCTTAGGGTGAAGGGTGGACTCTCCATCAGCTGAATGAATGATATTACAGTCCAGTACTTGAGGTTTGAAAGAAAATATAAATCATCCATTTCCGATCATTATGGCTGAAAATACAGAAGGTGCAGTTTCAGTGGTTTTTCCAGTCCATTATTACAAAAATCAATGAAGAAATTGGACAGGAAAAACTGAGTAACTATTTCACCTTCTGTGTTTTCACAAACAGCGATGGGAGGGTGATGATTTATCTTTTCTCTGAAACTTCAAGACCTGGACTGTAATGGACATCCATAAATGAACCACATATCTCATGCTGTGTTTCAGTCTTCAGATGTGCAAAAAGTTTACTTTAAGGGGAATACTTTTGTAAAGTACTGTGTATGCTAACGTTTCATCACTGAAGTTGTAAACCGTTATCAATCTGACATCATCAGTCAGCATCAACAATTCTGATTTCTCTTGTTCACTTTCTTCTTTACATTCCCATCGGTTTGACCAGGACATAACATAGCAAGGAAAACATCTGTAATGTCAATGTACAGAACACCAGTCTTAAAATATTACTCAGACATGTGGTACTAATATTTTCTAAAAGAGGAGCAGCTGAAGAAGTAATCTGATTAGTCTAGAAGTGAGTAAGTGTCGAGAGAGTACTGAGTGTTCAACAAATCTGCTTTGAGTTTCACTTTTGATTAGGCTGAGATTAAAATCACCCAAAAGAAAACACTTCACTATTTATTTTTTTAATACTATCTAACGCAAGGCTGCCGTTAAAAGTAATAAGTCATGTGGCTTGTGTAAACAACCAATTATTACTTTTTTGTCACCAAAGGGAGAGCAGGAGGAAAGAGAGTGATTACCGTCAACAGCTAAATTCTCAATAAACCCAAAATCCTTATGTGAAAAAAAAGACACTCCTCTACTAAATCCACTGATGACTTCCTCCAATAATGCACCGTATTAGTGTGAGGTGTATCATAAAGAGTTGACAGATTTCTTACACAACTGCAGCTGAATATTTATGATTGATTAGGAAGTTAAATAATGTAGAATTTGGTTTTGATTTTAGCGAGACTGCAAATGTTAAGGTGAAAGACTGAGAACAGGGTTGATTACGGCTCAAACATCCAATCAAATAGGTTACTGAAGTGATTTTGCCTTCAAAGGGCAAATGTCTGTATTGGGTGGTACTATTTCATGGAGGCTGGAGAAATGTGTGTGTGTGTGTGTGTGTGTGTGTGTGTGTGTGTGTGTGTGTGTGTGTGTGAGGAGGGGGGGTCTGGGGGAGATGGATGGCAGCTTCATGTTATCACAGACTCCAGGTTTGCTTAGTGAGCAGAAGCACTGCGGCGGCCTGCAGGCTGGCTTGACCCACTATATGGAACGCTACTGATGCTTTCTCATAATAATAGAAGCTGAGGATGAAAAGTACGCCGACGCCGTTATGATGACAGCTGAGGCAAAGAACTGTCAGGAAAGCGATACAGAGAATTAGCGAGTTATACTAAAATTTGACCGGCCATGCCACATACCTGATGTCTCCAGTGGCATCGACAACAGAGCTACTACGAGGACGAACGGCTGACTAAGCAATTATCTGTACATCAAAGCATGTCTTAAGACGCGATACGACACTGTGTGAAAATTAGTTTCCCGGGAAAAAGAGAGCAGTAAGGGTAGGGAAAGAGGACCGCAGCTGCTAACAGTATCCACTTCAGTAGACCTTACGTATGGAAATCTCATAATCCGCAATATTACACAGGCAATATGGCAGCTCCATCCTTACTGTAGCAAAAGTGCAGGCCAGAGAGTCCCCAAAGGCAATGGGGGCCGCCAGTTACAGCACACCAGATGTAATTCATTTGCGAGGTGCTGCTGTGTGCAGACTCATTACATGTGGAGGCTGCAGGGGGCACGATGAAAGAAATCCTGGGTCAATATCTATAAAAGCTAATGAACAAAACAAACCAGGAGACTAAGAATATAAATAACTGAACAAATGATGAAGAACTAATGAGCAAATTGGTCCACAAATGGAGGAACTGACACATATTAGAGAAGTCGTTCAGGAGTAACAGAAATATTGCTGAGCTGTTTTTGGTGCTGCAGAAGTTGCTGTAACTGCCATAACTGTGGGTAATTATGACACTGGTGGTTGAACAATGAGGGTGAGAGGGCCTGTGGCCAAGTGATAACCAGAACGGAGTTGAGCTGGCTCTCCCGGATGGAGGGATGCATATTTAGTATGGAAATCAGGCCTAGAAAATGCAATTACACTATACTTGTGGCTGGGAGGGAAAGCAGAAGAAGAGGAGTAAGGGGACATTAGGAGGGAGAGAGGGGAAATTATGGAGGGAAAATTAGATGCCTGCCTGACTGCGCTCACTTCACGAATCCTGGAGGCCACCGATGGACTTTGATTGTCTTCATCATGGTGGGTTGGAGGACTGACAATGAAAGGGAGGACGTGTGTGGATAAGAGGTGTAAACACAATTTGATTTTTTTTTACTCCTCTGTGGGTTTTCTTTCTCTAAATGATGACTGTGTTTCTGAATTTGTTTCATCCGTATTTGTTCAGTGAAAACACCCGCGGCCTCTCCTCTCCTCGCCTCGTACGCTTTCCCATTCAAAGTCCTTCTCTGAGATCCGTGCTCCTGAGCGTTTCCCTGGAGAAACCCGTTAGACACAGTTGTCATTCCGCTTTGCCTTCGCTGACATGCGGGACTGCCGCCTCTAAAGTGAGCATTAGCAGCCTTTGAAGTGGGGACAGGAGAGAGAAGGGTAGACAATAAGGCGCATTATAAGCAGCCGAGCTGAGGCCGACGTGACTGCAGAGCCTTGAGGAAACATACTGAGATGGGCTGTGAAAAAAATCACATCACATTGGCAAACACATGGAGGGGAAACCTTTGACTTGGGCATCAACGAGGCCTGGTAACTGTAGAGGTCCCCCGATAGGCAACGTCTGCCAGGGAATAATTGATACTGAGGCGAAGAGCACAAAGAGCTAAAGATAGTATTCCCCTTTAGGGACAGTTGAACAGGCCTAACTGACAGCAGTGTGTGTGTGTGTGTGTGTGTGTGTGTGTGTGTGTGTGTGTCCAACAGCAAGGGTCCATACTCGTCTCCTTGGAAGCTGTGTGTAGCCTTACTGTACATGCTGCTCTCAGCTGTCGTCAATGTCCTTGATGGCTTAATTAGCCGCATCACATGGTCAATATCTCCCAACTCAATACTAATTAGTGATAACAATTACAAAACGTGGTTCAAAGGTTATTCAGATGTCAGCGCCGGAGACGCCTAACCTTGGTTTATTATACATTATTCTGCTGTTGCTCAGCTGCACAATGAGTTTATTAACTCCTCGACTCTTACACACACACACACACACACACACACACACACACACACACACACACACACACACAACCCTGCAGGCATGACGCCAGAGAGACCTGCTGTTTAACTGCATTGTCATTTATTCATGAGGATCAATCATTTGATTAACATTACTAAAAGATTAAGTGTGCCGTGTGCCAATTAAACAAAGTTTGGCTAAGCTAACAGAAGTCCTCCTTCAAAGTTAAAGCACCTGCAGAGGCGACAACAGCGCCTAGAGGACCATATTAAGTTAGACATGCTATAGTTAGTTATTAGTTACAATCTGGTATTAAAACACCAAAACAATTCACAGTGTATTAGGATCATAAACGTGTTAGTATTTGAATTAAATATATGGTGTGGCAACAGTTTGAGAAAACCTGACCAAATGGTGTGTGAACAAGAGATTCAGATAGATTTGAATTTCATACGAGCATTTCTCAAAGTTTTTGTATTGGTTTTTTAAATGAAAACAAACAATTCTTGGTATTGGACTCAGACTGTTGGACCCCACTGTAGTTAGTGACTCACCACAACTTAGTTAACAGTATCAGCATACCAAGTCACTACTTATTTCGTGAGTCATTCAGATGAGCAAAGTCTCTCTCTCTCTCTCTCTCCACACACACACACACACACACACACACACACACACACATGCACACACACACTCTCTTACCACAGAATCCAAATCACTGAGAATCTCAGCCTTGCGTTTGTTGATTCCACCCTGACCCAGATTCTTGGTGTTCTTGCTGCCCAAATCCTTTTAAAAGTCCACCTCTCTCCCTCAGCACGCCACGGCCGCAGCCCTCCTTCATGCTTTAATCATCAGGGTCTAAAACTCAAAAACCTTCACGCTGCGACACTTAAGCAAAGTGCAGCATTTTTAGCAACCCATCTACAACAGGAATGCTTCATGGCTGGATGTTCTGTAGCTGTGTGTGTGGTTGCATATTTGTGTGTGTGTGTGTGTGTGTGTGTGTGTGTACATGCATGTGTGATGTGATGTTGATGGGCAGATCTGTATCTGTGGAGAGAGATGTGCTGTGGGCGCTTAACATGACTAAAATGACCACGGCTGAAACCTTCAAAACACCAGTAATGACTCTACCACAGCCACTAAATATCACAGATGCCCGGACAGAGCAAAATGCTACAATGGCCATAGGTGTCCTTTAACTGTGGCCTTAATCCCAATTTATTTCTGCCCTCTTTAAATGTCAAGTCTCAAAGCGACTTTGTTTCAAATGAGACAAAAGAATTTCTCGGTTTAAAGCGGCAAAGTGGAATACACACTCCTCCTTTAACTCCTTTAAGGCCATAACTAAAGGGAATGGAGAATGTCAGTGGGGCGTTTGGGCAGACAAACTGGGCTCAAAGCATCTCACAGTCCTTCAACCAGGACAAAGAGAGCCGCCGCTATAATCTCTAATACACATGCTCCGCCAATATAATTAACCGTGGCAGCCATCTTGGATCTCCGACGAACATTAGCCAAATTACCACCCGAAGGAAAACAATGACACACTTCTTCAATTACACAGTTGGTACATGATAGCATCGGAGCGCTCTCTTTAAGGAAATCAATACGTGCAATTACACACACACACACACAGGAATGCATCGGCTCCTTGGGCCGCAACGTGGTGCGGTTTCACCCAGTACTAGTGTATCACAGACAGCGTGTCACACCCCCTCATGCTCATGCCATGTGTGAACTTTGACAGCTTGTGTGTTTTTTAAAGTCTCCTGCATTGAGACGGTGTAACGTGTGGAAATGTGTCAATGAATGTAAACCCTGTGCTGGTTGTCTTGGAGTAGCAACATGATGTGTGAGATTTGTGTGTGAATGTACTCTACCATAGGTTAGTTGTGCGATACAGACCTATATGCCTGGTGAGTGTATGTGTATAAGTGAGTGTGTGAACCAGTGTGTGTGTGTGTGTGTGTGTGCTTCCCCAGGAGAGACTTTAGCAGAGCGTTACTTATTCACCCCTCAGGCTAAACTGATGGAGTTCTCCGGCTCAGATCAGCCCGCATGAATAACATGAAAGATGTCAAAAACGGCACACATACACACTTCCCGTTCAATCTGTTGCCTAACCGAGCAGTTCAAATACATTTACACCCACTCAGGCAAGGAGAGGAAGCGTGGACCAACGGCCTTAAAACCCACTGAGCTAGAAGAACAACGAACCAAGAGAAACACTGTACGTACCCGTTAAAAACACAGATGAGGTGACTTCACATCGGCCTGGGGGCTGAAAGGGTTATATATAGGGCCCACACACACACACACACACACTCTACACCCTGCATACTACATGCTAGTTCATCTCCATCTTCGGAGTCAGACCCCAAATCAAGATAAATACCAGACTGTAGACACATTAGATGATATAATGGCATCGCTGCACTTTACAAATCAAAATACCATTGTCATCTGTCACATCCTGACTATGAAGTCCTGCCCATAAATCTGCCTGAGAGAGAGAGGACTGGATGGAGGAAGGGGTGGTCGAGTATCAGGAAATGGGAGCGAGAAGAAGGGCAACGTAGGAAGGAAAAGACGGGTTTGATGTAGAGCATGGGATAAGAGAGGGATGGGAGAGACAATAGTGAAAGTGTCGGGAGAAAACACGAAAAGTGAGAGAGCTGGAGAGAGGGAGGAGAGGAAGGCCAGAGGGGCCGTGCTGATGACCTGTTTAAAAATGTCATGCTACATATGGCACGTTGTCTGTGTCCGCCCGAAGCTCAACCCAGAGACCTGCTCTCACAATAGGAGACCAGACTCACATTAACATTACAGCATCTAAATTAGTCAGCAAATTTGTACCGACAGCGCTCATGTGTATGAATGAGAGTCTGTCTGCGTCTGTGTGCACTTTGGGAATGTGTGTGTGTGTGTGTGTGTGAGAGAGAGAGGGTGTGGGTGTCTGCATTAGTCTTTGATCAAACATTAGTGAGTGTCTGCATATAGCTAATACATGCAAATGTATGTGTGTGTGTGTGCATTCACGTGTGTGTGTGTCAGACAAATCTATAAAATCAGACTTGGGGGTCGATACCTCTGTGAGGTTGGGCGTTCTCAAATTACCTCAGATTACTGCCTCTACTACCAACGCCGGGCTAATCGAAGGCAATTTACATTTGGCTGATGGGCAACGTTAAAAGTGTCTCTCCGTCGATGCCGTCGGAGCCGAGGCAGGTTTTTTTCCTAACATATGCTCACGAGCAGTTCGGGAAATGAGAGAGAAGGAAAAACGAGACCCGAGGGTTCAAGCGTGGAGGATCAAAATAAAGGGGTGATGATGACGACGCATTAAAATGGTGATGGTTAAAGAAAAAAGTACCACCTCAAGGATGGAGGAGGAAGAGCAGAACACGAGGGAGAGAGACAGACAGACAGACAGACAGATAGAGACAGAGCGAGAGAAGAAATGAGCTTAAGGAAGTGACAATATGGCATGGATTGCATTGCGCTGAATTAATCACGGTGCTTTACACCCGTATGCTGCGAGGAGCGGAGGCAGGCACTCATCGAGGAGGCTTGGAGAGAATCAGCCTGCTCCTTACTCATGAAAGGCTCGACATGAATTTCTAATGGGAACACAATTGTAAACACAACTAGATGAAGAAGCAGTGAATGAATTAAAGAGACCCTGCCCTCGCTTTCAAAGCCCAGGAACAGCACAGGAACAACGCAGAAGGCTGTCGTAGAGCCTGCTGCAGCGATCTCTCACATCTCTCAGGATACAGAATACACTCTTGAACAGTGTCAGCTTTATTGCCATTGGAATATATGGGATGTTGGTGTCAAAGACCCAGTTCTCCTCAGTGGTACCCCCACCTCTGTATGGTAGCATGTGTGTGGTTATGTGTACGTGTTGCTCTGACATGCCTGTGTCAGCTTGGCCTGGGTGCTTGCTAGTATGTGTGCATGCTGGGTAAAGGTAAGTGTGTGGATTCACCAATACATTTAATTGGAACGAATGATCCTTCTTTTGCAGGAGTAAAGACTTCAATGGTCGAGTCAATTTGCTGGCTCTGTTTGCAAGGGACTGAATCGATTCCCTAACTTTTCTGAAATCAAACACAGGCGGGTGTGTGTGTAAGTTTGTGTCTGTGCTTATATCTCATAGTGCACGCACACCACTTCGCATTGCATCAATACACTGGCTGCATTCTGGGGACAAGCATCTGAGCAAATTCTCAGCTTGTTTAACATTATTTGTTTATACTGTTTTTATTAAAATAGTAACAGAAATGTTTCCTCCGGCAACGGTACACACTAGGAAGAGCAACAATCTCCAGCTTTTTGTGCAAATGTGCTTCGCCACACTCATTCCCATAACAATACATTTTTTAAACTTTTGCGTCGCTGGCCTGGTTTGCATCACCTCCTATCCCATCATGCCGTGCAGTTATTCACTTCTCATAGACAATGAATGAGAACTATTTGCCTGTTGAAATTGAGAATCATGAAATCTGGTTTGCAACTGCCATCAGTGCACATCGCTGTTGTCATGTGAAAACCTCGTAATAATTTTGGTCTTCACTTCAATTGAAGGATTGCATGGTCCTCCATAAGTTGAGAAGTTTGTCTGACCTCTTGGGCCTAAAAAACCCACTGGAAAATGTCAAATATGCATTGTCATCAAGCTAAAACAAGACTGTCTTAGCTCCTAAAAAAATTTCGGAGATATTTTCATCGATATGTTTGTTTCCCCTACACATAAGCGTGCATGCTGTGCCTCATTGTGTGTCTGTACTCGACTCACCAGCTCAATGAGCTCCTGGTAGCACACCTGTCCCTCCTCATTGCTCTGGACCAGGGCGAACACCATGTCCAGTTTGGATGGGTCCAGCTGCAGCTCATGGTGCTCCACCAAGCTGGTGAAGTTCTCCACTGCGATGAAACCGGTGTTCTCTGGGTCCAGCTGGAAAAACAACAGTCCACTGTAAGAACACAGGATGAGAACTGCATTGCTAATGGAAACAGTCCTAATCGAGATGCCCTCTCTCCATCGCATCCTCATGAAACACATCGTTTTACAAGGCTTTTTTCATAACGAACAATAGGTTACACTTCACTAATGAGGAAGTGTGTGAATCTGTCCCGGGGGGAATGTGTCAGTAATCAACAAGGTCCATAGACAGCTGAGAAGTCAACAACAGGTGACACAATAGACACACATAAGGACAATAGAGAGCTACAGAGCTGACGGCTTAGTCAATGACACCAGGATTAATTAAGAAATGTGACCACCATGATGCCAATGAAAGACTTAGACCTGCCTTAACAAACAGAGCCATTCAACCTCATTATAGGAGCAGGTCTGTCGAGGAAACAGCAGGAGCCGGAGCTGGAGGAGAAGATGGGCTGACATGTCATTCTAATAGTACACGGTGACCCGCAGCTTCCCCGCAATCAGTTGGAGAAAAAAAACAACAACAACAACACTAAATGAGGTTGATTTTTCAGTCTTCGTTTCTGAGCGGATGCTTCATTTGACTGTGTGAGTCTGTCCCTGGCCACATTTGCAGCTCCCAATCAGTGTGGATTTCATTAATCACCACTCACTCACCGAGGCCCACAGCCCCATGGGTTATTACCGCTGATGCCTGCATGCCATTCCTGCTCCTCGTAATTGATTTAAGCGGGGGAGTGTCATAAAAATGCCTGAGCGGAGTCATCTAAAATAGTGCCCGGTTAAAAATGGCCTGCAAAGTATAGGGTGTGGTTTATGCAATGTGTATTTTTTGGGGGGCGGTTTGGCTTACATTTTCTTCCCTTATTTTTCCCCCCCAAATGCAATTCAATTGCTTTCCAATGGAGCGTTAACTTCTCATGCCAGCTCTCTTTAGTGCATCTAACTGTGTTTGTGAGTGTGCCTGAGGACAATCTGAGGCAGTACAAAGAGACCACATGCGAAGAGCCCTCGCTGTTTCTCCTTTTACTGTTTCCTGAATGTGAACACAGCCTCATTAGGCTTTGGGTAGTAAACCAACAGCGTCTTGTTGCCCAGGGGAAGAGCGGGCTTTCAGATGTTGCATCAGTCTGGAGTCAGTCGTGCTGGATCGTCTTTACCCATGTCAAGAGTCCACAAGAAGAATGCATTCTAGGCCTTCTCAGTCTGGACCCGGTCTGTTCTGACGTGAAGAGACAAAGGCATTTCACTGCCTGCACGAGGAGAACGGCATTAAACCACGGCATGCAGCGACAGTCTCTACAGCAGCAGGCTCAAAGCTTAAAGCTCTGCTGCTCGACTAAGGACTAGGGAAGCTCAATCATGAAATCTGTTGTTGTGAGGGTGTGTATGTGCATGCATGTGTGTCTCTCGCCGAGGATATTTCCGTGTGCTGTGATTTCCTTCCCCCCTCTACTAATTTCCAAGGTGTTTACGGCTGTTTGATGGAACACAAGCATCCCTGAATCTACTTCTCTCACTCCACATATCACTTACTATCTATTTATTAACAGGGACGGTGTACTGGAGGTAGGAACTAATGAGTCAAGTTCAATATATGCCTTCCTACTGTTGGTAAATGTAGTGAAGGGCTTTTCCTACTTATGACACTTTTACATTGCTCTTCTGTGTAACAAGGTTCTCACTCAGCAGCACAAAAAGGTGTTGTTGTCTCTAGGGCCCTCACTCGCTCTTCATATCATGTACGGTTTTGTTAGGTCTGTTCACACGTCAAGGGCAAAATCCATAGAAAACTTTTGCCACCTTCCCTGCTCATATTCTGTCACCATCAGACACTTCCCACCCTCTCAGACATCACACTCTGTAATCTCTGCTGAACGGCGAGCCCCTGGTTAGCTGGTCCTGGCAGCCACCGGCCTCGGAGCAGCTTCCTGAAATGCATCTAAAACCAAACGCATGTAAGAAAATGAACCAAGAAGGGAAAGAAAATGAGCACCAGGTCTATTTTTAGATAATCCCCTTAACTGTGTGTTGCGTGGAGCGAAGGGTGCTGATATGGCTAATGTTTGATCAGGATGTGTGGGGCACCAGGATAATATGAGGGGAGAGAAAGACAAGGCTAGCACACAAAAAGATAGAAGAGACGCAAGAGGTGGAAAATGGGAGAGAGGGGGAGCGAGAAAGAAACCGAGAATGATGAAATTGGAGGTACGGGGAACGGTGGAAGGAGGGGAGGGTAAATGGAAAGAGAGGGAAAAGGGAGGTGAAAGGGAAGAACAAGGACAACGTGTAAAACTGAGAGGCGGCAGACGTGAAACGGAGACGCACCGAGACTAAAAACGCCTGGCCACTGTCTACTACGTCTACTACTGTGTGTGTCTGCCTAGCCCTGCAGTCTCACCGTCTTCTCTATTCTATCAGAGGGCTGTGACACACTCCAGCGCTCTGCATCCACTTGCCACCGAGGGGAGATAGATCAGATTCTCATGTGCTCCTGGCTCAGCCAGGGCTGACAAGGGGAACACAGAGCCTCACTGGGGACGTCTCATTACTGTCAGCCTCCATATGTCAGCACATCACTACACATACAGCAGCCAGTGACACACAGTGATGTACAGTATATTGCTATGCACATTTACACAGACCTAGTGTTGACACTGAACTGTCACGCAGTTCAGAAAACCATTCCCGTCTTTGCCTGACCTTATTCTGGAGAGAACGTTACACATTACACTCCACCTCCTTGTATTCTCAGCACACAGTCTGCTGAGAATACAAGGAGGTGGAGGGCTCGTCCTTGTAGCCAATTAGTATGATCAATTAGCGAGATGAGGTACACTGAGATGAATGAGTGTTGGCAAGAAGAGCTTGTTTTTGCTTGGTCAGGCTGGTGAGGTTCATGAAAGGGGGAGGGGGGAGGAGAGAGTGACACAGATAGAGAGAGAGGGAGAGAGGACGGGGAAGGGGAGAGAGGAAGGGGTTAGGGAGAAGGAGGGGATAGCACCGAAAGGGGAGCGGTTATTGAAGCGATCCAACACTGGCGAGGACGACACTTTGACAAGCTGCATGCGTTGCCATGGTTACCAGTTGCCTGCGTGTCATCGCTTCCTTGCATTTTTACTTTTTTTTTTTCTTTCTTTACGAGGTATTGGTGTTTGAGAGGCAAAGGAAAGAGACAAAAGGGTGTAGGGGGGAGAGGGATGAGCAGAAGAGAGAGGGCCAAGAGGGGAACAGAGAATAGGATACAGATGGATGGCAAGAGGACCGACCAGTGAGAAAAGAATGAGGTGCTAATAAAAAGATAAAGGAAGGGTGGAGAAGGAGGCGGGGCAGAGGCATAAGATTATGGATGGGAGGTTGAGGTGTTAAGGGAGGGAGAGGAGCTGAACTTGGCCAGTTGAGGAGCAAGTGGGAGGAAATGGAAAATAAATAAGGGATGAAATTGTGCAGAAAGAGGAGGAAGAGGAAGAGGGGTGGAATGCTGACTGCGGGGGAATGATCTCAGCGTTAACCCCCGCGACCTCTATTACCGTCAGCATAGCACGAAGCTACTCCGAGTGACCCCCAGCCCAGGACTGACTTAACTTATCAGTCTCTTCTACAGGAGCTGGGGGACCAAAATCCTGGCCTGATACCTCATGATGGAAGTACAAGGCAGCGGGCTGAAACACAGCCAGTCCTGTATTCCTGAAGTGGCAGAGTGCATGTACCACTGTCACACAGCCGGCGACAAGGCCTGCTATATGGAGCACTGGCACAGTGAAACTAACCCAGTAGTATAGAGTCAAATACAGGCTACTTCAGTGTCTGTGAGCGTGACTGTTGAATCGTAATAGGGCTGCAGAGGGCGATGGCATTATCTCACTTCAACTTCACTACGGTGGCACTGCAGCCAACAGCTCTCTCCTCAGTACAGGTGGAATATTATTGAAGAGAGCCGTCCAAGCAATTTTCCTTGATGCAAATGAATATGTTACTACATTTCCTAGCATTTACACATATAGTACATCCAGAGGCATTTCTCAAACACAGCTCACTGCAAATTGGCTTCAGAGAATGATGAAAGGGGAAGGTGCACGGGAGCCTTACTCTCTCTGCTTGACATAAACATCACAGATCCCCCAGTCCTTATGGGAGAGATATAAATAAGCCCGATAAAAACTGAATGACACGGGGGCTGTTCCAGCTAATGATAGCATCCCTCCGTGATGGGGACGCTGCCCACCGTCGAGTTTCCTTATCAGTGACTCTGCTATAGAAAGACAATCAGACAAACTCTGTGTGAGTGTGCATGCGTGCGTGTGTGTGTGTGTGTGCTCTCATCATGAGTGTATGTGTGTGCCTGCATAGGCCAGAAATAGCCTGAGCTCAGCATTGCTACCTCCTGCAGACAAAGACTAATAAACTCACTCATGTAGCCACTGTTGCTTTCTTTCTTTCTCCGTCTCACTCTCTCTCTCCCTGCAGCATTTCAATGTGGTTCAATGTGGGAGAGCTGCAACAATATCTCCCCCTTTAGACCTGCAGTAATTTGTAACCCAGGGACACCCAGTCTTTTTTGGTAGGAGACAATTTACTGAGATCGGAAAAATCCTGTAACCCCAAAATGTAGAATGCATGAAAATAGTGAGTCTTTCACATCTATGTTTACAGCATAACAAAAGGCAATCATAGTTCCAGAGGGACACAGAAACCACAATGCTATAAATTGCTGGTCACTGGGGCAGCGGTAGCCAAAATGCTAAAGTGGAAGGTTGCTGGTTAAAACTAGACTAGTTGTTAAAATCTGAGCAGGGAAAGTGAATGAAACATTATCTCCCCTCCCAAAAAACTACCATTAAGATGCTCTTGAGCAAGGCACTTTTCTCCAATGGAGCTGCTCGGTATACTGTGGTCGTACTGGACGGCCTCCAGTGCGTGTAACTGTATAAATGTGAATCCTTTCCTGGATAAAGGTGAGGGGGGAAAAATAACCATGTTTTTCCCTGCATGCAGACAGCATGGCTTTCACAGTCGCCTCTTAGCAGTCCACAAGTTGGCGAGTTTTCACTTAAAATGAACAATCAGATATCATCATTGTCATTCCGGTTTGAACCGTTTTCAAATCAAAGGCCCCCACATGGGGTCCCGTGCCCAAGGTTGAGAAAGCCTGATGCAAGCCAACGTGAGTGATCTGGTCTTTACTTGAGCCTATGAGGACTGCAGTCTGCTCGTCTATGTCCATTGCAGACTGTGGTCATTTGGAACATACTGGCACACACACAACAAACCCAACAATCAATAAGACAAGCAGCCGTTTACAGTGACGAAGTATTGGCATTATCTCCAAGATCTTGCTACATTTAAAACAGATATTGATGCAGATGGGTCGGCCGCTTTTACACACACACACACACACACACACATACAAACATTCATAAAAATGCATCTGTGCACATGCTCTCTCTCACACACACACACTCACACACACACACACACACACGTCTTCCCTAGGCTCTTCAGTCTGTTGATCGATGTGTTGCTGATGGGCCACTCGTGACCCCTACACCCTGCAGCAGATAATCGATTCCTCCCTTTTGGACAGAATGATTGCCCAATCTATCTGCCAATCAGCCCAAGTCCCTATGGGCCAGTTCATCATCAAAAACAGGAGCTTGATTAAACAGCCAAGAATGAAATATCATGAAACATGAAACAGGACTGGATATATACATGCACAATCACATCTGCCTTCGGGGAGATCTCGCCAAAGAGATCCGCATTCAAATCTAGCTTCGGTTTGTGGATCTGGCAGACCGAGGCTAAATTCAGAGACAGATTCTGTTGCACTATATAAATCTCTCCTGGGCTGGAGGACTAGAGATGGGAAAAGGTCCATTTGTACTGACCAACATGGTGTTTGTTCCAGGCAATAATAAGCCATTTTAAAGTTTCCTTTCCTGGAGGAGAGCCATGAAGAGGACTTGACAAGCCTCTTTGCTAGACCCTTGCAGGTGAAGAGCAGTATAATCTTGGTTCCTGTGACCCAAACATTGCAAGACTGAGAATATGACAACTCAAATGATATAAAAAAAGGACCCCCCCTCACACACACACACACTAGTGATCAGTGATAATGCAACAGCTATATACTCTTTATTGGTTGACCATACCCTCACAGCCTTTTTACTTACGAAGATAAAGAACACATCGATCCATCCCTCCTTGCATGCATCCATCCATCCACACACCCATCACTCCCTCTCTCCCTCCAGGTAAACCATGAGAGGATGACCACCCTCCTCCTCCTGTGGCTAATGATCTGACCTCACATTCTCAGGGCCCACATGGTCCCGTGGTGCTTGTAGGCGTCATGTCGTCTTACGATCTCATTTTTCCAGTGCAAACAGCTCCTGCTATCAATCCTAACATCAGCCTCTCAGCCCAGCCTGCTGTCTCAATGCCTAGACGGAAAGGTGGCCAGGAGCCTGTAACCATAGAAACCTCTGCCGCTGCTTGCTTGCTTGCTTACCTGCTCTTGTATGAGCTGAAACAGGGAGCTTCTATCCATATACTGGCCAGGGAGTTGAGAGGAGCCGCCGAGGACAAGGGCATAGGGAGGAGCAAGAGAGGGGTGGCGGTGTTGGTGAGGATGGAACGGGGTGGGAGGGATTCGGGTGAGGAAGGAGCTGCTGCCTAAAATGTAGCGTCAGGCCCCTTCGTAGCTGCTATGTCCCCCTTTGCCTTGATGATGGAGAATGATGATTCCCGGTGGTCCCTGGTTTTTTCCCGTGCTGGTGCTGGTGTCGGTGTCGCTTGGGGTAGGTGGTGCTGTGGAGTCTGTGGCGGTGCTGAGTGTGCGGACTGTGTGCAAGCAGGCCGTGACTCTGCTGTGTGCCAGTGCAGCGTGGCGCGGTGGTAAACCCAGCTTCAGCAGACGGCAGGCAGGCAGGCAGATCCAGCAGCTCTCATTCACTCTCCTCCTCCTCCTCTCGCTCTCCTCTATCCCACTGCACTGACTGCTACCTCGCTCTCTCTCTCTCTTTCCTCTCCTCACACACACACACACACACACACACACACACACACACACACGCACTGCACTGCCTGCATACCAATGAGGCAAGGGAGGGAGGTGGCCTTTCTCCACCAATCGGAGCCAGGGAAGGAGGGGCCAGTGGCTGCAGCTCCTCTCCTCACTGCAAGTAAGGCATCTCAGGGAGGGAGCAGGGGATGGGCTCCACTGCGGCTGTGCACTTACTACTGGCACAGACCTTCCTGCACACATCTGGTCTGTTACACGCACACACATGCACAATTGCACACATTGTAAACATTACGCAAGCTACTATTATATAGGAAGACAACCAAATCAGAACCTCGGAAATGATTGTCCTAAATATAAATGGTTTTATACATGGTAGATGAATGGGTTAAATATCGAAATTGGTCAAACGGACAAAATATTAATACTACTAATTATATCAATAGTGCTGACACCCCTAGCAAACTATAGACCGTTAATAAATCCTTCATATTTTTGTGCTAATTCTATGCACAAGGACATGCACTGCTGCACAATCCCACCCCCACCACACATGCACAGAAATCAAATTGAATTAGGACTGTTGGGATGGCTCCATTGCGCTCAAATGAATACCACTGCAAGAATTCTCCTGTGCACAATAGTTCATTATAAGTAATACCAGAACAAAGGCCCTTCATGTCAATCTGATGCCTAATGAAAAGGAGTGGGGGGGGTCAGAACATACAAGTGGTGAATAAGAACTTGTTATCCTGCATGTGAGCGGCAGGTAGAGGCTGTGCTTTGTTATATTGACATCCCTCTACAAGGTGGTACATTTTCTTTCTGCACAAATCTGCAGTGACCTCTTCTCTTGAGGACAATGGGGGGAGGGGGGTGTAGATCTTAACTGAAGGTAACTGAAGGGAGGCACTGATGGTGATGAGAGCTCGGGGTTGAGGCAGGGCTGCTCCTCGTCCCCAGCAGAGTTTAACTACCATGATTGCACGACAGCCTGGACTCTCCCTCTCTTAGAAGCATGCGGGGCTGTAAATAGTCTTTAATGTGACAACAATGTTAAAAAAAAGAGCTAAGACCTGCTCAGTACAACAATGTATCTTGTGGCTTGATTTAATACTGCTAGCTGTAGGAAGTGAAGGGTAGCTGGTGGATTTATGTTGTAATGGATGGGGGCTATGCCATCTTGACCATGACAGAGGTAGCTTCCTGTCACCTACCATTATACCCATTTGACACACACTATTGCCAAACTAGCCCTCAATAATGACCTTCAGTCTATAGAGAACAGAATTTCCTACTGTGGGTGGAATGAAGGAATGAAGTCACTGCATAGTATTTCTTTATTTCTTTATTCAATTGATAATCAATGTTAGCCATTAATTTGTTTCCACTACTATTTGGCTGAATGAATAGCTCTAAGCCAAGGGAATCATTCCAAGGTCACTACTGGATGATTTTCAATAAGTGAGACAGATTGAAAATATAATATAACAGCCAAACTGAGATGAGTGTACTGTTTCCCTGGTAACCTAAAAAAAACCCACCATGGACCACGAACAAAAAAATCTGATGTAACTTCTGAAGATCAAATGCCCTGCACTGTGGCTGTACTCTACATTACAAAAGGCTAACATAGTGGTGTGGCTATATGTTCAAAACTGAACAGAAGCTCTAAGTTATTAACACCTGTGCTGCCTAAAAATGACTGTATACGCTGTATAGATGATAAAAACACTCTGAAGGGCTGTGCACAAAGCATGGCTCCGTTTCTAACAGAATGAACCAAAGTCATACTCATCAAGTGGCCTTGATGGAGCAAAAAGGCACCAGAATCAGCACAAATATGTCCATAGGATGGCAGCTAGATTGACAGCCCCACCGCCCATCACACCCCTATATCATTGTTTCCATTAGACCAACATCAAGCGACATCATGCAGACGTAAGCCTCCAGTGCTGAAGTGTCCCTGACTGAATGGTATCTCTTGAGCTTGACTAAAGCCCTCCATGTTCTATTCACCCCTTGTGGATGGATGCAGGCGGCGAGACGAAACACAAGCAGCCTGTTCCTCTTTAACAAGGCCTGAGAGCATCAGACAAAGCAATGGGCCACCCCCTGTATGATATAGGGAAGAGAGTAACGAAGCCTTTCAGGAAGAGAGGTACAAGCATTAGTTAGACTACCAGTGTGCACTCTTACTGACCTCCAGGTCCATAAGGCAGGTGCTTATTTATCGGTGTGTGTGTGAATAGTTGTGTTTCTGTCCATGAAATGGATGTTTATGGTGAGCTGTAAACGCATGCCTTGAAGCAAGTCTTAATTCAGTGTGTCTGTGGTTTCTTCAAGCATTTGTGTCTTCATTATACGTAGCCTTCAGCATGAGAGGGAGGTGTATGTCGATGTATATTTAGACAGAGTGTGCATGCATGTGCACTCTCACATGCATGTGTGTAGGTGTCGGCACGTCTGTCTTGGTCTGTGTGCATACTGAGTTCCTCCAGCTTCATAATCTTGGATGCATACAAGATTAATACTCTGGCCTGTGACTCAGCTCTCCTCCTCCCTGGTTTCTCCCTGTGAGGAGCAGAAGGGTACGACTTGTACAAGAGAAAACCAGTGACCAGTAATTACCTTATACAAAATTTATGCCTGGCGGCATGTGTCTCAGTACTTAGCACTGCTGCCTCACAGCAAGAAGTACCCAGGTTCAATTCTCATCCCTGTGTTCTCCCGGTTTTCGCTGGGTGCTCCAGTTTCCTCCCACTTCAACTGCCCATAGGTATGAATATGATGGTCTGTTGATCAGGGATGTTACCAAATCGGAAGCAGACTTTGTGATGGGGAGCTCGTTTGACAGGGAGAGGATTGAGAATTGGGATGTTGCCTCCCCATCGCTGCAGAAGCTCTGAGTCGGGGCACAGCGGCCAGAGATGTAGGCTATTACTCCCAGGGAAGCTTTTGATTTTTCTTCATTTTTATGTAGAGGTAAAATTAAAACGTTTCTAAAAAGAGGTTGATACTATCCCCCATGTGAGGGGAGGGGGAGGCAGCTTAGGGTAGGCAGGTCATTCAGTTCAGAGCATGATGTTTATAATTCACTGTTCAGTGTCCCAGTTAAGAGAGAGAGTGTGTGTGTGTGTGTGTGTGTTCATTCATTTGCAGAGTAGTTCAGAGTGATTTTGATTCATAAAGACATTTGCCAGTTTATAATAGACTTCTTAGTAATAATAACAATAAACCTTATTTGTGTAGCTCTTTCAAAATCATAGTTACAAAGTGCTTAATGGGAAAAAGTAAGGACTAAAAAGATAAAGCAATAAAAACTTGAGAAAATAAAAGTCAAATAAAAATCACAATTACTGTTGATTGGCTTCACAATGCCCGTAAGATGAAAATAATAAATGGTGGCACTCGACGCAGGGTGAACGAGGGAATGTAATTACTGCCACATTGTGATTTCAGGGAATGATGTGTAATACAACGAACAGTCAGCAGCCTTTTGTCACGGTGCTGGATCATGACATTACAGCGCCGCTCTCCTTATCACTGCTGTATTAATTAGCTGACCCAAGGTTTTGTGAGATAAAGAGACAAGGTGATTTGGGGGGGGGGGGGGGTTCTGTTGGTCTCAGCTAATAACGTGAGTTAAGATAGATGGTGCTTGACCCTCAAGCCTCTGAATGTCAAGCAGTAGTGATTGTGCAATGGAGGGAATCACCCGCATGATAAAAACAGCAGCAAATTGAATCAGGTCACTGAATGACACAGTTTTGGTCCAAACCGCTCCATTTACAAGATCTCTAGGGGACATGAAAAGGAAGGGGGGGGGGGGGGGGGAGAATGAGTTAGAGGAAGTAGATTGAAAAAGGGAGAGAATAAAGACGAGAAAGGGGGAAGCGCAGGGGAAAGTGAGCAGACGGGGAATGGCAGAGGGGAATAGTCATCTAGAGAGATGCATTGTGGATTAGATTCAAATTCCATAAAACTTTACTTGGATCCACATGGGATCTACGCTTTTCAGCTCCATTTCTGCAATATTCACATCTCACATGGGAAGTTTTGTCTGTCAAACATCAAACAGTATTTTTGACATTATAGTGTCATGCCCGTTAGACTTGGTTGATGGGTTGTGTGCAGGCTTACCCTCTCTGAGCATCCTCCGATGATTGGTTTAACGGTGGGAGGTAAAGCTGGTGTATACATTGCAGTGAGTTTGAATTTGAGGTGTGGAGGGACCTCTAGTGTCTAAACCTACAGTTGCACACGAAACTGAAGGCACTCCATCTATAGAAGCAAGCCACAGAGCAGCCAAGCAGTGTTGACATCACCTGACAGCAGCCAAGCAGTGTTGACATCACCTGACACCTGAAACAACCACAGCTCATAACTCCTGTGCTCTGCTTCACATCAGGTTAAAGCTAAAACAACATACAGTGTCTTTACTGACGGCATTTACTGCCCAGTTTCCACTTTTAAAACCATCTAATCTGGTGCACACATCTCTTGCACCGAGCACACTCAAAGTGCAGAAGTGCAAAGTGCCAAAAATCTGTGGCTGATGCCAAGATGAATTGTTTGTCTTTGGCTGCTGCTGCCCTCTGTTGGTCAGCAAAGGGACTCGCAGCAAATTACTTCTGCCCCACAGTCTCTGAAATTGGACAATTATTCTGAATAAAAGTCTAGTTATAGCAATGAAGAAAACTATTTCAATCATTTGTTAGTTATATTGGGAAGTTTTGTCAAGACAACAAACCTGCCCAAAGTAATACCAGTGATACCAGTAACAAAGGCCTACATCTCAATGAAATGAGGAAAATACTGTTTCATAGTTGCTATCAGAAGAGTTTCAAGATTCAAGATTCAAGAAGTTTTATTTGTCACATACACACACGATGTGTGCAGTGAAATGTAAAGTGGCAATGCTCAACAGAAATGTGCAAAGGGCAAAATATAGATATTAGAAGATATTAAAAACAAACACAAAAACAAAAAAAACGCACAATCTCCGCGGAGCTACCACGACGGCGTCTAGACACGGCCGCGCCATCTTTGTAGAATTTAGAGTTCCAGTAGTAGTTTTAGAGTTCCAGAATATCTCAAACAAATAAAACAATGATGTTCAAGTTCCCTTGAATTAATTGTGATACCTTGGTGTAATTCCCATAACCAAATTAGTCCATAGTGGAGACGATTGGTAGCCTCTATATCATGCCATTGTTATTATCATTGCTAGTGTTTCACAAAACGACCACATTTCCCATAAACCCCACTGTTTCCCTTCCCCTCCCTGGCGTCGCTCTTTGGCTTTACTGAAGAGGATCAGCATGTTGGAAGTGATTTTTCCATTTGCCTTTCACTTCTTCCACCAGTGACTCTGAAAGCTTTAGCTCTGTTTGCACTGGAAGAACAGCGCCCTCTTCCTGTTTGGTGCCATAAAGCAGTCCAGCAGATTTCCTGTGAAATCTGACCCGGTGGCCCATAATGAAATACAGTGTAAAGGCCGACAGAGGCTGACAATCTTCTTGGCGAAGGTTAAACTGTTACACGTAGCACCTTTAATAGCAAAAACCACACTCACCATACAGGTACTATATATTATATATTTTTTATTGATGGTGAATTTGGGGATTTGATGATCTGAATGACACTATAATATGTATGATCACTGTGTAAGAGCACAGTCTGCAAACTGAAAGTTACCCGAAAACCCTTTATCAACACCTGTACATGTGATCCAGTTGTCTTTTGTCTGATGAAGACTATGGAGCTTGAAATACATGTTAGTGTTAATAACGTCATGTAACTTGAGAGCAACTTGAGTGTGCAGTCTATTTTTGTTCAATGTATCAGAAACTAGATCCATTTCTTCCAACCAAACCAACCCTGCCCATACCGCTTACTTTAACTCTACATAAAGTAAACTGCCTGGCACAAGAGACAGACAGCATATTGTTGTGTAAAGGCCTAGCCTACAATAGCCTCAATCAGAGTCATCTCTGTTGGCTTGACTGACAGCCCACAGGTGCCCCGAGATTGCATCCAATGAGAAGACTGTCATGTGAGGGGTGGTTTGACAGCTGACATTGTGGAAATAGTTACCTGCTCTAATTACTGAGGTGAGGGGAGGGGTATGGTGTGGTGGGGTGGGGGGTTGGAGCAGGAGGGGCAAGACATTCACAAAGACCACCTTGATGTGGGGCAAACTGATGGCTGGGACCCCAGACAGACATACTCTGTTCATTATGCTTGTGCTTGGGCATGTGTGTGTGTGTGTGCGCTCGTGCCTGGCCGTCTGAATGTTGTACAGCACTCAGGGGAGCACTTGTCCACTGACACCTGCTCACAGATGCAAGTGTTGTCACAACTGTCAAAACTGAACATACACACTATGTCAACAGCATGCACTCACACCACAGCTGGCCTGAGGACCAATATATTAAACTGCTACCATATCAATGTCTTGTCATTGCCTATCTATTGCCTCAAGACAGGACAAAGTGTTTTAGGATGGTCCAATCACCAAGACAAAAACAGTGTGTGTGACAACTCAACTAAATGGTGACCAGCTCAGTGGCAAATGATCCTTTTACCACAACCTCAATAATGCAACATGCAATTGCTGAAAGAAGGAAAATGAACTCCCTTGACTTTTTGGCCCATTTTGTTGTGCTGTTCAATCCGTATACTAGTACACTTACTTTTTCTTTTCGTTCTACTCCAGGTACTCCATCAAAGTAGAAATAATATTGTGGGAATGTATACTAAAATTGAAAGAAACAACATAAACATGTAGTTTGTGAAGGGTAAAGGTATTACCCCTTTGTTTGGACTAAATTGCATCATATGTGACTTAAGACTTGATTTTGAAGCTAGTTGTCCTATTTATGATCTTTTCACTAACTTGTGATATTAGGTTGCCTTAAGATAGATCAATGGTATGTTGGCATGTACATTGGGAATGTCCAGTTCCTGAAGAATCAATGAAAAAAAAAAATACCCTCTTGCCATTACATGTGAAGATATAAAGGCTTCACTTTCAATGCATGTTCTCTCGTTCTAATTTTACCATGCAAGTAACAGGAGAAATTGGACAGGAATAGCTCACTGGAAACGATGTCCTCTATGATTTCACATATACTTTTTCTTTGACACCTCAGACACTAGCACTGAAACACATATGCCAAACTGTGCTTGAGTATTCTGATGCAGTCCACCATAAAATCCCAAATGATATCCAAAAGACAAATAGAAGTTTATGTAGGCTACAAACTCAGTCAAAAGTGTGTGCACTTCTTATTGTGCTGAATTTAAAATTTTTTTAAATGCAATTTCTTGTCTTGTATCTATACAAAATACTAATTTGAGCTAAATTGCTGCACTGGAAGATATTTGTTCAACACTTTACTAAAAATTCAATATCATTTGTTAAAAATTGCTCTTTTTTGACAACATAAATGAAATCAGGACCGCCAAATAATATCTCTCAATACCACAACCACAATGGGACTGTAGGGTGTAGGGTGGGATCTATGCTCTTCCCTTACTCTCTTCCATAACTCTTACTTACTTACTCTAGCTCAGACAGCACTAGTTTAGGTAACAGCCATTGGGAACCTAGTATAGGACTCCTCCTAGGGCTGCATCATCACACTAACAGTCTGTCTGTGAGAGTGTGTAAGCGGTTGAGTTTGTGCACATAACCTCATTGTGTGTAAAGAATCAAGAGGGATAAATACTTTATGAGAGACTATAAATTTAACTTTCACGGGTAAAACAACCATAATGTTTAAAAGCTGAAAAAATAGCAATAATCTCATCCAAAATCTGCCTCAGATCTCCCTTCACTTGCGTCTTTATTAAATCTATATGATCTGATTTAATGTGCACTTATCTGAGTTTAGGACAGTAAACAACTTCTGCACATTACTGAGTTTCTGCAAATAAGAGCAACTCATAAAGAAAACTTGAATGCATTATGATGTGATCATGTGCTTTATTTGTTTTGGACCCTAAATCAACTGATCCACAGCACTGAGACAGAACACACTGAGGCCTTAATGGTGGATGATGTTACCCAGAATGCTTTGAGGTAGAGGCACGCCAGGACTTGAGAGGGTTTTAGAAGGCTAAAATTACAAGTTGGCATTGGATAAATTTAGATATTGTAACACTAAGACTTCTGACACTATGGTGTAGTTGTCCTCTGTAAATACATGTGGAATACAATTCCCACACCTCACTTACCTACTTTTAACAAATAAATGGAGCACAGTGTTAAGTACTATGCATGCCTATGATGATTTAACCCCAACCCCCCCCAGACTAAAGGTAAGATGAAAGCCTGATTTCCATGTGTTTGTAGCAGCAATAAATTATTGCACTAAGAATGGTAATAAGAGATACTACACTATAACCAATACTACTCCACTAAAACAATTCTGCACACAAAAAAAACACTACCACTACTATCAATACAAATAATACTGTTGGTGTTGTTATTATTATTGATAATAATAATAAGTAGAAGAAAAAAACATTGTTATTATTATTTGTAGGAGTATCATTATTGTTATTATTAAATATAATACTTTTAATATTATCATAACAGTGTACTCATAATTTATTAATTCATTAAATAATTAATATTATTGTAATTATTAGTTTAGCTTATTTTTGTATTATTATATCAAAATTGTTATTCTATAAATATTATCTTCCCATGCACACCAACACAATAGACCTATTGCACTGAAAATAACTGAAAAAACACAACGAGGACCTGCAACAGCACAGCGGGCTCGCGCTGGCAGGGGACAATTCAAAGGCCATCATTAGACCACTGTCAATCACGCCCAATTAGCGCTCACCTAACAACACCAGAGTAATGAAACCCCGCGGCTCATTAGGACACACAAAATGATCTTAACAAGGATGAAACTGTATTGGCCATGGTACGGGTCGCTCATTGTCAGGGACATCCCTCTGTCGGTGGAGGAAGGGAGTGGTCTGGCGGGCGAGAAGTGAGTGTTTGGGTGCTGTTTTTCAGCACCATTTCCTGGGACACAACTGGCCAAAGATACACCTCACTTCAGACGCCGAGGTGATCGGCACCAAAACAGGGCAACTCGAAATGGGAAAACATCTCCGTGTCTAGTCCCAAAACAGGTCGACGACTATTCTTCCATAGTCTGTAGGACTCGTTAAACAATAGATCAGGCATGTTGCCTGTCATAGCGCCATTGCGCGCGTTCATATATGCAGCGCACTGGCTCACTCATCCACTCCCTCCCTCCCTCCCTCCCTCCCTCTTTCACTCACCCACCCATTCCCTCCCTCCCTCTTTCACTTACTCATCTACTCCCTCCCTCCCTCTTTCACCCTCTTTCACTCACTCATCCACTCCCTCACACACACACACCTCCCTCTTTCACTCATTCACTCCCTCCCTCCCTCTTTCACTCACTCACTCACTCACTCACTCACCCACCCACTCCCTCCCTCCCTCCCTCTTTCACTCACTCATCTACTCCCTCCCCTTTCACTCACTCACTCACCCACTCCTTCCCTCCCTTTTTTCACTCACTCATCCACTCCCTCCCTCTTTCACCCACTCATCCAGTCCCTCTTTCAATCACTCATTCACTCCCTCCCTCCTTTACTCACTCACCCACTCAGACGCTAAACTCATCCACCTCTCTAATGCAACTCACTCACTCACACACACACACACACACACACACACACGCACAGGTATAAACAGACATCAACTATTTTCCTCCTAACTCTGAACTTCATTCTCCACAAAGGGCAGGTGAAACCAAATAATATAAGTGTGATGTAGCGTGAATATGAAGGGTACTTCAAAATGGTCACATCTCACAAAAGTAGCCTGATGTTGTTTGACACCGTGGGCGTAATATGGACGGGAATAGACCCCGAGGCTTCCCTGTATTAGCCTACTGGAAAATAACTAAGATAAGCAATGTCACAAAAGTACGAAAAAGGAGTAACCTGATGTGACTTCCACAAGGAAACGAAGATGGCGTTGCAAGGGGTATTAGATCTAAAAAAAAAAAAGAAGAAAAAAAAAAAGAAAAAAAAACAGCAAACAAAAAAAAATGGAAAATAATTGTAAAGTTGTAATTGAAAAATGTGTGTCAACCTCTTGAAAACAGGAGCAGCATAAGCATATCAAACCTGTTATTGAGTGTAGTCTAATGGACCCGTTTCTAAACAAAAGAATGCCATCAATACGGCTTGTATGGGAGGATAGCTGTACTTTGGTCTAGACTACAATCACACTTGCAGCTGGGTGAACACCTGGCCAAATAGCAGACAAGTACACCTCTCTGTAGAATATGTTGATGCATTTTATTTACTGTGATCAGAAATCGTGATCTTTGGAGGTGTTGGCAACTTTCCTGACAATGGAGCTCAGTGGCGACTGCCATAGTCACAGTTATAACCAATTCTGTCAAAAAACACCAAACACAAGAAACCTACCCGCCACATTACAACATATATAAATCTATATTGTCATCGCAAGCTTCAGCCATAACTTAGATATTGTGACATTTAATTTATAGGAGGTTTAACAGTAAATAATCTCGACCACGTCACTCAAAGTCAATGGCCGGGCTGTGTTAGTTGGAGAACTGCATCGATGTATTAAAAGCAAAAACGAAATTTTGCATTGATCAAATCGTATGCATCCGTTCAAGTATAGATTCAATTCCAACATCCATTTGCAATTTTTACGATCGGTTCCGTCTGTTTGGGTCAATTTAACACGAATTCTCCAAAATTGTTCACGGCACGCATTACTTCCAGCGGGTTTTCCTGAAATAAAAGTTCTTCGCTGGTGGAAATAAATGGGAACGACTGTGTCTGCCTGAAGCCCAATGTGTCTGCTATCACCCCATAGTGTTTTGTAGATAAATACTGCACCGGAGCTTTTATATTTGTCAGAAGTTGGAGGACGAAGAAACACAAACGGGACGGCGCCAGTTCCATGGAGTCTGCTAGATCAGCTGCTGGCAGTTGGTGTTCTCAATCACGTCCGCACACAGGCTTCATAGGCTCACAGAGGCGCCTGTGGAATAAGACACATTCATATGATCCAGCCTCCTGACGCGTCAATACGTGCGCAATTAAAAACATTTCGTTTCTTTCAACACCTCAAGTTTGCCAGTGTTTGCAAACCCGGACTCTTATTTCTGGACGTGTCGATATTATTTCGCAGCTTGTGACGCGCTGCCTCACCAATCCAGTCCGGGATATTTGAACGTGAAGAAATTTACTGTCCGGCAACTCAAAAGAAAGTCATCATGGCAGAGACAACAGCGGCGCCAGCCAAAGCTAAAAAGACAGCCAAGAAACCTGCGTCTCATCCCAAATACGCTGAGATGATCAAAGCTGCGATCGTGAACAGCAACAGCCGACTGGGTGCGTCCCGGCAGTGTATCCAGAAGTATATCCAGAAGAACTACAAGGTGGGCGACAACTCCGGCATCCAGATCAAACTGGCCCTGAAGAGGATGGTGGATGCGAGCATCTTGCGCCACACCAAAGGCTCCGGGGCGTCCGGGTCCTTCAAACTGGCCAAACCAGAAGACGTCAAAAAGGAAACTAAGGCTAAACCTGTCAAACCGCGGAAGACTGCTGTCAAAATCATCAAGCCCAGGGTGGTCAAAGCCAAAAAGAGCAAGTCGCCAATGAAAGCAAAGTCGAAATCTCCTGCGAAGAAAGTGAAAAGGACCCCGAAAAAGCCAGCTCCTCCTGTGAAAGCAAAGAAAGCAACGCCGAAGAAAACCAAGCCAGTGAAGCCCAAGGCGAAGCCCAGCAGAAGGGCAGCTAAGGCCAAGGCCAAGCCAGCCAAAAAGGCGACAAAAAAGAAGTAAAGGACAATATCAGAGAGACTTGATTGCAGAAAGTCACTGTAAATACTTTGGGGACATGTTTTCGTAAATGTATTATTTTTGTATGGTCTCATGCGAGCTTATCCTAATGTTTTCACCAGTTGTTTCCACTCCATTGCACTATATAGCCTAATGATGCTGTAGAAATTTAAGTTGTAATTGTGAGCATTTTTATTTGACTTTAATAATACTGTTCTCATTCTTGGGTACCTGGAAAAAAAAAAAGTATGTGTCTCGAATCTGGAACGTCTATTGATTAGTCAATTGAACGAATGAATAGTTATTGCTAGTGCGCGAGGTCATACCGAAAATACAAATGTTTCAATTGTGAGCATTGTTAGGCCTTTACAATGTATAGAAGTGTATAGGCGGTGGACGTCAGCAAGATTTTCCAAAGGCTCCATAGTTGTCAGGATGAGCTACATTTTATAGAATTTCTCATGCATTGATTCGTGTTATCCAAAAACATCTCACTGTGTTGAATCACTTTTAAAGACTGTTTATACTGCAATACAATAAACCTTTGTCATCTTCTACAAACTTGCTTGTTATTGCGCGCATTTTACGCGTGCGTAAACACAACGAAGCGGTACAAATCACTTCAATGAAAAGAGCACATTCAATTTGAACAATAGAAACGTAGTCAACAGACCAATAAGATGGTTTCCTCCCGTTTTGTTTTGGAGACCTGTTTGTCCAATGCACTGAGCGATTGGAGTTATTGAGCGCCAGGATCTCGCAGACAAAACACGCCTAGAATAAATGCACCAATGAGATGGAAGACAGATATTTGTCGCTGATAGACTGGTGTGTACCTGCAACACAATAAGCTCGTGCATTTTGGTATACGTTAGAACATGTCCAGCATTATTCTTCATGCTGACTAAGCGTGGTGTCAATTGTGTTGGAAAGTCAGTGTGTGATCCCAGTGATAATGCAGGCACTAGTAGTTAGACAAAGCGATTAGACATTAGAAGTTGCTCATATACTCACTCAGTGGACTGATAATTGCTTCAACTCATTTTTCCGTTCAATGCCTTTATAGTAGATACACCCCCTGCAGTCAGAGCACTAGTGGTGTAAAAGGTGTTCTTCACGTCACCAGTAAACATTTGTTCAGAGAAAGAACAAATAATTACATTTCTTATTGATTCTGCAATGTTCATTTAAATTTACTTGAGCAAGACAGTGAATCCCCTGGCTGGCTGCTCTGGGGCCGACCCTGCCCCGACAGTGACAATGACAACAGAGCATCACTAAATGTCCCTGGATCGTGTGGAAGCGGGGCAGCAGTCAGCACCGCCTTGCTCTGTGTGCTTACAGAGTTCAGTGGAAAACGATAACTCTTCTTCCTCCCCGGTCAAACACTTAAAAACCAACTCCACCTCCACTCGGATGTCTCAGTACAACACAAAGCAGGCGAAGGAAAGTAACAGCAACTGACAAAACAAACCCTATTCCTAGTCATTTTCGCTTCTGGATCAGTTAGGGGCTACCTTTAAGTCAGAAAGCTGATACTACATAGTTACTAAATATAGAAATACACAAAAACATCAACAAATTAAAAATATGGTAGGATCCTTTGTAGTTGGCATACAGTACAGTGCTGTCAAATAAGTGATTAATGGCACAGTATTATTTGAAGAAAAATAAACATGTTCAAAAACTGAAACTATAACAGCATTGCACTGAGGAGAAAACAACAAAAAAGCCAAAGAAAGAAACCAAAGATAGAAAAAAGACCAATTGTTATAAATACAATAGAGGCTTATGGTTGGAATAAAAACTCAAAAAGTCAGGAAGTCCAGTGATTCATTCCAAAACTGTATCAATCATTTCCAAAACAGCAGAATATAACTTTATGACCAGCATATTTTTATAGGCCCTGCACTGTAGTTCACCTGGACGCTCTATATAACATCTAACTGATCCTTACCAATAAAAAGTACTTATGATAAAATGTCACAGGTACCAAAAATGTGCAGTTTCAAGTTGGAATGGAGTTCATGGCGCAAAGCAGTAAGAGGTTAGAGGACAACATACTGGTAAGTAAAGTATGAGAAAGGACTTTGGTGTGTTGCTTCACAAGCACACTAATTGACCTCAACACATAATGCTCAATGTCAAGAGGATGAATTCTGCAATTGCTTTATTTTTCTGGAATCTTACCAGCATTGAACTTTAAAATGTTGAAAGCTCAAGAGCAGTGGGCTTTATGAGTTTTAAGACACAACCAGTGTTCGCTGTCCTGCCACCTTTGTCTTACCTGAGGTGCAACACTTCCATCTTGTGGTGGCTCTCTGGAACAGACTTTTCCTCCCGCTGCCACTTGGTTGAGACACCAGCAGGGGACGAACTGGAGTCCAACTGATGAAAGATTATATACAAATGACCCTCTCCACGCAGTCATTCATCTATCATCCTTTACAACAGGTCCAGGGTCAGTCAACTAACCCTGTGAACTAGCTTTGTGATGAATGATAAAGGTAGTGCATCCAGACTCTGCAAGACTCTCGTACTATCCCAAGAGTGAAGGTCACACTTTGCTTTCACATACCCATGCAAAAGGGTAATAATCGGTGTCGCACCAGTACAGACAAGTGCAACATTTGCTTAACACATTTTTTGCATTTTGATAGCACAGCACAATCTGCACTTCTGTTACAGAGTACAATGTATTACTGTTCGCAACAAATGTGGTTGCGTTCATCCAAGTTCACATGCTGTAGCTGCAATATTAACTACATGCCAACCACAGAACAAAACGCATCTGTCAGCCACACTTAGAGCTCAGTAAGTGATAAGGCAGTAATGGTCTTTAAAACATGCTGGGGCCACAAACTCTCTATATATCTCTATATATAAGTTGCACGGTCAGATCTCTTAAGAGCAACAGCTGGATATAAACAAGGAATACTACTGACAGAAGTCACTCATAAGAAGTCATCCGTACTAAATTAGAAACAACATCTCATTGATGCTATGACGAAGCAAGAGGGAGATGGTCCTCTGACATATCGACACAAAACAGCAACCTGTTGGCAAAAAACTCACCGGTCTGGTCTGTGTTTTATTAAGTAAGCATCTAGTCCAGTTCAGTTTCAGTCAGCAATAGACAATTTATCATAAATCACAGAAATATATCCTGTGAAAACAGCAGGTCCCCAACTAAAATAACCCAAGTAAATGATTGTCCCATGTTGGAAAAAAGAAATACAAGGGCAATAAGAAAAGAGATAAAGTGTCTCCACCCAGACAGGTGTATGCATATAAGCATAGCACAGACCAACAATACATTTTGGATTTCACTGAAATTAATATTTTGATCAATTCAAATTCAGTGTCGAGAGGTAAGTTAATGTAAAGCAGAGATTAATCAGAGAGTATTTAGCAGTTTAGGTTTTCCTGCCCAGGACAAGATATTTTTGTTTTTGCAGATGCATTAAATTGCACATATCATCATTCTAATATAAAATAGCAATTTGCACAAAGAAAGAAATTCATCCCTGACAAGCCACCACGGCAGATACCTGGGGGACAAACTGCTAAAAACTATATAAACGATCAGATTCTGGCTTTTAAACGGCTTCATTCATAGGCATAGTAGTAGAGCCTAATGGGAGGATATGACTAGTCATTGCTTCAGTATTTGGCAAATCAGATATGAACATCTAATATCGTCTGTGGTGGATCAAAAAGTTGACAGTCTTGTTCACTGAGGAGCTCCAGCAAGTTGTTGGGTGGTGGTCACTCTGGATGTCTGCTGGTGGACCACCCTGTGGGAGTGCCCGCCAACTGGTGCCCTCTGAGGCTTGGGTCTGAACAGCAATGCCCAGTCTTGAGTTACTTCCCCAACCAATGTGGATTATGGACTGTTGAAAATGCTTCATGCTGCCCTTTGGTTGTTGATGAGTCTATGGTTCGGTATGATCCTCCATTCACAATTTGGCATTTTTCTATTTTGCTTCGGAAATACTGCATATAGGGGAAAAAAACATTTCTCCAACCTCACCATGAACACTTAACAGATAAATGAGGGGAAACAATGGGGTTTGACACAGTGTCTTTCTGCCTTTCCTTTGATAAAGCACCCGTTTGGACATTAATTAACAGTCGCAGGTATCTCGGTATCAACGCACCGAGAGAGGCTAACTCCTGCTTAGCCTGGTTAGACAATGTGAGGAAGAGCAAGCTGGGCAGGGCGGAGAGGGGGATATATGATCACTAGCTTCCAGCTGCCTTCGGATTACCTCTGTCAAGTGAGTCAGAAGGCAGGACCAAGTGAAGAAGCCTGAATCTGAGAAGGACAGAGGTAAGGAACAAAGGTTGCTGAGGGGTTGACTGGAAGTCGTTGGGGTACATATGATATGGTGTCTGTCTAGTGCAGACTGTGGCGGGTCTAGAGAGGGTCATAGAGGTTTGGTCTTGAAGGCTGTAGGGTGGGCTTGAGCAACAGAAACTTGTTGTCTCTGGTCAGGTGGTGGTTAGTCATTTTTGTCTGGCAAAGGCTTTGTAGATGGCAAAACCCAGGACTGCGACCACGGCCGACCCCAACGTCACTCTCAGCCAGAATGATGTGTTGCTCATGTCTGAACCATTCAGGTGTCTGTGGACGGGACAAAAATCATCAATGGACAGTCACATAAAACAGTACACAGCAACTACCCTTTAGTACAATCAATGTAAAGCTTCTCATGAGCCCAACCACCCAACAACGCTCGATTCAGTAGTTGTCTAACTAGAACGTACGGGTACATTGCTGCACAGGCAAGTTTGGTGTAGATGGTCTTGCTGGTGGCGTCTAGGGACAGGCTGGAGAAGGGCAGCGGTGGAGGCAGCCGGTGTTTGTAACAGAACTCTGCCGGGTTCATCCCATGCAGCTGCTTCACCTCTGGAAGGTCCATCTTGGAGGCCACCAGCACACACGGGATGTTGCTCTCCATGTAGTGTTGCTACACAAAAAAAAGTAAAAAGAAATGAAGTTGAGAAAGGACTGAAATCATTTATCATCCATTGGCTGAGGTCTGCCACACGATGCAAAGCCCAGTGAGCATTTCTTTAAAAGTGGCATAACTAGAGGGAGCTCCTCTGACTTGTGTTGCTACTGACCTTGTATATACTGGCACAGTATTCGAAGGAATGTGGGTCACTGATGTCGTACATGAGACAAGCCACATCACAGGAGGCATCCGATGCCTTCAGGAACGCCGTCTCCACATCCACCTCATAGAGCTGCAGAGGGAGAAGAGGGTGGCGGTGAGGGTTCGGTTAACTGTGGTCAGGAGTCAGAGGCAAAGAGTCAGCGTTGAGGCCAGGGTGGGAACTACTCACGATAAGATACTTGTCCTGGTTGCTGACTTTGACAATGTTTATGGTATAGGGGGAAAAGGCACTGCTGGAACTTTCCTGTCTCTGGAGAAAACAAGTAGAAGAAAAACAGTCACACCTCTGTGTCATCAGTGTTGACGGTGTAGAGTTTTTTAAAATGATCTCAAGTGATTAGATGTCAACTGAAGACGAAATGCCTGATGCTGTCTGTAAATCACAGTTTAATAATCCAATGCCGGACATGTCCAGCCCCAGCGTGACAGATGGTGTCGTACCGCAACGTTCTGGCCCACAAAGGCCTGGAGAAAGGCTGTTTTGCCCGTCCCCCGTGGTCCGATCACCTTACAGAGAAACACTGACCGCTGGGTCTGGCCCTTCTCCATGTCCACCTCTTTCTCCCGTGTCACTGCACATATAAACAAGAGCACACACACACAGACAATATAAACACAATGCAGAAACTAAACAATACTGATTAAAACAGGTTGAAGCAACACCATAAAACACTACAACCAATCACATGCAGCCGGCCCCCATGACCCTTGTTGAAGAGTTTTGTCGCAGGACTTTCTCTGACCTTTCTCACATTTATAGTAAGGTCAACTAAAGCTGCTCACCTTTGTGGAAGAGACCGAATGTGTGTGATTGCTGTCAGTGAGACATATTACATCACACTCTCTAATCCTGCCCTAGCTTGCAGACGTAGCATCCTGAGAATCCCACTAGTTCTCACACAGATAGAGGACACATGCATACAGATACTATGACTGAACATACACAGGAAAAAACCCCTCAAACCAGCAATTTACTGAATCACTCTTTTAGTTAATACTAGCAGGTAACAAGGGCATTATATCATCATCCGTGAAGGTAGTGAATCACATTTCATACCATGCATGCACACATACACACACTCTCCACAATTCAAAATCACCTAACCCTAACACCATTCATGTCACTCCTACCTCAGAGGACATACATGTATGCATGCATGTCGGGGTAAATCTATAGGCCTATGATGGACCAGATTATACTAGTAATCCTCCTACATGAGCCACACGAACACACATATACACACACACCTGTGACTGCTGTAGTCTGTGACTCCTGCTCAGTGAGGATAGGGTAGCCTAGGTATCCTAGGTACTCCAGGCAACGGTGGATGTCAAGGTATGCAGAAAGCCTGCGTATGAAGGCACGGACATTCATGTGAGCTTTGAGCAGTGCAGACTAAGAAATAACATACTCTAATAATAAAACGGTGCACAAAAAGTGTAGAACCACTGCATGCTTACAAACATACAAAAACATACGGACAATCAACTGAGATACTTACGTCCATTGACAAAGGTAGCCATGGTAAGAGATATAGCCCTCGTCTGTGGTTGGGACAGTCGTGTAGACCTCTGCGCCCCATGGCATGTAGGGAAAGACGCAAAACAGATTCCTAAGCTCTGTGGGGGACAGGGCAGAGTCCTTATCCTGGAAGAAAAACAGGTTACTTCTTCATAACAAGACAACCTTCCTCTATTGAACTAGTAGTGGAACAATGATATCAAATCCAATCTCACTTTATTTGAACCCTGTACATTAAATTGGATATACTTACATATATTCAATACAAAGTCATATTGTTACATAGGGATTTCCCCCAACACTAAGTTGTTATACTGTACAGTGCCATGATACACTGTGACTGATGGCGACCAACTACTCACTTCATCATACTTGTCAAACAGCCGCTGGAGGAAGTGGTGACCTAAATGATTGAGCTCGGTGCTGCAGCCCATGGGAACCCTTAATCTGCCAACATAAAAACAATAAGTAGACATAAATTCTTGGGCATACCCCCACGGTCCATACGCACACAGATGTGTGCCAAGACAAATGTAAAAGCAGGAAAGATAGGCCAAGTATGCAATAGGGGGTGTGTCTATTTTAGCTGGATGGATAACTATAAGGGATGTTTATTCCCAACAATAAGAACCTGAACCTGAACCTGAACCCAGAACCTGCTGAAAAAATAAATGTATTAATTGTAGTAACATACAGAACAGTTACTAGACGTACTCGGGGTAAAGGTAGTTATCGGTCAGCTCGAGGGTGTCATCATAACCAAACTTCCTGAGGATAGTCCACGTGGTCTCATGTCGACCCCTCTGGATAAATAATGTATTAAGGAACAGGAAACCTGAAAAAGAAACAAGAGACACAATAGCCAGCTATTAGTTTAGTGTGTCATTCTAACAAAACATAACTGTTTTTGTTCCTGGCTGAGTTTTACCATTGAGAGTCAGGCCATTGTCCTGCACCCCGTCGCTGGTGTTCTTCCACACTACCGTCTTCACATCCTCTAAGGCTTGAGGTGCCAGCGGGTTCCCAAAACAGGATTTCTACGCAAAACAAATGGATTCTTCATTAAGAGGAAACGCTCACCCTGCCGCTGAATGAAAAGTTGAGTAAAAACATGAGTGTTTTTGACTGGCACCTGAAAGCTGTTGAGTTCAGCGTCGCTGAGGATACGGTCGTTGTCCTGGTCGGAGATGCTGAAGATTCGGCTGAGGGCTCGGACACACAGGGGCTTTAGCTGAACACCACATTGGACAAAGAAGAAATCATCACAACTCCAATCACTCCCATCAGTACAAGAGTAGTTCTCAACAAGCAGAGAAGCAAAATGGCCTCCTATCTCCAAAAATGGCTCACCTGTTTGTCCTCAGGGTCGTACAGAGGGGCAGTGGGGTGGAGCACTGCCTTCTGAGCGTAGTAAAACAGCTCCGAAATGTTTTTCAGGTTCTTTGCAGAACACTTGAAGGAAAAAAGGGAAGAGAAAGTATTTCAATTACAATTACCTTGGCAAACTAACAGGCGTGCACTTTGTAGTGTGTGTGTGTAATTATTTGTGAGACCAGGAAATCATGTTTGTGTGTCAGAGGATCAGTACATCTGTGATGGAGCGGAGTCTCACCTCAACACAGGTCTCAATCTCAGGGAACTGGTTCATGATGGGTAAAATGGTTTCCATTGAGCTCCCAGAGCGCAGGTCTGACTTGTTTCCCACTAGGATGATGGGAACCCTGAAAAAAAAAAATCATAGTACAAAAAACATACATGCATTGTGAGCACAGTCAAATACACACACATTTCCCCCCCCCCCATTACATTTTGGGTGTTTAGTGCTCTTATCCAGAGTGACTCAGTAGAATAAGCTTAAAGTCCTAGATTGCCAACATTACAAGCAACAAATAGCAAGTAGTGCAAAGGTCAGCACCCAGATTATACCACACCCACCATAAAAATGTGAAATTTGGAGAATCAACAGCTGATACGTACTTATTCCCCTTCTCAGCTTCTCCGTTTACTAAAGGAATCCATTTAGTTTTGATCTGAAAGACAAACGGCAGCTTGTTACATGAGTGCAATTTGTGCTTTTTCTTGTAATATTACCTTTATAATGTATTGACGACACACGGTGTACTTGCTACAGTATCATCAGATTATTACCTTGTCTATCGTGTCCTCTTTGGTGACATCATACACCACACACACCACATTGGCCTGTGTGGGTTTGGAGAAATGACGGTTGGCAGGGATTTCATACTGAGCACACACAGTTAACAGAGTCTATTCAACCCCCTTTAATCAAACCCCTAGTATGAATTATAGTTATCTACACCCTAAAGTAACAACAATGCTTCCCTTGCAGCTGGTTTTAATTTCTCACTGTGTTTACAACCATGTCATGTGGTGTTAAAGGGTGATAGTATGTTTACCTTGATGATTTCCTGTTTCAGCACTTCATCGGTCTGCTCTCTTTCTGTTGGAGTTCAAGACAAACATTAACAATCCTGCAAGTCGCACCAAACATTCCTAACCACATGGCTTCTAAAAACCACACACACACACACGAGCAGATACACACACGCACACACACAATCAGAGGACTACATTTCTGTCTGTTAACCATGAACTAGTACCTGAGTAGTCCACTATGTGTGTGGGCACCTTCTCTGGGGTGACGTCAGCGGGGATGGTGATCTCTTCAGCTCTGAGGGGAACCTGAGGAAGATAAAATACCGCATGCTGCTTGAGAAGAACTTTCAATCAACCGTTACTTAGACTGGAGCAGACAAGAAGAGGAACCCATATTTTCCATCTTGCAGGAGGTGAAGACAAAATTAAAAAAAATTTAAAACAAAAATAAGGCATAACCTAAAATACCAGTTTTGGGGTGAATTCTTGCAAGAAAAATAAAACCATTGCACCATGGCAACGTGTCTGGCAACTGGAGTCATGCCATATTGCGTACCTATTGCGCATACACACTTCCCTGTAAGTGTCCATAAGAAGAAAACACATGGGTTTGTTGTGAGACAATGAAACTAACATTTCAAGCCACAGTCAACAACAGACACACCATGGAGAACAAAGATAAACTTAACCTGAAATCAATCAAGGCTGTCATGTAGGACAAACTGCGGTTAGAGGCCACGACTAAATGGTGAATACTTTCTACACATTAGGACAAATTGACGTGTTTTTTGTTGATGTTTTTCCATCATACCTTGGACTGGAATCAGTAGGTATGACCAATGACCATGCTGGTCCAAATCCAACTTCAAAAACAAAGGAAATTAAATGTCACTTTTTGTGCTATAGTTGATTAACAGACTTACTGATGGTAAAAAAGGCTTTAAAAAAAAGAAGAAAAAAGTATAAATTATAATCTGCAGAAAATAAAACCAAAAGTCAAAATATAAAGAATTTGGGAGGGAAAAAAAGGGTCCGACACCAACTTCTTCTTTAACGTCCTTGTGGAGGAAAACTTTCAGCAAACCATCCCTGAGATGTTGAGACCTTAAACTATTGTCTAATTGTCTATTGTCTAACTATTTTGTCTAATTTCCACCTGTGAGAAGGCATTTTGGCATCTCATCTCATAAAGAGCATAGAGCCAGTACAGGGTATAGAGTCCACAGGCCTTCGGGGAGGCAGCATCCTCTCGCAAGAGGGAAGTTAATAGGATAGTGATGCATTGTTGTACAAACACTTACCTCTTCTGGGAACTCCTCTCCAACCAAGGACATGATGAGTGACGTCTTCCCCACCTTGGCTGTTAAGAGAGACAATATGAAGATGAGAGGAGTTGTATACAGAGATGTAGACGTAGGCAAAGGGTCAGTACAACTGGTAGGTTGATTTGATCAGAGAAAGACAGACCTCTCTAAACAACACAACAGATTTGTACTTCAACTAAACTACCCTGGGTTTTGGCTTGTGTAGTGCAATTGGATGTATTGTAGAGGATTATTTTTTACCTGTGTGTGTTTTGTCTGACCTCAAAAACGAAATGTGCTTGGTTGATAAGTCTTTATTTGACTACCCACAGACACACCCTGATATGAACTGTGGTGCTGATTAAGAAGGCACAAAGCAAGTGCAATATTCTTGCTCCAGTCTTTTAATAACTATTATATACTAACGTTATACTAGCTACTACTAGACTATACTAGCTAGAGCTATTTTCAGCAATGCATGGTGACATGAATGGTTAGCAGACGGGAGGATTATTTATTTTACTAAACCATAAGCTAAGTTGAGACCGGAGGCTGACAGCTACCCCTACATTCAATTCAACATAATGTAGCTGCGGGCAAGCTAATGCAGAGCTTTGAGAAACCTGTCAGTGATCAGAAAATGTGCAATTTAGTTGTCAGTGGATGGCAGCTCATCACTAATCCGCTGAAGCAACATGTTTACAAAACATTCAACGTAAATAACAAAACATACTTTAATTTACTCTGGTTAGCTGGTCCTTGTATGCTTGTATGCTATCGGGCATACTTTTGCAGAAGCACCGCGTTTGCTGCCATTGGTGATTTTAGTAAACAAACTAACTTTATCTGATGTTATATAGTTTGTGCTGAGTGTCAATTTTTCCATTTTATACTGCTGTCGCTACCAAATAACTAGATGTAGCTGAGATAAGTTTACAAGTTAGTAACGTAACGTTATACAACTGCTAACGTTTGCTAGCGCGTTAGCTTATGGTTAGCAGTGCTTCATTGGCATGTCAAATTACTTACGTTCCCCCAATAATAATATCCGGACGTCTTGTTTCATGTTTCTTCTCTTTGTGCAGAATAGATAGACACACTGCGGTCCGAAAATTGGATTTAACTTTCATTTGAATGTCAAATTTCTAACGCCAAATGTGAGCCTCTCCACAACGTTAACATCCAAGGTGAAACCATATCGTTCCGGTTCAGACAGGGACAACACGCCCCCTGCTGGCCGAAGCACATACTGCTGCCCTGGCGAGCTCGCCTCACTGGCGCCCCTGCTGGCTGCATTTATTCTGGAAGAAATACAATCCCCAAAATAAATGGTTTCTCATGAACTATTAACAGAAACAACTTTAGTTAAGTTTTTGAATAGATAAGGTAAAAGCTAAGCCGTTACTCCGTTTAATAAGTAATTACAAACAATTAAGGAAGATTGTTTTATACTGGTAATAGGGTCATTTGAATAAGATAGAAATGAGGTAGATATATCGTTTCTAGTAGATTTACTGAGGTCAATCTAGTAAACTAGTAAAGCACACATTACTAGTTTGAACAGTGTAATTATTTGTATGCAATTTTGGTATGAGCTGCTTCCTCTTGAACTTTGAATATGCAGTTTGAAACAATTTGTATAAGATAATCAATCTACGCAGGAGCCAATTCACTTCACTCTTAGTCCTAACCCAAACCATTTCTTCCCCTAAAAAGGAGATGCACCCTTGTCGCGGTGCAAAATGAATCACCCTTTATGTAAACTAGGGGAAGTACAAACCTACAAGAACATGCTCGCAAATGTGGTACTAGTGCAAAACAGCTGAAATCACAGCAATGTTCACACAAGGGTGGTTAACTTACAGCAGGAAAACCCAAAATAATTACTAAATCATTATAAATTATTTTTGACAAAGTTATCATTTTAATAAAAAAAATGTAAAAATAAAGTTTTTGAAACCATATACATGAAACAAAATGACACTGATTTCATAAACAACAGTGTAGCAAATGTTACAGGAGGCTTCTTCATAAATTACAATTTTTACTAAAAATATTATATTGATAAAAAGTCTCTAAAAGCCAATAAAATTACAAAATATAATAATCAAACAGTAATTCAGACTCCTGTACATGGGGACAAACTTGACATTTAGTGCACTTTAAGTATCCTGGAGGTTGTCTAGAGACCCTGCACCTCCCACAGCAGGATCTCATTGTAGGCCACGGTGAAAAGGAGCCTCCCAGAAGGAGAGAAGTGACAAGTCTCCAGGGAGTCGCTGTGATGGAGGAAGTCCTGGAACCTGCCACTGGTGGACTTGATCAATTTCAACACTCGCTCTGACAAGAGACCAGGAACATGTCAAATACCTTGATGAGAGCCATTCACATTTCAAAACATGCTGTCTAGAGAAAGTTATTACAAAGATGTTCCAAACTCAATCTATTAAATCCCTCTTTCAGTGCATATTGAGTTACGGCTGTTTTATGGCTGTAAGACAAGTGCCGGTTGACAGGGTCGTCCCACGGTGTCTTGTACCTGTAGACATTTGTAAGGTCACATACGCCGTCATCGATTGTCTTACATTTTCATTGGTTGGCTGGACCAAGCGTTCTGTTGTTGTCATGGAGATGGAAACAGTGTTACCTCCTTTTCCTCTGCCTCCTTTGCAATAAAAGTTGTCATTTCCTCCTCCTCTATTAAGTCAATTATATCGTTGCACCCTAGCGCTGCCATCTTTTCTAAACTAACAAACCAGCCAGAAGCGTCCAGCTGGTTACCATGGAGACGACAGCTCCACTTCGCTTGAGCACAAATGCCTGTGTCGTACAACACTCTTCGTAAGACACTTGACGACACTTGTCTTACGACCATAAAGCAGCCTTTAGCCTCCTACCTATATATACAGCAGCTGTAGATGCAGCTGTCTTCTTCTGTTTTTCAAGCATTAAAGTTACTCCTCTATTAGCACCATTACTAGCAAGCATATACTTCATGAAAAGGTAAACATGCAAAAGCAGAATGTACCTTTTGATCCCACCGCTATGAGACGAGTCTTGGAGGAGATGCTAAGGCATGTGGCCCAGTGGGGCAGCACAATCTTTCTTATTACCTGTAGTAGTAAAGGGCATATTGTATAAGATTACACATACATTTGTGGACATTTCGTCAAAAATTGCTCCGTAAGGACATGAGATATAGTATAAACACAATGATAGACCAGGTAGGCAGGTGGAAAGTCAACTGTGGTACCTGTTTTTTAGCCAGGCTGTAGAAGGACAGTTCTTTCTCTACTCCGTAGCCAGTGTACACCACCAGGCCAGGGTCTGCTGGACAGAAGGCAGCCAGGCTGGGAGGCGGGCCGTCGTTTTCCTATGTACAAACATAAGATGGTCATTGATCAAACCCTTTTTAGTAATTGAAAATATGACACTCATTTTGCCAGCCTTTGCTCCTCAGCCAGATGGAAGGGCTCAGTCACCCTGCTTGAGACCTCACAGTGTTTTCAGCTCATAAAGGGTTAAAAATCAAGCCAAACCTAAAAAGTAACCAGTAAAATCTAAGTTAAATAAGAGGCAACCAGTGTAGAGAAGCCGAAATATTGGTAATACGATTTGTTCATAAGACCCTGTGGTGTGCATTGTTTTTGTAAATACCCTTGCAGTACAATTCTGCACAATATGAAGCTGTTCCAAAACCAGGTTTAAACACAAATCAAAGTTAACTCCTACATTTTTAGATACATGATCAGAGTTAAAGGATAAAAACATCAACAAGATGTTCAGGGCCAACAAACCCAACAAACTGACCAGTTTTGTGTGGTAGCTGAAGTAAGTTATACAGAGTATACGGCCTAAGGGTAACAAGTGTTGTATAAAACTAGATTATCTGTGGTCTTTGTGAAGTTACCAAAAGAGGTGTGACATCTAGTTATACTGATTACAGATGTTACCCCAAAATAGGCCGGAGCAGGAAAGGTCAGCCAGTCCAACAGGTCACACTTGTCCTTCAACCAATCAGCAGCCCACACGCTGACACGCCTGTCTGCACTGGCAGCCAACCACATCTCGTTTCCTTCCAGCCCAAATTCCTTATACTGCGGAAAAGAATACAAAAAAATAAATGCCATAAGAAGAAGTGGAAGAATTCATTTTAATTCATATTTTGTTTTTATATATTGCACATTTTCCATAATCTCAATTGATGAGGTAAATAAATGAATAAGGAAATGTATTATTTCTTTTTTCTGATATGATTACATATTGTTGTTACTCATTTATTTATTGAATTCGGCTCACTTTTATTTTTTAATTTATTTGACAGATTTCTCAGCATAATATTGTTTACATTGTATTTATTTAGAGATTTATTTATTTATTTGTTTCTAATTATGGCCAATTCTGTCCTCCAAAGGACCAACCAAGGATTTAAGTTCACTATTTACCTTTAAAATGTACCAAATTCGTTTCATTTTGTGCTGGCTATCATTTTGTAAGAGTAGTCACTTTTTCAAACGGTGGCTACCATCATTTGCTCTACCATGAACACCCCCACCCTCACCCCACTCGCTGCGTCTAATGTGCTGACACTGTGGCTCTGTACTAACGTCACTGCTTGGCCTGATTCAGTGAGCTGACCTGTTTGTTCACACACTGGATGGTGGTGATGGGCGCGCCTTTGTGGTCCCCGATGACGCGGACAGTCGCTGCATTCACTGGGTTACTGACTGCTACCAGGCCATTCTTCCCCGCTGAAAGGATCACATGACCTGCAGGGGCCAAAACTGGATGAAACTTACCAGGTTTAATGCATTTAATGATGTGTAAAGAGATCTGTTTTTGTTCCCTTCTACAGGACGGTCAGAGTGCAGGGTTAATGTCTCGCTCAAGAACACTTCTACAGGCCAGATGCTTGCTGAGACTTGAACGGGGGTCTCCCTGCTGCTTTGACCAATATTTTATTAACAGTTTGACAAATATCATATTAACATTCTGATATTAAAGGAAAAACTCACCTACACGACATTAATACTATTTGCTATAGCCGATGTCTCTTGCATTCATGGGCCCATTTTGACGTGATGTCATTTTGAGATATTTCCACCACAGCTACAGTTTGATAGAACTTTTCTAAAACCTCAACATTAAATGTCAGGTTTTGGTGTCAGCCCCTCCAGAATCAAAGAGCAAGGGCTTCTTTCTAGACCCTGCCATTTTATACCAATATTCAACAATCATACAGGGAGAAATCCATTGTAGAAGAGGCAGAAATAAGCAATTTCCCACCGACAGACCAGAATGCATTGCAGCCATGAATCCTGTTGCAGTCGTGATAGTAGACACTCCCCAATGTTCATGAATTAGTTGGCTAGCTAGCTAAATGTATATGCCCATGCATCCACCTGTGCTTTAAAGCAATAAATTCACACCCATTCTCTGCAGGTTGTTGAAAGGCATTCTGGGAAACACAGGAAATCACTAACTGAAACAGAAGGCAGGTTGAGGGAAAGTGGGTATAGCAAAAAAGTAAATTACAACACTTGATGATATCTAAGTGTGCATTTTTTCCTTTAAGCAGTACAATTGCTGTAAGAAATATGTTTTTCTGGACGGGTTCGAGCTGACAGCGCTGCTCTCTCACCATTAGCAGAGTACTGGATGGCAGTGACCGCCACAGGTTGGGGGTGCAGCTTCATCTCCATCTCCGAGGAGGCAAGCCGGAAGATCCTCAGGGTCCCATCGCTGTAGCCTGCTGCCACACAAGCGCTAGCCTCAGATGAGCTGAGGACGGGGCTCCAGCATACACAGCCACAGCCCTGAGCAACAGAGGAACACAGGAAAGGGCATTTTATGTAGTAGGTGATGGTGCATAGATTCCTTAACGTCCATGACCAAAAAATGTTATTCCTTCCTGGTCTGTTGATGTTGTTTATCACATCAGAAAATTTCTAAAGAGGTAAATCGTTTGGCTTCCACTACAGTTGGGCTCGCTATGGAAAAAAACAGCTGAAAACCACCATCTGGTCATATTGTTTCACTGAAAATGGCCAAACGGTTAGAGAGAATGTCCATAATTGAGAGGTTGAATTGAGGCAACACTTCATTTGTTCTGGATAAAAGTGTCTGCTTCATGCCTGAAGGTAAAGGTAAAAGGTAAATTCCCTTCCCTTTCCCTAAAGGATCGATATAATGTACAGTGTTTACCTGACTGTATGCCCTCACCTGGTTGAGCACCTGGAACTGCACCACCAGCTCGTTGCTGGAGGCCGACCACACCCTCACGCTGCCGTCCTCCCCACAGGTGGCAAAGTGTCTCTCGTCTGAGCTAAACACCACGCCGTTCACCTGGACGGCAAAGACAAATACACACATACCAAAGATGAAGCAAACATGACTTTCCTCTCTTCGCCTGAATCCACAACCAGTCAATCCTACATCGCCATGGTGGTGTTAGAAGAACAGAACTTCTTCTTTCTTGTGGGGTTACTCAAGGTGATGTTCTAGGTCCAATTCTCTTCTCCATTTATATGCTCCTGCTGGGTTGTATCATCCTTTCACTGTTCTGCAGATGTCGACCAGCTTTATCGCCGTCTAACTTGGACCCACCCATTTCTATTCTTTAGCCTTTGACTCTGATTCATCTACCAGTGTGAGTGCAACTATGTGATTATAGTCTTTCTCTTCTCTGTTCCTTGTCAGCATTGTGCTTTTAGTTTTTTATATTTTTTTTTACAGCACTTTGGTCAACAATGGTTGCTTTGTAGGTGCTTTATAAATAAACCTGACAAAGCTCAAATTAGTACCTTGGTCTTGTGCCCGCTGACGAGGCGGATGCTGCTGTTGTCTTTCCAGTTGATGTACCAGAGGGTGCCCACTGTGGTGCCAACGATGCCCATGTCCATTGTGCAATCAAAGGCTGCACTGACTATCGTCCCGTCCAGCATCATCTCCTGCTCCAACACCACCCGGGTCCCACTGGTGGACAGACACAGGTGACCAGAGAGAATGGACTTAGTCATTAAATGGGGACATCCCTAAAAATCTGTGATGAGGATGAGAGGGTGCCGTATTCTACAACTAACATATAACACACCAAAATAAATAATTCCTCTCATTTGTCACACTTTACATTTTCTGTGTCTCACTATATTTATCAGAGAGAGTCTACTGGTACAAATATATTTCCACCAATCTATCAATCAGGCCCAGGAGGAAGTGAAAAAGCACCAAAAACATTCTCTCTAAGCACAATAGCAAGCGATTACAAAGACAATGTATGGGTATAAAAGCAGATAGGATAACTGATATGCATAGATGAGACATAGGAAGGATGTTTGAGCTGCAGACCTGTCTTCTATGTTGGAGACTTCTCCGCCGGGCTTCATGCCCTGCACAGCTTCTACCCCCCACAGTCGCAACCAGCGGGTGTTGCTGCCTGTCAACAGACGGTTCCCTCGACACAGCAGAACTCCTGCAAAAATAAGCCGTCAAACCATTTTCAACTTACAGAAAACCAGGACCAAAATTAGACACACGAAGAAAGGAAAGAATATTTTATACCCTGTTTACCAAGGCAATAAAAAAAAGCATCCCCTTAAATAAATACAAACCACTGACAGAAAATCATGCTTTGTGTTTTTTTTTGCTGTGTGGACCAATACCACTATTTTGCTAAAAAATATTTCTTGTCCAAACATAAATCATAAGCAGAGATGGCCAGAATATAGACCCGGTTGTAAATAATGATAATAGCTTTCATTTAAAAGCGCCTTTCAAAGTACTGAAGGCACTTAACAACAAGGAGAGAGAGAGAGAGAGAGAGAAAGAGAGAAAGAAAGGGTAAAAGGGTAGGGAGACAATAAGACAAACAAGGACAAATAAGGATAGGGCTGCAGTTCAGCAACTGAGTCCAAAGGCCTGGCTGAAGAGGAAGGTCTTTGTACCGATCTCTCCCTCGTCAGCTTCCCATGTCATGAAGCAGCGCTGTGTGTTGGGGTCCCAGACACAAACATGTCCTCGATTGGTGGCGGTGAACAGGATGGAGTTCGTTTTGTAGCACAGAGCCGTCAGTTCCACATCACCCACCTCCTCTGGTGCACTCACCCTCTGGACCTACAAGGGTGAGGGATTGGTCAATGCATATGTACCTATGCCAATAGGTTTTTGAGGTACTTTTTCAGTGCTGGTACACCACTATTGATATCTACTTACATGCTACCGAGTCCTCAAACCATCGATTCTTCTTCTATAATTCAGTGAGTTTAAGGGGTTGTGTACCTTGAGGTCTACATCCAGGCCTTGGGTGTGGATAAAGCAGAAGAAGGCTCCCTGGCTGCCGACACAGGCCAGCTGGCTGGCTGCTGAGGGGCTGAAGGCTGCCTCATGGATTGGCCCCGACACATTCACCGTGGACAGCAGCTGGAAGGTCCTGCTGCTCCACAGGGCCACCTCAGGGTCAGAGAAATCTCCTACAGGACATTGGGAGGCATCAATGGTCAGCGTTGGCGTAATAGAAGAGACACTTGCTGTACTTTTAATCAATCATGTTCAGTGCCTCACACACACAAGAAGAGCTGTTCTGGGAATAAACAAAACACAGTTGCAACTACTGTACAGGTACTTGAATCCTACAAGACAACTATTCCAGGAGGACACTTGACTGACCAACAGAGACGAAGAACATGTCATCCCTGGAAAAGGCGAGGCACTGCACCGCCCCCCGGTGGTAAGAGATGGTATTACGGCAGGCTCCATTCTGGATGTCCCATATACAAATGACGCTCCTGGAGCCACTACTGCCGCCTGCTGCTGATGCCACTATCTGGAGGGGAGAGAACAGAGACACTGGGCACCATTCAGTTGAATTTATGATCACACCAGACACATGATGCAATGCTGATCCTGTTGGATGTCATGAATCTCAGTGGTAATACCAGTTAGGATGTTTGAAGTCAGTTACATCTAATACTAACATCTAACAAAGCAAAACAAAACTAGCCATAATCAAGCACTGGCACAAATCAGATGATATCACAAAACAAGTGCAATGAAGTGAATTTCTACTCTGCTTGTTATTGGATCAGAGCATAACCTACTCAGTAACATAGACCCATGGTTGCAACGTGACATTTTCATGTTCATTTGACTTGAATGTTGTAAGTAATAAAACATAATAACACAACAGCGACTCGATGAGTCCAATTGAACTGGACTCAACCCAAAACTGCCCAACACCAAAATAACCTTATCCCTACAGTCAAGCATGGAGATGGGAGTGTCATAGTCTGGGATGTAGTGACAGCAGGCCACAGATGCTGCATTCCAGACCCCCAAGGGGGCTCATCACATGTGTCACCATGTGAAACACCTAAACCCTTCAATATGACATCTATATTACAATCCTCCTACCAGCATGCACTCTGTCATAACTCATATCACAGATGGCTCACAGGCAGTTCGGTGTACTCACGCCGCAGGACACAATGAGCCACCAAATACCAAAAGGCCAATGAGCCATTTGGTCTCAGTAGGATATTTTGCCCCCCTGAAACCTTGCTCACAACAGAGGAAAAAAAGGCAACTTCTTTCCTTCCCAAAAGACTCGAACAACGTTGTGTGAGTTCTTTATAAACCTTCATTTGTTTGCCATTGACTGATTTAGTCTGGTCAGTAAAACATACAAACATAAAGAGATATGCATGTACATCAGTTAACTGAAGGAAATGTAACCTATATAATTAAGTGTAATTGTATTGATGTATGATGCTTCTATCTACGAAGTATAACAAGCCTCAAATCCATCAGTGAATGATCATTCAGTCACACATTGCCAATACGGACAGGAATCACTGCCCCTACATCTGAACAGACCAATTAGAGGCAGAAGAGCTCGACCCGTTGGCACCGCCTCTCTCACTATAAGGTGCACACATTGAGGTTTAGATAAGGATTTTATAAGGTTATTCCTCTATACTATTTGAAATAATGAAACATCCCCTTTAGCGTTCACAAACCTTCAAGCATGACTGTATCCGCGGGTATGGAAATCTCCTTTGGGAGAGGGTTAGGAATGTCCTCCCAAAGGATCTTATCGCTTCATTCATCATTACGCTCAAACTCGAATCTGCAACTGAGGGAAGGTACCTGTGCATCGTTTGTGACTGCCAGAGAAGAGATCTCCTCAGTGTGGCCCAGCAAGTGTCTCTGACATCCTGTATGAAGGTACTCCACCACCACCACGCAGCCGCAGGAGTAAGCAAATAATCCTGAAACAAGAAGATACTGGCTTTTCTATACTGGCATTTTTTTTCATTTTATTTTTTGTATCATATTCATGTTTTTTAAACGCCTGGTGAATTCTCTGAAGGCGGGATGTTCAAGCTATAGCTCAGAGGTAAGACATCTTTACCTTCATCTGACTGAATGAGAGAGCAGACAACAGGGAATTGTTCTCAATGAGAGTCAAGTCATGACTTCAAGTTTTATGGTCATGTTAGCATTGTCTCACCTCCTCTCTGGTTAAGAAGGGCCTTGTCGGAGCCAAATCATTTAAGTTGTTGACAAGAGCAGAGTTTTATGATTTATCAGACCTTATGAAGCCATCCCCCTTTTGAGTTTGAGTTTTGAGTAGGACTTAGTTTGATTGGCCCTTGCCCCTTGGCTCCACCTTACGTAAGCGGACGCAAGACGCCATAGGAGGAAGTGCTTTTTAGTTTGAAAAACGGCGTCCTAGGGAGCGTGAAGGCGAGACAGTTTTTCAACCACACAATCATATTGCTACTCAAGCCTTTTGTTTGTTTGATACTGAGGCATTTTTTGATCGCCTTTTTTGATGCACCCCTTTTTGACACACACACATACACATACACAGCACACTTCTATTTTTCAACTTTGTTGTTCATCAATCCTCCGGAGCCACCTGAGAATCGACATCTACGGCGATAGCAAGCAAAGGAAACAGGTGCGTTTGTTGTGCACCCTGGTGCGTTGAAGCTGAACTTCACTCCTGCTAGGACAGTGGCTAAAAGTTGTTTTCGAAAGCCACTACAGGCCTCTTTGTGCACACTTTGTAAATACACTTTGTGTGGATTTTCCATTGGATTAGCACGCCACAGACTCCACTACCCACAATAAATAACTAAGCACTTGTCAGCCAATGTATCACACTAAGTATTCCCTTGCTTGCCAGTCATGACAGGGGTGGTTAACGTCCCTCTGCCAGTGAGCCAAGGACAACAGGGGTCATTGTGGGACAGGTTTTGAAGGGATTATCATAGTTGTGACATAATCTCTCACTCAGGATTGGATCAAAATGAAAACTAAAAATAATCCATGCATTTTTATTTTAGTAAATTATGGAAACAGGCAATATAGCTTCAATTTTTTAGTTTTAGATTAACTTAATAGTTTTAGATGATAACCTTGGTCTGGGCTCCACACCATGTTGCTGCGCCCATTGCCATTGTAGCCAATCACTGCTTTCAGCCTCATGCCCTCCCCTCCTGGCTGGGGGACCACGGCAGTCTGGATTGGAGAGAAATAGTAAGAGTGATCTTTCTAAAACAGACACCTAACTGATAGCTAACTGTGACCTAGCCATCTATATAATGCTCTGTACCTGATCGAGAGTGGAGGTCTTGAAACGTGGTGTAAAGTGCCTGTAACAGTCTGGACGTATCGGCTTCTTCCCTTTGAACTCAACTAAATGAGTCATGAGAATGAAATTAAAAAGAAATCTCCACAAACAGAGGAGCCTTACCTCTGTCACAAAGAGGACAAGTAAGGATAAGAAAATAAATATTGTGCATTCACTTATTGCTGAAGAACCATGCAGCGGGGTGTCTACCTTCATCCACTTGACTGGTGTTCACGGGAGAGGAGTTGGCTAGCTCTGTGACTTTGAGGAATGACATAGCAGGTCTGGGGACAGGGGAAAGACCTGAACCAGAGGCTGGGGTGGGGGGGGACACCTGGGGAGGAGACAGGAAGCCTGAAGCTGCAGGAGGCAGACAGGAGAGAGGAAAACAAGTTAGCAAGAAAACAAACAGTTAACCCCTGAGTCCACCTCTTCTTAGCTAGTAGTGGTAAACACATTCTGGAAGACGTGCTGTTCGGTTGCATCCATCGTTGGGGTCAATGATAAGGCATTTTATTGAGTTGTTTTGTACATGATCTGTATAAAACACATAGCTTATGTGTGTGGAGTAGATATCCTCACCTTCCTGGTCAACCTGGTCTATGGCGCTGATGTCCAAACGTGGCGGTGGCGAGGAGGGGAGGGGCGCTGTCTTTCGAGGCGTCCCACTGGACAGCAGCATTCCATTCACTTTAGGTTCTGGTTGAGCTTTTAATGCTTAATGGAAACAAATGACCCAACAAGTCGTTTGCTAGTAATCAACATGTGTAGCAGGTAAAACTTTTGTAACTCTCAACTGTATGAAATCAGTGAATTTACCTGGTTTGAGTGGTGAGCTGTAAGACAAAACAGCACATTGGACACGGTTTGTTTTCATAATTTATCAAAAACAAATAAAACTTTACTCAGTTGATACTTCTTAGTCAAGCACAAGACATTATTTAGAACTGATACAAATCAAAACTCTTTGATCTTGAAATATCATTCGACTAAAAATGTGTAGTAGTTTTTGATAAATGATGAAACAAAAGAGTTCTTGTTAGTGGACTTTTAGACCCCACTGTATAACATGTGCATCAATCAAACACACAACAGGGTTAGTACCGGCTGTCAGTCAAAGACTCTACAGGATGTGCCAGGAAGTCCCAGAGGAATATGGCGTCTCCCACCGAGACCACGCCCAACTGGTCAGGGGTGAAGCTCACCTGGCGGATGGGCTGGCTATGGCCTGTGAATATCTGGTGTGGACAGAGACACAGTTTAAGTTCTGACTTTAAATACAAAAACGTTGCAGCCAGATTATTAATTCCAGCGCTAAAACAACACAACACACTTTCTGTGATGGAGATGAACAAAAATGTTTTTACTGTAAAACTGTAGAAATGTAGTTTAAATGTAGAAACTGTGTTCAACATGCAGTTACTTGCACTGACATCCAGAGTCAGACACGGCTTTGAGGTGCCTTCACAACATGTTTTCATAAACAAGGTGGAATCTGTGTCAGAGTACCGAGCTGGGTTCAATCACAACACTGCACAGACGTTTACGTGACTTGGCAAATAAACAAGCTAGCGCTGTTGACTTTGTGGAATATAATCAGCAGGTTCATCCCAGGGACAGTTCAGTCAATGTCAACTACCTGCGAGTTGAAATCCAGATGCATGTTGTAATCCCACATTTTTATAGCTTTGTGTCCAGCTGTCAGCAGGAATCGACTGTCTTCACTCACTGCCAGAGATGAACACTGGTGTTTGTGCACCTTTGACACCTGTTAGGAAGACAGATATATAAGGGAACTCACAAATATGTACATCGTGGACCTGGCAACTTTGGTTGTGTCTTTATTAAGAAATATTCAAACAGCTGACACCGTCAACTAATATGTCAAATTTCAGCGGTGTTACCTTTCGGAGCAGGCGGCCCGTCTTGGTGCTAACCCAGAGGATCTTGTTAGCAGAGGTGGCAACCAGCAGGTGTCCGGTGCAGGCCGGAGAGAAGCAGACCTTCAAGGCAGAGTCCAGACTGGTGCTCTCCACGTCCAAGATACTCACATCCACACGGAGCAACTAGACAGGGAAACGCACAGTGCAATGTCGACACAACAACGAAAGAACAACAACATGACTTCCAAAGCGAAGGCACAGGGGACAGTGACTCTGTATTTGTGGGTATACTTTAAAAGGGAGTCTCATAAAACAATTGGTTGATCTTGTGAATCTCTATATCAGCGTGATTTGTCTAGTCAGATTGCTTTTTCTTCTCTTGTCCATTGCTCTAAGTCAAATCTCATCTTAAATTGACTGAGCTACATGAGAAAGGGTGTCATGCTGAAAGGTGACAGTGTGTAAGATACCTCATCCAGAGACTGAGCGTCAGCGATGGTGACGATGTACTCTGAGGGCCCGACAAAAGCCAGGCAGCGACTGTCACTGCTCACAGTGACAGCGTCTGGAGCGCGCTCAGTGCCTCGGGCCACCACATTACCTAGCCAAGAAAGGACCAGGTGAATCAAACCAACAGCTCAATGGACTCTGCACAATATGCTAACATGTCCTTGTGATTCAAACTGCAAAACAATACCAACACTGTTTGAATACTGTGGTAGAGGAAAGCCAAGCTAGGTAAAGGAAACTTTTCATTTATCTTCATCTTAGTTAGCAAGCGAATCATAAATATCAATAATTGCCTGTATAGAGCTAGACTGCTTTTACAGTATTTAAAAGTGAAGGTTTTGTTTAATAGTGTTGGCAATTTAAATTACAACACTCAAATGTTTTCAGCTAAATGTCAATGTAGAATCAATGGAAATTAAGTGTACCAGCTGGCTAATTGGATATATACTGTACATCCTTCACATATCTGAATGTTTTGCTTATGTATAACACTCACAATTAACTCGCTTATATTTTTGTTTCTAACTTAATCTAACTCAACTTACACATCAGGGTCAAGTCTATTATGGTCCTGTTTATACCAAGGGTAGCCCTGTTCAATCAGTATGAGACGCTACTTGACGTCATGTACTGAAAATAACTAAGTGTGTGTAAGTGCGTCGGTGTGTGTGTATGTGTGTGTGTACGTACACAGTAGTCTGATCACATGGTGGTCCTCCTCAGAGGAATTGTACAGTGCAAGAGATCCCAGGGAGCCAGCGCTGTACATGAACTCCCCATCTGGAGAGAAAGCAAGGCCCACCACTTCACCTTTGTGCTGCCTATAATACACACACACACACACACACACACACACACACACGAATCACACTTAAATTTTCCTTTTGTCGTACAATGTTTGTAAATGTTTACAAGAAGATTGACACAAGTCACACTCTAAAAGCCTTTTAACACGACAAGGTTTACAAGCTTGAAATTTACAGCATTTGCAAATTAGAATTGCAGGGGCGTGAAATGGCTTTAATGTCAATGCAAAAGTGCATTGATAATATTCCAGTAACCTGACAGCGTGTTTTGGGACTTCTATGTGGGCAGTAACATCTCAAGTCACGCCATCTTCCAATGCCACCAACGCACAAGTGCCTTTAACAGCCATGCTGGCAGCTGTGCCTGGCTGAGCTGAGGCTATGGGCCTATCCTCAGGAATTGGGACAGTTATACTGCCCACACAGGCTGAAAGTCATGAAATGATGCAAGTACAACGCATATCACTGGTTACACTCCTTCAGGTAAGAGGGGCTATTGTAAGAGAACAGATGTCAGGTCCATAGAAGGAAAGGAAGTGTGTTAACTGGACAAAAACAGAACATGCCACAAAATACTGGCTTGGCTAAAAGGCACAGTTGAAATTTCAGGCTTTCCTTTCCTTCCTTTCCTTTCCCTGGCAATAAGGCAAATAAATAGGGGGGGGGTATCCCATCCCTGCTTTTTTCAAAGTCAGTAAACCTGTTTGATTAAGGAAAAGGTTTTGTTGAACGTACTTGTGTTCAGCCAGCAGCTTGGCGGTGGAGATGTCAAAGACCCTGATGATGCCAGAGCTGAAGCCGCAGGAGAAGACCTGCTGGCTGGGGTGGAAGGCCACAGAGCAGGGGCTGTCCTCCGACACAAAGTCATACAACTGTATGCAGGGAACAGAGGAGGAAGGACATTCAGTTATACTGTACCAGACACTTTGACTGAAAACACAGACTGAGAATTTCTCAGAGAATTTGAGAAATACAATAAATACAATCATCTGCTACATGCATTAGTTGGCCTTTAGGAGCTTTGGGTCAAATAGTCTGCACAATATTCACGATTCATTTTATGGTTGAATGGAGAAAAAGGGGACCGAAAAGAAGATTTGCCAACAGAAAACAACTCACATCAGCTACAGAAGCACTGATGCCTATAGGACTGATAATTGTTAGAATATTTTACTGTAACACATTTAATGAAAAGCAGCAACATTGCATCTTATCAATATTGTGGTGCTGAGTATGACAGTGTCCTGTTGTCTTGATGACTCATTTCAGTCATAGAGAGCAATTGGAAAGCAATTATGGGCTGCTGAGTCAGTTTTGCCAGCAAACAAGTCTTAATATGTGTCTTAATACCTCAATCACTCCATCTCTACAGAATGTAATTATTATTATTATTATATACTAATGGGGAAGCCACACAGATAACATTGCATTGCATCCTGCGGAGAAAGGATATTTAACAATACAGTCATTTTGAGAGCAAAGTGTCATGATCAGAAATTAAATGCCAAACAAATACAAACATATTTAGACATAAACAAGAGGGTAATAATAGTTGCTTGAAACATGTCATTTTGTATATGTTGTTGGTTGACCTGCTGCAAGGAATCCATATTCCAGATGCGAACGGTGCCATCACTGGAGGCTGTGGTGAGATGCCGGCGGATGCCGTCCACGCTGAAGCCAAGCACGCTGTCTGTGTGCGACCTCATTACTGTGCTGTAGCCACGGCTGCTCACATCCAGGTAACCCAGGTTACCAGTTGAGGTGCCTGCCAGCACCTGGAGGCCATCAGCTGAGATCGAGACCAGGCTAACAGGGCCCTCATGTTCTGGAAAACAGTGAAAACGAGCCTGAGTCAGAGTAGCAGTGTCTGTGTGTGGGTGTGTGAGTGCACACATATAAACCTGCATGTATTCACCACAAGAGTTGAATCACAGCACTATCAGGCCAGAATCACATTTAGTACGTTGAATGTGTTACTGTCAGTGGAACTTTCTTAACTTCAAATGAAACTGCATCATTCTGTTACAGATGCATAAGTATCATTCTGGTATGAAATGCCAGTGGATGAGATTTGATCTCTTTCAGCGCTTTGATAGCTAGTCTGTGTTCAAACAGTCTGCATATCCAGATCAAACATTTATATCAAACAAGCTTTGTGGTTATGTGCCAGGTGTGACCACATCAGCAGGGATTACTGAGCCATGTACCTGTATAGCCAATAAGGCCACATAAAGCCACAGTGCCCTTTGTGAAGGGCAATACCATTCAATTTATCAACGATGTTGATAGTTCTCGAAAAAGTTCAGCCCTGAACCCCTTTGATCATGGACATTTTCTGTGGCATTTCCCTTTAAAGAACACTCATTTCAAGATTGCCTCCGATATTTTTTTGAATCTTAAAAGAAATCCATAGATATCACGATCGTGATGTGAAATAGTGATGTGATCAGTGACAAAGAAGCAAGGAACAGCAATGGGAGGTGGGAGGACTGACAGGTAGCGTTAGTTTGCTGCTGCTAAATGCTATCCTGCTGATCCTACCAGCCTCCAGGAAGACAGCAGAGAAGTCGAGGGGCCAGAGCCGCAGGAAGCCGTCCTCAGAGCCTGTGGCACAGAATGACGACGACAAGCTGATGCTGTTGACGGCAATGCCTGCACCTGCCACAGACAGAAACCACACACACGTTCTGCACTCTTCATGGAATCTTCACAAAATAAATAAAATTAAAATACATTTCTCTCTTATTTCTTCTTAGGTTTAAATCCCCACCCCTCCACTAGGCCTCTCAACTCCCTTCTAAAACTCATCCCAGACCCACCTGTGTTAGTCCATTGCTCCCTGCGGTGTGAGTGTCGCTGCTGTGTAGGCAACAGCCTCCTGACATTCTTTATAACCACTCTACTGTAGTCAATCTCCAGGATATGACCACTCCGACTGCTGGCAAATCTGTGCAACAACAGAAGTCTCCAAAGTGTTAAAGCAGCACTTCAGCCTCTGAGGTGAAAGCACTTATTTTGACTGGTGGGAAATGGCTCAATACTGTGATGAGTGAGTTCACAGCACAGGGGAAAAAATACCTTTTAAATCATTAACTTTAGCAAATGCTGTGAAATGAAATGCTGTGAAATGAGGGTGAAACTGAGAATGGATCATTACTTCCTGTACACTAAGTACATCCTAAAGGTTTTACACAGTAAAGGTCAGGCAGGCAGCATGTGGTGAGGTTGATTTGCTGACTCACAGTGTGCGATCTTCAAGCTGCTGGTCGGAGTTTCCCTCCTCAAATGCTACGTCGGTGAAGTCCAGTGAGTGGTACTCCGACAAATTGACTGGACAGGAGCGCAGGGCCCCATTCCGCACTCGCCACAGACGAACATTGTCACGACCGCATGACACCATCCTGAAAGCAGACACCAACAGATATTCTCTAGCATCATTTCATCTTTGTCATAGCCAAAGTAAAGAATTATGGCAATATTATCAACATAAGAGAAGATGAAAATTAAATAATCCTTGCAAGGAAATTGAAGATAAAGACATCCAGACATCTGTTAGCTATTCCCATTATCAAATTTGTACAAAAAAAAACAAAGAGCAAGGGTGGGTCACCTTGTATCGTCAAAGAAGGCGACCTTCAGGGTGTGGATGTCGACGTCTGTGTGCGCTTTGGCTAAGACGGTCACCTCTCCCCCTTCAATGGCATGTATAGTATTCCACACGACCACCATCTGTGGAAGGTTTAACTGGGATCAGCAGTGAAGTCCATGTTAAATGATGATAACTAGATAAGACAGGTCCAAGTAATGATGACAGATTGTTTTGCTATTGTTTACATTTTTCATTTGGTCCCATTAAACCCAAGGCTCTCTCAACCATCTACATTTTGAATGCAGCTAGTGTGGATTGTTTCATGCACTAAATGAAAACAAGCCCTTGAATTTCCATTATGGCAAATACACGTTTGCGGTGCTTACTGTTTTACTGTGGCTGTCTTTGCCCACCCCACAGAGAACACCGCCACTGTATGAGAAACTTTGAGAGGCAAAGAGAAGTACAAACAAAGACAAAATGAGTGAATGAAAGGTCTGTGCTCCTGTGTGACTGAAGAGGGAGAGCAAGCAATGGTCAAGGTTAGCTCAGCAATATCTATAAAACAAAATAAACTCTGTGTGTGTGTGTGTGTGTGTGTGTGTGTGCACGCACAGTTGGTCACCTCAGAGAGGACAATGAATGAGAGTGAGTCCTGAACATGGCCAGGCAGCTTCCTTTGTGGTAGTTCCATATGCGAACCACACTACGGTTGCCAGTCTGAGCGGAGGCCAGTACTGTGGTGTTGCCATTGAATGCTAGTGCAGACACCTACAGTGAAAACATACAAAAACAGACGTTGTGGCTCGATATCAAAATTGCTGAAATACCAAACACAACAAGATGTGCAGCTTGAAGGCCAGGAATTCTGCACATCCCCAGAATACCTTGTTTAGGAGGCAGCCTGGTGAATAAAACCGTTAACTAAAGATTAAGAGTTCAGAGTCGTGAGTATATTTATTTGCAATAGCTGAGCGCTCAGGAGACATCCACACACAGTATAGGGTATACAGATCTCTGAAGAAAGAGCAGTCAGGAGTGAGGTACTAAACTAAACGTTAGATGTTCCTTCAGTAATAAAACTAAATGATGGAGAACAGTCAAAAAAAGAGGTAATCATAGTAAATAGCTGACCTAAAGAATATATAGTCATAGAGAATAGTTGACCTGAGGAATGCTGAAATGGTGCATACACTGGCAGAAACACCTTTCCTCTGATAAAAAATTAAAACATTATACATTGGAGGGCATTTCAGTATCAGGCACGCACAACACATCACACCTCATATACCTTATCAGTGTGGCCAATGAAGAATCTCTGCTGGCTAGAGGATATCTTCATAGAGATGATGATGGCGTGACAGGGGTACACCACCGCGTCACCGGATTTGGTCCACAGAGCCTACAGTGGAGAAAACGTTAACTGTCGGACCTATATTGAGCTTTTGTTTACTGCATTTCATTAATGTCCTTTTGTTAGAGGTTACAACTGTAAATTCTGAAATCACAATGTATGTGAAGCCTGTCTGACAACACATTTAACTCTATTTGAACATACACATTTGGTGGTGGCTCCTCCAAAGCCGATGATTCGGTTGAGCCTCAGAATGGGGTCTGGATGCAGCTTCTAACAAGGCAAAGGGAAAACTTCAATGAAAAACATTGTGACATGAGCTCTCAGACAGATTATGTCTCAATGTTCTGTCTCCCTCTGTTCATGTACTCATCTCTTCTTACCCGCTGTTTGGTTCCTTTAGTTGACGATAGCTGGACAGGGTGTGAAACTGCAGTGCAAACAATCTGGGAATATACCAAGATCATAGAGTGTGTTCAATGCCTCCACAAAATTGTACATTGTAAATAGCAGTATGAAGTCAAGGACATGTCAATACATGAGCACAACATCAACACTAAATCGCAGTACTGAAGACTGTGTGCAAAAACAGTGGAAAGTAGTGTACTTCACCTCCTCTTCCTCGCTGTCTTCACTGTGGTTGTTGACGTCATCCTCAGTATGCAGGTACACGTGCATGCCTCCCTCATCGGCACTACAGAGTGGCCTCGATGACCCAGAGCCTGTTAACTCTTGTCGAGTTTGGTCATCACCGTGGCAACACCAGTCCTCTTTGGAGTCTTTTCCGTTCTGGACGATTGAGACTACACCGAGCTCTGGTACACTGGTCACCAGGGGGGCTCGCCTCCTGGGGAGCTGAGGGCACAGGGGCATGGTCAGGTCAAACTGAGACAACAAAATATCTGTCTTCACAATACCAAGACTCAAGCATAACCCTCTGTGATAGTTCCACTGACAAATTCATACGGACTGAAATCGCAAATGTTCAATAAATGGTGCTAGATGTACTGCTAAGTGAACATTAGTCTTACTGATCTAGGGCTGGTGATCTGCTGGATGAGGGACACACGTTCCTGCACTGGTTTGCTGAGGTCGACACAGCGAGCCTCCTCTCTCATGGGGCTCTTTTGGGCTGGGACATACCCTGGCAAAGACAGGGACATGACACCCAGCGATCTATACACGTAAAAGTTGTTCCCACACTCATTTGGACATCAAATTCAAGGACTTTTCAATGACTTTCAAGGTATTGCTTGGTAAAATTCAAGAACTCAAAATTGGCAGACACACAAGCTTTCAAGCCCCGTGGGAACCTTGTTTGCAAGGGCACCAAAAACCTTAAAATTAAGTATGAATGTGCATGCTGAGGTTGGGTGAGCACTGTGTTATTTCAGAACTTACTAGGCACATGGCTGGAAATACTTTTCTGAATGGAGTCAAAGGGTAGCTTTGTTCCTTCTGAGGGAAACCTGTTGGAATGGGACAAGATGAAGGATTCCAGTATATTGTAATACAGTAGTTGCCTGCAGTATTTCAAACAACTAACGTACACTGTAGATGCGAAAGTTTACCCAGTGGTATCCTTTGAATGCATGACCTACATGACCTACATTTTCAACACTATAAAGGAGACTATCTGTACTTTATTGATTGCTATGCCAACTCTTGTGGGAGCCAGGGAGCTTGTTGGCAATCCTCCTTGTTTTTTTTATTCTCATACTTACATACTCTACTCTCCTTTGTATCATCATGTATGATATATATTATTATTTTGTAATTATTTTCCCTTAACCTGCCTTGTCTACTTCTATTTCAGTTAGTGATTCCTATTTCCATTTCCCAGAAAAACAACCTTTCGACAACAACACAAAAAGAAGAAAAATACCCCAGCAAACAACAAAATGGGCCAACAACAATGGCCAATAGTTGTTAAAGTGTTGTAGGATGGATGTTCCCAGGTCTGGTCACCCCACCTGATGTAATCGTAGAGGTCATGCCAGCTGTTTCCCTTGGGCACGGGGAATGACATGTCCCTGGGCATGGGACCTGTACCCTGAGAGGAGGCCAGACCCATCCGCTTAGCGTCACTGAAGGACACCCCTGTTAAAAGAGAGGACAGAACAAGGAGATATAAACACCTTTGAGAGGTAAAGAGAAAAGTACCTTGAATTCAAAAGCGATAACGAACCATGAACCATGATAACGAACCAAAAAAATCACTTCAGTTTATTCATTGAAATTTATTTGACCTTGAAAAGCAGTAGTTTGGTCCCTCAATTTGACAGGGCGTCTTAAAGCTCCAATGACGAAGCTATTTACGCAATCACATCCACTCCAGATGACACTGAAAAAAAACTTTAAAAACTCTCTTACTTTTTCTCTTTCTCACACACTGGAGTGCCCTTTGAAGGACAGCATTGGTACATTTTTTCTTTAGACTTGTTACGAACATTTCTTCAAACTAGTAGAAAACCACTGGTAATTTTCACATACACACATGCACAGTCTACATCTTCTGTTTGTGTCTCCAGCCATATCCTACAAGTCACTGGCTCCCATGTATTCCAAACAACATCAAAACCAACAAGACAGCGTCGTCCTTTTGAAGGATAGTGCATATATGTGCTCAGTCACAGTTTGGTTAGAGTGAGTCTCACCAGGATCTAGCAGCAGGTCACTGGTGAACATGTTTTTCACCACCATGTTGGCACAAAGCTTGACGCTCTTCAGGTGACTGTAGTGGCGGTTGAGGTAGACAGAGAGGGTGTACTGCAGGTCCATCATTAGACAGGTCCAACGCACCATAGAGGGGGCTGGACCCACCAGATCTGGTTCATACAAACATAATAGTACTAGTATTTATATAGGCAATTATATATTATATATTCCACTTGACTATCTTTACATTAGCTGACAAGTTTTTGCTCATAAGAACATAAAGTTGTGTGTACATACCATGTCTGGCTGACTTGGCTGTACTTTCATAGACAGAATCCTTTGCAGCGCCACACAAGAAAGGAAACTGCAGCCACGTGGCCGTGGACTTGAACTCCTTGAACATGTTGGAAAAGGAGAGACGGACCACTTGGCCCTCCTATACAGCACAGCACAATACAGAGAGGGAAAGGTGAAATGTACAATATAGAAATATAAAAATCAGCACATGACACGAGTGGCGCTACTTCTACTTAACTAATGCAAACCAATGTATATTTTTCAGTTTTGTTTCCAGGATGTCTGCACCACTCTCTCAATTACTGACAGACATCTCTTTAATTCATATGAACTAGAATTTGAATGCCATAGCCAGCATCACTGTAATGCACCCAAAGATGACCCACATCACTTCATCATCATCAAGACAGCAGCCAGACAAAATACCAAGTCGTGACAGCTGCTTTTGGTTGTAGTATTCTGAACATGTTTGGCATGACAGGGACTGGACTGAATAGCAGAGACTGCAGCCGAACAAATTGAAACTGAAAATAAACTAAAAATATGGGTTTTATTTCACATAGTGTGTCAGAGTTAAAGAATCAGACTAGGTCCAAATCAGTACCTCTGCAGCAACATCCAGGTGGACCACAAAGTATTTTGCAGGGCTGGGCCTGAAGAGGAGGTAGAAATAGTGCCCTGTTAGCCCCAGGGAATGATTGCTGCTTCTGGGTATAAGGATGTAGTTGCTGGCTGGAACAGGGCCCTTGATCCGAAACACTGAACTTTTCAGAGTCTTGTCCTGGAAGGGTGAAGAGTGGAGATAAACAAGGTAAAGATGCTCTTTGGTGTGAATGTTTTTAATACCTATTGAATGCTACAGCTGCCGTGCAGTATGAAAGTTACCATGTATGTTGACACATCCCCCTCTTTTGCAGACTTTTTCCATTCTTCAACTCTCACATGTTTGAATATGTTGACATATGGATGCTGCCAAACTGCGAACACACAGGATTCAGTAGATGTTGTGGTAATAACTAACAACGCTATTATATATCACTGATTGAAACAGCTAACTTTGCTGCTATACATCATTTGATGTATCATTAACTAGCAACTTTAACGTTAATGTTACCTCTGGAGGCCATTGATGGAGAATGTCGGATACAGGAAATCCACTTGTTGATGGCTCTATCTTGTTGCTACTTGGGAAAGACCAGCACAGCGGGAGCAGCTAGCTAGTTAAATAGTAACTTACTACTAGAGCTAGCCAAATAAAGCTAAGCCAGACAAATAAATGGTAAAACTAAGCCTCTGTTCTTCGGTGATTAAAACAGCAATATTTAGTTTCACGTCATTATGAATTGCCAGGGCTTCTCTACCGGATACCATGTAAACAAACGCATTGCTTTGACATCAGGAGAGTCTCGACTACTGTAACTCCCGCTCCAGCCTCCGCGGTTTGCAACGACGGCACGTCGCTCTTGACGTTGATACGTTCCCCGGTGCTTCTGGGAAATGAAGTTTTTAGAGCGGGGGGGGGGGGGGGGGGGCGGAAATTAAGGGAATTTAGTATTTTTTGCCCTAAGAGTATATATAAACCAACAACAAAAAAAAAATCGTTGTAAATAAGTGTACAATTTGTGTTCTTTGAGATGAAATGTACAGTAGGTGCATTTCTCAAGACTCCTGTGTAAGAGCTGTTTAGTTATTGTTGGCATTTTAGCTTATTTTAGATATTAGAGGCACAGGGTTATGTGGTGTAATTGGGCAGGAAATGAGGGGGCACAGGTAGCGGTGAGCACAGTTTTCACCAGACCAGCTCAGACCAAGACACATCACGCCACCGATCAACAAGCTGAAACAAACTGGTATGTTCATTATCGGTTATATTTTCATCTTCAATAAAGGAACAAAAAGATCACCTGCAAGTACTGGAGTGGACATTCCCTATCAATCTGGAGGTCTCTGTAAAACTTTATTCAGCTACCTGTGTAGTAGTGGCAAGGTGAAATTGGACATTGAAAATAGGCAAAAAATTCCACTACATCCTGTTTGTGTTTACTACATTATAGCCTCCAATCATATCAGACACTTTGATTTTAAGTAAATCTCCCCATACAATTAATTAATGACCCATCCCACGTGTACACCATGCACTGTTGCCTACCTCACACATTAAAAGTACCTATAGCACAATGAAAACAACAAAAAAATAATTATTTTAATTTTCATAGATCATCTGTTTTTTAGAGGCTCAATACTTACATGCTAATGACTTATTCACAATCTATTCACAACATACCACATGGAATCTTAAAATGTACAGTGTAAGAATATATTCAATCTGTATCTATATTTGCAGCATGTGGGGCCATCTCCACAGGGTCTTGAAGATGTATGAGGAGCGACACCTGTACGGCCATAGACGACTCTCCGATCTCATCTCCATCAACACGTTGCAGGGTGTTGTCTCTAGGCCCCACTGAGGGACAGGGCAGCAATGAAGTATCTGGTGTTGATGGAGTCAACTGAACGTGGTGTCTAAATGTCAGTGAAGTCTCAGGAGTGGGAGGACCACCAGGCAGGGCCGATGTCGGTGTGGTGGAGGCTCTGTTGCGCTCTGGCATTGTGGCGATGGAGAAAGTCTCTACTCTAGACTCAGAAACGTTTAGTCACTGTCCACAGCACACCATCTCTATCTCTGTTCTCCAGCTGCGCAGCTTCCTCTGCAGCTCTGTCCTCACCTGCAACCGGAGGGATAGTGAACCATTTCAAGATTAACTGGCCTAGGAATAAGATCTCCAATCTCCTGTTTTGAAAACTGAATGAAAAACATGATTGACTGAGGGATAAGAATTCAGGGTTCCAACTCTGGTGGTCACATTACTCAGGCAAAAAAGTAGTGATGCAGGGCCATTGTAGTCACTTAGTTTTAGATGGAAAGTTTTAGATGGAAAAAAAATGAATAACTAAAAATGGATTAAACAAGAAATGATGCAACGCATGGTCTTATAAAATGCCCTATCCTTAACTGATCTCCACACTGACACCCCAACTTTTACATTCAAATGTCCATGTAGATTCAAGGTACTGTATTCTGCCTCTCACATATACTCTGGCTGGTACATCTGGTTACTTACTACCTAGGAAGTTGGAACAAAGTAATGAATATGAAGCGAGAGAACAAACCTCTTTATTGGAGTAGCAGTAGAGCACAGCCACCAGAAAGCCCTGGAGAGAGGCCAGGTTTCAAGAAAACGTTCTTAGTTGGTTTAGTTAAAATCATTTCACCCAGTCACCTTGTATCATTACAGTACTGTGCAAAAGTCTTAGGAACCCTTTTTTTTATATATATATAAATTTGGTCTTAGATGTTTATTTTTTGGTTTTCTGCATTACTGCCTTTTACACAGTACTGTATGTGTGAGATATCAGCAATAGTATGCTGACATCTCGCTATCATGGGACTTCTCTGATTGTGCATACCTGAAATGAATTGAGGAAGAGGGTGAAGAAGACCTTGATGTAGCGCAGGATGCCGGTAGTCTGCTCATCTGTAGCAAAGACGAATATGACCTCATGAATCCCAAACAGAGGAATGAGGGTAAGGGTTGCCTTGGCAAGCCTAACAGGACACAAGGAAACAGGGAAGCAATGTGTCACATAACCCATTTTCCCATTTGTCTTTTAATCCATCACATTCATTTTTTGTGTGATATGACTTCCTTCCTCCTCCGGCCACAATCCATTACTTTATTCTGAGGAAGTCACCCTGGCTAGAGAGAGGAGTTAAGCAAATCTAACTGATCATCTTTTGACATCATTACCAGTCCTTTACGTTGACAACTTACCGAAGTTTGTAATCAGGGTAACCATTCTGGTTGCTGGCTCGTAATTTAGAAAGAATCACCTTCAAGATCTTCATGAAAATCAGCAAGTTGATCTGTTGATGAGAAAATCAAAATACGAACGGAAACCTACATTAGACAGAGGTGTCCAAAATGTTGAACACATGGACGCAAAGAATGCAAACAAACACTGAGTAAACAATTTGCCTGTGTGACAGTGGCCGTCCTCACCAGTGAAGCAAATAGAATGGGGAAGCGGATGATCCACCAGTAGTTCATGTTCTCATTGACAGCCCAGCATCTAGGAACACAAGGAGATGTTGTTATTCCCCCCTTGTCCAAGCTGGATCAATGGGCAGTGGTCTATACACACACACACTTACTCTTTGTTCTCTTTCAATAGCTTCATCACTACCCAAGGAATCACAAATAGAAGTGGGGTTCCTGAGAAGTAAATGCAGTAAAGATTGCAAAAATCAGTGTTGCTGACGCTCTCAAAACAAGCGTAGAAATGTCAACGTCAGAAGCAGATGCAGTGATGGAACTTACCCCAGCCAAGGAAAATGTAAGGCAAGTACCTGTTGTTCTCGGTGAACACTGACGCAATAAGCACCGAGTACAAATAAATTGCCTCTCCAAAGAACCAATAGTGATTGGCCAGAACACAGTACTGCATCATCACCTGGGCTATCCTGCAGCCAATAGCAGCCTTGGAGGGATGTGAAGAACCACTTATTAAAAAAGGCTGATAATCCAATACATGTTGTACTGCACTGTTCAACACAATTCCTTGTCTCTTTAGTTTGTTGTAGGGGGGATAAAAATTGGGCTTCGTGTTGAAATGTCCGACCAGGTTAACTCAACAATAGACCTCAAGACCCACCTGGTGACTGAGCATCTCACTGAGGTCGGCCTGCTTCATGATTTCCCGACCCCAGTGACGCTCCAGCATGATGTCCTTGACAATGACGGACACGGCTCGCAGGATAAAGGACATAAAGAGGTTAGCGTGAATGTAGTTCCTGGAGCAATGCAGTTTCCTGTCAGGAGACAAAACAGAATTCTTAATATTTTGTGCATTAGCGCTTTTTAAATGTATGTATTTTTATGGATATTCATGTTTTTCTGCCATTATCCACTGTGTTGTGCTCCTTTAATACATCCAGACCATGTGTGTCTTTACTAGTCTTTTGATTTTGTTGTTGTCTCTTGTTTGTTTTTTAGCTGTTGGGGTGTTTTTATCTGACTTGCACCAATGAATCATTTGCAACTCTTCTTTCTGTGTTTTTCATTGCTGTGTCATTGTTTGATCACTGTTTTTTTTATCATTTCATGTTTCATGTTCTTCTACGTTGCAAAATTGAGTTCAATTGATTCTACACTGATTCTAGACAAACTATTCTTACATAATCACTTGATCTGTACGGTACTTCATTGTTATGAATGCTAAGCATCTTGCTAGTCCACCTGATCTTGATGATGACGCAATACAATAAGATTGCCAAATGTAGGTTGCCTTATAAAAGTGTTTCAGATATAATGTCCATTTATGGTCTCAGCACTTATATTGTGCAACATATTGTCTGTTTCTCTGCTCTTATGTTGTGCAACATGTTGTCTGTGTCTCTGCTCTTATGTTGTGCAACATGTTGTCTGTTGTGCAACATAAGAGCAGAGATCCAAAAAGCATCTTTCAGTTACACTTGACAAAGACGACAAAGTGGCTGAAGGAATAAAACATCAAGCTGAACAGTTAATGGCTATCTTTTGAGGCATGTCATTTTGTCACATCAAGCAGTTACCTGATACTCAGAAGAATGATAAGCGCCGTTATGAGAGTGAAGAGGGACAAGGAATAGCCAACTGTGTATAACATCCGGAAGCTCACCATCAATTGTTTGAACCACAGCTGCAAAGACACATCCACAGTCACCTTGAGGAACTTGAATCTAAGAAATAATTTCCTCAAAATGTCAACAGAACATCAAAACAACATAAAAACTATTACTAGTTTTGTTTGATGGACCCATGCTATGATTTTAAGACCAACATTACCATGACTCATTTTGTCTTTGGGCTTTTTGAGTGATTGTTGTTACAGGGTCTCTTGGTCTCTTAGATTGTAAAGGGTCTGTAAATCTCCCCCGGGCCATTGTCACCTGTCTCATCTCCTTATGGTACCCAAGCTGGTCGAACCTGGGGAGTGTCAATTTTGACGTTTTTATGGGGCAAAGTCACTCACAGAAAGGCCATGGGAAGGAACGTGTGAAAGCCTAATGTGTATTCTGTATGGGTTTGGTGTCTCCTGCATACACTACCATGCCAAAAAGATATATCATCCTTTAGAAGTAGACGAGGCAGAGTGGGTACAGCAAAAAAATGAATGAATGAAACACTACATCTCCGGCTGATGATATATAACGAGTATCTGAGGATGGATTTTTCCTTTAATCGGACAAATTATACTTTGCGACTTTGAAATATTTGAAAGTCGCACAAAATCTCTGGCACTCACAACTACTAAACCTATTTGATCCAGGTCTGATAGCAACGGCCACTCTTTTCAGTGCAGAAGCAACCTGCAAATAAAAGAATGTGAGGCAAACATTCTCTACACAACACGCCCGTCTGAGTTCTGGAGAAGCGCAGACTGCATGCTAATCCACCACCGAGCTGGAGAACGTTTGGTCGACATACCTCCTGAGATGCCACCTCTTTTTCCTCCTCACACTGGGACATGTCCCTCCACACTTGCCCGTTTGCCTCTCTCACCCAGAGGCCGTCAGCGCCGCATCGCCGATGGACAACACTGTGAGAGACTGGAAAAGAAACAATCATGCATTCATTCATTCATTCATTCCTTCATTCATTGTCTTTACCCAATTGTATTTGTATTCATGGTCGGGAGGGGGACGCTATCCCAGCATGCATTAGGCACACACATACTTAGGCACAATGTACACACGTTCCTCTCCCAATCGTTCAGGTTTTACAGACATTTGCCAAACAAAAACATATCAACAAGGGAGGAGGAGGCGCTGACAACAACACTGTGTCACTGACATCAACGTGTCATTCTGTCAAAGTCAGACTGAATAAATTTAGTTCACCTTTGTCGAACCACGGCAGGTAGTAGGGGCAGGAAATGTTGACAACAGTGCCAGCAGGAGTGTCGGGCCAGCAGGCGTATCTGTCAAACGTCCTGTTACAGAACAAGCCTTAAAGAAAGGTAAACACTGAAAATGTAGTTTTGAAAGATTGTGCAAGGAGAGAAAAAAACATGATATATATATATATATGAAATATATAGCCTACCCAAGTTGTAGTTGGTCATTTTTGAAGAAAGATTTTAAATGATGCCCATAATTACGCTGACATTTTTCTTATTCTGTTTTCTCTCCTTGAGCCACCTCTTGCCACATGTACTCTTAAATACCAAACTCGTGACTGAATACTCACCTCGTGAGGTTTCTCCTTACCTTGAGGGAAGGGTTCATATTCAATCATTTTAATGCAGTCTTCTTTATACTGGACCCACTTCCGATAGGTCTCCTCTAGGACTTTCCCACTGGCCAGCTCAAACTATCAGGGTGTTTCAAACAATACTTTAAAATATTACTGCATCTTCATTGTTACATCCAATATTTTCATTAACTCTTATGTCCAATATTTCTTTTAAACGAACTTGCTCATTTTGGTTATGAGGGTAGCTTTCACTGTCAAAAGTCACTGTTATGTTTAACCCTAACCCTTCCTACCCAAACGTAAAACTAAAATAAATACTATATTTTACAAATACTAACCTTTGATAGTTTGAGAAGCAGCAGGCTGATCAATGCAATTATATCTCGTATCTTGTCCATCACTGCAGAGGTGGTCTTCTGTTTTGGAATGGCTGAAAGGAGGAAGGAGGAAGAGCAATAGAGTAGCTGAACAAAACAAAAATGAAAAATCTCCACAGGAACAACCATAGAGTTCCATTTTAAGGTTTCAGATCATTGACATTTTCAAATGTCACTGACTAGATACAGTCCAAGTGTGCAAATTCATCGATAAGACATTTGGTGTTGTATGTTCACACCTCAAAGGATCTGTGTGAGTTATAAAATGTATGTTGGCTGTTCAGAGAATTTCAAAACAGATATGGTTCACACTTCCTGCTCTATCAGATGTCTTTCCAAAGGAAAACCAAGCATGTTATGGTTTGATCAAACATGTTCAGAAGAGATGAATCCTTATTGATTTTGACCGGCCTCCCATTAACGACCCACTATGTGTTACCTGAACACTGATTCATCTAATCCAGTGCTCATTCAATGAGCTGCAAGGCTAAAAATATTATGTTCTTTCAAATTGAATCGTTTGACCCAAATTCCTGTCTTGCATGTCAGTTCTATAGCATGGAGCTTGAAAACCTTATTCAGTTCAGCATTTTCTATTTCTCTCTTTCTCATGACGCACTTTCCACTTGAGAATCCATTTGAGCAAACTGGAGGTTGCCATGTCCCTAAACCTGGCTATTACCTGCTTCAGTGTATAAATCCGAAGTGAATAAGAGGATTATTAATCCAAAGGAACCAGTCTAGCATTCCTTATTGAAATTGCAAACGTCTGAGGAATGATAGAAACATGTTCTGTAGTGTGTCCTCATGTGGCTTAATCCCTACCGTAGGAGCTGTCTGGATGAGGCAGATAAGAAGATGGTTCAAAGCAGGAACAGAGGCAACCGTTAAAATAATCTTAAATACACCTGGAAGAAATTGGAGACAGGCATTATCATAACTGATAAGTCTCTTCTGAATTATATTATTATTAAGTTCGATTTTTCTGGTAATCTTTGTAAAAAGGACATACCATTTTCTGTCAGTCAAAATAGACAGTGGCCATGAGGCGATGTAAATAACCCTTGGGAGTTGGATGAAATGTTTCTTACAAACAGAATGCCTATCTGCACTATGATTTTATTGTGTTTTTATTGTATTTTATTTTATTTTATATGTTCTTCTTTTTAAATCTCACGTAAAGCACTCTGAATTGCCTCCGTGTATGAAACGTGCTATACAAATAAACAGTCTCACTGTTAAGCTCAAGGCTCTGCTATGGTGGAACCACACTAATCAGCAGGCCAGATTCAGAGGGTCCCAAGGCCCAGCCCTCTGCAGTGGTCCCCCTTCAGGCTCTCAGCACTGCCTGCCACCAGTTTATCAAGAGACTGACAAAACACTCATTTGTTTTCCTGCTCCTGGCAGGTGGAAGTTGACAATCATTGTCTGTGGCAGTTGAAAGAGTGAGACCATACTGAGATAAAGTCTCTTGGGTCGGCTAATTGACACACACATGGCAAGCTCTAAATGTCAAAAATGTCAAGCTTCTCCCACTCTGTTAGACAAGGTGCCTGTTGATGGCAGGAAGCACAACTACATTGAGTCTAGATGGAAAATGGAAGAGAGGTTATTATAGAGTTATTATTATGAAATGTCCTTATGGAAAGCCAGTGACGTGTTTAACCACTTGCCAAGACCAATGTCGCTTGTTCAATGTTCATATTGTGAAAATTCTCACCATACATGTTAGTTTTAGACAGATATATTGCGCTGAAATCGGCCTTTTATTAAACATGAGATATCCACCGGATAGGCATCTTCTGCTGCAAGGATATGTTCTGGCAGCCGGCACTCGACTGATCTATCATCTATGTTAGGGGAGGAAGGTGCGATGGTTGTGGGTGGTGGATATTTTGGGGAATGATTTTATTTTTATTTTACCCCTGTTGGATTTCATATAAGCATTTAAAACAAATGTACAACATAATAATATTAGTTAAAACTGGCACAATACAGATCTATATTCCCTGGCATGTTACAGGGCCCCTGCAGTTCTAGGTACAATCGAGATTCGAGTAAGTGATCGATTCAAACCGACTTCCTGGGATTTGGGCAGAGCATTCAACCGCGCGCAGCCCCGTGCAGAAGTTGCCCGCTCTCTGCAGCTACAGGTGCTGTCTGTGTGACAGATGCTGTCTGTGTGACAGACAGCACCTGTGTGACAAGACAGCCAAAATATCCACCACCCACAACCATCGCACCTTCCTCCCCTAACATAGATGATACATGATCGAATTTAAAGGTATTGAATATCAGCACAAAAGATTGGCTAACTTCAGTTTCAAAATATCACTATTGACCTTCAAAAATGTAGGAACTCAATTTCTTTCACAGACAATTGCTACTTTCTGAGCCTCCATGATGAAATGTAGATTGTAGGTTTGGAAAGGTAGGTTTATTTGTCCCTCAATTATTGCTGTCAGTCACTCTCTTTGTTGCTACAATATAAGAGACCAAATGCAAACCCAGGGCTCCTATAAACATCTAGTAAGCACCCCCAACACCCCCCTGATTTTTTGTAATTAAAATCAGGTTTACTCAACAGTTAAAAAACAGGCTCAACTTCCTCATCAATAAATCTGACATAGTCTAGTAGTAGACATTTGAATAAAACTACAATAACCTCCTGCAAGAGAGTACATCTTTTCTAATCCATGACGAATTAATTTGGGCTGTAAGAGGTGTTTTAATCCCACAGTCATAATCATCTCAGATCAAAATAATATTGATGATAATGTTGATGATAAATAATAGACATCTCAAAATCAAAAACGATTGTCAACTATTTGTTTGCTGACATGAAAGTAAAACTCACTATTAAATACTGATTAAGTTATTACTTTACTTACAAAATGTTGAAGAGTGTCCAGTGGCAAACATTTCCCCAAAATAATCATGAAACCCTTCATTTTTGTTCATCTTAACTATCCACACCTGCAAGGTACATTGTTAGCCTATCACCTGAAATAATCAAAACTGTTAAACAAATAAGTAAAAACAAAGACCTGCCACAAACAAACAATAGATTTGTTCTTAAAATATAAATTAAAAAAACCTGCTGCCGGAGATGTCGTCTCGAGGTCCTGAGCGATGCTTGTCGTGTGTGACAGACAGCACCTGTAGCTGCAGAGAGCGGGCAACTTCTGCACGGGGCTGCGCGCGGTTGAATGCTCTGCCCAAATCCCAGGAAGTCGGTTTGAATCGATCACTTACTCGAATCTCGATTGTACCTAGAACTGCAGGGGCCCTGTAACATGCCAGGGAATATAGATCTGTATTGTGCCAGTTTTAACTAATATTATTATGTTGTACATTTGTTTTAAATGTTTATATGAAATCCAACAGGGGTAAAATAAAAATAAAATCATTCCCCAAAATATCCACCACCCACAACCATCGCACCTTCCTCCCCTATAGATGATAGATCAGTCGAGTGCCGGCTGCCAGAACATTCACCGTCTACTGCTCAGCGAGAGAGAGGAGAGAGAGAGGAGAGAGAGAGAGATAGAGAGAGAGAGAGAGAGAAGAACACACGCGCGCACGCAGTGAGTCTGACAGCCACTACAGAGACACAAACACAACTCACAGTTGCCCACCAAGAAAGGGAAATCTGACTTTCAAAAGAGGAAAGAGAGGAAGGAGAGGAAGGACAGAGAAACGAAACAAACATTAGGAAGACAATTGACATTTTCTGGTGAGCGTATAAAATAGAGAGCCCCTCCTGACAGCTGACAGCACCAGTATGTTACAACACCGTTACAACTTGCCAATCTATATTTTTACTCATATGGAAGCTATCCTATGTTCTTTCAATCGAAATTAACTTTAGGTAAGGTTAGTCTAATGTTCAATCATTAGACTAGTCTAGTCATAGTCTAATCATATTTACACTGCAGGTTGAATTTCTGTTTCCTTTATGAAGCACCTCTAATGTTAAGGTGACTCTGTTAGACTACAGTAATTCATTCTGTTTTCAACAGTTGCTCTTGGTTTTCTATCTTCCTCAAGAAATTAAGTGGAAGATCCCACCCTCCTAGGCGCTCTAGGAACTGGAAGAAGGAACTGGCTCATTGTGGATGATTCTGTGCACCTGTGGACCAGCTTATTTAAACACCTCTCTCATTTCAGTGCTTGGTCTTGAGATTACTCCCAGGAAGACACGGCCACTCTGCAAGCCGCCAGTTTGTTTCGTGAGCTTTTGTTTGCCCTAGTGTAGTTTTCCCGTCTTATGTCTGGTAGTGTTTTGTTTGTGAGTTTTTGCCCAGCTGTTGTCTTTCCTTCAACTGCCTGCCTCTGTGTGCTTCTGCTTTTGGGCCCTAGCCTCTGGCCCCCATTACACCTCTAGAGATTAATGAGACAGAGACAGCTGTGAGAGCAGCCATCGAGGAGGTTTTGGTATGTATTTCTCCTGGCTGCTTTCCCTCATTCTGCAGGCTGTTGTTGTGGTGTCATTCATCAGCACTGACCTCCCTTGAAGTTTGTCCTAATGTGGAAAAATGAAAAGAGGCCGGGCTATCCAATCTGCATAGTAATTATGGCTTTCATTCCTGGTCCAAGTAAATGTGGAGAAGACCGGGGACTCTCTGAATAATGTGGTGACTGATGAGTCTAGGGACCAAGATGGAGGAGAGAGAGCTGCAGAGGAATTGTTGCAAAGCGTCCAGTTACAGCCTGGATTGATGGTTGGCAGCTAGTCTAGTGGACAGGCGGGACCTGTTTTCCTACGACCTCTTATTGGCGAAACTATTAGCAATATTTTAATTTCCTCCTCTGCTCAAAATGCAGTTAAAAGCCTGTTATCCACCTCACCTCTAACACCACCATCACTAGCTTCCAGAACCACCTGACTCCTAATGACAAAGAAATGGTAGTCTGAAGTTTTTCTATTGCCAGTGAGACATTACTTGGTGTTAAGAATTTGCAGTTCAAATTTCTCCAATGTCATGGGTTAACCATAAGCAAAGCTTAGATTGAATGGCAGAGGAATACATTTTCATTTGAGACTAATGTAGTTTTGTAAAACAAAGTATGCATTCACATATTCTGGTTACACGAGAATACCTGGGACTAGTCTGCATCAAATGCACCGTATGCATGAACCCCCAAGAGTATTCACTACCCAGTCCCCTGAAACTCAGCAGCTCCAGGCCCTGACAACATAATACTGATTTCCATGCATCTTGTAAAAATGTGGAAGCTTGGGGAAGTTGACTATAACCCGGAAAAAATATTAAGGTTAATTGTTCTCCCAACATGCCTAGCAATAACTGCTAGGGAAAAAGTAGGTGAAGTTTTGCCTGAGTGTCCTAAGCTTTTAGCTATATGAAAGTTTTCTCTCTTGGAATACTACAAGTATTTGAACAAAAACTGATTGCAGTGTAGTGATGCGGGTGCTCATATTTTTGAAATTGCTTGCAAAACTGCTGCACATTTGATGTAGATCAAATCGTGAGACAAATCCACCCACACACACTATACTGAATCGCACTTCTTGCACTCACAGCAAAGCAATATCATGAACCTTGTGTGCTTTCACACACTCGCTCTAATGCAGTTTATTTTTGTGTAGTGAAGGACGAGGCATCCGAGGACTCCATTACTAAAGACCATATTGAGTCCATTATGCGCCTAACCCATGATCTCTGTATGAGTTTTGGAAAAAAATGAAGTGTATCTTTGCTTGCTGAGGCACTCCAGATGCAGGTTTCTTTCTTCATTTAGAAGAAAAACATCACTTGAACTGAAAAAAAAAGGAACGTTCAACACGAAAATAAATGTCACCTTTGTGAAATATAGAACAGGGTCATAATGTATCATCAGTCATTTCATATTATGAATGTCTTCAGGATGCTCCAGTCCTAATCCTAATGCCATACCTAAATATAAATCCTCTATCAAAATGACATAAGGCTCTGCTGCACAGAAAAATGTGCCAATCACATTTCCAGTCACTGACAGCTTTGGGGAAAAAGAGATTCTAAAATGTTTGCACTTTATTATGGGGTATTCTGTTTCGATTGTTGACAAAAAAAATCTCAATTGAATCCATTTTGACTTCAGGCTGTAACGCTACAAAATACAGAGAGTGAGAAAATGAAAGCAAAATAACAATCTGGTTCTCTGCTTTCAAGGACGGCAGGATGGGAAGATAAATGGTTTCAAGCTGGGTCAAATGTCTTGAATCCCAGTGCAGTGTCCAGAGGCTATTTAAGGGAGGGCTGTGTGTGTGTGTGTGTGTGTGTGTGTGTGTGTGTTGTGTGCATGCTGTTTTAATTTGGATTAATCATCCACATTATGAATGACTGGTACAGGCAAAACTGTTATTTATTACATCAGGGCCAGTGTTTAGTGTTTGGGAAAAAGTAGGTGAAGTTTTGCCTGAGTGTCCTAAGCTTTTAGCTGTATGAAAGTTTTCTCTCTTGGAATACTACAAGTATTTGAACAAAAACTGATTGCAGTGTAGTGATGCGGGTGCTCATATTTTTGAAATTGCTTGCAAAACTGCTGCACATTTGATGTAGATCAAATCGTGAGACAAATCCACCCACACACACTATACTGAATCGCACTTCTTGCACTCACAGCAAAGCAATATCATGAACCTTGTGTGCTTTCACACACTCGCACTAATGCAGTTTATTTTTGTGTAGTGAAGGACGAGGTATCCGAGGACTCCATTACTAAAGACCATATTGAGTCCATTATGCGCCTAACCCATGATCTCTGTATGAGTTTTGGAAAAAAATGAAGTGTATCTTTGCTTGCTGAGGCACTCCAGATGCAGGTTTCTTTCTTCATTTAGAAGAAAAACATCACTTGAACTGAAAAAAAAGGAACGTTCAACACGAAAATAAATGTCACCTTTGTGAAATATAGAACAGGGTCATAATGTATCATCAGTCATTTCATATTATGAATGTCTTCAGGATGCTCCAGTCCTAATCCTAATGCCATACCTAAATATAAATCCTCTATCAAAATGACATAAGGCTCTGCTGCACAGAAAAATGTGTCAATCACATTTCCAGTCACTGACAGCTTTGGGGAAAAAGAGATTCTAAAAACATGTTTGCACTTTATTATGGGGTATTCTGTTTCGATTGTTGACAAAGAAAATCTCAATTGAATCCATTTTGACTTCAGGCTGTAACGCTACAAAATACAGAGAGTGAGAAAATGAAAGCAAAATAACAATCTGGTTCTCTGCTTTCAAGGACGGCAGGATGGGAAGATAAATGGTTTCAAGCTGGGTCAAATGTCTTGAATCCCAGTGCAGTGTCCAGAGGCTATTTAAGGGAGGGCTGTGTGTGTGTGTGTGTGTGTGTGTGTGTGTGTGTGTGTGTGTGTGTGCATGCTGTTTTAATTTGGATTAATCATCCACATTATGAATGACTGGTACAGGCAAAACTGTTATTTATTACATCAGGGCCAGTGTTTAGTGTTTGCCCACCTGCGCCTACCAGCATTAAATCCTCTAAGTGCCCTAAATCAAAATGTCAATATTACAGATTGACAAAAGTGCTTTTAGTTCATACCGGAACATCAAGTTCTGTCTCAAATAAGTGCAAATATTTGTCCTGCTAAATGGCACCTGGAAGATGTATTTGAAATCACAAGGGCCTGAGTGTTACAACCTGTCTTGAAGCAGATACATATTGGAACGTTATTGGTTAAGGTAGGTTTAGGTAATGGCTAGATGACTTTAGGCAAGAAGGAGTTATGGTGAGGATTAGGCTATCAGTACTATTACAGCCAGGTTCTTGGGTTGGGTTGTAACAGGAACTAACTCTCAGAACTAACTGTATCTCAGGCTTCTCTCTGCCCCTTTTTACACCAGTAAAATGAAGCCTTTCACACCTGGGGTTTTCCAGTCTCTTGAGGATGACCACATTGAGTTATGAAGGATCCCTTTTCTTGTGAGAGTGTCTTTATGTGTAGACTGGCTGCACTATGAGCACTATGAACTAAGCAGACCCATTAAGATTCTGACTTTGTTTACAGTGATAGCCACTACAAAGCTGCTAAAGCTGCGCTAGGCAACTTCATACATTGGCCGCCAAATTGCAGCAAGAGGTAACTGTTTGAATTTAGAGGGCCCAGAAATCCTGTAACGTGACACCAGGTAAAATGCACGGAGCATGCTCATGTTTACCAACCTGACCAGTCTGTGATGCTTTACACTAAAGGGATGAGACAGGCAAAAGTGGTGAGTCCTGCTTTCTCTGGAAGGAGTAGAAAGTTTTGTATGTCACTCTTAAGCGACACCAGAAATGAATATGGCGTCTTAGGGAGGATGGAACGCTCTTCTCTGTTGCAACCCTACTTCCTGTTTCAGGATGATCAGACAAGTGTATTTATACATACAAATCTGCCTGGTGCAGCTTCAAGTATCCTGATAGTAGTCAACACATGTCAGCTGGTGCTTTGAGACAAATATAAGTTTTTATTGTGGAAAGAAAATGCATAAATATTTAAAAATAGATAATAGTTGTTAGTTGTAACAGAGTGGTATGATTACAGTGCCTTTACATAGTTACAAGTCACATAGTTAACATCTGCATCAGATACTGTTATTCCTGTGCAATGACAGTCTCAGTATGAGGACGCGTGAACGTTAGCTACGCTTTCCCGGGTCAGATGTCCACCACGCAGTCTGGAGAGTTGGTCCTAATAGCATCGGATATGACCTTTGCCCCAGATTCTCCAATGCCATTTCCCTGCAAACTGATAGAAAATGGATACAGAGGTTGACTTTTTACAGAAGCAAAACGACAGCGTATAGACTATATGACACGTCGTATATGCCACATCCATACATGAACTCCCAAACTTTGATAGAGTTTCACCAGATATGCGATCTGGAGGAGCAGCAGATAACTCACTTCATGTATGTCAGTTGATGGTTTCCTTTCAAGGCTGTTGCGATGAAGATGGCTCCATCCATACCGAGAGAGTTCTCCTGCAGGCTGCACACACACATGAGAGCACACACGTCCTTCAGTAAGATACAATATAGCCTCCACTCTTAATATCAAATGCTGCATCTGGCAGAGTATTTGCTTCTAAAACATAAATGGATAACAGCCTTTGAGAATCAGATGTTCAATAGCCAAACCTTTCATGTACCTTTGACCTTGTTTGAACCAACTCAGAACTATTGTGCAAGGCAGTGAAATAACACAAAAATTGCTATCTTCACAGTGTAATACGGGTTATCAAAAGGCTATGCATACTGTAAATCTATTGTTACTTCTAGTTTTGAAACATGAATGAAACATTTTACTTGACAGGACATGTCCTTGTTAGATTCAACTACTCCCCCCAGAGCAATGGACTTTTTATTCTTCAGGAAAACTGTGAAAATTGTGTTTTCAATTATAAAGTAGCTAAAAGGGTACATAGAGTTTCAATACTTGCCTCAAAAATGCTTCAAACTTTGCTCTCAAAATATTAAAGGAACCCTTACTGTCTATGCCAACTCAACTGGACAAAAACATTGTAACTGAGACTCACTTCAAAGATTTGAGGCTTCTGTTGTTTTTCAAAGCATTGGCCAAGGCTTTGGCCCCCTCCATCCCTACAGAGTTCCCACGCAGACTGAAACACACAATGGAAAAAGTATGCTAACATTAAAGACAAATTACGACATTGTGATGTACGTAAGAAGGACAAATAATCTCAATAATCATTTCCTCCCAGGGTGTGGAGAATACAACTAACAGGTATATTATTATATTCATGTTGAGAGGAATGCAATCACAGCGACTGCAATCCCTGCAGCTGGGTAGAAGTAACTGATTCTATTTTTGTAGTGAATTCACCATCAACGGCAAATTGAAGGGTTGCAGAGGAAGAGAGTGCAAGGGATTAAAAAGTGTTATTGGTTGATCAGTCATTTATTTAGACAGACCATAGGGCAATCCCATGAAGAAGAATATTCTCCTTTCAAGAGAGCCACATGAGTAAATTTAAAAAATAACCCAGTTCTACTAAATAGTTCTTCTCAGTAAAGAGATATTCTTCTCAGTAAAGATGAGGAAAACAGGTAAAGGAAAAAAGCAAAATAACATCCAAATATTAAAAAACATAAATCATTAAAAGCCAGACAGAGAGAGAATGAGCCTTGAGAACAGCTTGAGATAAGTGATAATGGAGTTGAAGGTCCAGTTTGACAGAAGGAACATCTTGAACTCACTCTAATGTGTGTAGGGTTTGGTTGACCCGAAGAGCCTCTGCCATTGCAATGGCTCCGCTTCTGCCAGCGGAGACACCCTGGAGACTGAAGAGAGAGCACACATTAAAAAAAACAATGAATTTTACACAATACAGATTAGATAGATTTGTTTTGTTTTTTGTCATTTGTATGCACATTGGATACCAACCATAACGTGCGCAGACATGCGTTCGTTTTCAGGGCTTCAGCAAGAACAATGACACCTTCATTCCCAATAGCATTCTCCTGTAGACTGCAGTCAGGAGCGGAGACAAATGAAAACACACACACACACACACACACACACACACCATTGACCACACTAAACAACAAAACAACCCATTGCTCCATGACTGACTATTACGGGGCTGATTTAACCACAATCAATAATATTCTGTGACTAGCTGGCCTTGACAGAAAAAAGCCTTGAAAATTCGGGGGGACCAATTTACCAAAGGGGAAAGTGTGATAAAGGCTGAGGCAAAGACAAAAAGAGGTGAGATAAATGAAGAAAGATGATAGGGTCTTACTCCAAGAGCTGCATTGTAGAATTGGAGAGCAGTGCCTTGGCCAAAGCTTTAGTGGCAGAAGACTTGATGAAATTCCACTGTAGACTGGTAAAAAGAACAGAGGCAAATTAAGTCAATTATCTATTTATATTTATTTCATAATTTTCTCACCCGTCAAGAACATTTTTGATTTTTGAACATTTTGAGTGGAACTGCATTGGAAACAAGTGAAATTATGTAACCCCATTGCCAGAGAATATTAGATTATACAACTCAACACTCTCTTTTGCAGTGAGTGATTACCTTCCTCCCATGATGTACTGATTTCTTGATGGGAGCAGTTTCTTTCCCCCATCACTAAGACTTGTTAACCAATGACCAGATGCAATACCAGATGTGAGCATTTATTTACATGTGTTTCCCACTGCTGTTTTAAAAATGGTGGACAGATTATCACTCAAAATAGGCATATTTAAGAAATAGCCTTCATCTCTGGGTGCACCCAAAAAAAGCACAACAAACACTGCACACCATTACAGAGCTACCACCACTGAGGGGAGTCATGCTGATGTTTACTTATTTTGGCAATGTATACTATACTAACCTGTTGATATGCATACTAGACTCATATATGTGCATGTGTGTGTGGCTGACTTACTGTAAAGAGGTGATACCTCGATTAACCTTGATTGCACCAGCTATAGCTTGAACCCCTTCATCATGCAGTAGGTTGGCTGTGAGACTGGGATGCACACACACACAGTATATGCAAACAATCACACACAGAGAAAAAGAAAGGGAATAGTTACCGATGCTTGGGCAATATTTCTACTTTCATGTCAATAAAGCACTTGAATTTGAAAATTGAATTGACTTGAGAACTGACTGAGAACTGAAAATAGAGTAGATTAAGGCTCTGTTCTGAATGTCAGAATTTTTCTCCAAAGGGCACAGAGTTGAAAACCTAACAGGATCTATAGGGTCTTTTCAGCACCACAATAGCCCAGAGTGGGCTCTGGGGTGTTGACTGATATTGCCACACCTCTAAGTGGTACTATGGTATTGACTGCAGTTAATGGGGTGACTCACTCGAGGTCCTGGAGAGAGCTGTTCTCATAGAGGGCGTGGGCCATGTCTTTTGCCCCCTCCACACCAATTGAGTTCTCTCTCAGACTGGCAAGAGGGAAAATAAATAATAGGGAGATAAAGAGAACAGGAATTACTCCACTTTCATTTTTCTCATTGATAAATGAAATACACTGCAAAATCAATACCTTGGAATGTAAGAAACACAGTATTGACTGACTGGTATTTATCTACATGAGTCATGTTTAAGAGTGGGAGTGCAGATCTACAATTAGTTCTGCATTTCTTAAGGAGTTTGTTTACGGGCGATCCTAAATCATCACAAGCTAAAATTGAGCTTGATGCTTGATACTTGAACTTGATAAACACAGTTTTTATTGATTAAATCTTTTTTAGATTCAGAATAAAAACATTTTTAGACAGGAGCTAGCACCACCCACACTGCCAAATATCACATTTCTATGGCTTCCTGAGTATAATCATAGATATTTGGGTTGGCTGATAGGAGGGAAATTACAGGAAAGTCAACAAGTAAAGTTGAAAGTGTCTCACTTACTTCAAAGAGACAAGGCCACGGTTCAGCCTCAGTGCTTTGGTTAAGGCTGTCATCCCTCTGTTGCTGATTGAATTACTCTGAAGGCTGGCAAACAAAAATATTAGAAAATATGAAAACATTTCAGCTAGCTGTTGTGCAGTTGTGGAACTAAAAAAGTAAATATGCAGTCAATACTGCATGACCAACAACACAAACAACTTGTACACAGCATGTGAAGCATGGTGTTAGAAATCACCATGTTAGTTTAATAGTCTGTTGTTATTGCTTTGTAATTGAAGGTCAGGTGATGGATATATTGTGTGCAGGCTACATAGCACTCTTATTGAGAAATACTGACTGCAGAGAGAGGAGAGTGTGATTGACGGTCAGAGCCTGGGCCAGAGCTATTGTTCCTTTGTCCCCAAGCTGGTTACTACAAAGGCTGTGGACAAGAAAACAATTTATGGGAAAATGAAGAAAAATACAATAATTAGCCGGCAGTCACATTACATTAATTATAGAGGAAGGTTTTGGAGTCTACAGATTACAACAAGAAAGTACAAGAAATTCACATTCCTTGAGCTAACTAAGCAGAAAGATCTAATTTAATAAAAATAGAAAATATTAACAATATTTTGCATTATTTTACTACCTCAACATGTTTTTGATCAATATATACAATATATGACATTATCAATATCAGTAAGGCAAATTGATATATTGAGGTTAAGATTACATCAGCTCTGTAAGAGTCCGGTTTGTCTTCAGCGCATCAGCAATCCCTTTGGCTCCATTGGCTCCAATTGAATTCTTCTGTACGCTGAACCATCAAATGCACACAATAGGTAAGAAACACACTCCTCCTTCTAAGCCCCAACATATATGCACGCACAGCACATGCAACAAACACAGGCCAAAGGTACATACAGTTTGTTGTCGGTTGGCTACTCACTTCAGAGAGACAAGCTTGCGGTTGGATTGCAGTACCTCTGCAAGGGCCTGAGCACCTTCCTCCTCAATGGAATTGTTCTGGAAGCTGAGGTGTGGTGAGAAGTTGAGCAAACACATCCCACTCTGGCATTTGAAGTTGCATCGTGCGTATAGAGCATCTGATGTTGCTGCCATGATAGCTACTATACTCACTTGATTGATACCAGGACTTGGTTCATTTTGAGGGCTTCTGCCAGGAACCTGGCACCTTTAGAGCCGATGTTGTTGTTACGGAGACTAGAAAACAAATGGCTGGTTAGATGATATGCAGCAATAGCACAATTATAATTGAGACACTAACTACTAATGTATATTCATTTGACAGTTGAGGGAAATACTCCAATACACAATATTTAGAGTCATCATGATAAATCAAAACTTTTACTGACATATGACAAATTACATATATTCAAGTGCTGAATAGTATTAATTTGTGCTCAATGCAAATAAAAGGATTTGATAATAAAATGTTATGGCAATTCAGTTAATTCAATGGATCAAACAGTAACAAACTCACTCTAGCATGGTTAGAGTCCGGTTGACCAAGAGGGCACGGCTGAGGGCTTTGGCACCTTTGTTGCCGATGGCATTCTCTGCTAAGCTAGGAGGATGAAGAAAATAGGCTACATTCATATGGTGCAAAATATTTCCATCATCATCAACCACATTGATCATCACCACACCATGACCACCACTGCTGAAGCCACGTGGTAATCAATATGTTTCTTTGCCCCACGTAATTAACAAAGAAGTCAGAGACTGATACTAAATCATACCAATTTTGAGAGCAATCAAGAACACTCTTTTTATACAGTAGTTGAGTACCGTTCTGCTGTAAAATCTCATTCAAATGATGCTTAACCTGAATAGTCTACTCTGTGTTTTCATGGTAAAGGAGATGAAACGCAGGTGTAACCTCACCTTATTTTCTGGATATGGCAGTCTTTGGCACTCAGTAAGCTTCCCAGCAATTCCATGACATCATCTTTGAAGTGATTATTCTCTAGCCTGCAAAACAGATCATATATGCTTTTCGCTTTTGAACTTTAAGGATAAAGAGAGAATTTTCATTTTCTCAACACTTTATCAATAAACATCTGTTTTTTTTTTTATTCTGGCAGTTTTCTGTTTTACTTGAAGACAATGCTTTGCTTTTAATTATTTGAAGTGCTGACCTTAGATAGCTGCAATACAGTAGCTGAGGGAGCAAACATTTAACTGTCGTGTAGTTCAGGCAAGCTGTTAGGTTGGTCTCTTCACTGCACTCTGGAGACACCTGAAGCAGATAGCCCAGCACAACACACTGGGGACGTGTCAACTTCCCACCTAGGCTACCAAGGCGCAAGTCGTCCTCTACACTCCTCAACAGCTCTGTATGCTGCAGCTCCTGTAAGCAGTAGGCTAGGTTGACTGCACGCAAGGACACCACAGTGCCCCCGCCGACCAAGAGGCCTTGTACAAATCCTGCAGCCCATGACTTCTGGTTACCATCATCTTTCCCAACCGCCAACAGCCCAGTGAGAGGTTTAACTGCCGCTGGACACAACAAGCCTGTCAGAAAGCGCACAAACACATCTAAGTGACCATCTTCAGCTTGCTGTGAGTGCTGCAGGGCATTTCTGAAGTGGTTCTGGAAGCCGATCTTGGGCCAGGACATGGCACTCTCTGAGAACAAGTCAAAGATGGCCCGCTTAGAGGCAACATGGTAGAATGTAGCTGCCAGAAACTCCTGTATAGTCAAATGAGTGAACCGGTATGCTGTACATATGGCTGACTCCTCACGAACAAGAATTCCAGCACCAAGACTGCTCTGAGTTGATGGTAGGTCTATTCCATAAGCCCTGAAGTCCTGCTCACTGAAAGTGTACTTGTGCTTGAGGAGCCCGTAGAATGCCAACCGTCCAAGATTCCCCAGCAGTTTCCGATTGCTCCCATGGAGCTGCTCCATCTTTACAGACTCCCTGCCTCTTGGTTCACCTACTTCTGCCCTCATGAAACAAAAGTGGGCATAGAGCTCAGTACAAGTCCTTGGGAGGCTTTCCTTCCAGCCACTCTCCAAGAGATGCCTCAGAGTATCAGCCACTAACCAGCAAATGCATGGTATGTAGGATATCATCATTAACATCTTATGGGACTCCAGGTGTGCCCATATTTTACTAGCAAAATCCATCTCAGACATGTAGTGGTTTAGGAAGGTCTGAATGTCCTTAGGGCTGAAGCCTGGGATCTCAGTCACCCTATCAACCAATCCTCCAGGGATGAGTGAGGCCACTCTTGGCCTGGAAGTCACCCACACTGCTGCCTCAGGGAGCAGATTCCCTCGGATGATGTTGGTGACTAAGTCATCAATGCACACTTCTTTCTTGGGGTCATTGCAGGGTGCTGTATCAGAGAAATCTAAAGAACAGCGGAATTCGTCCAAACCATCTAATATTAGTAATGTCCGACAAGAGCCGCTCAGGACCAGACTAGGGTCTGTTAAATGAGGAAAAGCAAGCTTCACCAGCCTTTCAGCTGAAAGCTTTTCCAATGAGTTCAGCTCCAAAAAGGTGAAAGGCAAGACAAAGCTCACATCTGTACAGATGGCCCCTTGGCTCCACTGTCTGATGAAGTGTCGGACCCAGGTACTCTTGCCAATACCGGCCACCCCCACTGTGAGGGAGACCCTGGGAGGCAAACTGACTCTGGTCAGGGGGTCCAAGAGTTTGGCCAGGCCCAGCTGTCTGAGATGATTTCTCCTCCCTCCCCGGGTGGCTTCCACCTGCATCAGATCATGTTCCTTTTGCTGGAGGTCAGAAAGTCCATCGACCAGAAGCAAGGCTCTAGAGGAGATGTTCAGTCCGGGGCAGCTGAATGAATCACTGTCTTTGTGTAGGTCATAACGCTGTAGTAGCAACTCTTTGTGCTCCTTCACCATGGGGTCTGCAGATAAGATAAATTGATAAGATAAGATAAACCACTTGTTGGGCCATTCACCCATTTACAACAGCCACTGGAGTATAAATCCCATTTCAAGTTTCTTACCATGCTTTATGATCAACTGGGACACTTGGGAATCTGAGTTCTCTATGAAGGCTTGGAGGGCAGCAGAGCCTCGAGAGTCCTTGCTGGTGAGGATAGTTGTAAGCATGTCAACCTGGTCTTGCAACTGGCCTGCTGCATGGATCTGGGCCTCCTCAGCCGCACTCAGCAGATCCAGCAATCTCAGGTGGGATAACACCCCCTCTAGGAATGGGGTGGTGATGAAGCGTTGAAGCTGGTGCTGATGCTTGTGGATCCAGGCAATATCTGGGCCAAAACAGAAAGGAGAGAAATTGATTAATGTAATAAAAACGTAACTGGAGGTTCCTTCCCATACATTTTCTGTAATATATATTTCAAGTCAAAATTTTCAACAGAAGATTGGGCAGTCACATGTGTTTTTTTCTTTATTTAGACAAGGCTGAGAGGGAAAGAGAGTTGGGGAAACAAAGGAGATAATTTTTTGGCATTATTCACTCCAAGGTCAGCCTATTACATGGTACATGTACTGACATGAAAAATGGCGTAGAAGAAGAGAAAATGACCTTACCATCCATTTCTCCTTTTTTGGAGAGACAGCAGGATGTAGACTGCAGGTCTACATAGCAGTCCTCCTGCCATGTGATGCGCTTGCCTCGGTCCAGGATAGAATCATAATGTGTCTTCCTCTCCATGAATAAGCTTGATAATTCCAGCCCGCAGATGTTTCTGTTTGTATCTAAGCATGATGTGAAATAGCTTTATTTACACAAGGTGCAACTGTGTGTGACATGTGACAGGTTGTGATGAAGGTAGGTTAAGGAACTAACTGAATTAGCTTCAAAAACCTGTGTATTTCATTGTGATTATTTTGATTTCACCCACATTTGGCTCTGAGAACATACACAGCCAGTAATAGACCAGTCAGTCATTTCAGTGCATTGCACTCACTGTACTGGTTGTTTGTAGAAATATTATCATTATTGCAGTGAATCTTAACCTACTTGTAATTTTGACTGGTGTCTGCAAAATGGCAAGCAAAATGCAGTTCTTCATTATACACACACATACACAAGATGTAGGTAGTCAAGTACATCAACTACCTATTTTCCATCCAAAGCTCAAGAAATATTTAACTTGCATAAAGTGATGCATTACTGCTTCAGTGAAGGTCTATTTTGAATTTGAATGAGACATGGCTTGATGAACAGCAGCTCCATATTCTGCTTTCTGCATATTAATTGAAATGTTAAACTCCTTGGAAACTTTTTGGGATCTCATACTTTCTATATCACTGAACTTTGTGGCTTTGTGTTACAGCTAAAACTGCTGCATGCACATAAATGCATTGTAAATATAGTTGAGGTTTTCACTGAGACAAAGACCAAATGGCAGCTGCCTTCCTGTATGGTTTATTGTTGATCACGTAAGCTCTCACAAAGGAAGCTGACTCAATAAATACCCAAAACATGAACCTAACTACGTAGTGCGTGATGTGCAAGAGAAAGCTTTTCAGCTTCCGCTGTTCGCTTTAGAGATGGTCTCAAAGCCAAGAACAACTCAAAACAAGCCCACGTTACCATAGAAACAGGTTGGTGTGAGCATGCAACAGTGAGTATTAAAATGATAAATACCTAGCAACTACTCTACTGAAATTACACAATAACCACTATCACGCTGCTTGCCCAAACTCGGCATCTATTGCACGCCCAACCGTCCTGGTAGGGGGATCCCTCTCTGAGTAGCCCCTCCCAAGGTTTCTCCCAATTTTCCCAGTGAGGGTTTGTGGGAGTTTTTCCTTGTCCTCTGTGAGGGTCTAAGGCTGGGGGATGTCGTGTACTAACCATTTATTATTTTCACATGTTGGGCACTGTGAAGCCCTTAGAGACTGTAAGGGCTATACAAATAAATGTGATTTGATTTGATTTGATCATAATCTATTAGAAATACAAAATACAAAAAGCAGTATTACTTGGAAGATGACATTGTACAGAGAATAAAGCGTGACAACAGTCAACGGTAAAGCAAAAATATTTTACATTTAAATGGACGTCATAAGGCGGGACGTTTCAAGCAGTGTTCATAATACATCATGATCCAGGGTGGTAACGGAAGAGTAAATTACTGTACTTTGCTGCAAAATGAAAATCAATTTAAGACCTTTTCACTGGCACAGCAATCAAAGCAGTCATGGAAAGTTAAGACACACTGCAGGGGCAAGAGCATTTCTATAAACCTAGCTGCCAATTTAATAATTGAAAGTTCAGCGTACAGTAAAGAATACTCTCAATGTGGAGTGACTTTCAAAGTTTACTCACCATGGGGTTGTTGCGGGTGTTTGCAGGGGTCACCAGGTGGAAGATACTCCCCAGCTTGATGTTTTATGTAATAACACCATATGCCAAGTGTGAAGTAATGGCATCACCATGGCATTGAAACCGGGTGAGACTGAATGATCGCAAGTGCAGCACAAGCGTCAACCAGCAGTGTTACTTTCAAGCCGCCTCTCCTTCCTGTCTGTCGAATCTGGCTTCCTGTGTTGTGGCTAGTAGGTTTTGACACGGTGTATTGCTGAAATGGTATTTTTTGGGCCAGGGAGTTCAACGCCCCCTTCAATCTCTTCCATTTAGACAGCTACTCAACTACAACCTTAATGGTCGTGTTGTGTTTGGTGTAGCAGCACAGCTTTAGGTATCTGCAGGTAGAGGCAGATGATATTTGATGGAGAGTAGCTAGTGATAAAGAAAGGGTTATGCTGGTAGGAAGAGATATTACTGACTGTAATGTAATACTGCCTAATGTACACATCACCGTATAGGTACAGTATATGGGTTTTGATGGTTCAAGAATACAGCTCTTTCAATTTTTGATCAAAGTGAGTCACAGCTGTTTGCTACCAGCTACTGATTGGACTATAACACAGTGTGTTACAGCAGACCTACTTACAGTACAACTACTCCACAGTGATACTTGCTTGCTCTACAGTGTACTTGCTCTGTTCTTATACAAACAAGCCCCATTACATACAAAGGTGCACTGTGAATAATCTTTTTGGAGGTAACTGGCACAAGGGCACCAGTTGAGCGTTGATTAAATGTGCTGCTTTTGAGTCACACTCTCCTTATTTTTTACTCAGTGGACAGGGAACCAATGGGTGAGGAGCTGAAGATGAAAATGGAGGAAAAGTGAAACAGGAAACAGTGAGGGAAAGATGGATGCACAAAGGGGGGAAAAAAACTTGCAACTTTATTGCACATCTGTGGAAATATTTTATTTCAAACTTGCTACATGACCTTGAAAAATTTACTGTTTTACCAAAAACACGCAAGATTAAGTGGCTTAAACTTAAAGACATTTCATGGACATGGGACATGATTTCAAGAGGGAATAAAAAGATATTTTATGTGCTCAATTTGAAAGATAAAAATAAAATCTTATGAAACATTTTTCTTCATGTTCAGGTTACATTACTTTTCCTAGGACTATTCTTTCCACTTTTACCTTTTGATACAGCAATTCTATTTTTCTGAAAACAGCAAAATCAGTGGATGAATCTTTGATTTTAAATATAATTTTGCATTATACAGACAATTGTAATAAGAAATGTCCATTCCCATTACTCATTGAGTTTTATTGAGGAGGGAAATCACCTCACCTATGTCTGTCTACCTTGGGAGATGTGATGTACATTTACAGTACACGGTAAGAGGAGCACTAATAATATTCAACCATAACCTTAACTTATTTTATGGCACATTTCTCTCGGCTTTGTTCAACTCTTTCAATCTCAAATTTTGGAATCTATCAAAAAGTAGAATGAAAATATATTAACCACATCATTGGTCTCATTTCGCTCCAAGTTTGAACCCAGTTTCTGTATTTCTACAATAAGTTCTATTCATTTCAACAGACTGGTGACAAACATCAAAACATCGAGGTTCCCCCCCTGAGAATAACAACATAATTTCTTAATATTTACATTATGGCTGCACCAGAGATGGCTGTGCTTTTCCTCTAATAAATGAGGCATCAGTTGACCAAAATCACAAACACGTAAAGGCACAGTAGAGGTTTGCAAGCCACTAAGAACACGAGTGAAATAACATGAAATAATTGTTTTTTTTGTTTTTTTTTAACACTGAACAATCTCATTTCTAAAAATAACTACTCTTCATTTAATATCAAAGAAAGGCTTTGTTCTCAACACCGGTCTCTTACATTCCTTTCTAACTTTTGATCAAGAAAATGTAAACAGTTTGCTTCAGGTAAGCGTACAAAAGTGGTTACAAAGACTCATCACTAAAAACATTCACATTTGAAAGACAGGTCAAGCATGTTCAGTGGCTATAATCTATAATGGACTTGTACTATTACACACAGAAGAACAGCAAGAAAAAAAAGTCAACCAGTTTGGAGAATAAACACAGGCCTGAACAAATATTACCTTGGTTACATAGGCAGAGGCAGTGCAATACCAACTGAGAACTTGATAAATGAAAGCCCATTGAAATGGACAGAAATCAACAGCAGGTAACATCATTTTGAATTAAAAGGCGTTCACCACAATGACACAAACGTGATGTCAATAAAATGTTATTTTTGCTCTACAAGTGATCTAGGAAGATTTTACTTCTCAAGTATTAAAAAAAAAAATCTCAGATATTCCTTCTTTCAAAGTAACAATTGAAGTAGCCAGCACTGTTCATAGGCACAAGTTGTACACTGACCTAGGTTCACGTTTTACAATTATAAAAATACGTTAACATTTAGTTTTTTTTCCAATTTTCCCTCACCTCCTGAAAAGTGTTGTCCTACAGATATCACGTCATACTCTGGGACGTGATATCATCGCAACGGACAGCTCACGTTGAACAGTGTTATCCCGAGGAGACAGAAGAGCCTTGCGGTGACTCGAGTCAAAACAAGCACACAAACAGTGGAGTACATTTCAAATTAACCTCTACCTCTCTCTCCCACTCTCTCCCTTTAAGTCCTCCCACGCACACAAACACTCACGGCCTGGATTATAGTTCTGAGAGTCCCTCTGCATGTTCGCTTAGCTCCATGGAGTAATAATCCAGAGGATGCCTGGGAATGAAAAAAAACACACACTCAATCAGTGAAGTAGTGGTGGCTTAACAGTTTGGTTCATCTCTGTGGTTGAAGGACTCTTACTCTGTTAGATATCATCAATCTGTGAAGTTTGATGCATGCCAGGAGTTATTTTGTAAGGTAGCTTCTTATTGTACCCACTTTCCCTCAACCTGCCTCATCTACTTATACTTCAGTTAGCGGTTTCCTACATTTCCCAGAATGCCTTTCAACAACCCCCAGAGAACGTGCCCGAATGTGTTTCATTTGGCTGTGGATACTGTCGGTCTGGAGAGCAATAGTGAGAGTGAGAGCAAGAGAGCAAGTTTTTCCCTGTTGAGGAAAAAGTCACGCCCCTTAATTGAAAGACAACAGGTCTTGTGGCTGCATTGCATTCTGATCTATTGAGGCTACAGTCAGTGGAGAAATTGGTATCGCTTCCTCTTCTGGATTTCCCCCTGTATGATTGTTTGCTCTTTCTCTCTTTCTTCCATCCATTGCATAACGAGAGAGAGAGAGAGAGAGAGAGAGAGAGAGAGAGAGAGAGAGACCTCACCTCTTCTTGTAGAAATATGCAAAAAGAGCAGCTCCTAGCCCCAGTAGCAGCAGCAGCCCTGCTACCAGCCCTATCTGCAGCCCCAGGGCAGATGCTAGGAGAAACAAAAGGAACAATTCAGTTACACTTGGTGCACAAGAAAGAAAGATTTAAACACTAGCTTGTACTTCAAGCACGTTGGTCAGACTTTGAAGTCCCAAGAAAGGTTGTTTCCGTCAGATTCTGGGAGGAGACATAATCATTGAACAGCTACAGCCTTGGTTAGAGACTCTATTTACCACAGACTCCATTAAAAGCTATTTGGTTTGCACTTTATATAAGTTATGTTTGCTGGAAAAAGTGCTTTTAATTATTCAATCTACCAACTAAATAACACTGCACACCACTAGAGGGTGAGCCGAGATCACACAACACTCACTCTCAGTGCACTGGTATGTCACGGAGTGAGCACCTAGCTTATCCAGAGCCATTTTCAGTGAGCAAGCAGATATGGGTTCAGTCTTGCTCACATACACTTTGACAGGTTACATGGTTGTTGCAGTGATTGAACTGGTGATCCTCCTTTAGGGGAGGAGCTCTCTTCTATCCTTTAGGCCACCCTGCCATCCCCAATTGTTCAGTTGTCTCAGCTGTACATTAGATGTACTAGAAGTACTGGAGGGCCAGGATTGAGAACCACTGGGCTACGGGATTCAAGGATCTACCCAATTACCCCAAAAGAGACATTTCTGTCTACATCATTAGCATGTATTTCCAATCATTTTGATCAGTTGACACAAGTGCTATTACATTTACAAGATGCAAACACATGCTATAAAGTATGAGCCAGATAATCACAAATAACTCATAAAGCACAAATCTAAATCTAAACAATGTTCAACAAAGGAAATAACAGCGTATGGCATGAAAAACAAGAAGACCAAGCACTCTCAAAAAATTATTGTAACTTTCTTTAACAATTGTCTCTTTAACCAGCTTTTGAGAGGGCTGACAGTTTCTCAATTTCATCATTTGTCAAGTTTATGCATGTCAGCTTATATTCTGAGCACCTACTTTCATTCAATAATATGATCCAAACACGATATTCATGCCAAATGAGATGTTGAAAGCGGTGTTTGGTTTTATATCTGCTGTATAGTTTTACAGTTGCCTGCCTGGTGGGCTATTTTGAATGCTGGGTCGTCAAAAATGTGAAATGTGTGAAAAGAAATCCTGTATTTTCAGAGTGCTGGCTGACATAACAAGCGGTTCCCAGTGAGCCTTTCAGTCCATTGTGTGTGTGTCACCCTGAGTGGGTGTGCCTGCGATACTTTATACACCGTGATTGCACATTGTCCAAAACCTCTCTGCTTTTGAATGAGACGAAAATAGAGTGAGCAAGGAACGATTCTACTCCGGCAGACTCAGGTGTACTGATCCACAACTGGTGACTACAGAAGACATCAGGCCATCAGACAGCAGCACCATTCACTAGCCACCCAATCTAAATGCTACAGGGTTGCGTGTGTGTTTGTGTCACTGGGGTTATCCAGTGGTCACCTCCCATCACAGAGGTTCTGTTGAATTAGGCCCACGACACCTCCAGAAGGCTCAACAGTGATTTCTGGCCTCCCAGAACCATCACTCTCTCAACTTATCAATTTTTCATGGAAAATAAATCACGTTGTCCTTTTCTTCAATGTTGAAAATAGTTTTAAGCAATGGCAATAAATACTTTGGGTCCTACTACTGGGGATGACGTACAGTTAATCTAACAAATGAGATTCACTGGAGGCTCGATATCTCCAGGATGTGCATCTTGTGTGTCTGAGTCTTTTGTGGGTGTGTGTGCCTCACGCTTTTCATCCCATTCCCATCTTTGTTTTGTTTTGTTTTGTAGTCTCCTTCCAAGCATTTAGCCTTTGTCTGTTTCCCGCTGACCTCATTTTCACCTGGCATTAAAATGCATCTGATATGCTTCCTGGATAATGAACAATTCATTCACCCCCTGGCATTCATGTGCATTCTCATTATCTGAATCCTGTCTCCACTGTGATCGGTGTGGGGAGGTGGCGAGTCTGTCTACTGTCAACAAAAACAAAACACGGCAGACGTGAGGTCACCGTACAACCTTTCTTTTCCTTTGCACGGTAATGATGTTTCTACCAGCGGTGAAGATGTTTCATTTATGATTTAGCATCAGTTTTCCTTCCGAGGAGATAATGAAGTGATGAGGGAATGTGGTCAACCTCGGTGTCTGTTGTGAAGTTGGCGATACGTGTCGAGGTGGCGCTAACCTGTGCTCATGTGTCGGTTGGTGGAGGGAGCAGAGCAGATGTCTCCCTGGGCAGGGGAGGGATGCATGTGGGACGTCTGGAGGATGAGGGCCTTCTGATGGTCTGACAGCGCCTGGATGTTCCCCCACACTCTCAGCCACCCAGACACACAGGAAAAGTTGGCTCCTGAAACACACACAGACAAATAATTAACTGTCTATGTAGCAGAGTGTCTTGGATCTTATATCTCATACCACCAATATGGGAGACCTGAGTTTAATTCCAAAGAGCCCATTTCATGATGATAATCCTCCCTGACCTGGAAGTGGTTGGTTCAATCATCAATCACTGTGTGTGTGTACGTGCCCATGCACTTGCGTGTCTCACCCTGCAGGTACAAGGCAGAGATGCCACAGTGACACCTCTGCTCCAGGTAGTCAGCCACCTCCATCACCCTCTTCCCCTGGATCAGACCGCTGCAGTCTGGCGCAAACAGACAAGGGACGGTCAATATTATATTATAGCATACACAATAAGCTTTTAACAAAATAAACTCACTTTGACAAGAATTTTGACAGTTATTTAAAGATAACATGACCTGAAACACAATCTTGTATGTAAGTATTTGAAAAACAGAGCCACGTTTCATGCTGTGCCATGTTTAATGCCACAGTGGATTTTATTTTTGTTCATTTAGAATGGCTTACTTCCTGAGTGCTCTTGCCAATCACTGGACAGGGGTCCCAGGCATAGGTCAATGTGGCTTGAGAAGGCGGGGCTAGGACAGACGTTGGTGATGTGAGGGGTGGGGGAGGAGCTTGTCCAGGAGGAGGGGCTTCTCACTTCACAGCATGAACAGCGGCTGAGTGAAACAGGACCATCTTCCACTGACCTGGGCACGCGCACGCACACGCGCACACACACACACACACACACACACACACACACACACACAAATAAAGATGACAAAATGAAATGCAAGTAACAAGTCTATTTAGAATATCATAGCCAAAATAAAAAAGGGACTGATGCTGCCATGTGTTCGTTCCATCTTTACCTAAGAGCCGGAATCACTTGCCTCCCCCTGGTGGCAGAAAGAGAGGAGAGCAGCTGCTGGTTCTCACTAAACACAAGCACATCTCTAAGACTAGAGTTGGTCAGGCCGGTGCCAGCTCTACATACACTGAATAAGTCATAGCACAGGACTACTGCTCCCCGAGCTGGAACTGTGGCGCTCACTGGGAAAGCCTGATCTGTGCAGGAGAGAGAAGAGGGAAAGTAGCATAAGAGAAAGATGGTGGAAGGGGATAAAAAGAGATAATGGGAGAGAGATTGGTAGTTAGAAGGAGAGAGAAAGCCATTTGTTTCAATTAACACAACAGGTCATTTCTGCATAACCAGGTCTCCCATTGCCCTTACCTGCCCCAGTGACATTTCCAACAACATAGAATCCATCATGGTCAGTAGATCCAGTGAGTGGGAGGGCCATGGTGGTCCCACTGCGTTGCTGGTCAAAAACAGTCAGCACCAGGCCCCGCAGGACTGTCAGGGGAGGTCCAAGCAGTTCCACAAAGGCCCTCTGCTGGCTGTGATTGGTCCAGTGGCCGCTGGCCACCTCACTGATGACCACGCCCTCAGGTGCCGGGGGTGGATGGGGGCAGCTGTTCTCCCTTAGAGGCGTAGGAGGAGCCACCTGTATCGGTTAACACATGTCTTATTGTTTGTTTTTACAGCAGTGTGGCTCAACAAATTATTCATGCATCCATGGGCCTGATAAAGAGTACACGGTGAGATTTGCCATAATCAATCAAATGCAACAAGAAATAAACTGGATGTTGTTGACAGCTGGATTAAAAAAAAAAATTCTAATTGGCTGAGTCACATTTAAAGTCATTGTGAAATACATAATAAACATGTCTGCATTTCTGTTCATTGAAATATTAATGCACGGACAGAAAATCACTGTCCGTGCATTAATGAGTGATTGGTTGGAATGAAAACCTGCAGACTCTTGAGTCACGATGACACATGATTGAAAACCACTGCTCTAAAGTAGACTCACTGCAAAAGCAGACAGGTCAGCGGGGTACAGGCCTCCACAGCGGCTGAGGGCCTCATCACCGAGCAGAGCCTCCGGGTCCTCCAGCAGGGGCAGTTGTCCCGGGGTCAGAGCATCACTCAGCTCCTGAGCCTCTTTATCTGAGCCTCTTTGCCGGTACACCACTGCGTCCAGCAGACCACGGGTGGGGATGCCCCTCTGCACAGATGAGGGTGGGCCAAATGGGCTGCGGTAGAGCGCCACAGCGTCCGGTCCATTCTGGATGGTGTTGGGTGGCAGGCGGAGCGACGGGGCTGGCACCAACCTGTCACTGCCCAGCAGAAAGTAGCCCTTAGAAGTGGTGACATGTCCGCTGAGGCTGATTTCACGGTAGGGTTTGTTGTTGTGGCCACTGAATAGCAGCAGCCAGATGCCCTGCAAGGAGACAAGGCGACCTGATGGGTGCCACAGCTCAATGTATTCACCGTCCTCAGCTGAGCCGGGTGTATCGGTGTTCAGCTCATTGATCAGGAAGTCACCGTGACCCCAGGGAGGAAGGTGAGGTGGTGCATCTGTAGCTCCTGGGTTCACTAAAGCACAGAGGGAGGGACTTAGAATGTACGGGTCAACACGATTGTGATACATAAATAATCAAGATGCTGGTGGGTAATGTAATTCTTTTTTTCATGGTTGGTTTTATCAAAAGCAAAAGTCAAGGTAAAAACAGAAAAATATAAGTGAAGACACTTTTCACAGTGTCTTTAGTGCTTATTAAATCTCGTTGGCCTTGCCAGAGAAGTGGCCATTCATCAGCATACATAGACATAATAATGATGGTAGGAATTTAGGGTGATATACTTGTCTTTTAGGGTTTTCATACTTGGTTTGTTTCCGTTTCAGAGCGGTTCAGCAAAGTTTCGGGTCATATGTGAACGCTCCAAACGATCTCAGACCCTCTGGAAGGTGGGGGGTGGTCTGAGCGCGGTTCGTTTAGTTTCCCCCATTTGTGAACACAAAGCGCTCCCAGTATATTTTGGCCCTCTATGCTCATCATACAGCGGCTACATACTTCCTCTATCTACCTATAATATTTGGTTCACAGAATGAACCACAGTAAATAATTTGGTCTCTTCAGACCATGTTTGTTTTTTCTGATATTGTTTGGAGCGGTCACATCTACCCCATAATTTGGCAAACCGCTCTGAGTTCGCTAAAATTGGTTGCAATGGACCAAGTGTGAAAACACCCTTAAGCCAGCAAGCACATTCAAACACTCACCAATACTGTGAGGGCAAATCTTGGGCCAGGGGCACTGGTTGGGCTGCCCTGGGGTTTGTGGGGCCTCCCAGAAGACACCAGGGTCTCTGGGCCAGGTAGCCACACCACAGCGACTGAGATAGAAGCCTCCCTCTCTCAAACTGCAAAAAGGAAGAGGTCATTAAAGAAATGAACCTGTTCCAAATTGACCCCTGGATTGAAGTGTTATAATATTACACATATTTGGTGTTAAATATCAGGACAGTGGATCTCAATCCTGGTAACTACCTGGTAGGACAGGAAACCAGCAGGGCTCTGGACCCCCAGGACCAGGATTGAGAACCACTGTCTTAGGAAACACATATATAGAGACGAGTGGGATGTACTAAGATATCAGAAGTATCTTGCCTGGTGCTGAGTTGATACGGCTCTCTGCCTGGGATGAACGTCTCTGTGAGGTTGGCGCTAGGCTTGTTCCCTGGCCCAGCGAAAACAAAGGCGTCTAGAGGCTGTGTCCCGCTCAGAGGACTTCCCACTGGGAAGTCTGTGGCCCTGCCACTGTAAATGGCCACAGCCCCAGACTCATCTCCTGACAAGAAAACACCATAGGACATATCAGCTTCATCTCCATCTTCTACAAGAGACACTGGATCTACCAAACGTCTACCAAAACATGTTGAAACTGTATAAGACCTGATGAACTAACCAGGATATTGGCTATGGTAAACTCAAAGTGTGGATAAAACTGCAAGACCTAAAACAAGATCATGAGACCCCGCAGCCCACTGACCTTTCATATAGTTCTTCTCTATGGTGATGGAAACCATGCCATTCCTTGAGGTGTCCACATCTACACTCACACTGACCCGGTCTGTTTTCCCATCCACGACCACCAGCACCAGAGGACCCGCAGCTGGGGCCTCTGTTAGCTCCACGAACCCATCCACCTGCCCTCCTCCCAGCTTCAGCTCGCTAATCAGTGGGATGGTGGCCAGAGAGGCTGGAGGGGTGCAGTTGTTCCGCTGGCCCGGTGAAGGTAAGGCCACCTGCAAGTCCCAGCTATCTCCAGACAGCAGGCACCTCTCGATGGACTCGTCCCCCTCATGGACCCCCTCATCCTCAACGAAGGCTTGTTCCCCAGGGGTCAGGATATCAGATAGGACCTCTGCGCCCCCAGACCGCCGTGTCATGTACACAACAGCGTCCACTAGCCCAAAGGCCGTGGCATTCATCTTCTCCGCGTAACGAGCAACAGATGTGTGATAGAGGGCAATGGCGTCCGGGCCATTCTGGACTGTATTGGGTGGGAGGAGGATGGCCGGTTTGGGCACCGTGTCCACAGAGCCCACCAGGAAGAAGCCTCGGTCATCCGTGCTGTGGCCCTTCAGGTCCATTACCTTGTAGGCTATATTTCCATTCCCATTATAGAACACAATAGTATAGCCGTCCAGCGAAGCCCTTTGTCCACTGGTGTGATACAACTCCACAAACTCAGTGGTGTCCAGTTTCGGGTTGTCAGCGTTGACCTCACTGATGATGAGGCAGGGGTCGCTACTCACTAACACCGCCAGGGATACAGATAGACAGACCACAAAGGACACCGCCATGATTCACAACTTCTCCAAAGTCACAGAAAGTAGGGAAGCTTCTGCAAAAAAAAATAAAGGAAATGAGAGAAGCACTTCTCCAACATGACCACCAGTTATATACAGTATATATATATAGTAGAGTAGATCTGGGGGGGGGGGGCACAGGGACATGTCCCCTTCAAGATTACGACATGGATGAATGTCCCCTGCAATTACTTCTGACACATATAGTGTATACGCGCTCTGCGGTTTTACAAACTGTCGAGTTTTACCAAAGCACATTTTGTGATTGGCTTTTGCCACAAGCAGCAACATCCCTTCCCCTTGAATCTCTTTTTGAATCTCTTTTAATGCCTTTAAATGCATTTAAACAAATAGACTGCCATGTGTCATGGTTTGATTCATGTCAGATCAGGGGGTCTTACTGTATTTCACACTGACCAATAACTCTCCTCACTCTCTCATATCTCCTTACCTTTCTCATGTAAATGGTATCTGTTGTTTTAATCTTGTCAATGAAGAGAGGGAAAACAGTTAACCTATTTATCCCATAGCATGTCAGTGTGATTTTCTGCCCAGTTTGATCCAGAGTGCCCCCCCCTCTCCTTCCCAAAGCTGAAATGAAACCTACGCCATTGCTAGTCACAATTAAGAAACTGAAACTGAAGAAGTATTTGATGACTTGTTGAATGAGGGAACAGCCCTGGAACAAAAACGGGATTGATAACTGAGCAAGAACAGGCAGGGTGAAGAGAAGGCTTTGCAGCATGGTGCTACATTTTATGTTTACTATCACAGAAGAGAGTCTCCAGGGAGAAAACCTCACTAAATAATGAATGAGTCTTTCTGACTCGGTCATAAACTTTTTTTTTGTGACCATTGTGATGTTGAGAATGGACGTCTTGTGCATGAGTCACGTCATGTTGCGAAATGCACTTGAAGCAAAGCAGACGGAAACTTTACATGGGATTGCAAAAGACTTGCACGCCATCCCTGTTCAAGTGGTGAATACATGCTAAAGATTCAGATTTCATTAAACTTGAGTCTTAAAAGGTTGTTTTTCTAATTTCAAAGGATTAAATTGTCTGAATCTAGTTTATCCTGCAGTGTTCCCGTCATCCCAAATCTGCACAACCTTTAACAATTTACGTCATGTCTTCAAGAGGATTTAGCCGACGGTACTTTGCACGACAAATAGTTCATGTAAAAACCCTTTTTTCGGGAAGGGGGGGGTGCAGAATGGTCGTCTCAAAATGAAGAACGAATCTACTGACTTAAATGTTGGCCTGGAAATTATCTCCCATCTTAAAAGCCACCGCAACAGTTATTCCGGTCACGGCAGGCTGCTGCTGGCGTACATCTTCGCGACGAAAAACGGTTGTCAGTCCGGTTCGTATCGGACCCAAGGGGCTGCAGAAGCGACGTGACTTACCGTGTTTCCGCGGTCCGGTCGGCCAGGTGTCGCTTTCTCCGACGGCGAAGTGTGTATCCGCCACGGTGCTCGCAGAGAATATTTGGGAAAGTTTTGTCTTCTGCCTCCGCCGCTCCCAGCGTCGGGTCCTTCATTGACAAAGCAGCACTTTCTCCCCCCAGAGGCGTGTGGGCGGTCAGAGGGGGGAAGATGCTGCTGTCTTTCTGGTGCTGCATTACACACCAGGCCGACAAGCCACAGGGAAAAGAAACACTAACCATGGAAAAATATGAAAAAGCAAAGGGGTTCCACGTCAAGGACACCCCCCCCTCCAACACGAGACTTTGTCCCACAGATGCCTGACAGTGGGGAGATGATCTATTATGGATGGTCAGTCTTATACAGTGTCTCAGCTTTTAGTTGATGAAATAACAAAAGTAAAAGTGTGTTTAATTTTTGGGACACTTTCAATGACCCCAAGTGATATACAATTATCAGGGCAAAATTATAAGCAACTATAGGAATATTGTATGAATGCAGTAATACCATAGGAGATTTAAAAAAAAGTACAATAAGGTCATAAACTCACTATTGACTACCACAGACACAGCCCTATAGGAATATTACTTTAATAATATAGAGATACCATATGAGATTGGGGGAAAAAAACATAAAATAACATCACTATAAACTCACTATTGGGTACCTCATACACACTATAAGAATATTAAAATAGTGATACCTTATGAGATAAAGTCAGTATAAACTCCCTACAGGAGCATCACTGTATCAGAACATCATAGTGGCAGTCTCAAACCAGCAGCTGTGTTTATCTAAATAGAAATATAAACTGTTTTGTTTGAGCTAATTTACTTGTTTCCTTTTTTTTCACCATGGTTACAAAGTTACTAATACATTTCCTGCAAGAAGGTTTATATCTTCACCTCCTTGATTTATGCCTCTCCTGGGAATTTACGAGGAATGCGGAACAAACCTTTCAATATGTGCCACACTGGAGCAAGCTTAAAATATTAGAGAGTTAAAACACTTTAATCAAAAATAGTCAACTTTAATCCTTTGGCAATTAATCCCCCACTTTTACTGACATGTTGCAAACAAGCTTCCATTAGACATATTCAGTGGGAATTTAGGTGTCTAAAAATACTGACCAAAGTTTTAGGATTTATCATGTAGCTCATATGACAATACACCCCCCCCACAGTCCATCTGCCTACAAGTGCAGTAGAAATATATATATGAACTGTGCTCTAACTTTCATTTCTGGTATCTCTTGCACCAGTGGCCCGGTGACTTATGACTGGTCAGTGGGGGAATTTACGCTTCAAGACTTTCATGTTCCACTTATTTGCGAACAGGATTTTGGATCGTGTTTGAGTAAGAAAGTTTGTTTTGAGAGCATGAATTTAAATTGTATTGATATTTGAATGAATCTATTAATTGATTGGAATGACATGGACATTAATACATTTTGTTTCTAAAATTGTTTCTAGTCAGTTAAAACACCCTTCGTCTAACTTGTTATAAATGTTTTCTATGTAGAGGAAGGCCATTAGACAAAAGTGTGACCGAGCATTAAATTGACATTTTTCTGGTTGTCAATAGTCCTTTTCAAATAGTTCAATAAGCTAAATGGGTACTAGCATGGGTGTTGGTGATGCATGTGTCCCACCTGAGTCTACATCCCACCTTGACCACCTCAATCAGTGGTGCCTGACACTTCTTTTTCATCCTTTTACCCAGGGAAGCCTTTCAGCAAGCAACTACATTCTCACCAGGGAACTAATCAACACAATGGCAGCCTTATCCTCTTGGCCTTGGCTCCACTAGCACCATCTGAGTTTATTGTAGGTGCCTTGCTCAAGGACAGATTGACAGCAGCTCTTGAGGAAGGGGACAGTACCGCATGTCTGATTCCCCTCACACATTCTCCATCCAGTCTAAGGATTCAAACTGGTGATGTTCTCATCACAAGCTTGCTTCTTTTACCTTCAGGGAACTGCTGCCTCTATCTGTGCATTTTAGGTTTAATAGGATAGTCAGGAGTCCAGTTAGTGCTGTTTATTTGAATGTTGTTCTGTGGATGGATGAATGTTATATATGACTTGTGTCTTGTGCTATGCGTTGTACTTGGCTAATTGAATAGAATAGAATTGAATTGAATTGAATTGAATTGGACTGGATTGAATTGAATTGGATTGGATTGGATCCAGAAAGTATTGGGTATTGATTACTTGGTACTTGATTCTTGTAGTCTTATTCAAGCATTAGTTACAAGTAATATATTACTTAATTACTTACTTACTTAATATTATTATTACTTACTTACTTAATATTATTATTATTTATTATTATTATTATTATTATTATTATTATTATTATTTCAATAGATGAGTGAATGTAATTAGTTTCCTTTTGACAAACTAGTAGCTGCATTAACACTTAGCTATAGTATCTTAGGTGCTAGGCTATTTTAAGTGCCATATATTTCTATATTTCTACTAGCTAACAAGTTCATTCAAATATCTGAATTAGAATTATATTCAAACTATATGGTAGATGAAGCTTTTCATTGAGGATCAAGCATTAGAAAGAGTTAAATGCAGAGTTGTGAGTAACCACAGAAAAGGAACTGAAAGTTCAGTAAAACCTCTTCAGCTTTACTGAATTAAATGTGAATGACAGAGTTTATTTTGAGGACTACGGAAACTGAGTATCTACAGAAACTGACCATGTAGTGTATGAGCTCATTCATGGTGACTCTTTATATCGGTTACCTGTTAGTTTTAGAATTGATTTTAAGATTTTACGGGTCATTTTAAGGCAACGCTGGGTCTCAAGTTATTTCACAGACCTTTTAACCACATATGACCCACACCATAGCCTTGGTTAGCCTTGAGGTCCTTGGGCAAGTTCCTATTGGCTGATGGACTAGATTAGAAACAAGAAGCGGTCAGGCCTTGGCCATCAAGGCGCCTAGACTTTGAAATGCCTTAGCTGAGGAACATAGGCTGATTTAAAGTGATTTAAAATCCGTGTCTTTTAAATCACTTTGTAAAACTCACTGGCTTTTGCTTTTGGGTGATGATCTTCTATTCATTTTCCTTTATCTCCTTTTTTCTGTTTGATTTTCTTTTTTGTTTGTATTTACTCTGTACTGTATTTACTTGTAAGCTGTGATTTTAAAAGTGAAGAGACCGCTGATGTGTTTCACAGGTTAAAAATATACTTGCAATATGTACTTACTAATAGGAAGTGACTACAGAGGAAGTGTCAAATTACACTAACCATACTTCATGAAAAGGAGATTTGAGCTTGAAGTATCTATATTTTTAAATACGGCGTCTGTGTTATTTTGCCAATAAAAACAGACTCAGGTTCAGACTGATCCTGAAACTTAAGACATACTTCTTATTAATACAAGTATCCCTGGATGCAGGCTGCACGAAAGGACGGGGCTACACAAATGGGCCATCCTGAAGCCTGCATCTCCTTGTACTTGTATCAATGGGGTATGAATGACTTTGACTTACTGCCCCTTAGCACCACAAGATGGCACTATAAGCATGGAAGTATGTTTCAGCTGAGCCGGCGCATGCATGGGCCTTATCTATTGGCAATTTGGCTTAGTGAGGATAATGAATCTAGAATCTGTTCGAAAGGTCCTCTGAGTTTAGATGGAGGAACTGAAAAAGGAGAAGAAGAAGGAGAAGGAGAAGTCAGCAGTGTTTAGAGATGAATTAAAAAAACAGTTTGGTAAGAGAATATACTGTATGTCATGTTAATATACTGCTAAGTAGGAGACTGGCAGGATCTGTTGTGTTGAGCAGGGGTTCCCAAACTGGGGTTCAGGACACCCAGGAGTCCTTGAGGAAGTTCCAGTGTGTCCTCAGCAAAATGTTGAGAGTTTAAATTCACTATTATTTCTCTCTCTAAACATTAGCACAGTGAGAGAATGTATCACTTATCACCCACTGTTGTTATCCACCCACCTGCAGTTACATTACAATGCTGTGCCAAGGCATATCTAACAACAAGCCTCTCCTCAGATAGGGTTCCTTGATACACAATCTTGACATGAAAAAGTTAAGGAACGTATCGTTATGTTCTGTTTGTCAGCCATGAATGCAAGACACCGTTAGAGCAGTGGTCTCTGGCTCCATGGTATATGACATGTACAGTTTAGGGCTCCAGATGTGGCTGTCTGGGTCTGAGCCATCTAATTAGCACTTCGCATTTGCCACACTAGTCTGACAGATGAGGCGGAGGGGGGGGGGGGGCTTTACTAAACCTGAGAAAGCACCGGAAGCGAAACTCTTTAAGTGTCAGACACATTGACTGTGACTCCAGTGTGCCGCTGCCAAAAGTTAAATTAAACTGTCAACTGGGGGAAATGAGCAAAAAAAAATGCCTCCCATAGCTGAGGTTTCCTGGGGTGAAACTGTTTCTATCTGATTCTGATTCAGGTCTGCCTGCCGGAAGGCCAACCGCTGAGACTTGCTGGCGTATGTGTGGTGTTATTTGACGAGAGCAGAGGTAGAATTTGTTGAAAACATCAGATTTTGACACAGAAAAGGTCAATTGAAATGTTAATGATGTACATATTTGGTTTCGGAGTACAAAAAGGCGCTGCGCTGCGTGTAGGTCTTTGAGCGTTTCAATTGAATTCCTGTCAAAACGCTGCTCGCTTTTCAGGAGTCAGCAGCTCATTGACATGGCTGTTCATTTGGCTGGCTTTATTTGATGACTCACTATTTTGCTGTGGTTACATCTGATGCATCACTATTGCCTACTAATAGTGGGAAATACTCCTCCCCCGTAGATGATATGGCAAGACGGACTGCTTGGTGTAACTCAGGAGATCAGTTAAATTACCTTGAAGATCAAAACAGGCTATCCATCGACTAGAATCATTAGTAAGTGAATTGGAGTTTCATTTTATACTTGGAGGTAATTGAAGGGAAAGTGGATTGACCCCAACCCCAGCTGACAGACTATTGATCAGCAGTGACATAGCTTTGCTGTGCTTTGTTTCTGACTGAAATTCGGTATAATACATCAAGTGAAGTGAATTAAAAAGAATGGATCCACTGAGTCCAGTTTCTTCTGGTGCATGCCAAACTACTCACCCGGTTCAGGCCTTTACATAGCTGGCGACTGCACAGCTGTGTGCAGCTTCTCATGAGGCCGCTTGACTTCCTGTTCTCGTGTCATGTATCAAGAAAAGAGAAAAGCATCTTTCATTTGTCCATTCGAATTCGAATGTCAGCAGAGCAAACGTGCAACCAAACAGCTTAATAAAATAGGATGCAGAGTTTCTCTGAGGCGGATGTGCTGCCATGTCAGTCGTTTGATCGCAGTGAGAGTGTGACTGCAGTCGGATGTGTGTTGACTCACTGGGGGAAGTGAAGATGGTTAGCATCATCCCTTAATCATGGGATGAATTTTCAGTAGCAGCAGCGGGTTTGGGGGAACATATGCACCAGTTTGGAGTATTTGACCAACTGCTAGACAATACAGATCACATAACAGACATGGTCAAACGACACCACATGCCGTCCTGCCTTGGGCTCCACGTGGAAAGCAAACAAAGTCTAAAACTTAAGCATCACATTCGTACGTTAGCATGGGTTCTGCTGGATTCCAGCTCCCCCAGTCTCAGGGGAAGTTCGTCATCAATTTATACATTTATACATCTCACATCCCCCTCCTACATACACCCACAGCAGAATACAAATATACATTTCTTCAGAAAGGTTGCAGCGCAGTCAACTGCATGCAGCACCACTGGACCAGTTTGAGGTTCTGTACTTTGCACAAGGGCTCTATAGAAGTGATACAACCCTTCGCCATTCATGAAATACACTTTCCTGAAGGCACCAAGAATTGAATCAACAACCGTTAACATTGACCAGCTCTGATCTACAAACAGCCCGGGGTCAGTGGTCCTTATGGAAGCTCCTTTGTTCAGAGGGTACATAACTGCACATTACCCTTTCTGCAACCAGCTAGCACTAAAAATTGCTTTGCATGCTGTTGACCCTGATAGCTTCCCAGGTGTCCCTCAAGCTAATTTTTCGCCTCATTAGCCCGGAGAGAAGAACTGGGCCATTTTGAGGACAGAGCAGGTTTGTGTTTCTGCCACAGGAAAGCGTAGAGCGGTGCCAGTCGGATGCTGGAGAGGAGCGAGGCCGTGTGAACCGGCACAAGGGCTTGCTGAAGATTCGTCCGCCGCGGTTCTCACAAGTGTAATGACAATGAATTATGTGATAAGAAAGGGCAGTGATGCATCACACAGAGGCACGTGTGTTGAGAGGTACGTACGTACGTGGGTTAGTGTGTGTGTGTGTGTGAGGACACGCACGTGTAAGATCTACCCAGAGGGTGATACCAGGGTTTGACATTGATAAATGATCAGGGAAGGTCTGTGTTCTCTCTCTCTCTCTCTCTCTCTCTCTCTCTCTCGCTCTCCCTCCCTCCCTCACACAGAGCACAGAAGAAGCTTTCTACTCCTTCTCCTTATTCACCAAAGCACCCAAAGAACCTCATCAGCATTCAACATGCATCACCAGCTCACTGCATCCAATCACATGAGCTTACCATACAGTGTGCGTGTGTGTGTGTGTGTGTGTGTGTGTGTGTGTGACTGAGGGAGACAGGCAGAGACAGGCTGGGAGAATCCCTTTGTGTTTCCTCTGAATGCTCAAGGTCATGTGTAGGGACTCGTGTACAGATCGAAGCAGAGACGATATTCCAGGTCAGTGGGTGGGATCAGGATCGCTGTGTTGCTGTGTTGTATTTAGGTTAATTGCAGCGAAGGCATCAAGGATGTGCTTCTGACCGACCAGATGTGTGTTGGATTATTGATCTAAAGATCCCTTCTCATGAGCAGCAGAGCAACGACCAAACTCCTCGCAGGCTCAAACTGACCTTGTTTTGGCGGCGCTAATTCGTGCCATTGGATATTCCCACATAATCTGAGAGATAATCCGAAAGGGTTAACCGCTGAGAGGTGTGAGCGAGAGCTTGGCCACAAGTCGATTTCTCCGAGAGATCGCAGTCATGTTTGATACCCAGTTCCCATGGCAACCAGCGACTGTGGTGTACCTGACCTACATATGTGCTGTATGTACACAAACGCACTAACCATCTGCTGTCGGCGCCAGGCTCCTGGGGAGTTTCACTGGCTGTTGAATGAAAGCCTACCAGACTTTCAAGTGCAAACAGGAAAGCCTTCATCATTTTTTAAAACTTGCCTGGAAGCGGCGCCAACGACGACTGTGGGCCACACTGAGACAAGCAGCCCCCGTATACACTGTGAACACAGATGGCAGTATTTCCATCAAATGCATTTGAAATACCTATTTACTCATGTTTGTGTTTCGTCACAGGTGACAAAAAAATGTGTGTATAATTTGTGACAAGATGACAGTATTTTGGTATTTTTAAAGTAGCAAAATACTTCTAATCAATAGGTTTTTGGTAAGTAAGAATAGCATTTAAGAAAAACTCTGATGAAAGCTGATGAGGCTATTTAGTGTTGTAAAAACTAGCAAGATATTACACCCGTAGGACTGTATTATACTCCACAGCCGGAGGTCAGACCAGCGGCTCTGCACCAATTAGACTCAAAGGGCAGATGTTACAGGATGTGCTGTTGAAGGGTTATCACCTACGCTTGTGGTGTGGAAAATGGAAGCGAAACCTCCAATATATGTTCAAATATCCCATATGAAATAGAGGCACATCCTCATTGGGCAATAAGACATTTGACAGTTGATATATTTTCCTCTTTTGTCAATTACGTTTTTTAACTTCAGACTTTAGAGGCTTGGATATTTAGAAATCAGTGTTTCAAGATTTGAAGAGACATGAATTAAATAAATCCCATAAATATAAATTCCTTATAAATAAATTCCTATATAGTTTATTTTGATACATTTGCTGATGCAGTTGTAGGAGTGTTTGTAATTTGTAACACGATGCATTTAACGCCTGACTGTAAATTGTTTTTGTGAAACCATCTATTACCTGCACTGCCTCTAATTCAGAAAATAGAGTGGACCCTGCTGATAGATTATCAATAACTGATAGATGAGAGCGTGGCTGTTGAATTGAAGCGAAGTGCGAGTACAAGTGTTGGGATTTATTGCCAAATAGGAACGTATTGTATAGCTGTCCTGATGATGGAGGATCCATACTTTTTCATGACTCTTATATAAGTTGTGTGAATGAGATATTTTGAGTTTGAACCAGGTGAGTCATGATGTAGTGGGCCATACCAAGTACTCAGTCATATGGCACATACCAAGTCATCCCTCCATCCCCCTCACCGTGTTGGCTTTATATCAAATAAAGTAGAAATACCTTAAATCGTCTAAAAATAATAAAATAATAATAAAAATCCCAAGGTTATAGAAAGGGAAGGCTTTGCAAAACACAAAAAGCTGATCCTGCATCATCGCTGCAGATCCATTACTCACTATTTAGATATTTAGTAACTGTAGGTCTAAAGGAGCTTGGGACCCTCTGCCCTCTTATTTTTATGCCTCCTTTCTCTCAATTGTCTTTACTTTTTAAGATGTTCTCTCTCTCTCTCTCTCTCTCTCCTGGGCGCTCTGTCATCCAAAATAGCTGTTAACTTTTTTTCCCCTCCTCTCCTCCTCTCCACTCTCCGCCTCTCCCCTCCATGTTGCATCGATTCTGCCTAGACAGGGCAGGGGACAGTGGTCCCCTGTGGGGCATGCTGGGTAATAAATCTAATTCCTGTCTACATGTGGAGGCTCATGGGAAAGTTCTGGCCCACTTTTCACCCAGACAAATATATCCACAAAATGGAGGAAAGTGGGCCAGAAGTGACATAGAGGTGCACCTGAGTAAGTGTGTTTGCCAAAAGCCAACAGATTCTGTCATCCTAATTAGGGCTCTGCCACCAAGTACAACTTTTTGACAGTAGTGATATTACTGTTTGTAAACATACTGTCAACAATATTTAGCCGTAACATTGAGGACGTTAATGCAACAGGCAAGAATAGCATTTTAATGCAAAATAATACCAGAGGAATAGGAATATGAGAGAACTGGGACTGTTTCCTGAGATTAATTTTCCTGTGAAACCGTCTTTTCTTCAGTTTATGATTAGGCCACTTTTATTGTTTTGCAAAATATGATCTCTTCAGTCAGTTTTCAGTAGTTTGTTCTTCTTGCTTCTTGTAGATCTCATTCACATACAGGTCAGAGGAAGCTTGACACTTGCAACACAACACACAATATTTTAAAATGACCATTCCATGACTTGATGAAAAAAAAAAAAAAGGAATTCAATACTTTATGGGTGCTATGAAAGAAAGCCTGTACCGGGAGATGGTATTATTGGCTAAAGAGCTCTTCCCAACCTGACAGGTTATAAGGAGAATATGCCACCTGTGACTCATTTCCTGTCTAGTAAAGTGTGAGTGAAACCAGCTAATGATGCCTCTGCCAACAGCTCTGCTGCTCTCCTGTTCTACACACACTTCCTGTGCAGGTCTGAGAACAGAAATAAAGGAAATGTCAAAGCTGAGGAAGAAGCTCAGTTTAATGTGATACATTGCCTCAGCTCACCTTTGCCTCCAACAATCAGCTCAGAGAAAATGCTCCCAAAAGACTCGTGAACGTTAGAGGAGTCCTCCAGATGGTCAGTATCGGCCCCCATCGTTGTTTTAAATTGAACGATGGGTCACCAGTTCCTGTAAAAGACTCTCCTCTCTACAGCTCTTTGGACTTTCTTCCATAATAATCCTCTAATATTTCTAAGATCTCTTTGGCACAAATCGTCAGGAAGCAGGAATAAGAGAACCCACAGACCACCAAGTGTGTTCTCATTTTGTTGCCCAAATAAGGGATTTGTAAAAATAGGCATGTTAAAAGATTGCCTCTGACTACATCCAACACTAATATTGACTATTTTGCTTTTGATGACTCCAATATTATCCATTTCTTTATTTTTGGATGTGGATTCTGATGGATTTTGAAGTAGCATAAAAAAGTTCAAAAAATCATTAGCCATACCTACGTTAGCATGCCCTGTTTCTGCACATGCATGAAATGCATGAGTAACCCTACTGACCCTTCACTGCATGACACGACACGACATGTCATCGCTGCGTCGTTAATGTGTTATGGCCGTATCAGTTGCTGACATTGCATCTGTTTTAAAAGATGACCTAAAGAAGCATTAAAATGAAAACGAAAAAGCTAGCTAATGGTTCACTATACAATTGAAAAAATGAAACAATAACGATTAAATCTTCACAAGAACTAACAAGTATATAGCTATATTTACAAGTAATTTCTGTTATAAAAATGAATAGAGCTGGATGGAAGATGTGGCGGACAAGACAGCAGCAGAGGAAGCTGGGTTGTGAGCTCTTGTCTTTGTGACGGCAGGATAAAAGCAACATCTTTAAAAAATAAACAGTAAGTTGTTAAAACATGTAATGACTGCGCCGTGTGTCATCTCTACTTCTGTTACACTTATTTCACTCATTTTAAGAGACAGAACGATTGGCAATTAACAAAAACTCTACAGAAGGCTATCATGTCTCTAAGGGCAAAATATGAAAATGAAAATATAATTTGCAGCTGGTGTGCCTGAAAATTGGGACCATAAAAGCCATATAATGACCAGTTATGCTAGTAATCTTACTTTAATACCAAAGTCTGTTGAAAACTAGTGACAGCTGTGGCCTGTTTTTTGTTTTGTTTTTGTTTTTTTGTCCCAGTGTTGTTTATGTCTGATTCCCTATGCTCCCCTCTTGTCATTATGACCTGGTGTGTGAGGAAACCGGTACTGTTTGAGCAGCTCTTGCATGTAGAGTACTGTCTGCTAGTACAGTACAAGTGATTTTGTACTGAACCATGTGAGAATATCACATTGGAGATGCACAATGGAGCTGAAAGTGCACTTTAGGGGACACTAAAGTGAAATGGCCTTGTCAGATTCAGTTGTGTAGTAGTGGATGATGCTGCGACGCGCCAACTGTCCAAACCAGTGGAAACACTCATTCATTTTCAACAGCAGGTTGCAAACAGCTACTTGCAAAGCACAGCAGGTGGAAGTAAACAAGTTGTTCATGTCCGTTCTCTACGCTCTACACAACAGCTTTGTTTTGTCTACCGAGTCGCATCACGCTGAAACCAAGGCTTGGATTACACCATGAAAATGAAAAAAGAGAATAAATGAGACCCAAGCGCCTGTGGCCGTGGAGGCGGAGTGTGCCTCTTTACATGTGAGCCCATTCCACCAATCGGGAAACAGATCTCATGTCTCAGAACGTGTTGTTTTGTACTTAAGACCTGATGCTATGAATCTGAATATGGACAACAGAAAGGCAAATACATAAAAAGTTTAATCTCTAAAAGCTTTTTGCCACAAATGATAAGACTAATTTTTTACTCTGGTGCAAATTCACACACTGAGCAACAATAATTTAGCATCGCTGTCCCTCCAGGTCATTATTGCCCATCTTCACCTTTCCTGTCTCTTCTTCCAGAATTGGTTTTATACCTTGTGCACTTCAGCTTCATGAAGTCCTGGGAATCTTTCTGCCTGAATGCTTTATAATAATTAAAAAAGGAATTTATAGACTGGAGAGCAACCATTTTTGAGGCTTCATTAATTTATAATGGTTTCCCAGAATTGGTATGGGCGGAAATGTAAGATAATGAATCACAGTTTGCATGTCACACAGCAATAACAGTATATGGCCTCAGTTTCTAAGTGTACTCCACTTAGAGGTTCTGTCCACGTTGCTTTAGTGGCTCGAAACTAAATCGATGTGCCTCGTGTTAATAGGTAGTTTCTCTCCCCATACAGTACGTTAGAGACCTATACCTCTCTCTCTGCATGGGCAGGAATACTTCATAATGACATAATACATTCAAACCTACTGAGGCTACTTCATGCCATTTTTAAAAGAAATGTTGGGAACAAATACGCTCATGTTTTTATTTTAGGCAGTTTGTTTCTATCCAGCTGCCCACGGGAAACTGTTTCCTCTGGCACGAAGTCTACAGACACAGGGCTGTGTGTGCTGATACACTATGCATGAGGAGCTACCACAATTAGCCTGGAAAGGCTCCTTTCCCCAAAGAGCCTTTTTTCACCCTTTCATCCCTCCGTTTGCAGCATGGGCATGGGCATGAGCTATTTTTGACTTCCTCACTAGTGAGAGGTACATTGGAAAAAGCAAATGAAGACACCTCCTTTGTTGGCCACAAAGGGAGCCTTTTGTGTTTTGGCTCTGAACTGAAGGCGAGCTGGTTCACTTGGCACCCAGATCAATCACATCAGATCGTCTCCTTTCATTTAGTGGCTTTTCCTCCCTGCCTAGTCACGTTGTTTCCCCCCAGTTGTCTTTGTTTTCGTCCTGAGACGTTTTGACAGTTGTGGAGTGCATTTTGCATGCTCAATGAGAGGATTTGTAGAGAAACACAGATGCAATGTGGTGTACTCATGCACATACAGAGAAACATAAACATAAACACAAATGTAGGCCACTAGAGAGAGTAGGAGACAGAAAATATTGTCATTTTCTTCTCTGCCAGCTTTTACATGCGTCACTAGTTGTTATGGAAAAACCCTGTTGGACGCCCCTTGCATCGAAACAAGCACCTCATGCAGTAATTACTTTATGAGCGTGAAGAGGAGGCTCTCGTTTCACAGCCCTCTGCTCAAATCTCTCACCATCAACACATGCAAAACCTTCACACAAATCCTCTTTTTTTTAAGCAAGACATTTTGAAAAGTCTCTAGGTGTCCAACTATTCTGGTAAAAACAATATATACATGTATGCCGTTGGGTATTTTCTTCTGCAGATTTATTAGTTCAGTCTGGATTTATGTTTCTGCACATCTTGTAGCATCTCTTGCCACCACAAGTCTCGAACGCTGAGGAGACTAATTAGTATCATCCACTAATTATTAATTGATTGGTTGGGAAAACATGACAGCACTGTCTTACTGTAATACCCTCTCAACATCTAGATTTGGCATCCGATAAAAGCGTGATTCCTAACGAGTATCAATTTCAAAGGAGCATTTCTAATTCAGCCTCCAAAATCAGCCAGGATCACCAAAGTATCTTTTATAAATGAACATGTGGAGGTTACGATGCCATTCCTTCAACAGGACTCTCGCCCGAGGCTCCGAGCAGTAAGCAGAGAGGAATCGATCGCAGGCCCCGAACCGAGCGATCTGATGACAGGCGTCCTGATTGGTCACCGCCCTGGGAATATACTTCTCTGCTGTGGCTGGGATTGGCTGCCGTGGGGCTGTGCTGGAAATGACCAGAGCAGATTTAAGAACCTTCCACAATGTCCTTTAATGCCCAGAGCTGAAGGTCCGCCCCTCAAGGTCACTCTGGCTTAGGAGCTTTACCTTTTACACGTCTGCGTAATCAATCACCGCTGCCTATAATGAGTAGTACAAATTTAATCATGTGAAAGGTCGTTAGGTTCCCATCCAGGTCCTCATTAGACTGTTAGAGAAGTGGATTCATTTCTCCACTATACTGAGTCTTCTCCATGAGGACGATGTAGCAGATGAACTTCCTTCTGGCCGGCTGCCAAAAACTATAACCTAACCTCGAAATATTGATTGATTGATCATTCTCTCATCATCCATATTCTCCATGGTCTAAATTGTGTGTGTGTGTGTGTGTGTGTGTGTGTGTGTTGTTATTAGTCATGTGGTTGCACACAGGAGGGTAATAGCGTGAGAGACATTGTTCGGCACATTGATCTTTTAGCCGGATTGCAATTACATAATGGCTTCCATGTTTTATCATTGCCTGTAGTCAAAGTTGTTTCCACATATGCTGATAAATGGTGATAAATATATATCTCTTGAAATAATCCAAGATGATTCGCTATATTTTACTCAACAAACCAGTCATCTCCAAACATTTAGCAACATACCATCATGGGACACTAAAAGCTGCGGTCAGGGAGGAACCTCCATCATACTGCGGATGGATGACATGTCATTACTGGCCGATAGTTAATAAAAGGCTAACATCGACTCTAATGTGCATATTCAGAAGTGCGTTTATTTGTATATGTGCACATGGGGGTCTGCGCCCTTGATCCACTTCCATCCTCACCAGGGATCATCACCTCCCTCTGCACATCAGGTCTGTCGCTGTCCAAGCGGCCTCAGTGGGCTGAGGAAACTGGGTCAGACAGGGATAGGCAGTGGACGGTGAAGAGGGACGGAGTCCTGGAACCACAGCTGGCCTCAGTTCGCTGCTCCCACACGTATACTGACACACTCTCCTGCACTGAGTGACGAGGCAGCTCAGTGCATCAGGGAAATCAATCGTCCAGAAGAACAACACTGAGCTGCAGATAGAGATCTGATAGTCCTGGGGAGGAGGAGAGGGGTGTTGGATGTGTGGGGGGGCTTGTGTGTTAAACCCCTACATGGCTTTGCTTTGCAGAGAAATGATGTCTTTTTGCTTGTTCAACCTCTGGATCATCTCTGAATCATCACCCTGTTTTGTCACACAAGCTGAGAAAATCAATTAAATCATTCATCCAATTTTTTAAATCTGCTGCATTTACACACGGATGCACAAATGTGCAGCCAATATTGACATTACCACGTTTCAAGTGATACATATCTCTGTCACATCAGCCTATGTAAATCTCTACAGACATGTGTTTCCATCACATATGTCCTGGTTATATTTATAGTAGCTTGTCAGCACCAGTGCCAGGACCGAGTCTGCCAAGGACAGATGGCATTTTCTCTGCAAGCCACAGCTTTTTATTAAAGAGCATGCTGTAAGGAGGAAAGAATGAGAGAGAAAGGGAGGAAGCTGAAAGACTAGAAGAGCAGGGGATAGTCAACACTGTTGACTAGTGGACAAAATAGTTTCCCTAGAGCTTTGAGTCAGACATGCGGGTCTCAGGGGGTCGTATTGAGATTTCTGATTTCCTGTTTGGGTTGCCTGGGAAAGAATATTCTTGGTCCTGCAATAATTGCCAATTAGAGGTGATCTATTTTTAGCATGCAAGTTTGGAACATCTCTGACGTGGAGGTCGATGGAAGAGCTACAGTAGGCTACGACTTTGAAGACTGCATGAGCCCATGATTTGGGCATTTTTAACAGAGATGGTGATGCAAGCACACCATCCAAATAAATTCAATAAAGTAAAACTTCTAGGATGGACTTTCATAACAAAAGAAATGTTTCAGATCCTCATTGAAAACCATTCATTATAAACCATACCATACGTTGAAGATGTCTAATTTATATTATCTATATAGCATAAGAATATTGGACAGTTCTCCTATGAACAAGTTACATCCCATCACATTTGGTGGCCACAGCTTCCCTGCCTTCTTCATTGCTTCCGTTTTTGGAAGCTCGTTGTTCTTTGAAGATAAGAGAAAGACGATTAATGAGAGATAAGTCCCAGAGCAATAATAGCAGCCCAGCCTTCGGTGTCAGGGATGAGCTTCCCCTCTGTCGTCGCTTCAAACGCTGCTTATTAGATATCCTTCTAATGGCATCCACTTCCAGGATTTTTTAAAGGCCAGGAAGCCTATTGAATAAAAGTCCATTGCAGGCATATGAAGAGGCTTTGGGTGGGATAACATTAAGGTGTGGACAGAGCAATAGGGAGGCGTTATATTTTGGGTGAGGAAATGCTATTTGTATAGCAGGTCTGTCAAAGTGCATCTTCTTGCTTTAGAAGGCTTTAAAGTAGAGCGTGTTGCTGCTTGCTCTTCCTCAAAATGTTTTCCTCAGAAATCTACTCTCCAGACGTTGTAAATGTCACATTTATGAAACGTGAAAATAAATTACAAAGTGGTAAATATCGTATTTGTAGATACATGGCTAGTGGAAATATATCATAATATCATATTTCTGCAGTGTTTGGTGAGACTGAATTTTCGGTTACATGATCAAAGTATGATTATTATAAAACTTACATTATACGTACAATAAGTATTATACCAATTTATTATAAGCAATACTTAGAGGTGGGGAAATGTTGGCTAAGAGCAGGAGAGGCTTTGATCAAACGACCAATCATACTAACCCTTCAGGGGAATCTGTAGTGCACTGTGTTCCTCTTTTTCCTTTCAGTCCTTTCTCCTCTCCTTTCCCTCCCCATATTTTAACCTTCCCCTCTATAAGCTCCTGTCTCTACTCCCCCCCGACTTCCTTAGCCTCGTCCATCCCCATTTTGCCCTCCACACTCTTCTTCATGGATGAGGGTGCAACACAAAAAACACTCCCACCCCCCACATTCCTTAAGTAGGTTGACGTAGTTGCACGGGGGGAATGACGCAGATGAATTCATGAGACTAGTTGGTGTCGTCCTCGGGAGAGAGGGGAAGCAGGGAAGGGAAACAGGGTGTGGAAGGAGAAGGGGGGAGAGCGAGGATTGAAAGTAGGAACGAGGAGAGGGGAGTTAAAGGGACTGGGGGAGACAGATGGAGAGGGGGAATGTGAGACAGGACAGATTGATGAATGAATGTTTGCGCGTGCTATGGCGAGGCAAATGCCAATTCACTACACCAAGAAAGTGTTTCGAATTGAAGTGATGTTTAGGAAGAGGATGCAGGGGGATCCTCTCAGACTCAAAGCTGCCTCTCGTGTTCATCTTCAAATGCTTCTTGAGTGTGTTTCGAAAAACAGCAACATAACAAACATAATACAAAACAAATTATTTCACCGATACCTGTGGGTGAAGATTTGCACATTCCCAAAACACACCTCAGCTACAGGAGCTGGATAGCAATCTCCTCCTCACAGGCAGCTCCTGAGGTCCTCTTGACAGACCTCTGCTAGCAGGACGTAGCTGCTACACGAGGACCTGCTTGTGGTCTCATTTGGCATCAATGGTTTCATGTCATTTAAGTTAATGTGCTATGTGTAAAGTTAAATCTGATAATTAAGTTGAAATAATGATAAAAGGTCACAATAACTAACACCTGATATTTATGATGGAGTTTGCTTCATCATTTTAATAAAATAATTAAAAATTCCATTAATATTAAACATTTAAGAATTTATTAATACTACAAATTATACTATTATACTTGAATAAAGTATATAAAACATATACCTATTTTGTAAACAGGCTGTTTTGTGGCAATACTGTTTACATTGTTTTACATTGGAAACAGCATTAAGCAACAAGGCTCTTAGCAAAATGACACATAATTTTACAGGATTTACAACCTGGACTATAATAACCAGGATACTGAGGCAGGTAAACACCATGTCCCATTCACTGCTGGTTTGCGCAAGTTAATCTGTTAATCTCCAGAATATTCTGTTAATTCATATATATAAAGGGATTTTTATGGTCTGGATATTAAGCTGCATATAAACAGCTTATCCCAAATTTCACCTGAACCAGGATATGAGCTGCTGTCTGCAACGCTGTGCAACGTGTGCAGAGCTGTTGTTTCCCCTACACTCTCACTCTCTCACTACACTCTCCCCTACACTGGGGCTGTACCCCAGTGACAAAGGGTACAATTGTGTGCCCTTTCTTCTGAGAGTGTAGATGATGGGACCACTGACAAGTGTGAGTAACTGATTGAAAAGACTTAGCTGATCTGAAGATGATTGCAACGTCCAAAGTGGAGCAGTGCTGTCCTCCCTCCTCAACTCGACTCTGACAGACTCACATCAGCATAAAAACACAATTATAATATTTCTGAAGTGTCCCAACTGTCCTCAGGGCAAATCAGTCAAGTGCAAAATGACACTGGTGTTGAAGAAGCCCAGTGCCCAGTCACCATGTACGTACATCATGGCACTCCAGAGTGAAAGCAGAGAAGAAGACCCTCATGCATCTGAGAGGAAAGAGATGAGGGAAAAATAATGAAGAGGATGCTATTTGCGACCTTATTGTTTTGGCATTGTTCCTGTAGCCTACTTTATCAGGTGTGCTAAGTCCTTGGCCCAGTGAAGAGGCAGGCCTGCATATTCGCTGCATGACTTGTGGTCCGGTGAAAAAAATGGGATGAACAAGAGCGAGTAAAAAGAAAGTTGGAAACACTCGAGGTCAAGGAGGAAAGAGGAGCATTGCGGCACCTTACATGGACTAATGCATGAAAGCTAATTGAAGTCACGGTGCAGGGTGATCTTATCAGCCGAACTGGAATAATAGCAAAGGTAAAACCTGAATTAATCTTATACAACGAGTAGTTTCAGCCAAGCAATCAACCATGCTGGTAACTTCCATAAAGCATGGCTAGTTATGCTTCAAGCCGTGCTTTATTAGTTGCTTTGTCGAGAGTATGTAGAAGAGAGTAGACTTTTCAGACAGCACACGTGATGGTAACCAATATATAAAAGTCAGAACGCACACTTGGGTGTTACTGCTACAATGAAGTAAACAGGTTTGTACATGACAGAAGGGAACATATCGACTGCAGACATTCATCACACTCCTTTCACCAAAGCAGCAATGACCACATCAGCACATCAGCTAGCAGGTCACCTTTTGTTCGGTGCTACTCAACCTCAACTTGAAATCAAAGCTGTTGATTGGTGGTTGTCCGCGTCTTTGTCCTGTTTACTCCAAAGCTACACTTTCTTAATGGAAATAGTTGCGTGTTGGTTGCATTAAACAAACAGCCTCTTCCAAACTATTCCCAAACTAGGAATATCATGAAGGTTTACCGTCATGCATGATGCTTTTATCTTCCAAATCCCTCCCCTTTGTTGCTACGTGTGTTCTGACATGTGATGACCCCGCCAAGGTTCAGCCGGTTCAGTCAGACAGGCCAAAGTACTTTAGGAGTGATTAAATATTAAACTCTCTTCCTATTACCTACCACTGTACAGCATAACAATCAGCCAGCCAGCTTTTAAGAAATCCTTACATAATGTAACAAAATTCAATCAAGCGCTGCGTGTGTTGCGTAACAAGCTTACATCAGCCTCAGAACATATTGTAATTATGTCTGGGCGACTTAATGCAGCATTAGAGGACATCACGGGTCATTTGATACTTGATCAAGTGTTGTTACTGCTCTGATTTGATTTGAAATGATTGGGTTTGCTGTGGGTTTGCTGTGGGTGCTCCACCTAGAATTTTTTTTTTCCAAATCCCAGTAACTGGCAGGAAATTTAGGAAAAAAATAGATTCAAATAATATATTAATATATTAAAATAACAGATTAATGAAATAATTATCTATGGCTATTTAAGGAAAACAACCCTGACGGTACAATCAGGTAAACAAAACAAGCCTGGTAGGAATTTAGATGAACCATTCTAAAATGTATAGACCTGAATGAACATCTTTGAACGTGTAAATTATGAAACATTTGTACAAACAACAACAAAAAACAACATCATTTGAAAAGTAGGCGTTCAAACTTTTCAAGATTTTCACACAGAAGCTTCACAACAGCTCTTCATGTCTTTGGATTTATATTTACTCACATTTTTTATGAACCCTTTTATCAAAAACATTCAAGACCTTTGCTCTGACAAAGGTGTGCACGTTGAGAATATGTCGCTGTAGGTGAAGGTAAATAGATCCATAGACATACTTCACTTTGTACTATTTCACTTTGTGTTGACAACAATAGGCCCTCCTTTGAAAAATCGACCTCATTTCACCCCCACTTTCTTATTCATGTCTTTTTAAACCAAGAACAACGTTTGGAGGGTTTGACTAAGTGCAGGCTTGACATCAAACAGTGTGCAAAAAAAAGAAAGAAGAGAAATTGCTTTCCTTCTCAGTCAGAATATCATAAATATGAATCTGACAGGCTAAAGAAGCATTTTTTTCTGGCCCACATACCCGATCGGCCTCTTGGTGAACAGTAGTGTGTTTCTCTGTGTGCCAGAAAACGTCTCAGGTTTCTTTTATAGACGTGTTCTCCTCTGTGACATCAGTCCCTAGTGATCACGACCTTCCATTGTTTGCCCGGGCCGGTGATGATCTCATCAGCCGAGTGACATCAGCCAATGGAACGTGAGCTAGCCTGCACCGTACTTTAACGACGTGTAAAATGAGAAGCACGAGCAGAGCAGCGTTAATCACCATTACGTACAGCAAGAAAATGAACAAGGTTGTCAACGCTGCCCTGCGACTGCTTTAGCGTTAATGCAGTTAATGAGACAGAGCTGTTGTTTCTTCTGCCTGCTACCAGGAAAAAGTTGTTTTTGCTCAACAACACTAGAAGCATTACAGAGTATTGATTGGCAGTGTAACGGTTAAATAAATTATCCTCCAAGCTGCTGGTTTTTATCTTATTTTTCATGATGCATCACCTTTTACGGAAGCCAAATCAGAGAGTATGTGGCTCTCTTAGTAGCCTGCTTGCTTCATAAAAGCCCGTCCTCTTTCCCAACACTTTTAATGAGAAAAAACAAGCGGCCAGTCGTATCTTGTTCCAAAAAAAAAAATGGTGATGAATTCAAATTACCCTGGTGACACAGGAGGGTGGGGCTACACCAAATGCAAAGCAACCTCCTCAGGAGTGGGATCTGCTTTTAGCACTTCTAGGAAACCAATTGTGTGCGTGCTCACCCCAATCAAACCCTGCCTCCACTTCACAGAAACAACACCAAGCTCTTCCAGGAATTTTTAGATCTCGCAGGTTGTGCTACCAATCCAGCAGTGTGACCTCACCCACAGCTTGCAGGTAGTGGGATCCATGTGAGCGTGATTCACCAGCCCTTGACGTATTTGGTGTAAATCTGTATTCAGTTCATTCTGGGGGCTGTTGACTCACCCAGGTCTTGGCTTCTGGGCATATAGCAACATCTGTCTTTTCTGTCTCTTGTCTTTTCATTTTACCTCTAGTGTCACCCACATATAGGCATTTTAGTCAGCGCCCGGTGACTTTGCAACATTGTGAGAGATGCTGCATAACAGTTCTACAGTATGGAAAGAGATGAGTGCCTGCTTGAACTGCAGAATTCAAAAAAAGAAAAAAATTCAAAATTGAATGCATTGTTTTGAAATTGAATGTGATTATTATTGAATTTCACTTTGAACTATGATTTCAAATTTCTCAATTCAGTCTGAGCTCTCCGAGACTCACATCCAAATGAAAGCTCCAACCCAACAGTATATTGGTTCAATCACTACTGCTTTTCTTCAGCTAGTTGAATGTTCGTCCTCGTCTTGTTTCTGAACTTTTATTAGCTATATTTATGCTCTCTGACGTTGTTGAATTGAATCTTTGCTGGGTTGCTTTTTACAGGTGCCCGGATGTCTCAGAGAGCTCAATCTGAATTGAGAAAAATACATTTTAAATTATACTGTAGTTAAAAGTTAAATTTAATAATAATCAGAATTAATTTAATAAATGAACAAATTCCCTTTTTTTAATTTAACAGTTCATTATGAGCGTGACAAATTCAAATTTATGCAATTCAAACACAATCTCCGCCAGCGCTAATCTCTCTCAGGAAGTATGTCACGGTACCTGAAATAGATTCATTCATTCGCCCACCGGGCCCCTGCTGGGTCGTCGCCACTGGCTCCAGTGTCTTTTACAGAGAGAAGAGTGTATTCAGCGTGGCTAGTGTGTGTTGTCTACCACAGCTTGTTGTGGTGCCAAGGGCATTGAGGTGAAGGAGTCTAGGAGGAGCGTCTGACGTCAAACCTCGGGCTTCTTCATTAGCTGTGGGTGCAGTGGGGAGCCGAGCTTCATCAACCGGGGAATAATCTCCCCGAAAACAAGAGGAAGAGTAAAGGCAGGATGCAGCAGGGTGCTTTTTGATACTGGTAAACAGGCCAGCTACATGCATCTGTGCACACGGACAAGACTAGCTTCCTTATTCCCACTGCAGTGAGTGAGAAACAGAAAAGATAATCTGACATTGTTCCTCGTCCCAGATTCTTCCAGCCAATCGAGATCGCTGTAGCTCGAAGCAAACGCAAACGCTGTGAGATAGATGTCAGCAATTTAGCAATCAGAGGTAGTCTATACTTTACGCTGTGATTCAAGTGCTGGATAAATGGAAAATCAGTCCAAAATCAAGTCAAGATGCTTTTCTGCTCGTCTTTGTTATTTCCACAGAGCCTCAGCAAAAACACATTGTGTGCTGTCTTGGCACTTTAACGCCAGCTCCTGTTCCCGGGGGCCACATATTCTACATTGCCACCAATGAAACGGCAGCAAGTGAAATTTGAAGCTGAATAAGACTTAAACATGGATGACTTGGCACCCCGGTTTCACCTCCGGCTATGGGCAGGCAGGGCAGCATGAGCACTGGCTTCATATTATCCAGTCAAGACAATGTGGGGAAATCACCCTGCGTGGCGACGGCGGTTTGCAACCCCTTTAATCAGAGAATTACACTGGACATGAATCATTTCTGCCGAGCCACTAGCGGTAATTCTTGTGTCACAGCTGTACCACTCTTGTTTCCGCACTTCCTACTGAAACTCATTAGTGGATAATTAAAAGTAACGATACTGATTATGAGAAGCACTTGAGCACATCCTAGGGGTCTGGCAGAGACACACAGATGACGCTATCGTCTGCAGCAATCCAGCAGGGAGTCGAGCTGTTTACATTAGTTTTGGTTTGTGGTTAATTAATCTGCTGTGTGTCTGCATGTTTGTCTCGGCATCACCACAGTTGACCTTCAAGATGATGCCGCGGAGTTTGTTTGCTCCCTTGTTTATAAAGAATCGTAAGTTACGGGGGCTAAATTAAAAAGTTGCAATAAACTTTAAAGGAAAAGTGCATCCCAAAACGCTTTGCAGATGTTAAAAACAGTGATGTACCTTGCATTTCTGGGCCCATTTTGTTGTTTGGTGGTGTGTTTCAATCATACAATCATACAGGTAGAAATCCATCGTAGAAGAGGAAGAGACACCGATGCCTCCACCAACACCAGCCTCAACAGCAAAGCCATGCAATGCAGCTACAAGACATAAGAAAGAGTGGTGCGGCTCTCGCTTTTTCTCAACTGGACAAACTCTCTCTCTCTCTCTCTTGCTATTGCTCTCTCCACCTTCACGTATAACCCACAGCTGAATTCACCTGTTCTCTGGGGACGAGGCAGGTTGAGGGGAAGTGGGTACAACAAAAACATGAATTACAACAATTCATCACAAAGTAACTATTGAACATCACAGACTGATGATGCGTCCAAGGGTGGATTTTGCCCTTTCATTAGGTTAAGTAGTTGAGCTCTCTTGTTATAGCGAGGACCATTTTGCTCTGGAACAGTTGAGAGATGGACGATGGCAGGTGCTGCTGGGTGGCCAGGCGGGTCGCGAGGCACCCCGACAGCACACCGCCATCAAAGCGCAGGGAGAATATCTGCCATGGCGGATGAAGGATGAAGCTCCTCGGTGTCCGGTTCATTCTGGACTGTAATGAGCTTCGCAACGGGATCAAACAAGATTCTTCACGATTCACAGAATTCAAACGTGACTTCTGGATTCAAACAGTGAAACAGGATTCAGGGCACACTGGCTGCCTGGGCTGCTTCATCTGAGCATATACGTTTTGACATTTAACAAGATGTATGTCTTGTCTCATCGTGTTCCCCTGCTAGCGTACATACTGTAAATGCCTGCTGTTCGGTGAGGTTATTTGTGGTTATCAGTGTCTAAATACTGGGTTGAGCGTATTTCAGGCTCCCCCTTGCCTATGCAGAGGTAAGCAAGTAGGGTAAAATGTACAGATATGATGTAATACGGATGAGCAGCCAGCCTCCTAGCTTAGTGAGCTGTCAGCGGTGTGGACAGAACATGCACTTTTCCAGGATTATAAACCCAAACAAAAAAAATTGCAAGCAAAACACCCCAATAACTGCATAGCAAGGAGGTGTGAATGTATTTCTGGCTTCCACAAACACAAAGTGCATTTCAAAACTCTTCTAAATTGGGCTCATCTCGGTTGCTATAGCAATGATGGCAGGCGACTACACTGGTCTGAGAGTTTATGTCTGGCACTGACAACATTTAGTAGCACACCTCACAAATTTAGGACCGATAAGGTAGGAACGCACAGTACTGAATATATAATGTCTTACATGTCTCATTGATTTCGGTGCACACCGGCCGCCTGGGGCCTAATCTGAGTTTATAAATTGTGACATTTTAACAAGGCATACCAGCGTATTGGGTTGAGCTTATTCCAGGGTTCCTCTTGACTTGACTTGAAAATGCCATTAAAGAGTTTGTGTGTGTTGCACTTCTGTCATATCAGTGGTTTGTATTGGGAGTGAAGTTACCAGTTACCAGCAGTTGTGTGAGTGTCTGTGTGTGCACATGCAGACATGCAAGACAATGTTTATTCAGTACTGTGCATCCAGTAGGAGACCCAGCATGTGTGCAAGCACTGCGTCCAACAATTTGTCCTCTCCTCATACCATACTGCTCTGACACTTTTCATGCATACTCTCCTCTCTCTTTCTTTCTCTCCCCAGCTCTCCAGCTGTGATCTGAAGGAGGAAAACAGTCGTTTCCTCATGACTCTCAGGCCTTGACGGAGCAGGGAACATCCCTCAACTGCCAACCCCTGCCGGGAACCGTTGCAGAATCCCATCAGCAGATCAAGACCCCTCCACCGCGCATCGCAAAAATCTCTTCCACCACATTTTCACTGTCACTGTCATGCCTGCAGCTGTTCTGCAATATACGTCATTTAGGTGCATCCAATAGTTTCAGAGTAAACTTCATCTGTAGGTGACGCAGGAAGTAGAGGTGAAGCAGGACGTTTACTGCTGCTCCAGAGAACAAGTAAACATGTTGTCTCCCATGAATGATGCAGGCACCCCTTGGGCCAATCAGTAACAAGATGAGTCATCCCTCCAAGTTTTGTCAAAATCAGAGTGGTATCTGAGATATCACATTTGAGTTAACATTTCTGACCAATTATAGCGCCCCCATTAGGCCAATCAGTGTATTATTTTGATGAGGGGGACAACAAGTTACTGCTTCCTAAATTGCGATGAAAATGCAGCCATCGTGTCTCCCCACAAGTAGCACAAGTCTTATTGTCCACAATCTAAAAACACTGAGGAAATTTACTGTTCACCAGCAAGGCACAAATTACGTGGCTGTGGCCGTGGCTCTGTTTACACAAAGGAAAATATGTGTTTTTATATCTGACTTTGGCAAGAGCTCTAGAAGAAATATGTTTTTCTAGCATCAACAGGCAGACTCTTCCTTTCAAAGTAGTTTTAGTATGTCATCACAAGTTGCAGCCAGATTCTTTTTAATCTCTTTTAATCTCCATCCAAAATTAAACACACACAGCTTTTTTTTTTTTTTTTTAAATGGAATCAATTTCATTAAAAATAATTCAGCTACTCTTGGGAGTATTTGCTGAATTATTTCATTTTTTCAGTTCACTTTGATTCATGCACCTTGGTAGAGCTGCGATGTTATGACAGTTTTTTTCCCCCCGAGTATTTCATGCCGTGATAATACCAGGTTAAGAACAGCAGTGAGGTTTGCTGGTTCTGCTAGCACCTACTTTAAATGCTTCACGTTGTCATTACGTCTGCTGCTCAAAATCCATTGTGAAAACTGACAATTGAGACTTGAGATACTTTGACGTGAATCAGAACGGAGAGCGGTCTGCATTTCAGTCACACAGTCGACTCACGTTACCGATATTAGCCCTTGCTGAGAGAGCGTAACCGAAGAGGATTTAACACTTGATCTCACGGAGACAGCTGCGTCCACAGAGATCACTTTCCCCGAGTTTCCCACCCATCCCAACTGCTGGACCACCCTACCGAAGGCTTACCATCCAGCGTCCTGTGACTCAGTTTGTTTCAAGATCTTTCAAAAGCTACAGCTTAGCTATAACCCACCTGTGCCAAACCTTTAAACTCAGTGTAGACTGCAGGAAATGCCTCCGGTCTTGGACACCGCCTGAATGAAACATCTTCCAATTCTCTGCTGCAGGAAGATCAGAGGGTTGGAGCACCTACTGCTAACACAATTAGGACTAATGCTGCCACTAGGCTGCTGTAGCAGCCTTTTAAGAGCAGAGAACAGGCTATCACAAAGGACAGGCTTCCGCACACTACACAAGCCCTGTGCCGTGGTTGACCTTTCCTTTCTCCTGCACTGTCTGAACTGATTAGCTTAGCTCAGTGGCAGATACACCACAGCACACCCCGCTGTCTAAACCAAGCCTGATTACAACTAGCCACACTCCTCCACTCTGACACGACAGCAGAGACTCACATTGAAGGGGGGGGTAGCTGATAACTGTTCCCATCTTTTAGTGCCATATTCTAACCGCCCTTGAACTCATCTGCTCTTTGAGGGCACCAGATAACTCCTATCTCCGGAAGTGTTAATTGGGCTTTCTGAAGGAAGTCGGCATTAAAGTAGCCTGGGGGCTAGCTAGCGTACTAGACCAAAGCCTTGGGAAATTAGATGTGATTCAAGCTGACCTTCAGCAATTGTGCAGCCTCAAGGACACTTCTGAAGCCGGGTTGGATTAGTGCTGCCTATATAGGTGGAGCAAATGAAAAACCATCTTTAATGGTCAAGAAAACACATTTCACACTAGAGACAATCATTTCCAAGGGCCAGAAGTTGTGGTACACAAATTTATTTCAACATATATCAACATTTTATTTATTCTTTCGTGTTAAAGACACAATACATACAGTATTGTACATACAGTACATTAGGCTATATAATACTGGCTTGCAGAAAACCAGCTTGTTGGATCGGGAAAGCTGGGTAAAGGGAAGGCTACTCTCTAGAGCTTAAATAAAAATTTAGATCATTTGACACCTCGTCGTTAAATTTAACAAATCCTGTCATGGCAATGACAAAGATCATTGCACTTATGACAACTGATAACAGTAATATGATGCCTGTGGCTATGATGTCTAACAAAGCCACAGCTGCTCACATCCAAACACTGTGTCACTTGAGTGGAGGGCTACACATGCAGTAAAGTTATACACAATTTCTGACCATCACTTTAGGTCTATCTAATCTAACCCTGTCTTTATCTGCGATGTAGGTTCTACTTTATTGCACAGACAGATTAGTAGGACATAAGGCGGGGCTAATTCACATCCCGTTACGATCTACTAGAGGACTACGTCACAAATCCCAGCAGTCAGCCAACCACCAGCATCTCAGTACATCCCTCCGATGAGACGATGAGACAGCCCCAATCACTGATGGAGAGTGGTAACATACAAGGACGCTGCCTGTGACTACCAGGTCTTCAGTAGAGACTGTCGGATGAAAACCTTGTACCTCCAAAATGTCAACTTTTCAGGAACGGAGACAAACAGCCTTGTTTTTAGATTGACCACCGTGCATTTCTGAGTTTATCCAATGGGCTTTGTGTAATCCTTCTATTAGATGTTTTCACACGATAACAGCGAAAATCTGTATCTGCAGCGATGTGTGATCTAATATTATATCACTAAGCAGATGCCATGAGACGTTTTGGTCGATAGGAGGGAGATTGGTGACTGTTTCTTTTATTTTGGCTGTGCAGCACAAGAATCCATCAATTAGACTTGATGCTCAAGGAGGGGACGGGAGCTGGTGCCAGAACCAGAGGAGCACCAGCTCTGTCACTATGGCGACAGAGTTGATGGGCTGTCATAAACAAAGGGAGGACAAGAGTGCACACACACACACACACACACACAATCACACCTGGCTGACACAACGGTAATGCAATTCAAGCAAGGAAAATGATGGTAATGAGTAGCCAATGAAGCATTCAGGCTGAACACACTGCTGCTTTTCAGACACTTACATAATCAACTGGAGGTCTTCGCAAGCCAAGATTCTGGCGGAGCACTGGTCGGGATCAATCATCAGCTGCCCGAAAGCCAAAAGGCGGACATGAGGTCATGCCTCCACACAATGCACACCTGGGCTCTGCTATTCAAGCGGAAAATATGGAGGAATTGACTGACAGGGGCGGGGGGTGGAATTAAAGGTGAGCAGCGGTAATGAGTGGGGACATATGGGGCTCTGTGCACTAGCGGTGTACTTTGTATCTTGAAAATCAAATATTGGAGCAGCTTTTGTGATGCTGCAGCATGAATTTGTATGGCGTCGCCCTCTGCAAAGCAGCACTCAGACACTGTGGACCATTGTGGCTTGAATTGATTGAACTCTATTGACAGAGGGGGGCTGTACTCATGGATGACCAGGAAGCACCATTAGTTGGACACAGGAAATGGATGTGGCTCCTGATGCGGTTAGGGTTACAGGAAAAGGGAGGAATGAGTGACGCCTATTCATCAAGCTGAGAGTCGTACACGGGTCAGAGGACCTCAAAGAAAACAGCAAAACAGCAGCTGCTACCATATAATACATCGTGATAGGTGCTATATCACATTTCTATTTACCTTTGTCGTTTTTCTATACTGTACACACTTTGTCATATTTTGTTGCTACATTGTGCATTGCCCAACAAAAACAGTAAAACCCTATAACCACTTTCCCCCGTTGTAGAAAATTAGTAGCGCTACATGGTTAAACTACCTGATGTTACAGTGCACTCCTGGACATATCAAAGTATTTACAGTACAAATAGGTGTTTCCACTAAGATCTCTCTTTCTTTACAAAAAATCTTGTGCTTTAGCAATTTAAACACACACGTACACACCCATACACACAGCAGGTAGAAAATAAACAAGACATTCCTCCTCCTCCTCCTCCTCTGCCACCTCTTCACTCAGAAAATGTACAATCCCTGTATTCTACTGTGTAACACCGGCTCCCAAGAGACTGAGTGTCATTGAGACGAGTTCAAAAGACGACTTTCTCCAGCCAGTCAATGAATTTCCTTTGAAACGGCGAGCCAGGAAGTCAGCGTTGGCCCTCCAGTGAAAGTCAGTGTGAGAAGGGAAGTGTCCAGCTGAAGTGTCCTGAGATGATGCCTATCACCGAGAATCTGCCTCAGTCTAGACATCTGGATGAGCGTACATCTTATACTAACTGCTACATTAGGGTTTCACGTTTTTTCTTTCTTTTCAACATTTGAAACGGTCTGCAACCAGTTTTATGCTTCAGAAAACACCCCTAAGATCACTGGCAGTTTTCCTGCAGAGCATCACCTGACCAGATGGAGTTTTATATTTTCAGATAAAGAAAAGCTAAAGTAAAGAGAGGTGGAGCGACGTGTAAGTCGAGGGCGTTAGTTCTTCAGAAAGAGAATCTAATTTTAGGATCATTAGCACCACTACAGAATATGGGCGAACAACACAAAATGGCTGAATGACAGAACGAGCTACTGAGAGAAGCGACACCGGCGGACTCTTAAACGCTGCCTGGCCCCCTCAGCTCGCGAAGCAGTCTTTGGTCACAAATCAAAACTAGTGATGAGCTGTCCAGAAGTGTGTGCCACTGATTGATGATCCATTTCCAGAGCCGGGGGTTGCAATCCTGAGCTTCTCCTTCATGTTTAAAATACCTCATCTTTTCCACTTGAATCCCTGTGGTACCATTAACACCTCTTCACAGTTAGTTATTACTGTGAAAAGCTGTCTAGACTCCACTGCTCACCTTGGTGTGATCACACACAGATCTCAATGGCAGTCGCCATTACCATCTGGCTTTTGTTCTTGTCTCGGCCTGGGGAGTGGTGCTGACCGGACTCCTCCCTGGGAGAGAGCGGGTCGGACAGGACACTGCGCTTGAGTGGTGCCGGGCGCAGGCAAGATGTTCCCGGAGGGGTGGAGGGCTCTGGGTGTCTATGGCGTGTTGAAGAGGAGGAAGAGGGTGTGCAACTGCCGGTACACACTCCTGAGCTTGACCTTTCGCCTCTCTTGGCCCGGCAGGACGCTCGCCGCCGGAGCTCGGTGACCAGCTCATACTTGACAAAGCAAAAGACATCCTTGACTCCGCAGCGTTTCTCCGGCTCGGCAGCCAGCAGCCTCTGAAACATGCGCAGGGCGTCGTCGGTGAAGCGGCGCCACTGAGACGGGTACGTGCCCACGGGACACCCCGCTTTCTGCCAGCGCCGGAACTCCTCGTAGAAGGCATCGGCTTGCAGCGCTGCCTCCCAGGGGAAGTTGCCCGTCAGCATACAGAAGACCAGCACGCCGAACGCCCACACATCCAGACTGGTGGTCACCAGGAACCCCTCAGCGCGGCTGGCGCGGCACACCTCCGGCGCCGTGTATGGGATGGTGCCGCTCACCCGCTTCACCCGGCAGCCCACGCGCCGGGTCATGCCGAAGTCGGCCAGCTTGACGCGGCGGCACTCGCGGTCGAAGAGGAGGACGTTCTCGGGCTTGACGTCCCGATGCACCAGGTTCTTACTGTGCATGAAGTCCAGGGCCAAGCCCAGTTGTTGCATGCAGCGCTTGACCATCTCCTCTGGCAGACCCATCTGGAGGAGAGAGAGAGAGAGAGAGAGAGAGAGAGAGAGAGAGAGAGAGAGAGAGAGAGAGAGAGAGAGAGGCTTTGATTAATTCAGTATAATGGAGATAGAGAAGGAAGAAAGGTATGGCAGGTGATATCCGAATGTGGCAAAGAGAGCAAGGAAGAAATGTACAAATTGGGGATAAATTGAAGAGGAACAATTAAAAAGAAAAGGTAGATCGGCTGAATAAAGGTGCAGAGGGAAAATTGGGACACATAAAAAGGGAAAAGTGAAACAAAAGAGATTGCATTGCACCCATTTTTAATGAGCCTTAAGAAGAGCCTTGAAGTCAAGCATCTCCAGCACACCAACAAAGTGAGAGCTCTGCACAGGAAGAAAACCGGGACTAAGACGAGGCTCTAATCCCAGGAGAGCTTGTTAAAACCGCAGTGTCTGAACATGGCGGCTGATTGGAGGAGTGACTGGCTGAGTGAGGACGGTGATTGGTGAAAGGGGGGGTATCATAGTATTACCTGGGGGGGAATGATGTCGAAAAGGTCCCCGGCGGGGGCATACTCTTGTCCAAACACGTAGCTGTCCTCCGTCTCAAAGAGCACATCCAGGACTTTGATGATGAAGGGGCTGCAGCTAAGCGAGCCTGTTAGACTGTATTCCCGCAGGAAGCTCTTGAGCTTGGTCTTGTTCTTGGTCACAAACTTTAATGCCATTTTAGTGCCTGTAAAGTACCACGCACACACACACACACACACACACACGCCAAATACATTAAATCCTTATGTGGCATATTACTGTATCAGTAACCCTGCGTATCAGATAAATACTGAGGGTAACAGTAGTGATTATTATATCACCCAAATCCCTCCTAGCATTGTTTAAAAATAGCTGACAGCACTTACATTGAATTTGGAAGGGAAGCGTTATCTGATGCTGTCAGGGGGAGGGGGGGGAGATCTACTACACAACCCTGTCTTTGTAGCAGCTGTTATGTTCATTCATACAAACGTGCATGTGTGAATGAATCAATCACCCACCCCGCCCACACACACACACACACACACACACACACACTGACACTCACTCACACCCACAACCAGCTGTTGACAATCACAGCTGCAGATTTACAGAGCCTCTTTGCAGCGCTCAACGCAGCGCTTTTAATCTCTAGTGCCGCCTCACTCTCTCACCCTGAACGACTTTACAATGCACTCTGAGTTACAGTGCTTTCTTAGGGCGTTTCAAACCGAGCCAGCTCTCTAACCGTTACTTTCTTTTAGCCAAGGATTATACAGTAGACCAAAAAAGACATCCATAACAAATCCTTTTAACCGTGCTGAAATTAATTTCTCGTTGCAGTGCCTCGAGACAGGATAACACTGCCTTAACTGGTTCTCCTGACCTGAGAAGCATGCTAAAACACTGAGGGACTTATCTTGATATCCAAAATGACTTTTAACGTTGCCACGACAACGTGCCCTCACTCACCCTGCATCCGGTGTGCCACCAGGTCCACCTTGCCATAGGTGCCCTTGCCCAGCTCGCGGATGTGCTCGTAGTGTTTGGCCACGTCTGCTGCCGACAGGGAGGTGATGGCCAGGGCCTGCATGTCCTCCACGGGCACCCCTCCGCAGTAGCCCATCTTGGAGGTGGGAGAGCCGCCGCCGCTGCCCACCTGGCCCGGCCCCGATGGAGAAAGAGACAGGCTCGCCTTGACACTGTGGGGCAGACTGGGCGGGAGAGGCAAAACGGGAGATTAGCACTTGTTGGAATGATGTTACTGCACTGTGTGTTTTGTTGTGTATATTGTGTGTGTGTATGTTTATGGGTGAATGCACTTAGTATGTTTGTGCAAGTGTCCATATGTCTGTGTCCATACAGCATCCCCCAAAGGGAGCCTAAATCAGGCAGGCTTCAGCAGAGATTATTTTCCATGCAATCAATGCAGAGAAGGCATCAACAGGGGAAGTGTTTTCAGTAAATGTATTGGACTTCCTGTTCCTCTACATCACTTTAGCCAGATTCCAGATATGGCTGCCTTGAATGGCTGGCTTCAGACAGCACTTACTGGCAGACCGCTATGGGAAAATCAATACGAGCAGGTAGGGGGTTTGACGAATGGAAACAGCTGACTGGGTCAAGGTGTATATGTGCCGGTAAGTCACGTCACAGATTACTTGTGAGCACTCATTGTGAAACTACCATACATATTGCATTTCCATACAATTGAAGGTGCGACCGTTAGAAAGGGGATTACTTGGTTTCGTCTGGTAAACACATTTGGTGGCTCTGAGCACTTCAGTCAAATCGCTGAAGTTGAAAGAAATTGTGACAAGAAAGTTATTGCTGATTTCGTGAAGTGCCAAGTTTGAATGAAACAGGTCAAACTGACCCCAGGAGGGAGAAAAATGTAATTGTCGCAGTTGCAGGTTGAAGATGGAGTCAAGTCACACTGCACGTACTGACTGACATCTAAATCAGAAATGTGTGACTCTGCCTGTGAGGTTGTGTTATAGTCCGTCCTTGTACGTACTGTACAGACACAAGGACCTTTTGATGAAATGATGTTGATCACACCCACAGATGTAATGATCTTATCCATTGTCACTGCCTCTCTTCTAACACCCTCCACCTCCACACACACACACACACACAACAACAACAAAAATCAGTCACACATTCACAGGCGCAGAATCAGCACAAACAATTTCACTGATGGTCCTTTCTCTCCTTTGTTTTCTCCCAGACACTTTTGCTCTTTGTTCTTTTCTCTGCCTTGGGAAATAAGATTACTCAGTGACATTTCATGCGAACTCTGGTTTATAACACCTTCAAAACACCTGAGCTTCACAGCAGCTCCACACCGCATCAACCGGGTCGGCTGTCGCTTTTACTTTGAACATTCTGTTCCACAGTTCCATATCACGAGTGATGAAAGTATTTGCTGAACACCGTATGAAACCGTGCATGACATTTCGAGTTTTTTTTGTGTTAACCGGAGGTAAGGTGTTAGAGATTACTCAGCGATCTTCCGGTGAGAGTGTGATAAATATAGCAGAGGAAACTAAAATAGGACAAAACTATCTGCCGGCTTGTTTTCTTGGCTCATCACTCTTTGTCCAAACAAGAGCAAAAAAAACCCCCAAAAAACCCACACTGCAAATAGAGCAGTGACCCTGTGTACCTTGAATGCATCTTTGAGAATCATAAGCATGGAGATGGTTATATAAGAGATTATTAATATTGTAGCCTACTCATGCTGAGTGTGCCTGCTGTATGTAGCCGACAGCGTGTCAAGACAAATGTTGCTCACCACCCAGACCAGTTTGCGGTCCAGGTTTGGTGATTAAACATTTAAACCAGGCAGGCGGACTGGGAGCAGACTTCCGGAGACCACCCACCCTGCGTGCCCCCTTAGCCTCGGCGTCAGTCAGACCGAAGCAGGACGAGGGAGCGTTAGTTTGTTTACTGGCTCTCCTTCGGCTTTGGCAGGCTGCTTGCACACTCGGGCTCCACAAGCAGAACGAGCAGCACTCCAGCACGGGGCTTAATCACATTACTCAGCTCCCAGGAAGACAAAAGCAACCCCCACCTCCCCACAACCCCCAACCCCCCACCCCCAGAACGCAGGACGCTTTGTGCTCATTTCCGTTGCAGAACTGGATTAAGAGTCCTGAAATGTGATGAGTGGTGGGGAGACAGCGCTCAAGAGATGACGCTGGAAATGTGAATCGGAAACTTCTATGCGGCGCCTTGTAGGTGTGTGGATGTTAAGTAGGTTCTGGGAGAGGTTTTGTGTGTGTGTGTGTGTGTGTGTGTGTGTGTGTGTGTGTATCAGTCCCACAGTGACACTCTATCAAAGGCCCTTTGTGTCCCCATCTCTCGGAGGGGGCAGCTGCGAGCCTCCGCCACGAATCAGTGTTTGCGTTCGCCCCACATGCCCCACTGAGCTCCCACACTGCCCTCTGCTCCCCCTCCTGGCCTCCGAGCCGGCCAACGACAAGGTAGCACGAACACATAAAAATGAGGATTTGAGGCCAGTCACACTCTCATTCTAAATCACCTGTAAGTGTTTTTTAAAAAGGGATCAATACTCTTTATTTCAGCCTCTAATTTCTCCTCAAATACAGATTGGAGATATGTCTGCAAGGCTCTTTGCTGACCCCAAAAACTCAACTCACAACTCAACTTTTACATCCTAATAACCTTCTTAAAAAGTCTGGGAACCTGTTGTAGCCGACTCCACGTGCATCGACACAACACTACACGTTACCTTTCTTCAATAAAGGCGAGAACCGAGATGAACCCTGCGATACCACTGGCAACCGTCCCTCTTCAGCCTCAGGGTCTGCTCTCACCGTGCGTCTCGTCCACAGTGTGTTCCTGACCTTTCACTTTTTTTCATCACAAACAAGTCTCATGGTTTTATCCGGCCTCTGTATTGTCACAGATAGACTATTCAGATGTTTGAGTGCCTACTCAGCTGGACACAAGGATGCATCAATAACGGGGCTACTTTATCTCACTGGAGTAATGTGCAATTAGCATGGCATTACCATGGGAACCGTCTCCATTGATAACTGAATGCAGAGAGGCAGGCTTCAAGCGGACAGCTCTTATCTGTCTTATTGTGATGTGAACCTTATCTGGCATTAGAAGAGCGTACGTATTCACTAAGTGAGCTATCTGTCCTCGCCATGCAAACTACATGAATAAAACAGTTGCAGTGGTTTGTGACATTCATCATCACATCAGGTACAGGAGAGGTAAAGATGGAGATTTGGATGTTGCACCTTCGTACTTTTAATAACTTTTATAGAAACAGCAGCTTTTTAATGTTACTGAACATCAAACATTTGTTCATGGTGGAGGGGGATCAGACTCAGCAGCTTTACACAAGGAAAAACAACGAGGCCAACCTTCCTTTTCTTTCCCTCTGCTCTGTTTTTCGGAAATGTAAACAAGGGACTAATGAAAGAAATAAATAGATTGCACGTCTCTCCCTCTCTCCACCACTAATGGACTAGTTGCTCTGCCCTCAGCAGAAGAGTCATTACTGGTGAAGACTGATCTCCTGTGTCCAATTTACCGTCAAAATGCCCAACGTGCCTCGCCTCTGGATCAAATTAAAAAGAATAGGTGAGATACACTTAGTGGCCACTTTATTAGGTACACCTTTCTAGTACTGGGTAGGACCCCCCTTTGCCCCCAGAACAGCCTGAATTCTTTGTGGCATGGCGTCAACAAGGTGCTGCAAACATTTCTTAGAGACTCTGGTCCATGTCGACATGACGGCATCACGCTGTTGCTGCTGATTTGTCGCCTGCACATTCATGCTGCGAATCTCCCGTTCCATCACATACCAAAGGTACTTGGATTGAGATCTGGTGACTGTGGAGGCCATTGGAGTACACTGAACTCATTGTCATGTCCGTAGAACCAGCTTGAGATGACGTGTGCTTCGTGACATGGTGCGTTATCCTGCTGGAAGTAGCCGTTAGAAGATGGGTGGACTGTGGCCATGAAGGGATGCACATGGTCAGCAACAGTACTCAGGTAGGCTGTGGTATTTAAACGATGCTCAATTGGTATTAAGGGGCCTAATGTGTGTCAGGAAAACATTCCCCACACCATTACACCACCATCACCAGCCTGAACCGTTGACACAAGGCAGGATGGATCCATGGATTCAGGTTGTTTACGCCAAAGTCTGACCCTACCATCTGCATGTCGCAGCAGAAACCGAGAGTCTCCAGACCAGACAATAGTTTTGGTGAGCCTGTGCCCACCTGTAGCCTCGGTTTCCTCATTTTGTTGACAGGAGTGGAACCTGGTGTGGTCTTCTGCTGCTGTAGCCCATCCACCTCAGGGTTCAACATGTTGTGCATTCAGAGATGCTCTTCTGCATTTTACTCCCATAAGCCTCAATCAAAAGCCACTTGGGGCCTCCTCACAATGGTCAGTTGCACATGCCTTGCAGTTGCCCACTCATGAGTGAGCAAATAACTGAATCTACTTTACCGGCACGGGCTTAGTGTTCCCGTTAACACACCAAGGAAACCTCCCACTGTGCTCTGATAGGTGGAGCGGTGGCCCAGGCCATGGACACTCATTTTGACAAATCACCCTCCCTCAGCTGAGCCCAGCTCTCCTTCCTAGGATCCCTGCTGGGGCTGAGTGCCGTGTAACCGTCCCTGACTTGCCTTGCCTCGAATCTCCTTCCCACCATCCCTCTCTCACACACGCCCTGTGGAGCTACCACCTGCCGAAAGATGGCAGGTGTGCTCAGTCACGGTCAGCCGTCGGCCCCCTGCTGGGACGGACCCGAGACCCATGAAGGGATAACCCAAGGTTAAACGCCCAAAGCAGGTCCACACAATCGCTGAGAGTGGAGCTTAGCTGTGGGTAGTGATACTGTCAGGATACTGGGCTCTAGTATGTTGACCACAACTGACCATTCCATAGAAAGTAAACCCTGACCAACGAAAATAAACAGAATCAACCAAAATATGTTAAAAAAAACCAAAACAAATCATTGCAGAATCCGTCTCTATTGTAGTTTGGGATTAGGGTGAAGAATGGAAGAACAACTGGGTGTAAATGCCAATCATACTCATTGTCGTCATCAACCTCATTGAAATCGTGTCCTCCAAAGCACTTGGCGGTGAAATATCACTGCAATAAGCTGCCCAGGGAAAGCACTGTACCTCCCCCCACCCTTTCACAATTCAGTAGCCTGAGGTTCCAATGGGGAAGCTTCATGTGATGAGAGAGAGAGAGAGAGAGAGAGAGAGAGAGATCAGGCTTGGGGAAATCCAGTGAATCAAAGCATCCCTTCCTAAGTCGCCCATACAAGAAACTGGATCCCTTTGTTGTCAAATTCACGGGGAAGTGTAGGAGCCCGGTAAAACGGGGGTCTAACGGGGCTGAGTAATGTCACCGAGGAGGAACCCGGCTCTATTGGGGATGTTTTCCTTCCACCGACGGGGAAACTGTAACCAAATTGTGATATGTGACCACGACTCGAAGATCCTCCATCCTGCTCATACAGAACAGCCACCAGCTAGAGCTCAATACCCTGATGTTGACTGCTGAGACTGCAATCCAATGCACTCCCACCACTTACCTCTCTCTCTCTCTCTCTCTCTCTCTCTCTCTCTCTCTCTCTGTCTCAGCCAGCTAAGCATAACATCACCTACCAGTGTGTCATCCTGTATAGCAGCCACACACTCTCTCCTATGCGTGATTCACAGAGCATTTTTGTGTATGTACTTGTGTTTGTGTGTGTGTGTGTGTGTGTGTGTGTGTGTGTGTGTGTGTGACTGCTCAGTAAAGTGAGTGCCTAATGCCAAGCTCAGCACAGTGCCAATCACACTATTACTATTTGTTTTTTTATAATACTATTTATTAATATTTAATAATGTACACTGACTATTTCTGGTATTTGGGTGAACTGGGCGCCTACTGTCATATAGCAGAAAACAATAGTAAACAATTGTAAATGTACTGTATGTAATGTTCAGGTATTTCCAGGTACCTTACTGTTAGAATTTCACTCTGATTTTTACTTGGAGTTTGAATGAACTATTCCTTGAAAGAAAACATACATCGTGCTGCCACTGCAAAGGTCACAGCCATTACCGCGAGTCCCTGTCAGGCAATAAAATGTTTGTGACAAAAGACCATCTATCTGTGAGGGATATCATAGTGGCTAGACACTGGATCTGGCTATCAGCGTTTCATTGAGAGTCCATTACTGGCCTCCAGGCTTCGCTGACTGCTTTTACAGGGTTTGCTCAATCAAGGCGGCCACTCATTTAAATGCATTAGAGGGCATTAACGGTGACATATCACCTGTCTGCCCCGCAGGACTGAAAAAGCCCTGAGTGCCCGTCTGTGTCAGTCTAGTGCAACGCTGAAGCACAAATGGCAGATAGATACAGGCGTTATGGATGATGTGGGTGCAGAAAACAAAACAGTTCAACCGCCATCACTGGTTAGAGTTTCTGTATTGGCAAATCAAGTGTGAATCTTGTTGAATGTTGATATTGAATCCTATAGACTTGATTGATTTTTCACTCAAATACATGTTGATTGTTCATGATGGGAGTGTTTACTGATAATGGCTCAAAGTTCAGATAATACAAAGTTACTCAATTCGACTGATTTCCCCTCAGTCTCAGTCCCTCAGGTCCACAGCGCTGCCATTGACTTATCAATGTAGACATACCATAATATTTTAACATCACTATTAAGCGCAACAGGACTTAAAACGAGTTATAGACCTATTTTATATGCGTGGCCCACTTTCCCTCCTACTACCACAGCTCACTTCTCAGATGGCTTATTCTTGTAATAATCTCTGGGCGTTTTTTTTCGGAATATCTTGCTTGTGTGACACAGTTTGAGGCACCTTAGGGTGTTTCTCCGGGTGCTGGTACTCACCTGCTGGCGACCTGTCTCTCTCCTCCATGGTCCTGCATCCGCACGGCGAGCAGAGCTGCTGCGCTCTGCCGAGGTCCGACTGATCCACTGGGGGTCTGCAGGCGATGGATGGACGTCTGCTACCGTTTAAATGAATGAGGGGGGGAAAACGGAGCAGTTTCTTTTATAAATATGAGAGGCAGGTTGATAGAAAAAAAAAAAAAATCACGCTTGCTGCAACGTGTTGTTATTTGAGAGATGATAAAGCTCGGTTGAGGTCCGTCGTTGTTTGCGTGATTCTTGGCTTGTTTCAGTGCGTGAAGATGCTCTTCTCTGACGGCGGCTCAAATCAGAGCACCTGACTCTCCGACCGTCTGATGTTGGACGTTGAGATCCCTTAGCAAAGAGGACGCGAATCAGGAGCCCCTCACCGGAGCGCCCAGCATCTCAGCCTGCCAAGCAGCGGGAGGAGGGTGCGTGTTTATCTCCCGCTCCTCCAGTGGTCCGCATGACCCACTTCAGCACCGCACCGAGACAGGAAACCCCGTTCACACCCTCCAGCCTGCCCGGACTACAACTACATGTTTTCGGGGTGTCAGCTCAACCGTCTTCGTGTCAGTGCTGAGCAGTCAGTGTGTTTTTCTTTTTTGGTTTGTTTATGTCCGTGACTCCAGCGGGACTCTGGTGGATTTTTCTCCCTCTGTGTTGCCCTCAGATGCCGCTCCTCTCCTGGTACTACCAGTCCAGTCAGGCTCCTTCAACGTTCACCGTCTCCACCCTCTGGCGAACTAATACGCTCACGTGCACCGGGTCCTAGCGCCGGGTTTTACTCGCGGCACCCCGACGCCTCCATAAGCTTTTACTTTTAATTCACTCTTTCAAGGAACAAGCTGGCACACTCCTGCATAATTCAGCAGCTTATGGCCTCAAGTACTTCGCACGGTGACTTTGCCAACTGTCCTTATTAGGTAACAGTGAGGCAAGACTTTCAATTAATTCCCTGCCCTGGCCCTTCCCCGTTACTGTACATGTTTGTCAGCAAGCAGCCTGCCAGACATGTCTGCCAACAAGAACAGATTGGATAGAAAGGTATCGAAATAACATGGGATGACCTGAGCACACGGTCACCAATACTCCCAGATAATCACAGATCAAAGGGGTTGATGAGTGAGGAGAGCTGGGGTGGGTTGGAGGCTTGTCATTTTCTGAAGAGAAATGAAAAAGAAACTGAGCCCTGCACACTGAAGTTCTTGTTTGTTGCATGACGTTTCTGCCCCCTGGCCTTACACGTCATGCAATAAATCTACCAAGACCCAGATCCAGGACGAAGACTAGCCTATGGGGTGTGAAAGGCTATAGCTGTAACAGGTCACAGAAAGGAGGAAAAAAGAAGCCTAAATAAAGGTCACTATAGAGGAAGATGAGCTTTCCCTGTTTGCTGAAACAAGATCGTTTGACCTGTGTTTAAGAGATGGATGGAGGGATATCGAGTAGACATCTTTTCGGCGTCTCACCTTTTTGAGATATTCAGGTCCCTCGCAAACTTGAGATTGGCCGAGAGGCAGTGAGGCAAAGCGTCTCCAGGGGGTCAGTGTAGGACAGGAGCTGTCATAAATCATACTGAAGGTCAAGTACTGTGGGCTGACAGTAGAGAGCACCAAGGGTCAAATACACCGGTGGGACACACACACACACACACACACACACACACACACACACACACACACACACACACTGTGAACAAATAGAGCAGCGCCTCTTCTCAGCTATCCTCCTCCTGTCTCTCCCTTCCTCTCCTTTTTCACACACCAGATTTGTGTCCTAGTTTTCACTTTTTATGTGCCACCTCAAGTTTTCCTCTCCTTGTTGCTGCAAAGGGTGGCCTCCTTTTTTCTCTGTTCTCAAATTTGTCTTCCTTCAGAGTTAAGTGATACTTTGGTGTCCTATAAATGAGAATGAATAGTGTTTAGACTATCTATCATTATCATTAAATATGTTGAGGGATAAAAACATGTATAAAAGTACCAGATTATACTTTGCAGAGTGTGGCTGTATATGGAGGGGGTCTTTAAATGGCAGTCAGTTTAACTTATAGGACAGTGCAGGAGAGTTTGTTCCACTTTGGAGAACACTTTCCCAGTGAAAATGAGGTTGGAGTTGTTGAGGTTGAATTCAAACCCCTGGTCCACCCAGGTCAAGTGCTCCTTGATGCAGAGCCGCATTGGGTGGGGCATGACCTTCTGGGTTGGGCTAGACTCATCAAGCCCCGCCCATGATGCCTTTTCATTGGTCTAACAAGACCACGCCAAACATCCAAACTACCAGGGTTAACAGGAAGGAGTTATTCGGGTCAAAGGTTTATGATTGATTGAAAAACATCTGGGAGCATGGAAGAGGGTGTTTTCTTGACACCTTGTAGGTTACACAATTATGTGTAATGTGTGATAAGTTCAGAAGAAAAGTTACCATCAAAGAAATAAACATGACAGAACAAAACAGCAGAATGGTGGTTGCACCTTCCTTGACCTGCAAAGCGGAGCGCCTACTTTTACCTGAGAAAGCTTTCTCCTGCAGAAACGATGATGCTGCACATTATAAAAAAGGATGGGAATAAGGATCTAATGTCAGCTATGTCAGCGTAAAACTCCTTAAACTGTGTTACTTTGACCTAAAATTAGCCCGTGACCCACACACAATAAAATACTTTTTCCAGTATCAACCAGAAACAGCTTGCAAAATCTACTTCCAGATCATCTTCAAGCAAGTTAAAAATAGCTTCCAAAATACCTTCAAAAATGGTGTGTGTGCCTTACTCAAGGGCACCATGAGGATAGTGGTTGAGGTACAGGACTCAAGCTACCAACCTTTTGATAACAAGCTCTCTTCTCTAATCATTAGCCAACCGCTGCCCCTTAACATCTGAGTGCAATTTTACAGAGTTTACAAATTGCAGCAATGTTTAATGTGTATGTATTGTTAGTGTAAACGTTTATCCATCAGCCTTCAAGATTAGCTGAATTTGTTCTTCCGTTCTACATTTTTCTAGTTCATACTCCTGGGTTGCAAGGCGAGGTAGCGACAGCTTTGTTTTGTGAACCTAGATTTTCTGTCCACAGAAACTCTCTCATGGACTTTCAGTGGAACGGCTGTTTGTCTGTGGATGACAAGAAGAGAGACTTGGCTTTAGGAGAGAGGAGCTGCTCATGTTCATAAATCAAGACTGAACTGTCCAAGGTCAGAAGAATAACACATGTCTTCTGTTAAGAGAATATTTCCCTTCAGTGGGCTATGATAAATTGTTTTTGAGAGCATGACAGACAACTAAATATAAATATAGTAAAATATAGTAAAAAAGGGAAATTGTATGTATAATTTATATTATATTATACATACAATTTCCCTTTTTTACTATATTTTTATAAAGTGCTCTTATTGTAAATATTGTGTTTTTTATATAGAGCTCTTAAAAACTGTGACATTGTAAATATTGTGTTGGTTTATTGTAAATAGTGTGAACCTGTTATTTTGCACATTTCTGCTGAGCATTGCCACTTTGCATTTCACTGCACACCTCGTGTGTGTATGTAACAATTAAACTTCTTGAATCTTCTTGAATCTTGAATCACACTCGCCAAAGACTTTACAAGATTTGATCAAAGTGTAGATTATTTTTACAGATTCTGAACTTGAACTATTATGAGTTTTTAAGTTGCATACAAAACATAATGTGAATAACCTTGCAAAAAAAAAGTAGCTGGCTGGTTACTGCCGGTCTAGGATGCTGAATTTCAAAATGGAACTACACTTCCCACAATGCAATAGGTCACTCTTTCCTCTTGACTCGTTGCTGTTGGTTCAATTACCGGACGATGACGCTAAAAACATGCGCGTGTAACCTTGTGGTGGACGAGTCTTGTCAAATCAGCTGTTATACTGTATGAAAACAGTTCTAATGATTGATTTTGCCGCAAACATAATCCGGGAATTATGAGCAAATACATTTTTCCAGTTTCTGTTTTTGGAACGGTGTTTGGATGCGCGGTTTTATTAAAGTGAGTAGTGAGTAGCCAGTAACACTAAATTGAACTTGAAACCACTGTGTTTTGTTTTAGTGCAGACAGGTAACCTACGTAGTTTGTATTTTAACAGTAATATTTGTTTCTACCGATGCATACCTTGTCATTTAGTTCAGACTCAAAGCTTTATCCAGCATCTCTTATGTTATATGTGTATGTTATCACAGTTATTAAGAATATTGTGAAATGAATGGCAACTAATTCTGTCTTGCCATGTGTTGCATAATGGAGACTAAACAACCAATGACTAGATGACATGATGAGCCAACTTGGTCAGGGCTGGAGTCAAGAGCACCTTAGCCCAAGTCAATGTTGAGTCCAAGTCAATTCCAAGACCGGGTTGAGTTCCAGTCAAGACCAGGTCTAAAGAGGGTCTAAAGACCAGAGCATGCTTAAGGAGTCTGTTGAAGATGAACAGAAGTGTAGATTACTAAGCCTTTCAACATCCGGCTAATCAATTAATAGGATTTTGATTGATGTGTTGAAGTTTGAGGACCATTGCTTACTATACACAGCTGTAATTCCTTTAAATTGCTTTTAATGTTGGGGACAAAATAAACTAAACTGGACCAGGTGGTAACTTAACCTAAGTTTTCAGATAGGCGTTAAAAAGGTTGAGTCAACATCCAATAGGGGCCAAGACCAAGGTAACTGGTTTTGAGACTAAGACCGGACTCAAGTTCTACAGCGCTGAGCTTTAACTTTCAACTCTTCTCATAGGAACCATGTCACTGGAGGCCCATGTCCTAGTAAAGCCACCATTAAAGAGAAGACTGTGGTCATAACAGGAGCCAACACCGGCATCGGGAAAGAGACAGCCCGAGAACTGGCCAAGAGAGGTATGGAGAAAATGTCATGCAGCTTGTATAAGAATACAAGCCTAACATTAACAGAGACCAGGAAAGATGTTGTTATAATAGGCACTGAAGCAATAAACCTTTAGTGCTTGATTTTGTTCTTACTGACAGACCTTTTTTTTCATGACCATATCAACAGGGGGACGGATCATTATGGGATGTCGGGACATGGAGAAGTGTGAGGCTGCTGCCAAGGAGATCCGAGGGAAGACCCTGAATCCCCACGTTTACGCACATCACCTCGACCTGGCCTCCATGAAATCCATCCGCCAGTTTGCAGAGAGAGTCAAACAAGGTGAGTCAAACACCGCGGAAGAAAAGTGAACTCTAAGAAAACACGCAAACGATCGTCGTCACTTTACGGGTTGATGACTTATGTGTGTTTTCTTTATTGCGCTGTAGAGGAGCAGCGTGTGGATGTACTGATAAACAACGCAGGGGTAATGAGATGTCCAGCGTGGAAGACGGAGGACGGCTTCGACATGCAGTTCGGAGTGAACCACCTAGGTATGTTCTCTGAAGCAACCAGAGAAAGACAGAGTGAGGTGCAAAAGGGTTAAAAAAAAAAGTGTAAATCGGTTAAAATACCCGTCTGTCTCTTTCTTCAGTCGTCCCACTGAACATGCTTTGGCTGTACAGAGGAAACATGTTCATTTGACTGCTGAATAAAAACAGACAGTGCTGGCTAGTTTCCTAGTCTCTCTGAAAGAAGATTATATTTTATTATATCCTTTATATATTTGTCTTCTTTCAGGCCACTTCTTGTTGACAAACCTTCTGCTGGATAAGTTAAAAGACTCCGCCCCCAGCAGAGTGATCAACCTGGCCTCACTCGCCCACATCGTTGGAAAGATTGACTTCAGTGACCTGAACTGGGAGAAGAAGAAGTTTGATACCAAGCAGGCGTACTGCCAGAGCAAGCTTGCCAATGTTCTGTTCACCAGAGAACTAGCCAGGCGATTAGAAGGCAAGTCTAGTGGATCTTCATATGGGGGCGTGTGTGTGGGAGGGAGTAAGGCCTATGTTCTTTTCTGTAATCGAGAAATTGGCAATATCTTTTTTAAAGTAGCTTGTGTGTGTGTGTGTGTGTGTGTGTGTGTGTGTGTGTGTGTGTGTGTGTGTGTGTGTGTGTAACAGGCACAGGAGTCACAGTGAATGCCGTGCACCCAGGGGTTGTTTCCACAGACCTTGGGAGGCACACCGGCCTCCACCAATCTCAGCTCTCGAGCTCAGTACTAAGTGAGTATGCCGCTTCTTCATTGGCTGCTGAATTTAGATAAATCAATCAACTCACTCAGATTCTATTTGCCTCATGGGTATGCAACAAGTAATTGACCATATGCTGCATTACCCCAGCCACTCATTAAAACCTAATCTCATTGGGTTCAGACAATGTTATCCCAGCTGTTCCAATGAGCATTTCACTACCAAACCGTTCACTGGCCTCCATCATCCCCTCTGCAGGTCCCTTTTTCTCCCTGCTGGTGAAGGGCCCAGAGCTGGGGGCGCAGCCGAGCGTCTACCTGGCTGTGGCCGAGGAGCTGGAGGGGGTGACAGGCCGCTACTATGATGTGATGACGGAAAAGGAGCCAGCGCCTCAGGCTCTGGATGAGGAGGTGGCTCGCAGGCTGTGGGAGGCTAGCAGCAGGCTGGTGGGTCTGGAGGAGGAGCAAGGACAGGCCAGCACACTGAATCCACCAGCAGGAGGCCAGAGCACAGCTCCACCGACACACGGACAGAGGCCAGGGCCATGTCCAGCACCAGCTGTCAGCGCTGTGGTGTCGTAGCGTAGATCTGGGCCAGCCATGAACGATGGACCTGCAGGACTTGAGCTCTGACATGGATGCAGGGTTCATAGGAACAGTTAATTGGCTGAGTCTGTGATTCTGGTTGTCTGACAGTGTGGCAATCGTTTGTACTTGTACTTATGTTCCTGCATCAGGATATTTTGTTCAAGAAAACGTGTGTGACAAGCCTCCTTTAAGATTATTTATTGCCTTTTATTAGAGAGTTAAGTGAGAGAGACAAGAAGGATTGGGAGGGAGGATGACATACAATAAAGGTCCAATTACTGAGCCACCAGGACACCCCATGACAAGCTGTTTTTAACAATGTCTTTTCTCTTTACTACCAACTACATGACCAAAGTCTCACTCCTTTGATTGTGAGAATGAAGTCTCATGCATATTTACTGACTAACCCAGGGAATGTATTATGATATCCCACCACTCCCAATCTCACCAACTGAAATATTGACTCAAATTATATTCTCCATTTATTATGAGTAGGTGTAAGCTGACACTGAATTTAACAAGTAGGGTATGTAGTTTCTCGTTAGGGTCTCATGATCTACATCTCCAGGGGATCTGTCTCTGTTTCAGTTAGTTCTTGATATTGATTGAAATGGTGAAAAGACCACCGGGAAGAGTCCATGCATCCCTTTTCAAGTAAATGTTCAATACTGTCTCAGATAACCATCAGAAAAATGAAGCACATAATATTTACTGAGGTCCGTAGTGCCTTCTTACTACAACCTTGAACACACATTTACATTAGTGCAAATGTTTTCAAATGTTTATGTCTTGCTTCTCTCTTCATCTTGTGGTACTCTAGTTTAGCAGATTCAAAACCGTCAAAGAGACCAAACAGTCAAACAGCGCCATCTGGCTGTGAAGCATTACACTACAGTCCCATAGAAGCAGAGGAGCATGAAGCCTTATGAGATATTTACAGTAAACCATGATAAAACTAACGACTATGCTAATCCCTAATCATTTATTTTCATGCACATTTCTTCTATTTCTATCAATATTGTTTCTGCACAACTGCTATTTTTGCTATAAAATATTGTAGATTTTATCCCTCTTGAAAAACACTAATCAAGTTACATTCAAAAGCACTCCTTTTTAGATCTCTGATATTTTGAAATGGCAAAACCATTTACAGCAGGAATATCTGCAGACATGCAGCCTAAGTGCCCTGGAGGGAAAGCATCCCAAAAGTATTTGAGGGATCCATTTCATGGGGCTCCTTCCATCAGTAACTCCCCAAATGCAGTTCAGGCAGGGCCATTCGCTATCCTAATGCACACCGATCAGCATCGACCCCTGAAACTGTATATTTTATAGTGTTTAATCCAGTGTAGGATTACCAATGGAGACCCTCCCTGGTGCCATCCTAAAAGCTGCTGGTCATTGGAGATGAGCAACAGGATCATTAGTTTTTCCAGCCGGGAAAAACAAGCCAATGTTACTATGGATGAAGATGAATGTACGCCATTGGAGATTTTATGTGCATCTACCAATACAATTCCCAGAGCACGCTGCCTGATACTGGCTGCACTTCTAATATGAAGGTCCTGAATTGATCTGTCATCCTGGTTTACAGTATTGATACATGGAATTGATGCTGACCTGCAGTGTTGAGACCTCGATGTTGACGGAAAAAGAAGTATAACACTTTGCTGTTTCGTATGCTTGCTATATAATATAAATATTCTGTTTGCTATTTGAAAAATAGAATAGTTTATGGATAGTGAGATGTTTGTGGTCTTGAACGCACCCCGGACGGACTTCATTGCCCATAATGCATCACTAGTTGATGGCGAAACAGATGGTCCAAGGTACAACTTGTTTTCACTGAAAAAAAAACTATAGAGGACTCTGAAGTTCCTCTCTCGAAATCGATAATTTCTTCGTATACAAGCCGCTTAATCCGCCAAGGAGCCTTTGACTTCTCCTGGTTTCCTTCAGCAGCAGGTAATGCAGCGCAGTGGCACGACTTTTGCACTCCACAGCGCTCAAAGTGCAGAGGTTGCTGGCTTGCTGTTGCCAGTACACCGTGCAATACTTATCCCCAAGAAAGATCACAGTCATTTATTGCATTTGAATGTTGGCAATGCCAGTTAATGTAATTTCCTGTAGGAGCGTCAGCATGGCAGAGCCGCGGAGAGTGGGAGGGTTGCTGCCCGAAGATGTTGATACAGATGACTGCATGACTTCATACACACACATCTACAGTCCGGATTTACTAAAGTAACCAAACACACCAGCACTTATTTTATCATGCACTGCCATGTGTGATTTCAGTGTTGCACTACTTTAAAGTCATCTGTAGTTGGCTGTGATTACTGACATGATTGCTCAAGAGGGAAAGTGCCCAAAGGCTGCATGATGACAACTGTTGAGCCAATATATTTTATTTTGTAGGGATCAAGTTGCTTTCATAACAGGTGGCGGATCTGGAATCGGACTCCGTATAGCTGAAGTCTTCATGAGGTAAGACAGGTGCCTGCTCCCCACCGGGGGCCAGATCTCCAAATCTATCAAGATCCAGATGTTATTGGCTAATATTTGCCTACATCTTGGCAAAATTGTCAGTATCTACTTATACCCACAGATCCTATGGGTGCTTGTAGAATGTAACAATTGAGATTAATGATCTGTGGAAATAGAATCAATACTCTATCAGAGCATTTTGTCTTTTAAAAAACTTCTTTAACAGCAAAATTTGAGTCAGGTAGTGAGATGTAAGTGCACTTTAAACCTTGTAGTTGTGTTATCTGACAGTCAGGCTATCTTCGGTCACAGATTGTTGCTTGTGTAACAGAGTTGAAGGAGTTGATTAAATGGACTGGTGTGGTAGAGGTTTTTAATTGGCCCATGCCAGCAGGCTCAAGCCCTGTGGGGTTGAGAGTGACTAGAGACTCAGCCCAGGAAGAAGCTGCAGTTCTTGCTACATGAAGGGCAACTATAACCTCATATTGTGTCTCTCACTTTGTGTGCTGCCTGTGACCTTTAACCTCTTAAGAAGCCCCCCCCTCACAATAGTAGCTCTGACCTCTCATTTCCTACCTCCTGGCCCTCACCCTATATCCTATCTGTCATCCTATTGGTCCATCTACACAATTAATACACTGCCTTTTCAACTGTTCTCTTCCACATGATGGGGCGTATGTCCGATGCTCTTCACCTTCCACCTTTTCTGTTACATTTCTTCCTCTCTGTTCTTTCAGGCATGGCTGTGACACAGTGATTGCCAGCAGGAACATGGACAAGCTCAGAGAGGTTACTCCTCCTACATCATTTCAGCAGTCGTGCAGATTTATGAACGCCCCGTCTGTCGGTCTCACACAGTATGATGTGCCTCCCTAGGCCGCCACGAAGCTGTCGGCCGCGTCAGGACGCCGCTGTCTCCCCGTGTGTGTCGACGTGCGGCAGCCTGAAACCATCGCTGCTGCCGTGGAGGAGGCACTGAGAGAGTTGGGTCGCATCGACATCCTCGTTAACAGTACGTAACCCCTGGAGCAGATTGGTGGGTTTGGGGTGGGCGCTGCTTCACATAGTCACTCATCCACCCACCACCAGTTCCCGTTATAAATGCCGCCCACACAGACATAAATACATTTTAAGGTTTCTGTAGGGAAAATGTATATAAACGTAATTTGAAGTATGGAAGGTTTTAGTTGAATCATTAACTTCTATCTTTACATCATAAAATCTCTCCCAGCAGTCGTGTCAGTACAGCATTGTTACTTTCAATAAGTAATTGCTGTTTTTGACAGATGCTGCCGGGAACTTCCTCTGCCCCGCTACCGCCCTCTCCTTCAACGCCTTCAAGACGGTCATGGAGATAGACACCATGGGCACATTCAACACCAGCAAGGTGGTTTATGAGAAATGGTTCAAGGTACGGCACATTTCCTGTCAGTCTGCTTGACGAAATAGTCACGTCCAATGATTATTTGCTAGGCGTTGAGATTTCTGGCTCTCAAAACTCACTTTTTGACTCGAACTTTGGAACGAACCAATCAATGTTGTCACAATTCCTACTGGTCTCCGATAGAGGATGAGGATGAGGATAGAGGATCGAGGATGAGGATCGAGGATGAGGATAGAGACGATACAGATCACAGATTACTTAATGCCCCATGAATCAGTAAATGTAATTTAAGTTTCCTGTCTGAAGCTGATTTGATTGTTTGCTTATTGCATTGATTTTGATTTTGTCCCGTGATTTTTTGTGTGCAGGATCATGGTGGCAACATCGTGAACATCTCCGCGACACTTGGCTACAGGGGGCAGGGCCTCCAGGTGCATGCTGGTTCTGCCAAGGCTGCAAATGGTACAAGACAATATCAATATTGTTTAATGTTACACATCAGAATTAGAGTCCTTCTGAGCTCGCTGGTCTCTTCCCTGTCCTTCAGATGCCATGACCAAGCACCTGGCAGTGGAGTGGGGGCCCAGTGGGGTGAGGGTCAACGCCCTGGCTCCGGGTCCCATCTCTGGCACAGAGGGCTTCCGCAGACTGGGTAATGAATTTTTGTTGCTTGGTTGGTGTATTTTTCTTATTCCCGTGGATAACTGGCCAAATGTAGATGACGTGATCGAGAATCAAGATATTTCCAGTGTTGCTGCGAAGGAATTTGATAGCAGTCAGTCCCTCAGAATCAAACAGCAAAGGCTCAGCTGCAACAAGTTTGCGCCCACTCTCTCTTGTCGAAACTCACTCTGGGAAAAGTAGGAAATCACTAACTTTGACAGTGTTTTCTGAGGGTGGGTGTTTCCTGTGAACCCCTCAGGTGGCCCTAGAGGGGAGGCTGCTGGTGCGTTCCAGTCCATTCCCCTGCAGCGAGCGGGCAACAAGACGGAGATGGCCCACGGCGTCCTGTTCCTCGCCAGCCGGGCCTCCTCCTACGTGACTGGAGCCATCCTGGTGGCGGACGGCGGGGCATGGCTAACCTCACCCAATGACGTCTCCATGCTGTTGGGTATAGCCTCCTCTAAATCCGCTAAACTCTGAACAAAGGGCCCTCCTCTCCTCCTCCTGGCCCCAGGTGTGTAGGAGGAGGTGCAGCTTGAGGTCCGCATGGAAGGATGGTGTGCTTGAGAGTGAAGTGTATAGTCTTCACCATGTGGATGTTGTGGTTGATGGTGTCCATGTCCTAATTAATCTCTGATTTAGAGACGGATGTGACATTTTTAAAATCCTGGATTAGACTTGACTAATTGTGCAGCCTAAGGATACTGTGTACAGAAGACTGCAATTAATTGACATGAATGCAGAATAATCCATACTAATCCACTGGTCTCTCTTATTTTCTTTCAGGCTATTGGTCTTCATCTGAAAAGAAAAGAGACAAGTAAAAAAATGAAAATGAAAGGGCAAATAAGGGGCCATGTGTAACACTGATATGCCATTTGTGGTCAATGTGACCCAATGTTGCCTTTTATAGGTTTAAGGTTAAGAGGTGGGAGTCGAACAGTGCTGGACCAAACTATGTCTGAAGTCATGGATAACTCACCCCCCTCACAGCACTTTTATGGGTCACTATGTATTTCAGCTACAGCCGTGTTAATCACGTGCCATTTGTATGTGAATTTTTCAGAACCTCCCATATTAATAAACTTTTACAATTACAGTTAATTGCAATTTTGATTCCAACACCACAAATCATTTATCGTTCATCTGTGCACTACTTGCCTGGCACAAACATCCAACCTCCTTTTTATTCCTTCAGAATATTTTTCAATGCAAGTCAGGTAGGTTAAATGTTCCTTTGTCATGAGTTTCTGCTCAGGACCAGGTAAGCTGCCACAAGCCTGACAAGAATGAGTCACTTCTGTAGTCAGTGCTACCACGTGCTATGGCCATTGTGCGTCAGGTGGGGGCGCCACAATATCACACGTTACAAATGCACCCGTTAATTTTCAGTGAGCTGTTTTTCATGGTTTCAGAGTGATAGACCACCTCCCATTTCCACAGGAGTCCTCCAATAATATCAGATTCAGTTAACAGTTATTGCTGAATAACTGGCAGCGGGGTGGCCGAGTGTTTAAAGAGACCGTCCTCCAACTGGAGGACCCGGGTTAAAAAGCCTGTGTTGGCAAACCTCCACCCTGCCTAAGTGTCCTTGAGCAACACACTGACTCCCTAACAGCTTTGACCCTCACCTCTGACTTGTTTTTCTTTTTTTTTTTTGGGGGGGGGGTGTATATTAAATAGAATCTACCTACAGGTATCGATCATCATTGAAAGACATGCTCCACAATGCTCGTGCAAGTGAAGATTAATTTCTGTCAAGACGTGTGAGTTACTGTGCACAACAACCAATCATAAAGTCTTTATCGATCGCTGTAAACTCAATGATACTGCGGGATATTTTGTACGCTTGCGTGAAACGTCAGTCGTGTGTATGCGGCTGGAGGAGGAGGACGGGGACACTGCTGATGATGATGCTGATGCGAGAGCTCTCGGTGTCTGTTATCGTTGGAGAGTAGTCGGCGTACCACGGAGCTCTTCGGCTTATTTTGTCGATATTACCATCGGATGTGCGCGGTTATAATAGGTGTATCTTCTGAAACGAGAATTAACTGAAGAAATCGTGGAGGAAAGGGACGTTTTTTCCTCCCGACACCAGTCTGGCCTGTCCTGACATACACAGGTGGATGGTTGTTGGAAAACGGCATCAAAATGCGGATATAAACCTTGGACTGCCATAAAGACAAACAACCCCGTAATTACTTTTTTTTAAAACCGGGAGATATTGTAACATTTTGTGTGTCATAACAAAGACGGGTAAAGAAGATGGACTATTTGGCGTGCTAGCTAGCTAATAAGCTAATTTCGCTAGCTAGCCAGTTAGCAGCTTCCCAGCTCAACGGAGTGGGATGCTCGAAGGACGAGTTAGCTGATAGCGTTTACTCGTTTCTAGTCCGGCGTTTGCGGTCTTGTAAAACATCGAGTCTGTCGCTTTAGGATGAGAGATTACCAGGTCTGAGTCTAGTGGCTTTGACTTGAGTAACGCGGGTCACCGACACCGTTGCGGCGCGGCACCGTCTGCGCTTCACGGCAAATTGGCTTGCGATGGGTAAGATGAGATAATTGGCTAAGAAGGCCAGTGTTGATAAACAATGGTTCCTTAATTTGTTTGGTTTCAAATTGGCTCACCGGGAGAGATGTTCCGTGGTAATCGGTGCACTTCTGGAAGGTTGTTTTTCGCTGATTTGCTAGCTTTCAGGCCAAAGTGAAGCATGTTGATATCGCATGTGTGGAAGCATTTGGCAACAACCAGGAGTGTACCTGCCATGACAGAGACGCACATAGTCAGTCAAAACAGATCTATATATCAGTGAAATCAGTCGTATAGGCTAAACAGTTATGGATTTTGAATTTAGGTAACATTATTATTATCCAGAAGTGGTTGGCAACCAATAAGTGTGAAAACAGCAAAGGCTTCTATTGTTTCTGAGCCTACTTGCTTCTTAAAACTGGTATTCCAACATATCCTGTTATTGATCACTATTATTTAATATTGACATGTGTAAGGTGTCAGCTTTTTAATTTCAGAACTAGGCAATGATGGTAGGGGTCTCACACTCACGAGTCAAAGATTCCAATGAAGATGTGCAGTGCCAATTAAAACCATGACTATTTTCAAATTGAAGAATTGGATCTCGACTTGGAGATAAGACGTGACCAGCGTGCTCAAGTTTGCAAAGGGAAAAAAATCAATTTAAATGGAACCGACAGTTCTGTCTGGCCCCTTGGGGCGTTCAGAGTGGGAGTCCGAACACCCTTCTCCCCTTGGATTTCACACTCTGAGTTCAGACAAAGGAAACATGTTGTGTCAAAACGAAAGTGGTCAGACAGGTTTGGATTTCAACAACTTTGACCAGGATACCTCATCTCGACACAGTGAAGACATTTTCCAGGACAAGACCTTAAATTTGGACAGCCTCTTAAACACCTCCGGTTATTCTTTTGGAGATGTCTTGCAATTGGAGGGAGGTCAATCCACTAATTCCCAAGTTGTTCTCCAGAGTGCACATCTAGAGGAATTGTCTTATACAGAAAAAACTGAGGGACTCGATGATATCTGCGCTCTGTCGTGGCTGTTTTCCCCAAGCCTCACTGATTTGGTTGGGGAAAGTGCAACCTGTGAGGAACTGAATCCGACACAGGATGCCCCCGTCGAGGACGCTAGTGCCCCGAGCAGTCAGGAGGCGCTAATAACCCTCAGTGAACCTTCTTCTCCATTGAAGATTTCAGAGAGGACTTGTGAAACTAACACAGCTGCTTCCTTGTTGGTAGACCTCCTCTCGTGTGAACACTCCCCCTCTTTTCTCATGCCGGAGCCTTCAGGTGAGGTCAACCCACAGGGTGTCAGTGAGGAGCAGGTACTCCTGTCACTAGAGGAGGACCGAGGGCTCCCTCCCTCGCAGGGCGGGGAGAATTTGTCACCTGAAACCAGGGACAAACGTTTATTCCTGGAACCAGTGACGGATCTGCTCCTAGCCAGTAACACTACCCCACAAGATTTACCTGAGGATTGCCTCCCACGTAACCACATCAACACGCCACCGGAGTGTTTGGAAGGACCTGTGCCTTTATTGGATTTAGAGGTTCCTGATTGTGACAGCAACCTCAGCCTCTGCCCGACCAGTCCTGCCTCTCTTATCTGCACAGGTGCACAATTAGCTTCCCCAACAGAGGAGTCGGAGGAGAAACAAACACTAGCTACTGTAATTGCAAGTCTGACTTCAGAGCGCAGAGGTGAGAGTGACTCATTTGTTCTCGGTTCGTCAGCGGAGCCTCCATCACTAAGGGTGCCCCTGGATGGAGATGCCTTTGTCCTGGGTGACTTTCCCAGCGACAGTTGCTCTGCGGAGAATGATTCTAAGGATTTGACAGACGGCAAAGTTTGCTCTGAAGCCGAAAGTCAGGGGGATGAGGCAATGGCTTTGGATCTGTGCTTGACCACAAATGAACTCCATGATGAGGAAATTTGGGACTTGAAACCACCCGAGGGCGTACAGAATGAAAGCGCTCCTAATTTGCAAACTGAACAGAGTCCCGGGGAGAGCTTGACAGACTCCAACCTGCTTGCAGAAAGCGATTGTCACAAGGAGGCTACTTTTGATTTTCCAGTTCAGGAGTTGAGCCGTTCTTCTCCTGAGCCTGGATGGACTAGTGAGCAGACTGCGGAGACAATTTCCCTCTCTAAAATGGTGGTAGCTGACTCCATGCCCATGGTTTCCTCTGTGAATCAGAGGGAGGAAGATGTCTCCCCGCTAAAAGCTGTGTTTGATGCCTTGGACCAAGATGGAGATGGATTTGTTCGTATTGAGGAGTTTATGGAGTTTGCTGCTGCCTACGGGGCCGATCAGGTCAGATTTTCTTGTTGTGTTTATTTCATTCTTTTGATCTGGAAGTTATTGGATAATGCATGCCAAGTGAAGCTGTTTTATGTAAGACAAAAAATAGGTCCATCTACGTAAATGATTTATTATTGATTTACACTGTACCGCAGAGAGCTTCCTGTAAAAGCCTGTAATTCCATCAACTGAAATCCATCCCTCTGATGTCAGTTTCACATCAGGGTTCCCAGTTGTTTAAGGGCCAATCACATTTATTGTTTTGAAACTGAGAGGTATTGCTATCAAACAACATTAGTGAACCAGCCATGTTTAGTTTTGTACTTTGGCTGATACTAAGTCTCTCTGTTCTGGTACAATATAATAATCTGTTCTCTCTCAAAATGGGACGCACTTATTTGTTTATGTCAGCCGTACTTATTTGTGTATTTTGATGAGCCCCATTGAGTTTATGTTACTCTGACCTAATCAAGTAGAGGGAACTTGAACCCTGCTAGAGCTCTGGTAGACACTCAGATATGTAGGCAGGCGGCAGCAATAGGTTGTAGGCCCATTTCTAATAAGCTTAGTAAATTTAGTGGCAACTCTTCTCATCCTAACTGTTCTTCTCCTATGTTTGCTACAAAGCAGCTCTGTACATTGGGTTTGATGGATTTGGCTAATACTGCCACATATTACTGAAACCATGCTTGGATTAGTATGTAATCTATATTTGGTGAGTGTTCAAGAATTAGGATTTGGGTCATCATCCTGATAAGTCTGTCAAAAGCATATTGCCTGTAATGAATTCTGTCAGGCCAGGCACTCCTCCATATGTCATATGACAAACACTCATTTTTGTTCAGGGATAATCTCCTGTGAAATGTCTGATGCATGGCATGACCCTCAGCCATTCATTGCGTCTGCCCCTTTGCATCTAGGCTTTCTATTTTAAAATGTAAAGTTTCACAATTATTGGCAAGTCAACAGAAAAGGAACACATTCTTAAAATTAAGCCGATTGAACACTGAACCGTTTCAAGTAACGGCTTCAATAACTTTCATTCCACTCCAGAAAATTAGAGTCTTCTTGGTTAATCAGTGTTTTTCTGTGTAGGCGAAGCATTGGAAGGTTACCGACATCCTTTATGTTTTCTATTCAGTCCATTATAATGTTTAGCAACCTGCCCTGTTCCTGTAAATCCACAGACTCCCATTGTGCTGCTTAGATCCCAAGGTGTTTGATGTTGTGCTGTCTCAGACTAAAAGCTTAATTCAGAACATAAACAATTGGCATAGGACGTCCACACTGCAACAGAGATGACGTCAGCTTCCTGTCCTGTCTAACGTGCTTGCCTGTGTGCCTTTCCAAAGAATCAGCAAGTGAACCCACCATTTGCAAATAACAGTAAAAGGCTGGATTCAAATGCTGATGTAGCCTGACTGATAACACTAGCAGGGTTTCTCTTTCAACTCTTACTAAACTATCGGCCTCTAGTGTGAATTGTCTTTGTTAACGAAGCCATGAAGATAACTCGATTAGAATCTGTCCATTCTAGTTTCCTACTTTTGGTTTCATATGGGGACATTTCAGACAAACATCATAATTCTTTTCAAATATATTATACAGCAACAGTTTAACTACTGTTGGATGAAGTTTGAAGTTTGAACCAGGTCTTTTGAAGAGGATGGGGTACTTAGTTAGTACTCAACCACATAGATTCGCAGACTGTGATGCTGGCTTACTAATGCTTTTTAATCCCCTCTGTTGCCCCTGTTCTTTCCTGTGCCCAGCCGTAGGTATCTCTGGTCCCCCAGCCAGAGCATTTTGAAGGATTAAGAGTAGAATGTATTTTCCCTGAGTCAGAGGGACTTCATGGGTCAGGTACCGTCTGCCACCTACCCATGGCCTCGTAGTCAGGGATGGAGAGTGGCTTTGGCCATTTGTTAGTTAAAGGTATATCTTCTCTTTTGGTAGGGAGCAGATTACATGATATTGGGAGTTTATCTCGGTTCATAGGCGTGGCCTGCATTGGTGTTATTCTACAGTGTTTGGTTTCTGGTGGGCGTTTCCTCTTCTACCTCCAAAGTATTCAGATTCCGGTAGTTTCCTTGGGATCTCTGCTTCCGAAAGATTTGCCTTGGATAGCTAACCAGATTGATTAGGCTCATGTGTCTGTTTGAGCTGAGGTATTGGATATCTGGTTTCCAACGGCTACGGGCAAATTTGCGCCCTTACAGCTAACCTAGTTGCTTCTCAGATTTCTGTCCTTGTGTGATTAGTCAGCGAGACGGAGGCTTTGGCTTGTTTGCTTTTTTCCATTTACAAAATGTAAGCACGGAGGAGACGGACTTATCTTCAAAATGTGAGGAATGTTATGTAATGCGTCTGACCTCTTGAGTGGTTTTGGTGTTCATTAGCCAAACTCAAGGAACACTGGGAAGGACTAGTCTAATCTAACATGGCCTCCACCCAGTTGTCTAGAGCCGTGGTGTGGATTGTTTCTCAGCCATAACAGTTCATACTTCTCATAGCAGGGTCATTAGTGTTCTACCAGATGTGGAGAGTGAACAGAGAAAAGATCAAGCACAATATATTTTATATTGAACGTGTGCTATCATTTGAGTTATATTGTTGGGGCTAGGTATCAAATTAAAGGCATTTCTTTGCCCCAATATAACATCCGAACATATCACTGATTTGAATGAACTCCATTCCTGAGAGGCTCTGATTTGTGAGATTCCACTATAAACCCGAGTGTAAACGCGGTATTTCACTAGTGTGGTTGAGAAAACTATAAATTATAAAACTATAAATTCATAACGAGACAAAATAATAAATGACACTGCAAGCAAAAACAAAGTTTGAATGCCAGTAGGGATGTTAGCCAATGTGAAGTGAGGGGGGAAGTCGGGGGGCCTAATAGTGAGTAATTGTTTATTAGCAAGCCTTGTTTATTTGAATGTGGTAAATGTTTGCTTTTGCAGTTTGCGGGTTATTTTTATTGTGTCTGCAAGTTTCACAAATCATTCTGTTGGTGGGGAATTGTTGTTGCCAGGTCTCTCTGCAACAGGCTCTCCTTCAGCGAGGGGAGGTTTGATGTCGGTACCGTATGACCGTAGGCCTTGTGTCTGCATGGTACCATAATAGTAAAGTCCCAGTCGGCGGTGAGGGAGAGACTGCAGGAAGGTGTTTAGCAGACATTTGCATGTAGCCTACGTCCTGAACCCTCAGCCGGTGCCGCTACGCTTACAATGCAAATGTGTTCTCCAGAATCATTCCAGGAAGAAGACCTTCAGTGATCTGGATGTGACAATGAAGATACACACACACACACACACACACACACACACACACACACACACACACACACTGACTCACTTGACTCTATTATGTGGGGGTTGGAAATGCCTGTATACTTGCCACCTAAATGTATAGACAAAAAAATCTCCAAGCAGAAAATGAAATCGGGTCTGTGGTGTGTTCAAGTAGTGATTTCCAATCTCCTGAGAGAGATAACAGGCTGGATAAGGGGAACAAGATATGATATTGCGATTCCTCTGACCCCCTTGTTGGCACTGAACCACTTCTCCCACCTGATTCCCATCGGGATTTTCCCTGTATGATAACGTGTCAATTTATCCCAGTGGTGATCACATTCACTATTAAGTGTGTGCACGCAGTATGTCATTGAAGCAGCTAGTCTCCCACAGCTAGCCACCCTCCTTATTAGTTTATTGACATTTCTTGCAAGTGTTTGGGATACCATGAGTGGTTGACTTGCTCACATAGAAGCAGGCACTGCTCTGTGAGACCTTTTAATGAGCAGGAATGATTGGTTCTCAAAGGTGAAAGGTCATGCAGGAGTGAGGGCGAGGCCAAATCTGGGAATTCACTGATTGAAAGAGATCTTTCAAACCACCGCTCGTTGGTTTTGACCCTGATTCTGCACAAAGCCAATTGAACTGTATTGTGGTGGCAGCTCTGTTGTCAATCCACAGGGCCTGACCCCTCTTTAGCCAGCCTCCCTCCCCTGGCCCGCTGCTTTCATGTAGTGCCCCTCTAATCCCCAGTGGAATGTCCCATGCCCTGAAATGTCCCCTCTCTCCAGTTTGCTTTTGTGTGTGTGTGTGTGTATGTGTGTGTGAGCATATGTGTACATGCGTGTTATGCTCTCCATACAAAGATACTGTCATTAGGCCCGTCTCCCCATCTTTTGCAGACGAACTAGGCTTATGGCCTTATGCGACAGTTATCAGTATTTTGTTCAAGAGCTATTGTGAAATCCCCTGTAGGAAAAAGACTCCCACCCGGGGGTATTCATCTCCATGGGGTTATGCACAACAGTGGTCTGTGTGGAGGCGGTCAGGCGTGCCCCTGCACTGATTAGACAAAAATAGAGGAAACAGAAAAACCACGGTGCCTTCACTGGTCTTGTGAGCAGGGGGATGGAGGGTCATCATGGAGCTTCAGTTAAGAATCTGCTTTGCCACTGTCACATAATGCATAACACTAATAGTGATAATAATGTTAGTTTTCTGTATATCAGCTTTTCAAAAACAAAGATTACAAAGTGCTTTACAGAGAATAAAGTCAAGAGATTATATACAAATTAGTCAATACGAAATTAATAACACATAAAAACAAAGAATTAAGAAAATTACCGTTACAGAATTTATAAAATTGACTATAAGAAATTGCTTTTAAGAAGTTACTGAAAAGACTGAACTGATTTAACTTGCCTAATCTCCATGGGAAGGTTGTTTCACAGTATTGAGTAGATGAGTGACACTTTTAACAATTCCCAAGTCACTTATGCCAAGAGCGATAACAGATTTAACTGTAGATTATAACAATACTGCAAAAACTCCCCTAATCAAACCTCAGTTTTCTCACCTCGCTCAGCAGAGGTGTGTGTGTGTGAATAGCAGGCGTGCTAAAATGATTTCCTGCGTGCCATGATGCGCTGTTCTTAGGTGGGAAACTGAAAGCTATATGTAGACAATAAAAAAAACAAACACCCACCACTGACTTCAGCCTTTAAATGTCACGCTTGAAACACCCTGTTTCTTCACCAACACTCCCTCTTGCCCTTATAGCCAACATAGTTCATGGCAGGGGTTTCCATAGCAGAGGTAGGAGCAGGTTGCAGCCTTGATGCAACAGGCTAAACTCAACATTGCAGTGTTAACCGCCATTCAGTGAGATTGGGTCACTCCCCTCCTCTCTTAATGCAGCTGGGTTTCATTCGCCAAGCCCAGATCATAAGCCACTGGGGTTGTGAGAGTCTCGGGATAAGTCAACCCAGAGTTTAATAGTAGTTTCAGCCTCCTGAGTTGGAGCTCAACATTGCTAAATCAGCTCAACTTGTCTTTGTGTGTAACTGATATAAAAAGTACAGAGTAGAGAAGCCCCACACCGACTGGAAGCCTTTTGTGAAATCACCATGTTCACATTGTGTGCTTACTTTCCCAAGATTTAAGTGAGCCTTAACCACAGGAACCTCACCCCACATATTGTCAGGCTCCCTCCCAGCTTATTTTGTCAATGATACATGCCTGAAATGACAGTGTAATGATGCGTTAGTGAAATTCTGCCCTGTACCACATTTGGCTCACTCTGTCATTTGTGCAAATAGATTTTTTTTGATTGCTAGGCGCCACTGTTAATTCTGCAGATAGAGGCCTACGTCTAGCCCTAGCCCAAGGTCTTTGGGTGCCAGATAACCAGAGAGTTAGCGGCAACATAAAAGATACGCCGAGACATTTCTCACACCCTAGAACTCAATTTTCAACGTAGTTCATGGTGGGCTTCCTGCCTTTTACTGCCTTCTGTAGTTACTGATATTAAGCGCTGAATACAGCAGCTCTTGTTGCCAGGCTACTGACTGAGGGATTGTATACAGGTACAGTTATATAACTGATTGAGTGCAGCTTGAGATCGTCTCTGTGCATAGAAGGCTTTAGTCGTCCACCTTGTAGGCGTGTGTGCATTACAGAGAACTGTATGTGTGTAGATGAATCGTACATTTAGCCATAAACCATTAATCATCTATTTTCAGACAGTTTTGATGTTTCCCAAATTAAAGTAACAATAATATGGATAAATGAAAGATCAGTCTCATCAAATTCTTCATTCATACCACCTTTTTAATGTAAAAGAAACAGAAACAAAACTATGGCATGGATGGAGTTATTAAAAGCTATATTTTGTTCTGTTTCTATTTAGGGAAAACACTTTCTAGTCACAACTGTACGTGTGCTTTCAGTAGCTATTGTCATTTTGTCTAAATGCAAATTGTATGGCCAGTAGTCTGCTAGAGTTCAATTCACCCTTTCTGAAGACAGTGCCCTTGCAACCTTGTAAAATCCTTGTAAAGTCAATATTGCCCTGTGTCCAGTAAAATATGGAATATATGATGTTTGCAAAAGTTGATGTTTCTCTGGAAGTCAAAGGTCTTTCTACCGGTAGTTCTTCCTGTATTATATAAATATATAGAATTCACATAATTCTGCAGTGAAACTGTTGCAGGAGTGAAATGTCTCCAAGAATCTGTGACTTTCAGTAGTTTCAGGTGGCATATCTAGTCCTGACCTTGCTCTTGTCAATGTGATGCAATGTTTTATTCAGTTTGCAGTTAGGCCAGTCAAGTTGCCCTGTGTCCAGACCTCCCCCTCAAATCACATTTGTTAGTCCATAATTAATTCTGAAGCATCTAGGCACTCCACCTGATTTGATTATGGGAGAGAGCTTTTTTCCCCCCCTGTTGTCGTGACAAAGTGAGCTTTGAATGACTGTGACTTGTCTCTTCCAGGTGAAGGATCTGACCAAGTTTTTGGATCCTAGCGGCTTGGGAGTGATCAGCTTTGAAGACTTCCACCGTGGAATCTCTGCAATTAGCAATGGAGGTGAGTCACTGGATGGATCTGTAAAAGCTTGACTCAGTGTCCCCTTTTTGTGGACTCACTGGGCCCTGTGTCTAAAACTCTGGAGACATTAAATGATTGAGGAAACCTACCTACTAAAAATAGTCTGACATATAAAATCTCGGTTGTGCCCAGTGTCAGGTACTAACACGTTTCAGTCATTCATTACTAGTACTAGTAGGACATGAAAGAATGATTAAAAACAGTAGAAACAGAATTGATCATGTTAAAAAAATGGTTTGATATCAATAAGGTATCACTAAATGAAAATAAAACAAAATGTATGGTGTTCGGTGGTGCCAGGGCTAATTGTGAAATTAAACTGAATTTAAATGGAGTTGAAATCGAAAGAGTATATGACACAAAATTCTTGGGAGTGATTATAGATTATAAGCTTAGTTGGAAGCCACATATAGAATACATCAAACGGAAATTATGTAAATCTATTGCTATTCTTTACAAGATGAGGGATTTGCTGAATAAGAAATGTCTGCATATATTGTATTGCTCACTCATAATACCATATATGTCGTATTGTGTTGAGGTGTGGGGAAATGCATATAAAACAAATATAGACCCTATAATTAAAATTCAGAAAAGAGCTATTAGAATAATAAATACAGTTGGTTATCGTGAATCCACAAATCAGTTGTTTATAGGATCCTGTACCTTGAAATTTTTAGATATTGTGTATTTAAAAACGATGCAAATATTGTTTAGAGCTAGGAATAAAAACCTTCCTGTTTGTATTCAAAAAATGTTTAAATTAAGAGAAGTAAATTATAATTTAAGAGGGTTGTGCATGTTTGAAACATGCAAAGTGAGAACTGATGTAAAATACAGATGTGTTTCAGTTTTGGGAGTTCAATTATGGAATGAACTTAGTGATGAGTTGAAACTGTGTAGCTCTCTGTTGAATTTAAAAAAAGCCTTGAAAGGTAAAATAATTAAGGATTACAATGTGAAATGATTAATATGTAAAATAAACATAATTTAAGAGTAAGCTTTCTTTTTATTTATTTATTTTTTTTCTTTCTTCTTTTTTTGTATTGCTGATATTCTGGGTTATCTTTATGGATTGTATAGGATAGGCATATATAAGCCTTGGCTTCAGCCTATTCCTTTTTCGGTTGTTGATTGTCTTTTTTATTGTGTGAAATAACGAACGGGAATTTTTATTAACCGAAATAAACCATTCATTCAGTATAGTGCAACAGGCTGGTTTTATGTAACAAGCTCAACATTGCTTGTGCCTGCTGGTATGCAAGTCTCCCATTATGAATTCAAATCAACTTGAAATGGTTCCCATTTGAATGAATGGTTATATAAATGCACCATCGTCACCTGTTTCGTATTTCATTTCTTATTGAAGTCTTTCATTCTTCTCAAGAAGATGGCAGAGGGAATAGCAGTAAGCATAAACAGGCATATCTCAGTGAAGTTGATGATTGACCAAGTCCAGAATAAATAGGTTAAGCTGTGAATTACTAATAAAATGATTTGGGTTTTTGCCTCCACTTCTATGAAATCCTTGTTACAGATTGTCATTTCATCAATTTGTAGTATCCTATGCATCACAACAATTTCACTTCTAATGCCATGTTTGCTTTTCATAAACTTCAAAGTCTGTGTAGAAAGTGGTACATACATACTACATAACATGAGGGCCCTCAGCCTTCTGTTTTCATATTGGCTAGTCTGATGTTAGTCAGTAATACATTCCTCATGGCGCCAAATATTGTTGTCCACACAGTATGCTCACATTGCTCAGCTGAGGTGAGGGGATGTTGAAAGGATAAAACCCAAACTATTTGTTACTGGACTCTTTGTTTCTGTTTTTCTTGCTTTAACTATTTTCCTGCCTCCCTGACAGAATTTATGAGCTTTTAAAAACTGGTTTTGTTTATAAGGACCGAGGACAAAGTAATCCCCTTTCTCAGGCTTTCCCCCAACCACTTTGCCTGAAATCGTTTAGTCCCCTGCTCTCTCATGTCTATCTTGGAGTCATGTTAAATGTAAAACAGTGTTTTCAGTGTTTCCTCCTGTGTGTTAGTGTATCTATGATGATATTTGTGCTACGTAACTGTAGTGTCCCTTTCCGTTGACGTCATTATCATGACTGTCACCTGGGGCTACACTGACGTCATTTCAAAGAGTTTCGTTGACAGCCCCGTGCTGGCTGTGTTGACATACTGTACAGGTTGTGTTGACATCATGAGCAACAGAGTGCCGCTCTCCCCGTCCCACCCAGCCGGTTGCCATTGATTTGCGGCACTCTTTCTCAGGGCTTTCTGGGTTACACAGCTCCAGTTACTCGGACCATTAATTAGTCATGTACTGGAAAGCATGAGATGCTCAGACACATGGGCCGACAGGCTAGGTTTCAGAGAGGGACTGGGACAGAGACGGGTTTGGGCAGAGAGTCCTATTCGCCTGAATTATTCACTGTGTTCTTTCTCTACTCGGTCTTTCTCTCTTGTATCTCTCTGGTCTCTCATGGTGTCAGCCTCAGAAAACATAAAACATAAGATCCTCTTTGGTCAATAGGAAATATGCTACAATATGATGGAATTACTTCATTAACAGTGTTGCTTAATCTTCGTGTTTGAATTAATATTCCTATAAAGAATGGTCTTAATAGTTTTAAATAAATGTATTTCAGCCCAAATAATTTATACCTATGTAGATGTATTCCTTGTATTTGTATTTTTTTTTTTCAGGATTACAGTAAAACAGTCCTATTGCATTGAGAGGATAATCTCTATAAATAGAGGAAAGATAGAAACTTGAAGGCAGGAAAACTCCTCATTCATGAATCATACCTACCAGTACATTTCACCTTAAATTGTGCTAACAAACAGTCTCAAAAACTCTTACTGCTTTCAGTAATGAGTCATAAGTCATGAGTAATGTTCTTGACAATCGCCATTGAGATAATCACCAATGTTTTTTCATAAATGTCTCATGATTCAAGCTGTAAGGTGTAAACCAAATCACTAAACGATACAGGTGATGGTGCATCGAGGCTGAACTTGATGACTCTGCATTCACAGCATCTGTAATTTCTTGTCATGCTTTTATTTTCTCGGTGCCTGATCCTCCTGAGCTGACACAAATGATCTCTGTCTGCATTAATTGCAGTTAACAGAGCATCCAATTGAAGAGCAATTACCATTCATTATTAGATTCATCTCAAGTAAGACAAAGTGCATGTTTCATGACTCCTACAACACTTCTCTCAAGAATGAAGGTTTTATGAATGAACCACATTCTTTGACCATCACTCGGTGTCATAATGTGATTAGAGAGTGTTTTCTTTTGCATTATTTTGTTTCATTTCTTCTCTTTGAGTTTTTTACAGAGGTAAAAACAGGTGCCAAGTTGTTTTTTTTCTTTACATCACTTTGTTTTTCCAAATTAAAAAAGCAAACAAAGTGGAAAACGAATCAGATATTTCCTGCTGGAAGTTAGTTTCCCATCAGCGTGTGGAGATCAGAGCTTTACCGTAACTTCCCAAGCCTCTCACGCACTTCTGACAGAAATCCAGTAAGTCTATAAAAGCAGCATAAAGTTTCTTTTGTTGGCCTGGGTCAATACTATGTTTAGGACTGTCAGATCCAGTTCAAGTTGTCAACCCCCACTGTCACCCCCTTTCCTGGAAACCAGCACAAAACCTGCTATTCCAGCTCCCGACCTGCGGTCCCGTTTCAGTGTGAATTTCAATCAACTCCACCTCCTTTGTTTTCGTTTCTGCAACAGTTGTTTTTACCAAGGGAAACCTTAATAGAGACAAACCTGCAGGAAATGGAAATGCCTCGTCCCGTGTGGTGGCTGTGGCATGTCTGGAACAACAAACGTTGGTCTAGAAACCACCAGATGAATTGAGTGGAACTGGTTGAACCGCTGGAAAATCAACTATCTCAACCCTGTGTAACATTTTGAAACTGACTCAAACAGAGGCCAGCTTCTCCAGCACAGCCCCATTTAGTGCAGACTCATCTCAGTAAAACGGGCTGGTTATGTAAGACCAGGGGGCACAAAACCGCCAGGGTCCACCAGCTGCTGTTGAGAGCGCTGTTTGTGTTCGATTCTCTTAGCCGGGTGCTATTCATATCTCTGTTTACTAGATACAGGAGTCCCAGTGGCTGATGGGAGTCCATCTTATTGGTCCCTCTCGGGTTTCACCAATTGTCCTCGGGTGCTTTCAATAGAGGCCTTTATTGACAAACCTCAATTGGACATGGTTGGATATTACACCCTTTCCTTTTTATTGTTTTATATAAGTACATGACATAATATAGGTCTTGAACTGCATGTAAAAGTTACATAATGTTGATTGTTACACCGAGTGTAGACTGCTGTGCTGTGTACATGTTGAAGTAGGGCAGCAAGGTCACAAAGTATTAAATGTGCACTTCAGCAAACACAGTTCACCTTCTGAGGCGATGTATATCAGTTTGTCAAACATTGATTTTTAAATGCAGACATCATGGAAGCGTCTGGTTAACTTGCTTGTTAATGTAAATTGGAAAATGAAAATCCAATCCCACAGTAAAGTGTTATTTTTTCCACTTATGTAAACTTAATTTAGATCATATGGAAAGTTTTAATTCAACAGGCCAATTTGCATTTGAATTTTCATGTACTGCTATCCACTGTACTGCTATTTTCATGTACTGTATCCACTGTACTGCTATTTTCATGTACTGAGTTCTTTCAGATTAGAAAATTCAAATACGCATTTGAATTTTCATGTACTTGTATGCACATTCTCTAAGAAATTTAGGATCGAGATGAAAAAGCCATTTTACATTTCGTCTCGCTTCGAGGCGGGGCCACGGCTAGCTTTAGTACCATATAAATGTGCTAACACAACCTCAATGATATCAGTATTGAGTGTTTGATAGTCTGATAGCAGAGTAGTCAGGTAAACTTCTGTTCCCACCTTAACTGACAGGTTAGTAAACCATGATAATAACAATATGTGTGCGTACTAGTACATGAACATTCAATATTACATTACATTATTGAATTGGATTGAATACATTATTGGATATTACATTATTGAATTTTAAATATTATACGCTTCCAAAATAAATATCTTGGGATATTTTATTGAACATTGGTGTCAATTGATCTTTCCCTTTTAACTGCTATTATTACAACCACCTACTATAAGCCCTCCCCTCTGTTCTTTCCACATTGTGGCAGTTTGTCTACCGAGCACATTGGTACTATATACATGAGTCTCCTATGTTTGTGTAGCCTCCTGTCTTGGTTGACAGTGTGTGTTTACCTTGCACACATTAAACCTATCCTGTTCTCTCCACATCTACAGGTCCGGAGCCACCGATGTACGATGTGCACTACAGCCCAGGGGATGGAGCTGTGGGCTGTCCAGAGGAATACGACGAGGTGGGGCACGGCGCGAGAGCATTTCAATTCATTTCAGTCTGGTGTGTGTGTCTGTGTGTGTGTGTGTGTGTGTCTGTGTGTGTGGTCCCCGTTTCTCACACAGCAGCACAGTGTGAAGGTCACAGGCTGAACTCCCCGTGCACTCGGACTCTTCCACACTGTAATGCACCGAGCGGCTTGCAGAGCTGTCATTACCACGCTGTGAATATTCCACATGGTGAAACACTCTGGTTTGGCACACACCAAATGGCATCTGGCTGACTATTTTCGTCTTATTTTTCCCTTGACAAATATTGAATGAGTTGGAGTCCGCCCGAGTTTTTTACATGCGTGTGTGGAATTGTGTTTTTTCAGTTGCGGTTAGCATATCTAGAATTCCTGTCTCCTCTTGTGCACCGAACTTGTATATTTAACTATCATTTCTGCTGGCCTCGGCAAGATGGAAATGTCTCAGCTATTCTGTGCACTTGGAGCATTGTGGGAGTGTGATTGTAGACTCAGTGGCTGCAGGCTGCACAGTGTGAGCGCCCTCACTTGGTGTGGTTGATAAGTGCATGCCAAGGGTTTACATGTCTTAAGTACAGTCAGAGTAGAGATAAAAATTGATTCCTCTTCAGATGTATAAGTACTCAGCCAAACTAACCTCATGCATTGGTGATTGTAAGGTTGAACCAGGTATTCAAACCCGAGAAGCTGTACAACCTTAACTACTCATAGGCTCCAAAACACAGCGGCAGACCTGGAACAAGTCGCTTTTTATAGAAATGAAAACACGAACAAGCTGTGTTCTACATAGCAGAATGAGTTTAAATTTGAACTGATGGTGTGATACGTCAAGCCAAATGAGTTTTAATATATTTTCAATGCAAAATATCCTGGTGAAGTCGGTCCTGTTTACTGGAACCCATGAGTTTGTGGGGAGTGGGTTCCTGTGTTTGAAGTAGACGCCACACCTGTGTCCCTGGCCTTGTTTTTCCCTCTGGGTTCCTGGCAGAAAAAGGGTTCCTCTCTCTCTCAATGGCTGTGCTGTTCTCGCCCTGTTTGCTTTCAAAACAGGCAAGGTGAGGCTGTTCAGCTGAGGCCTGAAGAGAAATGCAACGCCCCACCCACCCTCCTTCTCCTTTTCTAAATTTTCTTACCCTCCACCTCTCCGTCTCATACTTTAGGTCTTGAATCAAACACTTAAAAACAACAAAAACTACTCTCTATTTGTCATTACGGTGAATTAATCTAAATGTTTGTTTTTGTGCTACCAAAACTTTTGTTAATACGCTTTATGCAAGGCTATCGAGTCTCTTCCCTGTCTCTGCCTTATAGTTTAACATTATGTTAGCTCAGCCAGCCACTTATGGCAAGTCTGGCAAGTCGTTGTGATGTATAACCCTCATTCGTCATACTGTCCACGAGAGGCTGGAGACGTGTAGAACATGGCTTAATGATTTACACTGTCACGTTGGGCCAGGAACAGTCTGTCATTCTGCTGATCTTGTGGTGTTTTAACTCAGTAGTAGTAGATCGAGCAGTACTGCTGCCTTCCCCTGCCCTTTGGACTTTGTCTTTGTATCTCCACCCCTCTGAGCACCCAGTGGAGCTGAACGAGGTGTTGAGGTATTTTCCGTTTTGCTCTCGCTCTCCCTGAGACTGAAGGGGAGGAAGCACAAGTGGTGATTTCAGGGGTCTCATGACAGGCCAGCCTTCCTGTCAGTGAGGCCGGGCAGAGAGCATGGTTTTGGGCATGGCGGCTAGCCCTCTGGGCCCAGCTCCTCCTGAAGCTCCACACAGACGGGTAGGTTATGCTTTCCATCGTGACTCACCTGTTACGTGATCGCCCTAATGCCTGATATGTGCTTCTAGTGACCAATCGATGAATATGTTCTTTTTTATCTTATATTAGTCTGTGGGTTTATATATTGAGCTTTTGGTATTTTGTGCTTGGGAAAACTTTGAGCTTATGCAGTGCTCACTGTGTGTTTGCACTTGTTGACTGGAGGTGTCGATGCAGTAGGTTCTGCTTGGCACAGCCATCTGAAGCCCGGCAGACTGCCTCTGAAGCCTGTTTATGCTGTCTGATTTGTTTGGTTGTTGGTGTAATTACCCACTGGCTGTACTCGAACACTGAAAATGTTCTCTCTTTGAAATCGCTGCATTTCTTTGAGCGACCAATAGTTTGTTGTCTGCCTGTTTCATCAAACATCGCATGGTTCAGCTGACACCTGATATTCTTTTTCTTTTTTTTTAAAATCCTGTACACAAGACTAGAAATGATACGCATCACCTTTGATCACATAGTGCTTGATGTAACAACGTGTTATGACCACTTTGTATTGGTCTTTGCGCAGCAATACTTCAAGGGGATCATCATTTCTCTGGAGCCATGTTTTATTTTTGTCAGCAAAGAGAAGTCTAGAATAACATCAAAAATGAAAAACCAAAATGCACTATATGCAGTATATAGTGCATGTAGTGTAAACAATCCATCCACTAGCCCTGCCATTACTTTTCTGTTGGTTGTGAATCATTTACCCATTGATCATGTATTAGTATCTGTGTTTACTGCTTAATGGACATATTAAAGTACTTATTAAATTCTGTTTTTGGCATTGTAGCAAAATGAGGTGACTGACAGCGCGTACCTCGGCTCGGAGAGCACCTATAGCGAGTGTGAGACCTTCACTGACGAGGACACGGGAGCCCTGGTACCCCCCGAGATGCACGAGGACGTGGAGACGGACAGCGGCATCGAGGCCACGCTGCACGACCCCGAGGACGGCGGCAACAGGTCAGTATCAATTCCAACCTCAGCCATGTGAATCAGCTCAACCTGATCAGGTCAAGGTCAAAAGTGACTAGGCCACATACTATTGAGTCATCCTCAGCTGTGGGGGGTGAGTTTGAGTTTAGTGCAAGGCTACCCTGTAAGGCACTTGTCATGTGAATCAGATCAACAGTCTCAATGCTGGTCATAAGCACTTCCAACCATAATGCTTACTGTAAATGTGTGTCAAACCTCCAGCTGAGGGGAATAGCCCTGCACTGACCCGTCACACAAAGGTCCAGAAATCACGTGGTTGACAAGTCTTGTGTGCCCAACTCTGGATTCCTTTATGGGTCACCAGACAGGGAGATTAAAGAGAGGCAATAGACAGACACCACTTCATTGACCCCACATACCAGTAGATGGAAAGTCTCTGTCAAGCATACCTCAAGATGCTTCGGTGTTTGTTTTTCTAGCTTATTCCTTAAGTGTCAAGTAATGCAGGTCCTCACATACTCCTACACCATGCACTGTCACAAGGCGGCTACACTTCCCAGACTAAACTACAGTTGAAATAGCAGGGACTTTGAGTGTCTGAGTCTCTTTTTTTTTGTACAGCTGAAGAGGAAAGCTCATCTTGAGATAACTTGAAATGTGCACAATAAGAGCTTGAGACCTTGAACAGAAAGAGCTCTTCTGCCGTTCTTTACCCTCAGTCAGTGTGCCTAAGTGGATCGTCTGTTTGTGGGCTGAAAAGAGCGTTGAGATCTGTTGAGCTTTCTTGAATTATCAAGTTATGGCATAAACTGTAAGTTAATCTTCTTCATTTGTTTTATATCTTCTCTGGATTTATAACAATTGGGTAATAACTTTACCGTTTACCACTTCATTTATAGTTTTGTCAAACTCCCAATGTTTTCCATTGTCCTTGTGTTCTTTGTCTAATGATTTGTTTGGGTTGACCACTTGGCAGATGTAGGATGTTGGATGTTTCCCCTCTGAATCTCTTTAGGCAGCTCATGTTACATATTGTGCTCCAAATACTATTGAAATAAGTTTGTGTTTTGTGTCTGATACTGAATGAACGCATGTATTGATTTGGTAGACTATTGCAGTTTTACCGCTCACTAAACCAAATGCAAGCTTTTATGTGTGATCTATTTGATTGGTTAGATAACTTCATTACTGATGGAGAGACCAGTATGTTTTGAGCCAGTAGCCATTTGAAAAAGGAACTTGCCTACATCAAAGAGGGTCTGTATTCTTTCATGGCTTTAGTAAAGACAAAATATTGCTTTAGGTGTTGTTTTTTTAGGGAAAACATAGAATCAAAGTTTCAAAGACTGGAATTTGCCACTGGCACTGGTTCGACCATAGGAGACCGATAGCACTACTGGGAAATACAGTTGCAAGATGTGTCCTTCTGGAGCCCAAGGAGGGAGTGGTTTAGCCCGCGTGCTGCTTTTTGAAGAAGAAGAAAATAACACATTGTCTGGCAATGCTTCTGTCGTTCATGATTTTGAAGAAAGACACATTTTGGAACACTGACCACATTTTAGTAGGACATTTTATATTTTAGGTGTTCATTGACACAATGGTACAGCTCAGATCAAACCCTAATCACACGCGCAATCCCACACATCTTAGTGGGTTGAAGAACCTTGTTGCTTTAGCTGAATTGAATCCATTTCCCCTCACTCTGTAAGAAGTCGCCTCAGTAGCCACAGTGTGTTTTTGTATGAGGCATGAAGGAGGAAGTGTAGAGGACTGAGGCCTTATCTGCTGACTGTGTGACCTGTCTCTCCAGCTTGATGACGGATGGTAGGCTTCTGCCTGGCAGGGATGTTTGGACTTCCCATTCCATGACTGAGCCTTGAATTCCAGGAAGTGTTGAGTTAGCTGTTTTTTGCTTCTTTTCCTTTTTTTTTCCCCCTTTGGCATGGGTAATCTGTGCCTCTCCCCCTTCTACTCACACCAGCTCGCTGCTAGTTCTCGAGCTGATTGGGACCCAATACTCGACTGACACTCTGACCTCTATATTTTCACATTTCAGCAGTTAGTGTTTGCCAGAAATGTGTAGACTCATTCCTAACTGAACTTCCCAGAATGAAAACACATCCTCTCTTGACTCTGACCCGTGAATGGCTTCATCATGCCAGTGAACTTCTTGACAAGCTATGAAATGGAGATTCATTCCCATGTACATTCTCATATCCAAGTCAGATTTCTGATGCCTTAACGGCTCCAACACATTTTTTACAATTCCTAAATCAGTGAATCCAGCAAAAAGCATTGTAACCCTTCCTTTTCAGTGAAAAAAGAATATCATAGAAGACTAGGAACTCTTTCTGTCAGGTTTGCAATACATCCAGGTTAGCCCAGCTAACCCTAGCTAGTGCCTACATCCAAATACATGTTACATGTAGGAGTACATGCGCTGGACTGGATTAGGAATCTAACAGGATTAGCCACCCCCACCCTCCTGTGCCCGTTACGTTCTGTCCTATTTCCAACGTCTCCTCTCAGGTCTGGTCCCTGGACAGTCAGCAGGCCTGTCTGCTGGCCACTACTTAGCCTCAAATCTGATTAACCCCTCAGCCACTCACAGCCGGTCCTTCCTGGTTCAGCTTCAGGTCTACTAGGTGGCACAGACGATGCGCCGTCACTCGTGGGACTGTAGAGTGGCGGCTTATTAGGCCGTTTTCAAAGGCCAAGCCCTTCATGCTTGCTCCACACTGGAGAGCATTTGCTTTGTTTTGAATTGGTGTTACCAGTGAAACTTCAGGATTCCACTCTGGTTGTCTGGGGTTTTGTCTCCAGTTGCTCCGAGGCTTTCACGCCAGGGCAGTGGAGGGCGTTTGAAGATGCGGTCACTCTCCTCACCAGCCCTCTATGTGAGGGACCTGAGTATGGGGCTGAGTACAGGCCTGAGTACAGGGTAAGTTTGGTTCGGTTACTATTTCACTAGGTCAGCCTAACGTCGGGGCATTACAGCAATTTATTTATACCTGCATTGTTGTTGTTGTTTGGTCAAAAGAGCCTGAAGTGTGTTTAAAGTGTCTGCAGAGTCTGACTGCTTTGTTGAGTTTGTAGTTTGTGAAGTTTGAGGCTGTAATTTAAGGTGGGGTTTGAACAGGACAGGCTGATGGCCCTATTGTTGTAAACAGCTGAAATGGACTATGTCATTGTTGTATGATGAAAGAACCTTTTTGCTGATTTGGACATCCTCATCCTGTGTGTCCTTCAGACATCTGAAGTATCCTGTAGGACAACAGGAAAGGCTCTCCAGCTATCCTCAACTGAAGAGCATGGACTGATTTCCTGACCTTGTCTAATGAGTCATCACACATGTCCATATTGATAAACTTGGCTATGCATGTGTTTCTATGAAATTGTGTAAAATGACCAGTCAATTCTAGATTCCTCAGTGTTACTCTGAGATCAGTTAAGGACATCTCTTAAGCCCACAGACAACCCGATGTAAGCTCTAAGTGTTGCCATGATGGTTTCCCATTGCCAAGGAAGCACTAGACATTTTGTTTCAGCCAAAGCAGACTTTGGGATTAATGTGAATTAACAGATTACCTTTGAAGACAAGCGATTGTGGAACACAGATTGTTGCTCTTCCTACGGGAAGATTAATGATCCTCAGGCCCCAGTCATTTCCTAGACTTCAGGGTCCAAAAACACCAACTCTCTTTAACTTTTTAAAGCTCGTCACACAGTAGCACTGGCTCAAATACAGCAGCACTGTATGAAGTAGTAGAAATAGATGGACCTTGTTAGGTTGGCTGTGTCTGTGGTCTCTTAAATGGACGGTTCTGGAGCTGTTTTTGTACACAGTGTGATAAATTGACATCTGTATTTATAGTGTCTAAACTCAACACGTTTTCCTCTATCTTTAGCTAGCGCCTGAAGTTGAGTGTGCTGTTGTTGTCTGCACACATCAACACGCTCACAGTGATCCCTTTCTCCTTGTCTCCCTCAGGTTCTCCCTGAACTCCGAGCTGCATAATCACTCCCTGGTGACGGTTATCGGCGGAGAGGAGGAGCACTTCGAGGACTTCGGGGAGAGCAACACCTCCGAGCTGCTGCTGGAGACCAGCGTGGAGGGGAGCGAGGGGGAGGGGGACTCCTCTCTCTTACAGCCCCCCGGACACGTCCACAGCTCCTCGCTGCTCCTCTCTCCCAGGTATAAGCTCTTCCCTACGCTGCTGAACCCAGTCTGCCAGAACCCCAAAGGCAATTCTGACTAGACGAGTCCATGCTTTTACGTGTTATGTTCAAATTCTACACACACACACATCAGATGTGAGAACAAAGCGTGAGTAATTGTTAAATCTGGTCAGCCTCAAGGTTATTTAAGAGTCTTTTATCCCAGCCTGTCAAATCACAACTTTCTCTTATCTGCCCCCCCTCCTGATAAAGGTGCCACACTGTTGGTTACTTTCTCTGCAGCCTCTTGGCTTAAATGCCTCCTATTTACTTTCCTTAGCGTGGCTGTTTAGAAAGACATGGAGGTCAAGCGTCGATACGAGGTATCTGGAGACGTCCTTCCCGCCCCCCTACTGCCTCCTCCTCTCCTGAAGGGCAAGATAAACGGAGCAAATGCAAAAGTTCACACCATCAGTCTTTCTCTCAACTGAAAATGAGGATATCGGGCTAAATGCCGTTCCAAAATGGTGCTCCCTTTCCTGTGCCCTTGTTGCCTCATCCTGATTGGTCTGGAGCAACCGCTTCACACTCGCGCTATTTAGGTCCTCGTAGGTGCTGTTGCCACGTCCTCTGGGACAGACGGAAGGTGGATGTTTTTGACATTGAGTTCAGCCGTCGTGAGGAGTACCTAACAAGCTTTACCACCGGGCTCTCTCAGCACATGTACGCGACGCGAGGTGTCTGTCAAATACCAAAATAACACATGAGCGCAAACACACACACACTCTCCTCCGTCACTCCTCTGGCGCGATACATTTCTGTTAAAACCCTTGCTGTACTCTCTGCTTTTCTAATCATTTTTTTCCTCCCTCCTCCTCCTCCGCTCTGTTTTCATCAGAGACTCTAAGCCGATAATACATAATTCCCACTTGGGTGATATTTCCCTGATCTGCCTTGCCAGGAAGCTCTTAGCCGCCAACTGCCTAGCTTTTGTAGCCCAGTCACAATATGGAAATAAGCTGCTGTAACTGGATTGGCACTAATAGTACTTTTATAAAGGCTTCACTTCATTGTGCTTCAGCCTCACTGTTAGTTGTAAGAATCATCTTTGCAGTTGTAGTATGAACTGTGCTCAGGTCAGATCAGATGAAGCCTTAATGATCCCTGTGGAGACATCGGGTCGTTGCAGTAGTAGTAATAGGATATGAGTAAGAACAAAACAAACAGGGTTATATAAACATCAGACATATTAACTGGAAACAGCCTGAATATGTCTGGATTCCCTCACTGAGGCTTAGGCAATGTGAGATTTGTGCATTTTGAACACAGAAAAACATCACATGTACTGGGTGTTGATGGTTATGTGGATGAAAAATCCGTCCCACAGACATCACCCACGCAGTGTGGACACGTCACTGTCTTTTGAGTCAGTCATACTTGTTATTGGAGCATGTATCACTGCCACCTACACACACACACACACACATCAATCTTACATTACAGCACTTCCCCTACACAGATACATACACTGTCGCATCATATGTATTCTCTACACACACACACACACACACACTGCGGGTGTTACTCAGCATTGTCACCCTTCACACCGGCCCGAGAAAATGTCTTGATACAGCAGTGATTCTCAAATGAAGATGACCATCAAGTGACTCACCCAAACTGCCATGCAGGCCTTTCTGCCTCCATAAACAGATCCTGTGCCAGTCTGTTGCATAATGCAGACCAGACCTGCTCGCTGAATGAACAGTCAGCTGGTAAAACGGGGACGGGACATGAAGGGAGGACGGAGGCTGGAATAAGCCACCGTGTTCTTTGACCCCTGGCCTGAGAGCTTATGGTGTTTTTCATGTTGTCAAACTAAGTATTAACCACTCTGTAGGTCCTCTGAGTTTGCTGCAAAGATGCTTGACTAGACAAGAAAAATAGCTTACCAGCGTTGACGAGAGAGGGTCACCGCTTGGCAGTTTCTCGACAACAAATCACAACCACACTGCATAATCTGTCTCACTTCTTCCTCCAGATGTAGCCCTCACCCTAGACTCTTTCAAACTCTGCTGTGCGTTCCACTGATATCCCTGCACCCCCCCTGGAGGTGTCCTGCCCCACCCCAGTGCACCCCTTCCTGTCCATCACTCACCACTCCTTCTCTCCCTCCTCCTCTCCTCTCTCCAGTGCACCTGCTCCTCTCCCTGACCGCTTTCAGAGCTTCCTCAGGGAGGAGGCGCTGGACTTTTTCTGTAGCCAGTGTCACAAACAAATAAGTCGTCTCGAGGACCTCTCCACTCGCCTCAATTTCCTAGAGATGACTAGGTAACACGTCATCCCCCACCCCCCTCCGATTGTAATCCGTGTGAATGTGTCTGCACTGCTGTGTCCATTAGGTATCACACACATTCCCATAATGTGTGCATGCTGTGTTGGATTAGTCACAACACACACACGCACGCACCCCCTGTGTGTGTGTGCGTGTGTGTGTGTGTGTGTGTTGTATGCAATGTACACACACAGAGTATTAAGGTGGGTTTCACGCCCATCCCACCTCACTCATCCCAGTCACGCTTCATCTCCACTTCTCTGCACGTTTGTGTGTGAGCTGCAGTGTGTTAGTATCTGGCTTGTCCTCTCAGACTGACCTGGCTTAAGTGCGCGTGTCATTACAAAGCGATGATGGTGTTCACTGAAGTGATCTCAACGGACTGGCATGCCTCTGTAGCTGTTGGTAGCCACTTACTAACACCATTTTTTCAGATCCTACTGCTCCAGGGTGTCCGCGGGTCCTTGAAAACTCTGAAAGTCTTAAAATAAATTGCCTAAATTTACGGTTTTGAAAAGTATTAAAATGTCTTCCAGCCAGTAGCGGTCTTTTATATTGATACAGAACAGGGTCAGTAGTACAATATGCACCGTATCTGCTTTACTACACACAGTTGGACTTCATGTCCTTCACCAATCTTGTCATTTTTCTTATATAGCCCATTTATAGTTGTAGAGCTTTCATTGGCTACAGTCTGTTTTTGCTAGCTTTGTTTCTTTCTTCTTTTTAAATGGTCTTAAAATCAATTCCAGGTTGGATAAAAGGTCTTAGATTTGTCTTTCTGAAACGTGCAGACACCCTGTGTTCATATCTTCATAAGTTATGATTTGTCAAACAAGCATAATATACATTTTTCTCTCTCAGAATGAGCTTAGAATGAGCTTTTACCTGTTAGTCTCTTAAAAACCCCTAAAAGGAACATAAAACAATTGTTTTTTTGATGTAAACAAATAACTGGCTATCCTCACAGGTGAGTGGTGCTTACCTCAGTGTTTTATTGGTTATGTCATTGCATTCATATTTCATTTTAGATGTGGGAGTGTGACTGCTGGCGGGAGAGCAATGTTGTTTTAGATGAGTCTGCATTTATCAACATTCTCAGAACGTACTTGCTGATCTAGGATTACTCACCAGGTCCCTTTGACCATGTCGTGGAGCATAATCTGAAAAGCAGCACTGGTCCTAGATCAGCACTCGTTAGATACTTGATAAATATGGGTTGCTGTGTTCTGTGTTTGCTGTGATGTGTGAATATGTTGTAACTGGTATGGACACAAATCTAGTGATAGAGTAGTGAGGGCCTCCTCTCCTAGTAGAGAGAGGGGTGAGGGGGTGGATAGGAGGAATACCAGGAGATAGTGTCTCTTTCCTCTATCCCTTCTCTCTTCCTGACCACTTTCCTGTTGTTCTGTCCCCCCATCCAGTGCAGGCAAGAGGCTGTCCAGCAAGAAAGTAGCGAGGTAAGATAACTCATTTCTCTCATTTCAGTAGGCAGTGGTGCTGTTCATAGACACTCATTCATATTTGGCATATGAGCAAAGGGAACTTTTAAAGGGAATAGCAGTTTACCAAACATGAGGGGGCTGTTCTCCGGGCTGTTGAGTCATCGTTCCCCCCCTCCTCTGTTGTAGACATCTACTCCAGAACAGCTCCATGACTCTGGACACCATGAGCGACTTGACCCGGGACATTCTGGAGCTCGCCGACAACGACATCACAGGACAAGGTGAGAGTTCACATTCAGTCACCTGCCTCGCACAAAAGTGATTTTAGACTCTTTTTTTTTTTAACCTTTTATTTATCCAGGGAAAGTTAAGCAGTCATACAGTTTTCCAGCAATGCCCTGCTTCACATTCCCCCAGTTACCCACATTCACACCTGGGTGCTGCCCAGTACAGCCACCGTCTTCTACTGTTGGCCAGTTGAACGGCTCCGTTAAAGCTGTTAGGGTCCAAGTGCCTTGCTCAAGGGCACCTCGTGGGAGGGAGGATTACAGCACAACTCCTACTCATTGCATAACACAGTATTATACAGAAACACTGAGTAGACTTAACATTTCAGTTCCTTTCACCTTAACGCTTTCCCTCCTGCAGGTGCTCCTCCTTGAGCGCCGAGTAGCCGAGCTGGAGAAGGAGTCGGAGGCATCGGGCGAGCAGCATGCGCGGCTGCGCCAGGAGAACCTGCAGCTGGTGCACCGGGCCAACGCCCTGGAGGAGCAGCTGAAGGAGCAGGAGGTCTATGCCGACGAGAACCTACAGCAGGAGACCCGCCGCAACAAGGAGGCCCTTAGCAAGCTGGAGAGGGACAGGGGGATGGAGCTGGAGAACCTGCAGGCCAGGTCAGGAGATGAGTGGCTAGATGGGGGAGGACATGCTACCTGCTTCTGTAAATGGAATTAGACCATCAGTGAAAAACATTAAGAACATTTCAGTAACGACGTAACGATGAGCTATTTTGACACTTTTACATGCCCTTTGATATCCTGTGATGCCTTAAACTGGATATTGTTACCAAAAGCAGTAAGATGACATCAGTAGGTGTTTTGATTGGGTTGTGTGTTAATGGTTTTATTGAACAGTGTGTGTGTGTAGGTTTTGAGGGTCAGCCTAGAAGGATTAACCACCATATAAATTGTAATTCTCTGCAGAGTGAAGGATGAGGCAGGTTAGTGATTGTGCAGCCTGTGTTTGACATACTGTACGTCAGCAGCATTGTGGCTCCATACTGCCACCCTGTGGTACTGACCTGCTACTAACTGTAATCTGTTCTTCTAAAGAATAACATAATTGATCGCGGCTGAACAGAATGCCCACGGTACCTTGTGGTTGAAGGTTTTGTCTTGTCTGTTTCTCAGACTGCAGCAGTTTGATGAGGAGAACAGTGAACTAAGGTCATGTGTTCCCTGTCTACGAGCTAACATTGAGAGATTGGAGGAGGTGAGAGAAATGCTGTCTCATCTCTGTCTTCCCTCTGTGCCTCTCGTCTCTTCCATCTCCTCTCCTGCCTCACCCTATCGCTATCCATCTATCTCACCTGTTCTTGTTTTGTCTCTCTCCTTTCTCCTCGAGTCCATCCCTCTAACGCCCCTCTCTACCCTTGCCTCCTTTGTTTTTTTTTTTTTGTTTTGTAATCTACCAGGAGAAGAGGAAGCTGCAGGATGAGACGGAGGACATGACCGACAGACTGAACGAGGAGCTGGAATCCCGCAGGAAGATGTCTGACAAGCTGAGCCACGAGCGCCACCAGAGCCAGAAAGAGAAGGAGTGCACTCAGGAGGTGGGACTGTTCCTCCATGTATACAATATACAACATTATATGCTGTGGTCACTGCTATTGGTCGAGTGTTGATGTCAAAATTCTAGTGTCAAGAATCAAGTGTCTCTTTTTCCCCTCAAATATACTGTTTGCTTCATGCTCCTTGATTTGTTTGCAGCTTATCGAAGACCTGCGTAAGCAGCTTGAGCACCTACAGCTGTACAAGCTGGAGGCTGAGGCCAAGAGGGGGCGCTCTCCCAGCGCAGGGCTGCAGGAGTACCAGACCCGCACCCGAGAGGCCGAGCTGGAGCAAGAGATCAAACGACTCAAACAGGTAGCACACATTTGGAGTTTTCTTTACTTCTCAGGCCCGTTTCTCAAGCCATCACTGAAACCATATTGCTTGGGACAGGAAGACTTTTCTAGAATCAGATGCACCATATTATCTAAATGACATTTGCCTTTCCAGGACAACCGCAGCCTGAAGGAGCAGAACGACGAGTTGAACGGGCAGATCATCAACCTGAGCATCCAGGGAGCCAAGAACCTGATGTCGGCTTCCTTCTCCGACTCCCTGGCAGCGGAGATCAACTCTGTGTCTCGTGTCGAGGTCAGCTGAGAGACAGACTTGTCCAATATCGCTTCACCTTTTAGTTTAGGTTCAGTGAGTGTTGCTCTGTGATGTTGTCACTATTCTCTCCACTGACACCGGTCAACTCTGTCTGTCTGTTTCTAGCTGATGGGGGCGATCCACAAACAGGAGGAGATCAACTACAGACTCCAGGACTACATTGACAAAATCATCGTAGCCATCATGGAGTCCAACCCTTCCATCCTGGAGGTCAAATAGCCGCCATCTTGACCGAGGCAGCAAGATGGCCGCTCAGAAGGACTCAATGGGCTGTGGAAAAAAAGAAAAAAACAAAGTACTCAATTCACACAACACCCCTGGAAGACAAACGGCAGAATATGAAGAGGTTTTATTTTTGTGGAGCTGTCCATGGCTGTCAATGAAGAATAAGCTATTTTTTTGTTAATGTCCATTGAATCTGAGCTTACCTGTTGTGTGTGTGTGTGTGTGTGTGTGTGTCTGCCCTCCTGAATACACTTGGGTTCTGGTGACGTCCATGTGTTTGGTTAGAGGGACCCGAGTTTCCCCTGTTGAGTGTACGACAGTGTGAGTGTGTATGTGAGGTTAATAGGTGGAGTACAAAAATCTCCCTGTCCCTTTCCGAAACAAAACAAAACAAGGTGTCTAAATGTTTGGTTGAGATATGAAATTCAGACAATGATGCCTAAAAGCCTTAAAGCAAAGGTGATCTACGTATTCGTTGAGTATACATATCAACTACGCCTCGCCGGGAGGAATTTCCTTTCAAGTCTTGAATCAGGCTGAATCGCGCTTTTGACCACGTCGAGGGTGTTAAGCCGTATGAAGCGCTGGTCCAGGGACTAGTAGCAGCCACCGCTCTGTTAAAAGCGTCTGGCTGTCTCGCTTAACGTTTGCCGTGCTACCTACCAGTCACCTTTACAGCGTGTCCTGTCCTTGAACCTACTCGGACTTCTATCTTTCCAGGCAACCCAGGTGAGGGACGTTTCTAGGGGTCGAGGATGAGAAATGCCCCGAGGGTTCGTGTGTGTGTGTGTGTGTGTGTGTGTGTGTGTGTGTGTGAGGTGTTTTACATTCCCTTTGTGCTTTGTGTTGCTTTTAAGAAAAAGCTTGGCAACTCGAGGAGGAGAAACAAGTTATTCTTGTGAGCCTCGATGTGCAGAGAGGAGGAACCGGGGTTATAATTTGCTGCATCTCAGTTTATTTTTACAATGAAACAGGGTCCCAGTGAGCTCAGGTGGGCTGGAAACCCTCCGGCGGAAAGCACTTCATCTCCCGTCACTCCCTCTGTGGATTAGTAGCAGTAACACCTCGTGGCACTAACTCCTGATAAAATGTATCTCATACTTGTCGTAGCAAGTGTAGACTGGATACTGTAACTGACAAAACAAAAAATAGATGTTTATACTGACATTTACACTTTGTACACACTACTATCATTTGAGTTAAGCTGATGAGTGGTCGGGGAGGTGCAGTGTTTTACGGGTACCGCCCACCTGATGCCCGTGTTCTCTTGCTGAGTGAAAGTGAAAGGGAGCAAGCTAATCCAGGTTACCAACCAAGTGAAAATGTTATCGCGACTGAAAAAATGCTGATATTTGACATGTTGTATATGAAGTAACGGTTGTACTTTGCACTAAATTTTGTTCAAAATGTATTTTATTTGTCAATACAAGACACGGTTTATTGTGAAGGGATGAAATCATAAATTGAAGATACTTTAAAGCCCATATGAAGATGAAAATGATTGAGCGTGGGACTTGTTGCTGCAGGCAAACATATCAACAAATTCGTGGCTGGTGTGGGCGGACGTCCCACTCACACTCGAAGAAGAGGAACGAAAAACATCACACTTACCAGAATGCCATATAACACTGGAAATACTCAACGACAGTTTAAAGACATGCCCACAAACTGCAGCCATGTGTCACAGGATTTTACTTTCTCATGCTTTTTTCATCACTTTTTTTTCCCTCTGCCATCGGGAGTTCAGCTGAGCTCTTTTGTTTCAAGTGGCCGGTTTCATCTCGTCTTATCCCAGAGCTGATCTGAAGTAAGATATAATATTGAGACGCTGTAGAGTGAGGTAGCAATAACACTAAGAACGAACAGTGGACATCGGTGGAGGACGTGTATCACAAACATGGTCTTTTTTTGTTCCCCGTCGAAGCAACATCTACTTTTTCCACTGTAGTTCTGGAGACATAAGGACTCATGGTAGACTGAAACTGGACTGCTCAGTGCTGCCCGGTCACTTGTGGACATTTCTGTCTCCTCTAGAAACTGGACATAAAGGTATACCAGGCATCTTGATGGATTTATAGTTGATCTTTCACGTTAAGAGGTAGTTGAGAGATCGTTTTTGTCCTCGTCCAAGGAGGACCGAACAGCATGGGCGTTGTGCACCAATACAGCAGCAGTATGCTAAAGAAAACTAACGGTATTTTTCACCCTGTTCACCTCTTTACGTCTTTCTCACTGCTCTTCTTCACCTGCCACTCCATGGGAAATGGCCTTGGATGTAAATGACTTGTACATGTAAAGTTTTTTCTACCCTCCTTCTAGATTCTAGGTATTTTTATAGTCAGAAAAAAGAAAGGTGTTTCTTTTTCTTGTCCTATGCTGAGAAACAATTGCCTGTATTCTTCTCTAGCATGTAGCGTGTACAGCATCTGTTGGTTTCTCTCGTTTTAAATCACATGCAGATATTTATTCATTTGACACAATGACGACAAATACTTTCGATTAGCTGTTCCATTCACTTCTGCTGAAAATAAGTTTGTAAATAGTTTTCGGGGGTATTTTTTTTGAATTCACACAGGGGAGACTGGAGCTCACAGCGACTGATTCTTTTGAAGGAGAATTTATTGAATTAAGATAAATGTTTATAGCAGTTATATTGTCTCTGGTTGAAATACCATCATGTACAAAAGCTTGAGGCTGACCAGCTCCAACAGCTGATTGTTTGTTTGGTGGTCGTTGCACTCTTCCATAATGCTGATGTTGCCGTGACCTCTTTCAAAGGGCATTGTGATTTTAGAATGGCAGAGTCTGTAATTTCCACTGTTGTCTTCCCAGCTGAAGTCACGCACTGCATGGAACCACTCACCTTTACTGTATATCACTGATTCAGTAGTTGGGCAAATCTATATGCTATATCCGTCAGTGGAGTCGTACCTGTTAGGTTGTGAGACCTCATAATGCCATCACATGACTTAAACCTTCAGGCTTGCCAAGTACAACTTTCTGATTGATCCAACACGCCCCACCTTTTACTGTGATTGGAGGTTTTCCCCTACAGACGTAATACTTATCCATTAATAATTTACAGTACAACCCAATGACCATTGATGTCTTACGAAGAGGAAACAGGTATGGCACGTAACCATTTCAACCTGGCCACAGCAGGCCATACTACAGATTTCCTGTTTCTCCCCCTCTGTGTGTCTGGCTCTGACGGCTAGTTTGAGAACTAACATGATGACTAACTGAATGACTAGACAGTTACTGAGACCACAGACCTGTCAAACATTCCCTTTTTAGCAGGGCTGAACTTCATTCAGTGGAATTCTCTAATGCACTTTAACCAGTTCCAATATCTTCATTTTAATCCCCGCTTTCAATAACCAAAGAAAGATGTTAAACCTTGACGTGACTATTCTATCTATCGAGGTCCACGATCAGCTCAACTAATAAAATAGAAAGGAACGGACTCTCAACTTTCAGAGTTTGCCATGAAAAACTGGCCTGCTAGTCTCAACACTGTGCCTCTGTGTCTCAAACTCTGCCTCTAAACTAACCTGATGAGCCCTGGGAAAAGCTCTGACCACGTGTCTGTCAGTTTGTTAAATTATAATTATGAAACCTAAATTCTGTAAATATGAATTGTCATTTTTGTGAACTTTTTTCCCCCCCCCCTCACACTCACTTCCAGTGTCCAAAGAAGGTTCGCTCAAGGCACAAACATCACTACTGGAGTAGTGCATGGCTTGCCATTATGTGACATGGGAACATAAGAGAGTATTGTAGAAAGCAGAAGTTGTAAAACTTAAGTTTATTCTTATTTTTAAAGATAAATGTATAAATTATAACAGTATTGGTTACAGCTGTATATTATTTTTGAATATCCCCGAAAGATGTAATCCTAATTGTTACTGGGGAATTATGATTTCAAGTCATTGTAAAAAGAGAAAAAATTTAAAGGAAAACAGTGAAAGTAAGACTAGGAAAATAAATTGAATAAAATGATCCTTGTTTGGTTGCCTCATTATTTCACACCATATGTCTGCACATACGTTTAAAGATCTTGGAGCCAGAGAAAATATTTGGGTACCGTGGGGGAAAATGTAGTATCCTTTGAGTCGGCTACTCGACTTCAACAGAGGTTTTTCAGGCTTGCACTTTTACCATGCTACTCTTTTATCAAGTCAAATGGAAAGACACTACAAATTAAAGGTGATGCTCCAAAGTTACATTCAAGTTACATTTTCCCTGTTTTGATATGGGCCTTTAATCACGGCTATTTAATGAAGACACCAATTTGAGCACCAAGTTATATTTTCAAAATTTTTCATAAGCAGTTTCAAATTAGCTGAAATTAATGTATCACAGCCCTCAGACTTGATTATTGGGGTGTATGTAAATAAAGTTTAAAATGTCCCACTTACACTAGACTTGAGATTGTTTTCTACACCATTTTGCTCACTAATGTATTATCCGATATGTTGAACATCCAGTACAGTGCAGATTATCATTCTGTTGATGTATGCTTTGGTTACAAAAGTGCCATGTCTTTTTGCTTTCCACTATGTATGTACAGAGACTCTTACTGTTCCTCTGCCACCCTGTTCAACTCCAGAGCTCCCAGACCAACATGGATACTGAGGCCCCTCGGTCTCCAACCAACCAGCTCCACCTGCCGGTTGTGGACGTGTACTGCCAGAGCCCCTGTAGCCTGTGGGAGTCATGATCCTATATCTATAAATTCACCAAATACACTGACCAACAGCATATCAACCTCGTCAACTACTCTGTGTCTGTAGACATATGCCAATACATGTAATAGCTCAACGGTAATTAAACAGGACTCCTTAAACGAGATTTCAGAAGCGTTGAAAAAACGTTGGCTTCTTGAATGCCGCACCAGACTGACTTCCCCCGGAACGTTTCTTGTGTTTTATCGCTTACTACGGACATATTTTGATGGCACACCCTAACGAACATGCAAGCAAGAGTGGCAGGGACCATCCCTCGCGGACAGAAACACCTGTACAATTCACCAGAAAAAGAAACGCTTTAAAGTTATAGCGGCTGTAAGTTATGTCCTCAGTTCGTTTGCTGTTTTGAAACATGGAGTTCATCGCGTGCAGGTGTCGAGCAGTAGGCGCGTCCAGTCTGACGACCTGAGCTAACCGTTAAACCGAAATTACAGCAACTGCCATAGCAGCCAAACAGTTATGTGCTCCTTATTTCCAGTGGTGAAATCATTTTTAACGAACGAACTTTTCGAAACCTGACTTGTCTTTACCTACACTATAGACGTGACACAAAGTAAAGTTTGAAAAAATAACTGTTAGCTCGTCGATGACTGACAGCTACAAGAGTAACGTTCTTGTCACAAGGGGGGTAACCGTTAACTAGCTACCGTTTCAGCGATGGAGTCCCTCACCACAAATACTGAGGTTCGCCTAGCGGTGGGCCAATGTTTCAGGACGCTCGCGACTTCCACGGATAACAAAGAGGCGCTCGCCGCTTTTCAAACGCTCAACTCTTACTTAGACGAAGGACCAGAAAGTGCGACCACTAAAGCTCAGCGAGCAGAGTTCAGGAAAGCCCACTACACCCGTACCCTTCAGTTCCTCATCGGCAACATCAGCGCGGATCGGCTGCAGGTCCTCACAGCAGCCCAGCGCACAGAGTTATGGGACGGCCTGTTCCTCCGAGGTCCTCCAGAGCAGGCTCTGCTGGTGATGATGGAGGGAATAGGGACACTGAGGTGGGTTGTGTTGTAAGAGGAATAAGGCAAGAACTGTGTGAAAGAACTGTGAGATATCAGCTGTGGTACCCTGATGCTGCCTGTCTGTCTTTTTGTCCACGAGCTGATGTCATTGTCTCTCCGCAGCCAGCCTAGTACAAGTCTGGACCGCCTGGTCAACATCATTGAGGTATTCCTTCAGCGTGGCCGTCTTGCTGATTTACTGTGGTCGTACTGTCTGGGGGCAGGTCCCTCTGACTCCCCCCAGCTCCGGGAGACCCTACTGGGGCGTTTGGCAGCCCTGCCAGACCTCACTGCCAACAGGTTGCATCTCAACAACAAGAACCTGTTTCTTCCTCAGCAGTACTACCCACTACTGGCCAAAGAGATACTCAATGCCTTGGAGAGAACCTGCCAAGCACTCAAAGGTGAGGAAGCATCTGTTCAACTTTTTTCAATGGCAAATTTCACGTTGTATTTCACTAATATCAAGAGTTATTATCATGCTGCCGTCTTGGGTCACTTGTTTTAACAGATGGCAAAGACTGTTCCTTGACCTTTGTGGCTCAGACACTTGGAAAAGTGTGTATTCAGGGACATAGTGGTGAGTTCAGTTACATTTGGAGCAGCTGTACATGAAATTTGTGTCGTTCTTTTTCGTCATAGCCTTTCTCTTCCTATACAGTCAGTGTTAACACAGAACAACTTAGGATCACTACTCCTCATCTTCATCTCTTCCTGTGTCTGTTTTCTGCCTTTTCAGGGTTGGTGCTGGCAGTGATGGCTCCCCGGCTCTCCGTCTGCACACGCTCAGACATGGTGTGGCAGAGGGTTTGCTGGAAGCTGCTGGAGAACGTTCCAGAGCGATGGTTAGAGAGCGTGCTCACTGGGCTGGTGCAGGCTGTCACTGGGTAAGGTGTTAATAGCGTTCAGCCCCTCAGAATCAAAGAGCAAGGGCTTCTTTCTAGCCTCACCACTTTGCACAAGGTTCAACAATCATACAGGGAGAAATCCATCAGAGATTAGCGATCTGTTTTCTACCTGCCTATATAGAGTCCAGTCTCTTTCCTCTCTTTTTTTCAGGCCTCACGCCCTGGGCAGGATCATAGGAAATCTAGTGTTGAAGAATAAAAAGGCCCAGTTTGTCATCACTCATAAACTGATGTTACTCCAATACAAGTATGAGGTGAGAAGGTGATTCATAGCCTGTCATTGTATCATACATAGCGAAGCATTTGCTTTACTCGGTGTTGCATCTTTTCCCAGACTCGAGTCTTGAGAAGTCTTGTGGGTTACCTTGCAGCAGACAGAGAGCGAAGGCCACTGGTCATCCAGGTGAGTACCCAGGGTGTGTTTAGCAGTCTAATGATATCCCATTGCACACACTGATGGTTCTGACATGCATGTGTGTGTATGTGCGTGTGTGTGTGCTCTCAGGTCTTGCGGTCACTGTGCCAGGCCTGGGCCAACCCCAGTGCAGTGAGACACACACCTCTAGAGCAGCAGCTGTATGTCAGCAAGGCTTTACTGCTGTGTGTGGGACTGCTGAATGACACCGAACTGCAGGAGCTGCGGTCAGGTACTGCCTCAACATGATATAAATAGTCACAGTATAAATGATCAAGACTCCACAACCATGATATATCACACTCTAGTCTACAATAGTTTGGGTCTATAGTCTTGTAGCATATCACTGCTTTTGAAAACATATCTCCAAAAAAATCTACTTTTCAGGAATTGGTGAAAAAGATCCTGTTTTCAGACTCACAACTTGTTTTTCTTTTAATGACTTTCTATTTTAGCCAAAAATAATAACAATTAATACCCGAACTGGAGGTCACAGGTTTTCACTCAGTAGCAGCAACATGGTGATCATATAAATTGATGGCTCACATAGATTGATGCTTTCAACTCTTCTCTCACTGGTCAGTCCATCCACCGTTCTGCTTCTCCTCCCTCAGAGCTGCTCCAGTGTATGTTGGGGGGCATGCAGAGCCACCTGGACAGCAGTGTGGTGCGTATCAGACGTATGGGCATGGTGGTGGGAGAATGCCTGAGCTCCCGCATGGACATCAATGGCACCAAGCTAAAATTTGAGGTACAGTCAATATTTAATTTGGAAGATACTGCGCTGTCGAGTGAGCCGCTGTTTTGGACAGCTGTGCAGTAAAAGATCATTCCCCAAGTGGCTTCAGAGTATTTGATTCATTGCTGGATTGCGATACTATTCTGGAAATGCCAAAACCCAAAGAAAATTACTGTGTATACATTGTTATTTTCATGTGTGTGCCAGGTTATGAGTCCTTCTTCTGAGTATTGTGTTGTGCTGTCTTGTAGTATGAGCAGGATGAGGAAACTCAGGAGCTGCTTTCTCTGATGAGTCCTCTGGCTGATGATGAGCCAGAGCCTGTCAATGGGTCAGTGTTGAACATCTCTATAACCCACCTTGCTCCTTAGTTGCTGTATTTATTTCTGTCCCAACTTAAAGCACTACACCACGTTTTCAGGAGATTGGCCCATTGATCAGCTAAGCGTAAAGTGACAATGACATGGACACCAAAATCATTTATGTGTCCCTGGTAGATCATTGGCTCTGGTGCTCAATGCAACACTTTATTCCTTTAGTTGAGACACTGATTTTGCTTAACGGTGTCTCTGTCACTCATCTGCAGAGTTAATTCCCCTCAAGAGGCCAAAGGGATGACTCCTTCGCCCACCCAGGATACATCAACCCAAGCTAACTCAGTACCCCAACCACCAAAAATTGACCCAGACTCTGACCTGGATAGGTAAGAATGGGCTCTGTCACAGTCTTTCAGTGTATTGTGTTGGGAGATTCAACACATTTTGTATGAATTAAAAGGATTGTAGAGGTTTTAACCGTACTTTTAACTTTCCCGGTCCAGCGATGATGAGCTCACCCCGTATGACATGTCTGGCGATCAGGAGATGAGCCAAGCCTCCCCACCTCGCTACCTCCGAGACTGTCTGGAAGGTATGCCTGTACAGATCTAATATCATTGATCACCCGATACAGTCCTGTTTATACACTCAGTTTACATACTCCTGTGATCAAACACACTGTTATCTTGTCCGTCGACCCATCCAGCCTTCATCTCCTCTGAGGACCCGGTTCGTGTTGAGCTCAGTCTGAGAGCTGCTGAGGGTTTGGTGAGGAAGAACGTCTCTACAACCAGAGAGGTATGACAACACACAGAGTATCCCAGAGCCGGAAAGTATTATACCTATGGTCAGTCTTGGGCTGTTTTCCAATACTTCAAATATATGCCAATTCTAAAATTATACATTCTTGAATGAAGCTATATTTCATAAGGCGATATAGTAACTTTATCTGCATCAATATCTCTTGCCATTTGGTTTTATAATAAATCCAATCATACTGATTTGTTGTCCCCAATAAATCAGCCTACAAGTAAGAGGAAAATACATGTGATGCCTTTCTATACCTTTTAGATGCCTTTGCAGCCACTTAATGTACCCTTTGTTATATTTACCTTTTTCAGATCAGCGTCCAGCTGACCAAGGTTCTTCTTCACATGGAAGATAAATACAACATAGTTGGCTTCCTGATCCTCAGACAGGCTACTATGGTGGCCCTCACTGTCACTGACTGTATCCCTGTAAGATCTTCCACCTCGGTCTTAACGTTGTGGTCCTTCTCCTGCCAAATGTTTAATTCATTACCAGATTGCTGTATCGTAGTATTTAATCTCCTGTCTCTTTGCTTTCTCTGGTAGGTGACGCAGTATCTGACCACAGAGTTTTACTCCTTGAACTACAGCCTTCGTCAACGTCTGGATGTCTTGGAGGTGAAAACAACAGCTCCATGTTTTACATTGGCTGTGTGTCTCTTACAGCTATTTGATTTGATTTGATTTGATTGATTGAGGCAGTGTAACTATAAAGCTGTTAATGTTTTGGTATATCAGGTCCTTGCCATGTCAGCCCAGGAGCTCTCTCAACCAATCACTGACAAGGGAGGTGCATCAAAGGGCATTGCTCCCATAACTGACTTGACCCCATACCCTGGTGACAACCCTGTCCACTGGCGACAAGTGGTAGAGAGACGGATTCAAAACAAGACCAAGCGCCTCAGTAAGGTACTGTAAGTAGACTGTCTGCACAAAAACTGAGAGAGATATGAAAAATTACAAAGAAATGAAGAAATTTACCTGAAATACATTCATTTTTGCACACAAACTTTCTTCTGTGCTACATTTTATGAAGATGTAGAACACCTGCCACTATTTAACTGGCCTTCTGAGTTGTACTTTTGTATGTATCTATTTATTATTCATTACTACCCAACCCTGCTCCCAGGGTTGGGTAGTAATGAGGGTAATGAATAAATCCTCAGTAATTTCTCCTATTGCAATAGGGAGCCACACAACCTCCAGCCAAGGTCACCCCAAACCGTTATGCCCCTGTTGCTGGCCACTTCTTCTTTCCTCTGCTCAGGAACTATGACAGGTTAGTGTGTTCTTTTATGAACATATATATTATCAACATACTGTAGTTTTTATGTTCCACTATAAAATGCCATAACCTCATCAGTGAAATTCAGTACTTGTCTCCTAGGCCTCAGGTGACCTTTGACCTGTTGGGCAGCGACCACCTGGTACTGGGCAGGCTGATCCACACCTTGGGCCTCCTCATGCATCTAGCTGTCAACGCGCCGGTAGGTCACAAGTTCAGTCAAGTTTACTCGTCCGTGCTAGTGTGGCCTCATGAAACCATCCCTGTTACTCTTTGTACTTTAATAATGTGATCGGTGTTTTCTTGCAGGTAGCCACACAGATGGGTCATGCTCTGTTGGACTTTGTGTGGGCGGTGCGCTACCATGTTGACCAGTAAGTACACTACTGTATTCAGATGTTAGGGGAGAGTTCGAGGAATGTTTTTGTGGTCTTCAGGGATACTTTATGGTAGCATTTTCACTAGTAGAATGACAGAAATAGCCACAACGTTTTTCATGTGCATGAAAAGGCTTTTTATCAGCAACATTAAATGGGTTACTGTATGGCTGTAGCCCATTTCTAGCAACATGTTCTTCTCTTTGCTAACTTAGAACCAGCATACATCCGATGCTTAGAGATAGAGAGAGCTCACAACAGCGCAAAACCAATATGACCAGACACGAGCACAGCCGCTCAACCACAGAGCCACCAGCCACCAGAGCACCCTGGAATAAACCTGTAGGGTGTATTTGAGCTTGGCAGCCCATGAATGACTCACTCACTGGGCCACCTGTAGCTTGAATGATGCTGCATAACGAACACACTGGCACAGCACAAACACACACAAATGACAATGGTAGGCCTTAACAGACTAGAGGGTCATTACAGGATGTTTTGCCATCTCATCTTGAACTATAACCTGAAATCTGTCTCTAACAGGATGGTGAGGCGAGGTGTCCTTTTCTCTGTCTGCTCTGTGTTTCTGAGCATGCCCAGTCAAAGCCTGCTGGTGGAGCTCAGTGATCAGCTGTTTGAGACCAGAACTTGGCTGGCAGGTAACAAAACATTGGTGGAGATAAAGATGGAAGTCAGATCGGTCTTAACTGTGTTCTTTTTCATGGGACTCAGTCATATTAACTGTTCAGATTTTAATGGCTCTTGGAAATGCCTCAATAGCCTCCCTTTATGAGGCTGGTTTATATTACTAATAAAAGATCCATCCAAAATACATACGTTTTCAAAGTGTGCTTAGGCCTGAGATTGCACCTGCATAGTGTACGTCAATTGAGGATGTCCCTTCATTGAAACATGCTTGCGCACACACACACACACACACACACACACACACACACACACACACACACACACACACACACACACACACACACACACAAAACATGTACACACAAACATATACGCACATATGCACAGCTGGACTGACCATTGCTGGGAAATGGATGAGGAACCAGGATGTCCTGTACTGCACAGACTGTCCGTGACGTGATTGGCTCATCATCAGTTGGATTCTTTTTAATCCTCTGAGGACAGCAGTCACATAGTTTCACATTGCAATAGCATGGAGTTGAATTACATTGAGTGCCTGCGGACACGTTTTTGTGTTGCTTTCCAGCTAGGATGTTAAAACGTGCAAAGGAAATGCCAGGAATATGAATCATCTCAGAATATAATATTTATTTTTGCTTTTTAATCATGGCGGACTTGAAAGTTGTCTGTTGTTACTAATGATCTTTTTTGTTGTGTTATTGACAGATGTGGCTGAAGCGGACCCTGATGCTGATTGCAGGAGTCTGGCTGTCCAGAGCCTGGTACTGCTGGACAAAAGCCTGAAGAAACAGCTAGATCCACAAGCACTAGGGCCTGCAGTCATGATCACAGCATCAACTATGAACAATTAAACGACAAAAGAAAACATATGTGAGAATAATCACATGAAAATAAATTCAGTTGATTGGGCTGTAACGTACATCAGCCTGTGCGCTGGTCCTCACAGAGCCTGGGAACCGGAGTTGTGGGGGTGGAAATGATGTGTGCCACCCAGCGGATGTTAGCTGGCAGAGGGGCTGGCAGATGTGGATGATCCTGGACAATGATGGATGTCCTTCCAGCTTAAGAACTATTACACATCCTGGAACACACACCCAAGCAGAGGAAAGGAGTACATGTTACTGTGCATTTGTGTGTCTGTGTGTGTATGTGTGCATTTCATATGCTCACACACATTCAAATATATGTGTAGATACTCATCATGATGTAACTTGTCGACCAGATGAAATATTTAAAGACTGGAGAAGAGGATGCCATTATTTTCCAAAAATAAAATGTATGTTATGAGGATGTCCTTTTGAACCGCCTTCCTGTACAGGAACATCTCTCTGTACTGTGGATGTTTGTTTACAGAGGACATCCTGTGAATATTCACATGCACACACACACACACACACACACAGACAATAAAAATATTAGTCATCCTTCTCATGTGATATAACTGGAACATAGGTGTGTTCTCTAATGTCTGCTCCCAAATATATTAAATATTTTGTAAGATACATGGCTGTTTATTTCTCATGAGCATTAGGTCACACAGTAATGTGGTTGTAAACTTTATTACTTTGGAATATGAATTACTGATTTGTGGCTAATGAACATCTTAGTATGATGAGTGTTTTATCAGTCATGTAGGCAGAACTTCAGTATGGCTTCTTTTGTTTTCTTTTAAGGGAACTTCTTCAATCGATAGTACTTATTTATTTATTGAGACAGTAGCAAGACTGAGAGTACGGTGAAAATATACAGAGTATGGGAGGCAGACGAGAGGAGGTTGTGGTGAGATTCTATCCTAGGAACAGCAACAGGGTCCTGATGCCGTCAGTGAACAGTTCTCCAATAAAAAAGGAGATTGTGATCAAATGACAATATCATAGTCAAATAGCGTATGTGGAAAAGTGTCATATTGGTCAGAAATGATTGCAGCATCATGATACTGTAATGGGTTGCGCTGACTGAAAGCTTGCCAAGATTGAAAAAACGTTACCAAGATGATAACATAACTGAATAGTTCAATAAGTCATTTTATGATAATTGTAACATTGTTAAAGTGGGTTCAATTTAAACGAAACTCAGGTTTTTATAATCACCAGACCAGACGTGTGTGTAATACAGTAACTCGTCTACTGTGGAACATTCAGATTGCATTCGGCATTTTCCGTAACTCCTCCTCCTGCCCAGTCATCGCGGTTGTTGTCAGGGGCAACTGGAAGAGACGCTTTTTCCTCACACGGGAGGCTACACAAAACACAACATTGGCTTGGCTGTTGTTAATTTATTCTCTTTTAGTTTTTAGCAACTTAACACCGGCGAAGTGAGGTAGGTCTTCAGATAATTGATGTGTTCAACGTCCAGAACTGTTCGTCTCCGTTCTACGGCAGTGCAGGCTAGCAGTGAATGCTAGCTTTAGCTGGCTAGCCATTTGGAGAATACACTCTATAACATCAATGGATTAGAGAGCGTCAGCTAGTTAGCTGCTTAAAGTAAACTAATGTTAGCTACTACTGCTAACTATCATGGAGAAGCCATAGCAAAGTTATAGCTAACGTCATTTAACAGCTTCCACTAGTAAACTAAGTTACATCTTAAGTTACATTTCAAATGTTGAAACGTTGGATGCCATCTAGCCTGTTAGATTAGGAGCTAGAGTTAACGAGTTAGCTAACTTGCATAACATTAGCCAGATAGCTAATCAGCTGGCCAGGCAGGGACATAAACCTGCACACCAGTGTTAGCGCCGGTCTGTAACTCAGTTGAAGTCGTACTTTACAGAGATTGTCGTTCCAGTCAGTACTGTAGATGTAAAAGTAATAAATGTGCTTATCAATGACTAACTACAATATTGGAGGTTCCACCTAGCGCCTATTCCTCATGTTCCTCCCTTGCTCATCTAGAACAGAGCACTGGGGACATGGCGGTTTATTTTGACCACCGCATTGAAGCCCCTGAATGTAGTGACGTGCCCTCTCAGGTGGCATGGCACTCTACTCATCCTGTGCTGGCTGTGGCTTCCAGCAGCCCCACGACTGGAGGCAACGTAGACCTTTACCTTCAGCAGGTAAACTCACCCAATAACCAACTGTTCAGACTTTGCAAATCTGTACTGATACAGCAACAAAAGATACTGGCTTGCAGATGTTCTCGTGTAAACTTGGCCTGTTAATGATTTGTGATCAAAGAGTTGGTGCCAATGTACATATGTGTGAGTAACCTTGCCTCTGTATTGTCAGAATCAGTGTGTGACCTGCACATTGTGATTGCTCTCTAATTTTTACATGTTCAGTGAACAATGTATGTGAATAGTATCAACCACAGTATTTCTAACAGAGCTTGCTTCACTGAAATCCTCCCTGTCATCTTGCAGGGGGAGTTTGTGGAGAGCTGTCATGTGGACCGTCCTTACCAGCCCACGGTGCTGCGCTGGCACCCTGTTAAGCCGGTGCTGGCACTGGGCTGGGAGACTGGAGAGGTGCTGCTGCTGACACACCCCTCTGGAGACCAAACCATCCTGCCCAACACACATACTGCCTGCATCACACTGCTGGAGTGGAGCAGCTCTGGGAGCCGCTTGGTCACTGGGGATCAGGTGAGTTGAGTTGCAGTAACTGTATGCACAGACACTCTGGCACATGTGCACATGTTAATGTGCATACAAATACTAACAGGTATACATAAACTGTCGATATGCTGATAAATATACCCACATCAAACCTGATTAGCATGCATGATAAACACGTGCACACATTCTGGGCATACCTGGACCATGACTGGATAGGGGATGTATGGCACGAGCCCTTGGGCTCCTAGTAGGAATATCTGGGAATGATCTAGACACATGTGCATGTAATCTGGAAATTATTGGACATAAAAAAATTCCATTGGCTTTACCTGCTTGTCATACAGTATGAATATACTGTGATTATTTGATGACACAGATGGGAGTGCTAGCAGTATGGAAGCTTGATGCCAGAGGGAGACTCCAGGGAAACCATCTAGTGAAGCATGAATACAGCAAACCCTTAACTTGCTGTATCTTCAGACCGGCCCCACCTGGGGAGTAAGTACCCACAGCTCAGTAAAGCTCCTCCTCAATGCTCAGGGTTGCCTATACTCTTTGTAAGCCCTTGGCAGTCAGATAATGTGCACATTTTACAGCATTCAAGCCTTAATCTATCACTTTTAGAACTTAGAACTTGTATTTTATTTAGTTTATTATAACATTTATACAAAGTAGAGCTGACTGTGTATCCTAACTATTGTTCCAGAGATGTGGCGATGCTGGCGCGGGCATCGGTGAGTGGAGATGAGAATGCTCTGGACATGTTCAGCTGGAAGGGAGCCCCTCTGAAGATGGGCCCACAGGAGGGACTTGTGTTCTACGTGAGCACTGCAGACGGTAAGAGTGTGTTCCAAACGAGAGTACAGGCCAGAAAGTGAGTTTTGAAAGACAATCTCAGCACCTGGCAAAGTAATCTTTGAAACATTGGTATTGATCAACAACCCGATCAACTCCCTTCAGATATATTATGGTCATTTTGTGGTAAGGCACAGTAAAATCATACTTATGTCACCTTTAACCCTCTGTCCCTTCTGTATAGGTAAGGTCCACAACGTGGATGAGCGCGGTAAGACCAGTGCACTTCTCAGTGTGGAGGGCCCCATCCAGAAACTCTTCTACCTTGAGAAGAGAGAGGCACTTGCTGTGGTCACAGAGACCCTGATGCTGTCGCAGTACACGCTGGGACCTGAGGGAGGAGCCCAGGAGCTCATGAAGGCATAGTAACCCTCAAAAATACTTATTTTCTGATCTGATGGATACCCTGCTATTCTATATAGGTATTGTATTCTAAATAGACTATAGAAACAAAGCATACAGATGAAGTTTAAAAAGGACACAAGCAAACAGGACTATGACCAATGAACAGGTTACAAACCAAAAAGGTGTTTGAGTGCTGATAATGAAGTTGATATTGCCAGTAATTGATGTATTGTTTAATTCTAGGTTTGTTTGATACTGCTGATTTTGCTTTGGAGCAGTTCCTCAATAAAATAGGGGATATGAAAGTTTACCTTGTCCTTCATCTAACACTGAACTAATATTACTCTATTCTGTTGTGATGTTATATAAATATGTTTTTCTTTTCTGCCCAGTGTCCAAAAGTGGGCCTCAGTCTGGGTCTGAACAAATTTATAACTTGGTTTGTGAATATTTGTTCTCTCGACAGGTGAAATTGAGCAGCAAGAGTGGCCAGAATGCAGACATCATCTGGACAGAGAATGGCCTCCTCATCACAGCAACAGGGGAGCAGGTCGTCAGGTCAGTGCACACACACACACACACACACACACACACACACACGCACACATAAACACACACTTGAAACTAGAACTTATATTCTGTCACCATTGTTTTGTAGGCTGTGGGACTTGGAGAGAGATGACAACTATGTTCTGTCCCTTGATGAGACTCTGGGCTTTGAGAGAGGAGAGATAATCAACTGTGTTTCATACTGTCCTGGGAAAGGTAACTATGGAAACAAACAGCATTGAGAGTTTATCTCACACTGCAAAACTTGAAATTGCTACATCTCTTGAAGAGTTCACCAAACTTACCATCACCAATTGTTTTATTTTACAAATGAAAAGTTACAGTTTTTTAACAACATTGAATTGTCAAGCAGGAATTGCCATCAGTTCACTATAACTATCCATTGTCATTTTAAGCTCTCATTTCTTGTCCATCCTAATGTCAAAATTATCTTAGAAAAGTGATATTTTTCATTGCATTCCTTCATTCTTCGATCTCCAGCTACACATAAACAGTCCCATAGATTACATAGATGTAATAGTTTACTCTGGTGTCCTTCAAACTTCAAGAAGGCTCATTGCCTTTGAATACCATTGCGTCCTCCCCAGAAATCCTGGCAGCTGGTACCAGTCATGGGCGCATAGCCATGTGGAGGATGGTGGTCCAGCCAGGCAGCAGCAGAAGTGACACCAAGGCTCAGTGGAAACTACAGACTCCCACCGAGATAAAGGGCAATGTCATTCAGCTACAGGTACTGTTTGGAGCATTTATTACATGATGGATGCATAGCAGTGACGCTTTTTTTATATCAGCATATGTGTAGTAGATTTATGCCCAGAAGGTTCAGGCAAACTTTCTATTTGCAGTGGGGCTCCAACTTGAACCTCTTGGCAGCCAACGGTTCGACCACAGTGCTGATCCTCTGTGAGCATGTGATGTCGGCCCACTTCAGCCAGCAGGTGGCAGCGGTGCAGCTCACCCCCTCTCAGCTCAGCATCACTCAGTTCAACACAGGAACGCACCTCGCTCTGCAATCCGACATGCACATCAAGGGAGTCTGTGTCACCAAGGTAACCTGGGGGCAAATCTAGAGTCACTGTTTCATCATCTATCGTGCATACAATAGATTTTTTCCTGAGTTGAAAAATATGCCGAAAGCCTATCCAAGACTTAAATCGGTGTCATGCTGTTTTCCTAATAGGAGTCGGTGACAGTGTGGAGTGGCAAGCAGGTCACTGTGTACGAGGTTGCAGGGACAGTTCTACGTAACACTGGTACAACACTTAGCTAACACTCAGATATAACACAGATAACACTTCAGAGCACTGCATTGAGCCCCCAATTCTGTTCCTGTCCTCTCCACTCTTTCTCTCCTCTCCTGTCCTCCCGTCTCTTGCTGATTTCCCAGGATCTTTCCCATGTGAATCCCAAGTGTTAGCTGTGCATGGTGAGAACCTCTACACCGTGGAACCTAACAGGGTCCAGGTCCGCACGCCACAGGTCTGTTGTCACACCCAGGAACCTATTATCTCAAAACTGGGTTCGGTTCTGTAATGAATGAGTTAAAATCAGTTTTGAATGAGTAAAAGAGCACAGGCAGGTGGTATCTGTCACCAAAACCAGATAAGCCCTACCACTCTATGATTTTTTTCATTCTCTGTTTTCCAGGGCACAGTGAAGCAACTGCTGACCTTCTCCAAGGCTGAGGGCAACCCTGTGCTGCTCAGCGTGTGTCAGGCCTACCTGGTGGTCGGCACGGACACAGCACACATCAAAGTCTTTGACCTCACCAGAAGGTACAGGGTTTATATAGGACGCCACTACCACGTCCTTAAGTAAAAAGAATGTCAGCAAAATTTCTAAAAAGTCTGTTTATTGACATAGTTTCTATGTTGAAGGTACTTTCTTGTCTGACTATGCCAGTGTTACTGTATGTCTTTATAGAGACGCCAAAGCTCACTGCAGTGCTAAGAACCTGGTGGACCAGATCACCAATCTGGGAGCCCTGAGGTCAGTCAAGTGTAATGCCAATGGCAACCAAGTCAGCATCCTAATCTCTCAGGTGAGTGGACAACACACAGCTCTCCCACTGTCCTGTCTGAAACAGACGTGATGTGGCTTTATTGCAATACAATTAAAACGTATTGACATGCTCTTTCTCTTTCCTCTCAGGTGAATGGACGGCCTGATCACAAAGTGTACTTCTATGACGTTGAGATGGACACCGTGACACACTTTGACTTCTTCACTGGCAGACCGCCCAGTGGTATCTCACAGCCTGAAGACAGTGAAAGGTAACTTCAGATGTCTTTGCCTGCACTTGTTTTCTGCGTCTGTGGAGAGATTTGCACCAAGGTTATCATATACAGTAAATCCATTCTGTCTTCCAGGCAGCAGTTTCAGGCGACAGAGGTCAGCGGTCGCTGCCCTGTATCTCACTTTTGGGATGAAAGTGAGCCTCGTCTCTGTGTTTGTGAGACAGTGCCGGTCAGCTCTGAATCCTCAACTGGTCACTTGGATACGGTAAAGGCTGTTCTGTAACATCGAGGTGGTCCTCTAACTTAAATTGAAGGATTACATGTTCCTCTATGGGATGAGAAAGTTCTGCGACCATTGCTTGACAATGTGTTGCCTTTCTCTCTGTCAGGTGGACGTGTCAGTGGTCACGCTCTTCTGTACTCAGGAACATGGGCTCCTCCTGCAGGACTGCTACCCCAAGCCTGCAGGCCTACAGGCCCTCCTGGCTCTGGATGTGCCCTACTATTACTTCAGCTGCAAGGTAGGGCCAGAGAACGCTGTTCATCAGGGGCTTTAGCATCCGAGGGGTTGCTCTCTCTTCCCCAACACGATTCTTATTTGTGGTCTAAAGCCTGATTTATGCTTCTGCGTCTGCGAGTCTGCGGACATGATATCCGTTTTCACCCCCTGGTAAAAGTGTAAACAAAGAGACGTGCCAGTGGATCAATTTCAAACCTCATCTGAGAGTCGCTCCTCAAACTGCTCCATTGCTATTCTCCGTTTGAATCTTGGTTCTTGGTTTTAGCTCCGTTTTGGTTCTTGGCCCAACTCCCAATACTACCGGATATATTTCCCTGCACAGCCAATCAGCGTAACTCGTTGTTGAGATTTTGGCGGTGTGCGCGTCGACCCCTCAGCGAGCATCTGCGTGCTCCGCTTACCCATAAACCCCTTCTCTGCGTAGCTACACGGAGACTTTTATGTTTATCTACGCAGAAGCATAACTCGGCCTTGATGTGAAACTGTCATATTTCACGTGCATGTCTCTGTGTGTGTTTGGTCTCCATCAACACACCCCAGCTATTATTTCGGAGGGGTGGTGTCTTTCTACCAGAAGTAAGTGTCTGTGCCCTGCAGTCAGGTCAGAATTCCAGTATTCCTCAGTCCCAACCTCCCACGATGTGCCTTGTGCTGCATTTGAGCATAAAAGAACACTGTGTGGTTCATAGTGATCAGCAGCACAAGTGCATCCCTTCCAGGTGCAGTGAGGTGTATAGATCGTAAGCTGTGTCCAGTGGCGATGCACCCTGTGTTAATGAATAGTTATATTCTATATTGTTTTGTTGTTGTTTGGTTTTGTCTCCATTTCATCGCTCTGCTTCCTCCCTGTTCTCCCAAGTCCCAGTTTTCCCCAGGATTTCACATTCAATCTGTTTTCTATACTTCTACTTTACAGTACGCTTCATTCATTAATGTCTGAAGCATATGGGTACCAATGGTAATACTAAGTTTTCCTAACCCCACCCCCCAGCCTGGTGAGAGAGATCCAGGGGTAGGGGAGCTTTCAGCCCCAGCTTCAGCCTCCCCACCCCAGACCCAGGCATCAAGCAGGTCCCCAGCCCCGGCTGCCCAGTTCCCCCATATGGTATCCAGACGCGCCCTCAGGGACTTTGTGGGCTTGGAGAACTGTGAGAAGGCCACCCGCGACGCCATGCTCAACTTCAGCTTCTATCTGACCATTGGCGACATGGACGAAGCCTTCAAGTCCATCAAGCTCATCAAGAGGTGAGGCTGTAGACAGTTGTCAGCAAGTCCATCTTCCATTGCGCTGTACTGGAGCTGGGTGCATGACGGCGTTGTTGTTTTTTCTGGTATCTTACTGTGTGTGGACTACTCTGTGTGTCTGTGTGTCTATGCTTGAATGTGTGTACGTGTGGATTTGTGTGTGAGAGCGTGAGGTCTGTGACGCTGTCTGTCTGTCTGTCTGTCTGTCTGTTACAAAACACTCAGCTGCAAGATATGAGTATCCTGAGCATCCACTATGCGACATCACTGAACAATTTCCGTAATCGTCTTTGCATGCGGAACCACCGCGTGTGTCACCGCACGTAATGGAGTTGGCAAAGAGGGGAGATGTGCAGGATGGTATGCCTGCAGTGGGCACATCCCCCTGTTTGAGTGCTGTCATCACGTCCTCCACCAGTACTTTCAACCAGGGCCCTGTTAAAAGGCTATGATTGCTCTTGTTGCAGTGCTCTAGTTCAAAGGCTGAGGAAAGCCCACAGGGATAGTATTGTTACTATGGCCTTGACTGTTCTCGGGACCCTCTATGTGGGTTTGCAGTGGGAGAGCCACTGACTTGTGTGAGTCAGTGGGGCATTGTTGCCGTTTGCTTTTGATCACCCTTCACTTCACTCAGCACCTTTGACTGTTGAGGTCAACGTGGCGGAAGAGGTCATAATATCTTTGTGACCTTAAATTTGATATGCTCCATTCAAGTTAGCACATTTCAAAACAAAACAAAAAACAGCAAGAACATTTCAAAACAGTTCATTGGAAGGAAATGCTGCACTAATGTAACTGTCCATGGAAAGGTCAGTAAATAAAAAGAAATATGGGACATTTAATTATAGATACATATAAACACAGAGATCTGTATCAAACAAGGATGCTATAATCAAATCAAAACAAAACTTTATTTACTTATGTGAGCACATGAAATGGATTTTTAAACACAGGACATGATTAAGGACTTTTACTGTGTCTGTGCTGAGGGGAGGAACATTTCAGTGTGTCTGCGTCTTTGTGTGTGCGTTGTGTGTATTCGAGTGTGAATGTGAACGTGCAGTAGTGCTGTATATAGTGCTGAGGGGATGTACTTCTCTAAACATACTGTGACACACACATAAAGGTCCCCCTGCCTGTTTGGTCCAAAAGGAGTGCCCTTTCCATTCTGGCAAACAGAGAAATGGGTCATAAAAAGGATGTGTGTGTTTCTGTGTGTATGTGTGTGTGTGTGGTGTCTTGGGGAAATATATATGTGACCTCAGCAGAGAGTTGATATCATCTGTTGAAGAATACGTGATTGAGGACACTCACACTCTGAATTCTACGGTGGTGTTGCTTCTGCACGTACAAATATTTCACAAATGGGAAAATAACATAAAACAAACAAATGGGAAAACAGCTTATCCCCCTGGCCGGATATTCCACAGGGTTTAATAGGCCCGATGACAGCTTTACTAAGTTCCTCATTGATAGCTATTTTTACTGCAGTTTATTTTATTTTTTTTTAAAGATAGGTATTGTGTTCGATTCCCGCATATCTCCGCCCACGGGATGATGCGTTTCCTGTTCCCTCTCAGACCAGTAACCTGTATTTTCTGGGGCTCATCCATGGTAAAGATCTTTGAACCTACAAACGCTCTCACGTATCAAAGTCAGAGAGTGGCAGATGATCCATGAGAACTTATACATCAAGTGTTCGAAAGCTTGCCGGGGCTTTTTAATCTGTTATGAGACGACACCATATACTATCTCTATTTGATACAGACGTCTTAGAGCCCACTTTGTGTGTATCAATGGCGCTTCAATCAGGCTCGTCCCTGGATTGCTTGATTGCTGTCAAGTCAATTACTGCACGTTCACAATGCCTCATCTAAAGCAGCTATATCCAGTGTATGATAGTCCCCCCTCTCCAGATGTCAGATACAGGTTGGAATGTCTTTATTCAGTCCAGACCACTGTGCTATTTCCTGTCATTCATGTTGTCCTTGACTTCAGGTGACATGCTGCAGGGTTATCTGCGCGTATGAATGCAAGCCTTCACTTACAAATGTCTTTTTGCTGTGGTGCTGCTATTTAAAAGTATAGCTCCCCATTTCCAGATGGAACAAAGCACTCGGGGAAGTGTCCAGAGGTGAAGTGGAGACTGATGTATGGTGTTGTGGTCATCAGAATTGGCTGCGGTTCATGTGACCCCAGGCTCTCCGCTTTCATGCCATTTGTTAATGGGTTACGGTTAGGGTTAAATAATTCACTGCATGAAACCTCCTCTTTATTTAATCAGTATAATTGATCAATACAATTGTTTGAACTGTTGGACCGATAATTCCAAATCATTGAAACTGGGCCAGAAATAACTCATATTATGAATTAAGCATACACATGCAGTCTAAAAGCAGCATATGACAACAAGGAAATTCCAACAGTGTTGCATTATTAAGAAGTATTATTTTCACGTTGCCCTCATATGTCACTGTGTGTTTGTTTGGTTAACTGGTCTGTTTGGAAGTCTACACTTTGGATAAATGCGGGTTCTACTGTAGTAGACAGAGTTTGATAGCTGTCGCTTCCATATTTTGTGACTGTGTTTTTCCAGCAATTTTATTTTTCAGTTTAACACAAAAACCATCACCGTCTAGTGTTTACTGAATGAGTCTGGGCAAAGGTGAGAATTGGGAATTTCCTTGGATTTAGAAGAAACGTGAAAGCAACTCCTGCATTGTGCAGGTCTTTTACTGAAGGCTACACATGGCCGTCCCCTCAGACTAACTGAACCTCACAGCACTATCTCTCAGACGCTTCAGCATGAGGCAACGGAAATCTTTCTCTCACTATTTCCCCTAAATCATTCCCTGTCAAATCGTTAATATCCAGAAGCTTCCTGGCTTCATTTATTATCATGTCGATCCTCTCAGACTCTCTCTCTGATACATGCTTAAGTATTTTTGTATTGTATCATCCACTTCCCTCTGGTCAACAGATTTGGTGTTGTGACACCAAAACAGCAACAGACATAACAGCAACCAGTACATCTACATAATTCATCAATAAATGTATTGAATTTGAATGATATATTATTTTATATTTGGCAATGTGACAGATCCACAAATAGCCTAGAGTTGTATGATATGGTCACAATTATAGCACTACTAATAACAGCACTATTCTTTACACAATTGTATGATATTAATTTAAGTATATGTACCACAAGCGAGCAGATTTTCATATGAAAACTTCATTAACAAAAAAATTAGCTTCTATATTAAAATGTGCATTTCATTCCAAAAGGCAATTTATTTATTGTAGAAAAAATAGCTATCAATTCACCAAATAATACTTTAAAAAAACATGATTCCATCCACAAAATAGCTTCATGAGGAAAGGTATTCAGGTGGAGAGAGAGTTGTCTTTCATGCCAAAAATGATAAGATGTTTATTTTTTCAAAAGGCAAATTTATTTTTTTCCAATTAAACATTGTTTCTAACTTCAATAAGCCCAATCAAGAATTTGTTATGGTCAACAGACTTGTGCTTTTGCTTTGTTAGTTTATCTAGTTAGTGGCAACATGTATCACTAACTAAGGTGTAGTAAATCTGTAATGATTGAAGCTTTGAAGCTTTGAAGAAAGTGGTGAGGTATTCTGGTATTTACTTTCAATATCTTTTAATGTTTCCAATTTATAATCTTTATCAAGACAATGCTATCCACTTTATATCGACATTATAAAACTGGGTTCACTCATTTTCAAATTTTCAATTCTACAGTCATAATCCAAGTTACTCTTAATGTCAAGGATAATATCATGCAGGAAATATACGCCATTACATAAGTGCATGTATAACAAAATATGTCAAGTTCCAGCTTGATCTTTTCCTAAGCAGGACGTTTCCTAATGGGGAATCCCAGTCCTCTACCATTCAGCTCACCCCAACGTAAATACATGAAACAATAAATTTACTACACCTTTGTGTCATTTATGTATTTGTCATATTTGAAGTTGTATATACGTTGCTGGATACATTTTATTTTGTGGTAAAACCAACGATCTATGCACCAAGCAGCAATATGATTCCCATGTCTTTGTTCTTGATGTGGTGAATTGTGAAACATAGAATTGTCCAACAGCAGGAACATGTCAGTCCAGAGAGAGTCACATCGGAGGCACCTAGTTGAATGGAAACTTGAGGAGGAGTTTGAGCACTGTCTTTTCAGTCTAGTGTATCACCCCCTTATTGGCTAGTGAGGTCAGAGGTCACATGGCTCAGCAGGGCGATTCCACATAGTCATTGTCTAGACGTGGGTGGAAGGGCGACGCTAGCGAGCGGCTGATGATGATGACCCGAGGTGCAAGGCAGTCGTCACGGCGGTGTAAAATGTTCCAGATGAGCATGGCTGCAGCCAGCGTGGCCAGGAGGCAAGCAGGCTATGTCCACGTAGCAGGAGTAGGACAGGTGTGTGTAGGGTCCGATCTTGTAGAAGGTCACAAGTCCAATCACCAGCACGAAACCTGGGCAGGAAACAGACAGGCATGGCTTCAATCATTCATTTCATTAGACACAACAGTTAAAGAAATATTTCAATTTAATATATGTTTTGAATCGTTATTTATGGAGGGAAGGATTTTGCTGAGAATACTTGTTATGTTTCTTTTGTTCATATTCCACTTTGTTACAACATGTAATCCTCGTTTCCCTGCTGTCTGGCACTCCTGGCCATCCCTCCCTATGTGGTCCTTCCTAAGGTTTCCATTTTTTTTCTGAATGAGGTTTTCGTGGGAGTTTTTCCTTGTTTTCGTCGAGGGTCTAAATTTGTGGGGTGTTGTTACTGTTTTAGTTTTAATTAATGTGGCCGTTATTGATGTGGCCGTTTGTGAAGCCCTTTGAGACTGTGAAGGTGATTAAGGGCTATACAAATAAAATGTGACCATTTCAGCACCATCCTGTTTCACAGTTACGTACATTCACACCTGGGAGCTTCCCAGTGCAACCAGCATTGTGTTGTTGGCTATTGAGCACCTATTAATGAGGAATAACTTGTCTTCTCTAACTGCTGAGATAAGGTGAGCGATGTATTTCATGTGGGAAAGCACAGTTCTAAGGTAATTTACCTAACTCTGTAATAAAGTAGTCCAGCCAGTTGCTCACACATGCCGACATATAGACACCCCCCTCCTGGTATTTTTCAGTTCAGCAGGAGCTCTGTGTGGGGTCTTTGAATTTGGAAATCTGTTTCCTCCTAGGGAGAGCTTCTGAGATCACAGGAACAAAGTTCTCAATAGTGTAAAAATATCACAGAATATGTGCTTAGAAAAACTTTTGAGATGTTTTATCCCCTGATTTCTTTGATTTACAGTAGCGAGGAACTCGTGTCTGCACGCGAAGGCATAACGGCACGCAGTCTTGAACCTCATGCTGTTTCTTTAGATCTTTACTTTCTTTCTTCATCACAAAGACTGAATATCTTCTGCGGAAAATTATTTGACTTTATGTCTCCAGAGCCCACATCTTCCTTCTTCACGTTAAGAACAAGAGATCATAGTAACCCCTAGACGATCCATCCCCCATTCACAATTCTCAAGTGTGGTCTGGAGCCACTCAAAACTTCAACAATAACACGTCTGAAAATGTGCCCCATCCACAATGGTATAAATAAAGAGACCAAAAATAATCACTGGAAAAGGGGATGTCGGCCCATTAGGATATGAATCACTCAGTTTCCTGAAGCAGTCGAGCAGCACCAAGGGGAGTTTCTGTGTATTTCTCTGCTTCTACTGTAAGGTGGCTATCGCTATTTTAAGTGAGGATGTGGATAATTGTGTCTATGTGTATCATTGTGCGTCAACCTGTGTGTGTGTTTGCAATAGCGTGCAACTGTTTGCTCCATTAATCTGTTCATGTTTAACCTGTCTGGCTCCTTTTCTAAGAAAATGAATAATCTCCTGTCCAGGTTCCAGGCGGGGTGGGCTGTGTGAACCCTTTTTTTGGAACGGTCTTATCTTTCAGGCTTCCTTCCCCTTCTTCCTCTTTCCATCCTTCCTTCCTTCCCTCCTCTCCACACCCCCTGCTTGAGGTTAACATATTTGCTGGACATTTGACATGATATGTCAGGCAGAAAATCTAAACAGGTCTTATCTTAAGGTCCTGGAAATTCACTGGGCTGCTCTGCTTTCCCTCCAGTCAACAGTATCTTGTTTCATTCTTAAAGGGCACGGGACTTATTACAGTGATCAGCTCGCCTGAATGAGTTGTCTGAAGCTTGTCTACCAAGAATCCCTTGAGCACCAGTGTGCTGGAAAAAGGTAACACAACTATCCCGCAGTTAGCCTGGAGTGATTGACTGACCTTTCTCATCCTCCATAGAGAAGCACATATTTCACATATCCCTGCATTGTTCTTTTTTCTAAGTGCTATTGCCCTGTTGTGTGTGTGTAGAGAGACACAATAGGCAAGGCCACAGTGTGGACACTGTGCCAGCTGCACCAAATATCTCCTGTATTTCAATCAAAAGAAATGATTAACTGCGTCTGAAACCCACATGGCCCACGCTCTCACCCTTTGACCCACTAGAGCTCCGTCCATTCAGAAACACATTCCAGACCTGTTTCCAGGGGTGAAATGGCCAGGATCAAGCTTTGCAGCCTGGACCCGCCGATAGCGTTGCGATAGCACTGAATGGAGTTGGATATTGTTATCCCACAGTCTGCGTGCGATGGCTGAGGTTTTTGGCACATCTGAAAACGAAAACATTCCTGAGAAGGAGGGTGATGGGTAAAAATATCTCCATTCATTCAGTGCCGAGGCCCATTCACTGGCTCAGTGGGGGTGGACCGAGGGAGGAATGAGCAATGGATTACTGAATGGTGGCGTACAGAATGATCCGGAAATGAGGCCCTGCTACTTGGATGTGGAGGTAAAGGGAAGCCTCTAGCAGCTCTTGACTGTCAACCTATTCCCACAGCTTTTACATTCGGGTTAATTGTAGTTCTTGATGTCTTTTTCTTTAGGTTCTTATTTTATTCACACTTGCAACAGATGAAGAGAAAGTTGAAGATATAGATTTAGAGAAATTCAATCAAAGCAGCATAATGGTGAAATGTTTTGCCCTTTTGCAACTCGTATTTATTGCACCCGCAAGGCCTAATAGAAACCGTATCTGTATCACTTACTAGGTTTATATCCAGTAATATTCTGGATTACTATCTTGGTGGATAACATCCCATCTGCCTACAGCCATGTCATCATATTACTCAGCAATTTCGTTGACCAAATATGGTAAGGCAGGTAAAAATGATTTTTCCAGAGAGGATCACTATTTTTAGATGTCAGGGAAACGGGTTTGCAACTATTGTTACTAGTGTCACCGTGTTTGGACATGGTCTCAAAGATCAGTCACGGTGTGAAAATAGTTGAAAATGGTCACCACCCACATTGTAGATAAATGACTAATGGGAAATGAAGCCTATTTTTTGTGCCATTATCTTCTTGCATCGTGCTTTGGTGAGACAGGTTGCAGGTCACTGAGGTTTGGCTGGATGGGTTCTCTGATATTGTGAATGAGTGTTTATTTAGGTGGGTCCCAGCCCCCCCCACCAAGGTCTCCGGTCTGTTGTCCCTGCTACCATGTGTGCCAAAGACGCTCATGTTTTATCTCCTGTCGAGAGGACGCTCTTTATTTGCCGCTGTTCCTGGACATTTTGTAAACACAGGCATGAAGGCTAGACCACCTTATCTAGACAGAGGCTGTGTTCCCACCCTACCGCCGTGTGTACCGCAGGACGTTTCTCTACCGAAACACCCTATAAACACACAATCACAACACACGCACACACAGACACAAACACACGTAAACCCTCCTACCAGTGCGCACACAAACACACAGTCCCTGTCGAACTGTCTTTCCCGTCCATTCCCCCCTCCCTTCTTTTTCCTTCTCCAACTCGGGGGTTTGCATAACAGGTAGTCACAGGCATTTCCTCGTCCTGAGCAGGGATATCCTGGCGCCCAACAGTCGCTCCCTGGCTCGCTGCAGCTCCGGCCCACAGGCTCGGGACTAGGACTAAATTTAGACCAGGAGCAGACCTCCTTCATGCCGCGCTGCCACAATGATATCCAGTGGCTGAGCTCTCTACATGACTCTCAGAATCCAACCAACACACAACATCACACACACACTTCCTCAGCAGGGGCACTGGGACAGGCCGTGGCCACCGACTGCCACAATGAGGCCCACTGGGATGGTTGGAAGGGTGCTGGTAGTGGAGGAGAGGGATGGTTACTCTTCTCTTGCTTAAATTTACTTTTTCTTGAAAATTTGTTGTGAGGACCAAGCATGGTCTTTTTTGTTTTCTGGTTTCCTAGTTTTCCACATCTTTTTCCTTCTTGATTTGTCTGGTCTCTGGGTTTATTTGTGGTTTTTCTTCTCTAAGCCAACATTATAAGCAGATTATAACCCTATGGCCATTTCTTTTAAATGAGGGAAAGTCTAAATAAAATAAAGGCAATAATAGGATGAAATGGAGGCAGTTATTGTTTCAGATATTATCCACCTGACATATTTTGTATTTATTTAGGTTTTTCTGTAGATTTGGATTCATACTTTATAATAACTGTCTGATAGGGGTAATGATGGTAGCTGGTTTTGAAATGTCTCATTTTGGCCAAGTAGTTAGACTGTTTTTTGCTTGCGTCTGCAAGGTCTGACAGTGTTTGCCCTCATTTTCTGGTCTCTGGTGTTGGAGTAACCCAGTCTAGCTCCCCCTTGGATTGTTTTGTATCCCCTTTTATGGCACTCTACCAAAGACCTTTGCTCTGCAGCATCTGGATTTCTATCTTTGTGTCAGAACAATAGTGTGTGTGTGTGTGTGTGTGTGTGTGTGTGTGTGTGTGGTTTGTAAGATTTCCATCCATATGGATACTATGCGTTACCCAGAATGGGTGGCTGATGGAGGAGTAAGGTGCTTCTCTGACCCTGTCCTCCTCCTGCTGATTCAAAGCATTTCAATCAGATTGGCCTTCTGTAGGAACAGTGGTACTCACTGGCGAGCTGGAAGAGTGCAGCGATGGCCTCCTCCCACCACTGTGAGTCCTGGGTGATGAAGGGCAGCTCCATCAGGCCTAGTAAGAAGATCAGCTGACCGGCAGTCAGGGCCACAGTCGCCATCAGGTTACACGCCCGCATCATGTCAAACTGCACTTGAGGGGCGAGGAAAAGAGTGGTGTGATATTTCCAGAACTATGAACTATGAACTTTAGATGACAACCTAGATCAAGTCTAAATTAGAAATCTTCTTATGTAAAGGATTTATCATACCTATCATACCATGTGTTATCCCATTCTGTCGCTTATACATTTGAAGGCTGTTACACTGGACAACAGACAGTAGCTAGGTTACATAGGTTACAGTGTGACAGGTACTGACACAGTTCCTATATAATCATAATTGTTGAGGCACCTCAACCTCACCTTTGTCCTACATTGCCCAGCAATGCTGTCCAATAAAGTTACCAAGTGGATCACAGCCTTTACAGTTTCCCAGACAGAGGAGTAACCTCACTGTAGTTTTCTCAATGGGGATTAATTTTCAAAGGAATATGAGTCTCACTCTGGAAGCTGTCTGGTCCATATAGGGAATTAATGCATGATGATCTTCATGGAGGTTTTTTTTTTTTGCTTTTGATAGAATTCATCTCTGGACAGACATTAGAAATAGTGCACCCAGTATGTCCTGTCTTATCAGTCCTGTCCTGTCTTAGTACAGATTGCTAGGTCAGGGGGGAGATGCCCCACCATTCACAATAGGACACCATTGTCTGCATTATTTTGGTTTGTTGGTGTCACAGATTTTGTGTTATTGCAGTTGATTACTACTACCAGACAATCTGAAACATGCTTGATTAACATCTCAATCACCACAGATTTTATGCTTCATTCATCCATAAAAACTTACATTTGACAGTGCTGCGGGACTCCTGGTAGCCTGCATACTCAGAGCCCCATCCCAGGGCTTCACACTGCCTCTGTGTCCCCTGCCCCTTTCTCCCGGCCTGGTGGTCGTCACGGCTCCTTTCCCCACCGGTGGGGCACATCCTCCAGAGCCCCACACTCCGCTTGCGTCCGTCCTCCAGGGCTTGCAGCACCCAACTGGGGGTGAAGGCCGCCACATTGTTGAGGACCAGGGACAGCAGGGCTACCACCACCGCCGCCGCCACTAGCCTCTGCACGGCCATGCGACGCCCGGCGCCCGCCACCTCTCCCCCTCCCTCGTCTCCCTCTCCCGACCCCTGTTGCTCCTCAGGGTCCTGCCCGCCCCCCTGGCGCTCCTCTTGGGCAGTAGCAGTGCTCAGGGTCCCCTGGTTCCTCTCCACCTCCTCCCCCTCCACCACCACCACCACCACCACCGCCTCCCCCTCCAGCTACCGGCTAATGCTCGCCCGGCTACCACAGAGAAGGGATGGCAAGCGTGTTGTCTTGAGGCTCAGCTAAAGAACATCTCCGTTCATCCTCATTCAGGAGTTGGTTGTTGGTCCTCAGCCCTCCTCCTCCTCAGACAGCACTGCATTTACACAAGGGTTAATCCGACAGACACCTAGGTCCATTCCACTGGCTCTGGCTGGCTGCAGCTTGACTCTCGAATCTCACCCCTTACTTGATTGTCTCCCTCTTTTCTTTCCTTCTACTATATCTTCCCCTTTTCTCCCTTTGCTCAGCTTGTTGCACTCCTCTGGGTTCTGTGTCTGCAGCTGACTTGATCTCTGTGCAGGCAGTAGATTGTTTTTTTCCCTCTTTCTTTCTTCTCGTCTTTTTTTTTTTCCAGCCTCTCCACGGGGCTGGTGGGGGAGTAGAGGAGCAAAGAAGCGTTGATCCTGTGGATAGTGTTGCTAGGGGCTGGCTCAGTGGTGGCTTTCGCTGAGGCTTACCAAGACTGTGTCTCTGTGAACTGGAAGAGCTCCCACTGCCAAACTGCAACTAGTCTTCTAGCTCCTCTCCCTCTCCCTCTCCCTCGCTCTCTCTCTCTCTCTCTCTCTCGCTCGCTCTCTCTCTGTGGGAATCGGCGGTGCCCCTACCAGTACGGCTCAGTGCCCGAGGTCAGAGTTGATGTGCGGGGGGGGGTTGCTGTTCGTCATAGTTCGAGACATCTGTTTGTGGCTGTAGCAGGCTGTTAACATGCAGCTCCCTCCTTCGTGTCCAATATGTGTTAGTGACAACGTCCCAAAGACCCTCTGAGACGTCACTGTTTTTTTTCTTTCTGCAACCCAAGGGGCGTTTGCTATGGTCCTCTCTCTCTTGTACAACAAATACATTGGCCGCAGTCAGCCAGCAACAGGATGTGTTTCCTGAGAGGAAAAGAGGATGGGAAGAGGGGGCAAACATAGGCCTATTCCTTCTCCTGTCTTTCCTTTTCTGTCTCTCTAGATCTTGCCGCTCTACATGTCCTGTTCTCTACGTTTCAAAGTCTCTCACTCTTTCTTCAGCTGCTCCTCCCTGTCCCCCCTCAGGATTAGCTTTTGTTCAGATAACCTCCCAATAAAACTCTCAAATACAAACTCTGAAATGGGAACTCTGAGGGGTTGGTTTTCTGTGACCATAGAGAGCAACATTTTGGCTGCGAGTTACTACAGTCAATGGTCTGTATTTATGTCTGTCTGTCTGATTCTCTTTCTTTCTCTCTCTTCTCTTTTTTCCTTTTCCCTACTTGGCCTCTATTCCCTCCCTTATACCAAGGCCCCTAAAGATTTGGGGAATTTCCTGTTGCCTAACTTTAATAAACAACCCACATCTGTATCAGCTAAAGGGAGGATGAGGGAGGGGGACGCAAATAGAAACCAGATGCGTGTGGAATCTAAAAATTTGAAATAGTGGCAAAAGAAAAGAGGTTGAGCGGCTGATTTACGTCAGCAAGAGAAAAGGAAAGAGGACAGACAAAGAGAGAGGAAAGAGAGAGAGAGAGAAGCATGCTTCTAGCTTGGCTTGTTTTGGATCTAAAGTCCAGCACACATATTTGTATAAGACGACTTTGATGTGCAGTAGTTTTTTCCTCACATTTTCGTCAGAACAGGAGTTATTGTGCATGCAATGATGAAAATATTCTACTGCACACCAAAAGGCTTCAGACTTCCATTGCTTTTATATCTAATGTTTCTTTAGGGCAACAATAAAGAAACACTAAAGACTTTCTTTCTTCTCTCCAGTAAGGCAGTTTGGGAAAACATGGCGCGGATGTGTGTGAAAACCCGCCGCCTGGATGTGGCACGAGTCTGCCTGGGGAATATGGGTAATGCCAGGGCAGCACGGGCACTGAAGGAGGCCGAGGCTGAGGCTGAACCGGAAGCCCAGGTGGCAATGTTGGCCATTCAGCTTGGCATGCTGGTAAGATGAAATAAAATACAGTATTAGAGTGTTCGTGACTGACGTGACACACTGCTTACTATTACACTAATAGTGGCTTAAGCCTTTTTACATGCACTTCACATGAGTGTGACATCTTCATTCATTAAATGTTCACTACAGTGACCCAGTGCCCTTTTCTTTCATTCAGCCATTCTTTCTGTCATCTCTTTCTATTCAAACAAAAGCAACATCCAAAAACAAAACAAAAAAGACCACACCTCACCCAGTCTATATCCATTCATAAGACTTTTTCCAGTTCTTTAGACACAACCTTAAAACCCATAGTCCAACATAAAGGCACATCCCATGACTACAAACAACAGTTCCTCTTTTTAGCTCTGAACATTTCACCATACAAAGCCCTTTCCTGTCTGAAAGCATTTATCTTTCCATCATCTTTTCCTTTCTGCCAACAGGAAGATGCAGAAAAGTTGTACAAGGGCTGTCAGCGCTATGACCTCCTGAACAAGTTCTACCAGGCTTCTGGCCAATGGCAGCAGGCTCTGGAGACAGCCGAGAACCATGACCGCATCCACTTGCGCACTACCTACTACAGTTATGCCAAATACCTGGAGGCCATGGGCGACAAGAACCTGGCCCTCACATAGTAAGGCGCACACTAACATGATGTTATCGTAGAGATACAGTAGCCTGGAATTGGTTTTATGGTAGTTTTAGCATTTGGAATTGCTCAGTGTATGGAAAGGGTATGGAAAGTTGTGATTGTGGGCATGTTTCTTTTAGCTATGAGAATTCAGACACCCACCGGGTTGAAGTGCCCAGAATGCTGCAGGATGATACGCTGTCTCTAGAGATCTACGTCAACAAAATGAAAGACAAGTAAGTCCAGGAATGCTGTTGATGTAACGCAATCTTTGCTTTACCTTCTGATTCAAAACTGTGAATGTAGTCCACACAAACCTTGGTAAAGCAGAACATCCTACAATGGCCATCTACGCACAAACAAAGTCGCATGAAAAAAGTCATTTTGCAAATCAAACCATGTCTTTCATCAACCCAGGAACGTCTACAAATGGTGGGCCCAGTACCTGGAAAGCCAATCAGACATGGACTCAGCGCTGCGTTTCTATGAGTACGCCCAGGATTACCTCTCCCTGGTCCGGGTCCACTGCTACATGGGGAACATTCAGAAGGTAACTCACTTTGTATTAGGAGTGTACATTTGAAAAGTGCTGTTTTAGAGCGTTACATGGGAAAATGTGTTGTGTGCAAAAAATTGAAGCGTTTTATTAAAATGTATTTGATGTTATTAGGTAGCAAAAGAAATACAAATACAGTAAATACAGTAGGAACATATTGAGGATGTAATTGCGCCCACTTTTAAGATCTTGGGTAATGAACTTCAGGAAAGAGTTTTCTTTCAATATTGACTCCACAGTGAATAATTTTCACTGTACCCATTCTTTTAGCACTGTGTGCATTAACACTGACTGAATATACAAAGCTTTGAAACGAAGGAAATGTACAGGAATAGGAATATATTGCTGAAATATGATATGGATTTCGTTCTTTACCAGGCGTCTGAGATAGCCAATGACACAGGCGACAGGGCAGCGTCGTACCACCTGGCCAGGCAGTATGAGGGTCATGATGATATCAAACAGGCTGTCCACTTCTACACACGAGCCCAGGCCTACAACAATGCCATACGACTGTGCAAGGTAAACTCCATCTACTGTCTATTTCTCTATGCTCTCTATCCATCTCTCTTTGAATGCTCAACATATTTTTTCTCTGTGGGCTTGTTGACTGATGCTGATTGCATGTGACCAGGAGAATGGACTCGATGACCAGCTGATGAACCTGGCTCTGCTCAGTAACCCGGAGGACATGATGGAGGCCGCCTGTTACTATGAGGAGAAAGGCACTCATATGGACCGAGCTGTCGCGCTCTACCATAAGGTCTGTCACTGTACTCTGCTTTTATGAATGGCTCAGAACATGTCAGGAATTCATGCAATCTAAATCATGCCACAAGGGGGTGACAGTACACCATATCACCACGTATATGAACAGCACAATGTAGATGGGGGCAATGCACACAAATCCCTAGAGTCCCATGGTCTTGCTCCAACTTTCTTTAACTGTCTGAGTGCCACAGAAGGAGCCAGAATGTCATAAGTAGGTCTGTCCCTCATTTCTCTGTTTTAGGCCGGGCACGTCTCCAAGGCTCTGGAGTTGGCCTTTGCCACACAGCAGTTCTCTGCACTTCAGCTGATCGCTGAGGACCTAAATGAGAACTCTGACCCTGCCCTCCTGGCACGCTGCTCTGACTTCTTCATCAAACACACTCAGTACGAGAAGGCTGTGGAGCTACTGATAGCGGCCAAGAAGGTACGTGTGCGTGTTTGTGTGCATACATACGTTCTGTGCATGAATCCATCTGTGATTTCTTACGTGTGTGTGTCTGTTTGTATGTATGTGTGTGTGTGTATTTGTCTCTATTTATACCTCCCCAGTACCACCAAGCCCTGCAGCTGTGTCTGGATCAGAACTTGACCATCACAGAGGAGCTGGCAGAGAGTATGACTGTAAACGAGTCAAAAGACTTGTCTGAAGAGGCCCGCAAGGATCTGCTGGACAAGATAGCCGACTGCTGCATGCGTCAGGGCAATTACCACCTGGCCACCAAGAAATACACGCAAGCGGGCAACAAGCTCAAGGTTAGAAAGTGGTGTGTGGTAAAACCACCTGGTCTTTTCTGTGTCAAGTTGGGTCTTTCTATATCACACACACATCAACACATGAATGTCAAACACCAACAAATATATTTTGTCTTTACTTTGCAACAGGCCATGAGGGCGCTCCTGAAGTCGGGTGACACAGAGAAGATAGTATTCTTTGCCAATGTCTGTCGGCAGAAAGAGCTTTTCATCATGGCTGCCAACTACCTGCAGTCTCTGGACTGGCGGAAAAACCCAGAGATCCTGAAGAACATTATTGGTTTCTACACCAAAGGCAGGGCACTGGACCTGCTAGCTGACTTCTATGAAGCCTGTGCTCAGGTAGCGCATCACTCTGTACAAAACAGGTTATGTTATTCTCCAGAGCTCCTGCCTGTTCACTGCCTCTCTTTTTATGCCATCCAAGTCATATTTGCAGTCCATTTTAGGAAGTTTCAAATTGATACATGTTATGAATTCACATTCAGCAGGTTGAAAACAATCTATATGGTTTCTGACCGGTTGCATTAAATAACAAAATATCAACAAACTCAAACTCAAATCAATTGAGAAAACGTGTACGTGTCAGCATAATCATCCTAAATCTCGTGCTGTATGATTTATGATTGTTACTACTGCTTGCATGTGCAGTACGTTATCTTTTGTAATAGTTTATTACTGCTGTCATGTATAATAACCATTGGTGTAAATCAGGATGTTTTGAGGAAAAGAAATCAAGTTGAAATACTGAGAAAGTAAGAGAGTTTTTTCGTGTTTACCATGGTTAAGGTGGAGATTGATGAGTACCAGAACTACGACAAGGCTCTACATGCTCAGACGGAGGCCTACAAGTGTCTATCAAAAGCCAAGGACCGTAACCCTGGACAACAGGAAGCAAGACTGGCTGACTTGCAACACAAGATCACCCTGGTCAAGAGGTTCCTCCAGGCACGCAGGTATGAATGTCGCCATTCTCTTTTATTCCCCTCATTTACTACATCTTAGTCATCTTTTGTGTCTTACTTTTAATGTCCACCTGTAATCCTCAGCTGGAATTCGTTTTTTTCTCTGTCTCCAGGTTGTATGAGGAGGATCCAGGGGAGGCAGTGCGAATGTGCGAGGCCCTGCTGGAGGAGCCAGACTTGGACCCTGCTGTCAGGATTGGGGATGCGTACGGTTTCCTGGTGGACCACTACTGTCAGCAAGGCAACTTCCAAGTGGTGATCATCAGTTTTTATGTTTTTATCTTTATTTTTAAGACATCTCTGGCTCCGTCGTCCATTATCTCCAGATACATTGTTATGGCTATAAATCCATTGCAAGCCTGGGGACATAAAGACTTAAGTCCCTATCTTCTGTCTCCCTCCTCCAGGCCTACCAGAAGTTTGAGGAGCTCCAGAAGCTGCTGCCGTCCCAGAATGTCAGGTACTATGTCAGCCAGGCCAGCCTAGAGGCCCTGCAAAAGGCTCTGGGTGTACCCATGAACCGGGGTGACCGCAAGGACAGTGGGAGAGAGGAGGACGAGGTGGAGGAGGACTTAAGTCTGGAGTCTAACCAAGAAGACTGATGTCTAAAAGATGTCTACTACCTCGAAAAATTTCAACCTCCAAAACATACTCCCATATCCATATGGAAGCCACTTGGTGTTCCATTGTTTAGTTTCAACCCAACAAATTCAGCTAAGCAAGGTGTGGTGGCGTTAAGCTGTGGCAAAAGTTTGCAAACTCAAAGAAGTCAACACTAGAGTGACAACGACTCCTAAATATAAAAGTGGGACAAGTTGTTTTATGGTCACTGCATACAGACGTAAACAACCAGATGACTTCCTACCACCTGCTTTAAAAGGAAGACTGTCTCAACGTTTATAATCTTATACACAGGCACTACATTCATATATATTCACCAGATCTATATTAGATGAAATTTTACACAATCTTTGACTTACATTTCAAAACAAAAGTTACGGTAAACCTTTAACATTGAGAAAAAGGGAACAAAATATTGAATTATTTCATACAGCTCATTCAGTTCTGTTTTAATGCACCTGGATGAATGTCTTTTACGCTTGCCTTCTGCAGACTGGTGTGATGAACACAGAATATTACCTTGTTTGGAGCTGAAATGTATATTTGAAGTTTGCTTTTGAATGTGTTGTTTATTATAGATGTATCTCTAACTAAGGTACATGATCAGGTTTTGGTTACATTCTGAACAATTTGTTATCAACTTTTTTTTTATTTAAGTGGTGAATGAATTGTAAATCACCTTTCAGTGTCAAAACATATTTCTATAAAATGTTTTGCAGTTATTTTTGATAACCTGTGATGCAATTTATATTTAGCCTCTTATTTTGTACAATTGTCTGAAAGTTTCTATGAATCAAGGATTTTTAAAAACTATATTGTATTTTAGCACTTAAAAGGGTTTATATTGTTTCCTTTTTATTGAATTTAGGATTTTCATCTGAAGGTGGTATTTATAGGCCTACCTACAGAGGCCTAACAGACCTAACATACTGGTGAAACTGGCCAAGATCTTCCCTTTTTATTCTATTCCCAGCTAGTGAACATATTCTCTGCCTCTGTGTATCTTTGTATCTCTGTCTGCCTCTCTCACACACACACATAGACACACACACTCCATCATTTAACTGACAGGTCAAATGATAGCTGTTATTTCACTATACAATAACATTAACTTATTGTTATTTAAAGTATAGGCCAAACATTGTGCCAAACGCACAGGTTGGGCTGAAACTTGTTCTTAGGTCCCATCTCAAACTGGTGACTTACACTCACCGGCCATTTTATTAGGTACACCTATCTAATACTGGGTAGGACCCTCTTTTGCCTCCAGAACAGCCTGAATTCTTGGTGGCATGGATTCAACAAGGTGCTGCACACCACTGTTTTAAAGAGCTGCTATTGGAGCATTTGTGGCCTTTCTTTTAGCTTGAACAAGTCTGCCCATTCTCCTCTGACCTCTCTCATTAACAAGGTGTTTTTGGCCACAGAACCGCCGCTCACTGGATGTTTTTTTATTTATCGCACTATTCTCTGTGAACTCTAGAGACTGTAGTGCGTGAAGATCCCAGGAGCGCAGCTGTTTCTGAGATGCTGGAAGCACCACGTCTGGAAGACATATATAAACAATCATGGAGGTTGCAGTTTAACAAACTAATTTTCCGAACTTCATTCAATAAATGTTAGTTATGATGGTGAGTCTGGCTAAATACAAATCTTCTATAAAGGTGTATGTGTATATGTGTGGATTTTTTTTATTTAACTTGATTTTGCCGCCATGTTGACAAGGTTATCACTACGTCATAACTCAGAAACTTGGGCAGCAAAATTTCCTCCGACGTTTTTACGATATAACCGATTGTACATGAATGCAGAGAAAGTGAGTGGCAACGTCGCTTCAACGGAGACTGCGTGTCGTTTGAATTTTGAAACAGATTAATGTCAGAGGACAGGTAAAACAATGAGGAAGGTATACAGTTTCAAACTGTTCCAACTGTCGTCGCACGAGCGCGCTGTTGTCACGGAAATGTTATAAAGCTCACGCTGCAGCGATTTCAGCCCTTGTATCTATAGCAACACTGGGTTACAATACATATTACATGCTATACAAATATCACTATATTTCCTTTAAAAAAAAGCCTATGATAGTGACACCATAGGAGACAAAATACGGTAAGGCCGTCAGCTCACTATTGATTACCACAGACACACTATACGTATCTATAGTAATGTTATAGGAACATTATAGTGTTATCTTGGAGATAAAGAGTACTAACAAGTACGTTAAGGTCACTATAAACTCACTATTGAGTATCACAGACACCATAAGTCCCTATAGGAAAAATATTATAGCGAGTTTTCGTTGGGAATAACTGGTGTAGAGGAAACATTTTAATCCCGTGATATTTTAGAAAGTGTTACAAAGCAAAGGGTGTGTTCAGGTCAGTGTTAGTTATAGGTTTATGTTATAGCTTTTTCCGTGTTATCAAGGCGCCATGGTAACAATGTTGGTGGATACAGTGCAGCCCAAAACGAAGACGTGTCCTACAGTAAGCAGTAAGATGGACTCACTCGACCTTCAACCATTTGTTAATGAATTTCAGGAACGAATTCAATCTTTGACAGAGGAGAATGTGAGTAAATTGTGTAGCCTTGTTAACATTTAGTCTAAATCCCATATGCCCTTTTCTCCGTAATTTGTGTTAACATGGGAACTCCCGCTCCTTCTCAGTGTAACCAAGTCTGCTTCTGTTCACCTCAATTCAGCTTCAGCTGCATGACAAAAACGAGCGCCTTTTTACCAAAGTGGGCTACCTGGAGGGCAGACTGGGCCACCTGGCCAGGTCCAACACAGACCTGTCCTCCACACTGGTCCAGAGTGAAGAGGGAAAACTGAAGGTAGATTACATTATTATCAAGGATTGAACTAAGTGCAATCTTTGCTCTTGTGTCCCCCCATAATTATTTCTCTTTCCTGTCTCATCTCCCAGATATCAAAGGAACTTGTGGAGGTAAAAATTCAGACCAACAAGATGAGAGAGCAATTTGAGGAAGAGACCTTTGAGTTGAAAAACAAGGTGAGGATGTACAATGAGTGTTACTTGCAGTAAGTGATGTATTGGTAAATAAAAAGACGGGTAACCCTTGACCTCTAGTCGTGAACCACCAATAGAAACTGCTTTTTCCCCCGGTTAGATATTGAACCAAGACGGTGTGATAACGGAGCTTGAGATGGAGCGGGACAAGTTGCGTAGGGAACTCCAGTCAGCCGCGGCCCGTCTAGAGATGGGTGAGAAGACCAGTGTGGGCCTGACGGAGGAGTATGTTACCCTGAAGAAGAACTACCTGGCTCTGACTGAGGCCCATGAGAGGGAGCTGGCCCAGAGTGAGGAGCTGAGCGTTGAGCTGCTAGACCTGGCCCAGGCTCAGGACGCCCTCCGCAGGCAGCTGGAGGAGCAGCAGCAGTGTGTGAGGGCCTCCACCCAGGGCCTCCATGGGGAGCTGGATAGGGTGCAGACCTTAGTCAGCCGCATGTCACACAACAGAGTCCGGGTAAGATAGTATTATTATTGTTATGTTTATGATTGTTAGTGAAAGGAAGTGTACGTTGCTTGTGATTGTTATTATCGTTATTATTATTAGTAGTAGTAATAGTAGTAGTACTCACCCCCATGTCATCTTTTTACAGCTCCAAAAAAGTATAAAATATCCATCATTTTTTTTCCAAACAGCTTGTGCAGCATAACTCAAGTGTTTTGTAGCCAAATGATTGTACTGTGAGTCCAAAAGTCCAATATTTACCTCATTGTCTCCCATATTCTCCTCACTGATGCTTTGTTCTAAAATGCACCCACGCTGTTGGGTGTGCACGACTGACACGGGGAGTAGATAATGACTAAATTTTAACTTTGGGGTGAACTATTCCTTTAATGATGATTATTGCGACCTCCATTATTTATTTGCTATCCAAATTGCGAACTTATATCGGTTTCTTAACAGCCTGAGGATCTGGCAGCTTTGGACAAAGAACAAAAAACGATGGAGAAAAGTGTGAGTACTCTGTACAGAACATGTTACGTCTCATTGTCTGTGAAATGGAGCACAAATAGAAAAGTTTCAAGGGCATTTTATCGGTAATCTAGCGAACTAATAGTTAAGAAGTGTTGTTGTAACCTCATGCCTTCTTATTCATTTATTTATTCACTGTAGCTGCTTGGAAACCAAGATGAGATCAAAGAGATGTTGGAGAAGATGAAGAACAGTTATGAGGAGCAGCAGAAGAGGCTGGAGGAGAAAGTGTGAGGGGGAGATGAATGTTTGGTATTTATTAGATGTCAAAAACCTCATTAGGATGAGGCATCATTATCTTTCCATTTCAATGATCAACAGGAAAAACCATCTCAGCACGTTCAGCCCATCTGCCGTGTGGTTTCCTCTTTGATTTTCTTCTGCTCAACTGTGCCTTCATTTGCTATATGGCTGTGTGTGTGATGTGGTCTCTTTGCTCCGTCCTCTGATGTGGCTGCCTTTGGATTTTGGTCACTACTCTGTTGTGGTTCAGCCTGTGTTTGGTCATCAGGGTGGCTATGGGTAAGGAGCAGCAGGAGAACAAGAGAGCGATCCATAATACCCAGCAGAAACTGTCTGAACAGAGCGCGGTAAGCATGAGCAATCCCTTCCAGGCAGCTACTGATCACATTGACATCATTTCCATAACAAGTTACAGCTGTCACATGGTGGAAATGTGGTTTGATTTAGATCACCTGCATCGTTTGGTTGTGTGTGTGTGGTTTCCAATAAAGGCCCTGCTGTGCTCCCAGAGCCAAGCGAAGGAGGTAGAGGAGGAGAACTCTAAGCTACAGTTGCAGGTCAAAGAGCTGAATGAGGAGTACCGTGCAAGGCTGGTGCGCTACTTACAGGACTTAGCTGTGGGTAGCAGCACACACACACACACACACACACACACACACACATAACCAAACACATACACACACTTAAATGCATAAAACATGAAGGCATGTTGGTCATACAGCTGCACAGTCCAGTTTTCTTACCCCATACACCACATCTATGTCTGTCCGCAACCACCCATACTTTAACAGCCATCTGCACGCCTTTCATCCAGGAGTATATTGATGGACTTGGAGAAAACAGAAGGGGGAGGGGCCCTTTGGAGGGGGCGAAGATGAGGGCATTTGTGGACAGCATGCTCCAGGATGTGCGTTCGTCGTACAGGGTCAGGGAGGAGCAGCTGGCCTCTGCTGCTCGCTCCTACAAGAAGAGACTGCAGAGAATCACCAAAACCCATCATGCCTTACTCATTGCATACAGGTATTCAAAAAGTGTAGAAAAGTGTAGTGAAGTAATATTGCTCATAGATGTTTCCTGTTGATGGGAAAAAGGACTGCCATCAAGAACAAATCCTCATTTAATCCATAAAGAGCAAAATACCCGGTCTCTACCTCCTCGTACTAGGGTTCAGAGGGAGCAGATCTTGGCCAAACCAGAGAGCGGTCTGGATCCAGGCCTCCCAGAAGGCCACTTCAGCCTGGAGCTCAGTGAGCTGAGAAGCGAGACAGAGAGGGAGCTCCAGCACCTTCGCCAGGACAAGGCTAAGCTGGAGGGTCAACTCCAAGCGGCCCAGGAGCAGGTTGTACAACGGGGAGACGATGCTTTGAAGTCGATTGATCTCTTTAGTGTTTGGTCGTTGTGTCTGCACTGCAGCTTAGATTCTGTTTATCACTTAAAAACTGAATTTGCATTGCTTTTTTCAGGTGGCTGTCCTCAAATTGCCGGTCAGTTTTCAGGAGTGAGTGTTATTTCTGTATCTCGCCAAGCAAGTTTTAAAAGTGATCCGCTGTGGAGAATATGATTAACGCTGTAACTTCATCAGGCCGGCAAAATTGGGGCGGATATCTGAAGAGGCCTGGGTGGACATAAGGAAACAGATGAGGGAGATCACAAACTCTACACTGGTAAACAATTCCCTCTCTCCACTTTCTGAGATGGAACCCCTCATATTAGGCCTGTATTTGACACTTATCCATGATAAGAAACTTCTAATCAAATTGATGTAAATAATATATATATTTTGTCCTTGATTTATTTTGCTTTATTAAGATAAGACCTTTTATTCCTAAAGCTTTTGTTTGAAGAAAATGAAAATAGCCTGAGTTGGTGAGTTGAAGGTTCCCTCATTGTTCCAACAGGAAGGCTTTGAGAAAGAGCGCGCCCTACTCGTCACCAGAGCGTCGGTTGCTGAGGCGCAGGTGTCGGAGCTGCAGGACTACGTCGACAACCACCTGGGCAGGTCTGGAAGTAGTTAGATGTCTAAGTTATACAATATTAACTTTCAGAGAGAGTGAGCGTTACGCTGAGCATTACCACTCCCTGCAGGTATAAACAGGAGATCACGCGTCTGCGCAGACTGCATGGGCTGGAGGAGGCGGGGCGTACCCAGAGCGCCGAGGCTTCCCTCCTACTGCCCCGCTCCATTAAGAAACGCAGCCATGAAATATAAATACCTGTCATGTATTGTATTTATTCTAGAGTATACTTTTTTTTTTTTATTATTATTTTTTTTAAATAAAAAAAAATCTGAACACATTATACAACATTATATAACCGGTGAGCATAGGCTACCATGATTATACTCACCTTCAAATATCTGATTCCTTGTTGACAGTGTTTTCAAATGGTTACAGAGGGGATTCAAAGCTTATCGGCATTGCGCGTTCATCCCTGTACTTTCAGACCCGGGGGCTGCTCATACTGCTGGTGACCACCGGGTGGTGCTGCTCATACTGCTGGTTCCCCCCTATGAAAGGGCCCTAAAGAAATCTGGCCTTGAGAAAAAAATGCCTGGAATGTTTGTAAAGCTTATGTCAATTTCACGAGCTTGGGAGAAGAAAGCATACGGACAATGAAGGGTCACCCTGGTGAGAATAATGTCATTACATGTTATCCAGACACATACAGAGCCGTGAATACTTTCCCTCTTAGCGCTGCGATGAGAACTGTGGCGCAGACAAGCCAGGTTTTTCTAGCGTGGGGTTCATATTTATAACCTACTCAGTGTGGCTGTGAATAAGAGCCTACTCCCTTTAAATCCCTTTAACGGTGAAAGGGCAATAGCTCTGCATTTCTTTCACCGTCTTAACAGCACCGTGGATGCTGACTGAGCTTCATGCCATAGTTTACAGCTGACAGCTTTAAATCAGACGGTCCTTTTAGAAGATTCATTAATTGATAATGTAATGGTTCCTTTTAAAGGTGTCAGTAAGTTTACCTCAAGCTCCGTGTTGGAAAAGACTAAACACTGAAGCTAAGAAAGCCCCAGAGAGTGATGGGAAAAGAAGAGATGGAAAGAGGGAGAGTCATATCTTCCACATCACCCCAATCCTCTTTTCATGGGGCAAGCCAACTGTGGGAAGGGGGAGCAGGGGTGTGGAGGTTGGAGAGGAATGGGAAGTGGGATTTTGTTTGTAATGCATTACACTCCCAGGACCCCTGGGAAAGGGGTTTGGGGGGGTGTTCAACCTGGATATGTGCCAACATAGTCACCGTGCCAAAGAGCTGGGTGCTGGGGACCACTCCTCTCACCGGCAGATCTGTGGGAAAATCAAAACCAGGTTGTTCAGTGCTGCTCAGCCAACAAAGACCGAGAGGCAATGTGCCGGCAGAGGGCTCTGCAAACGTGTACTAATGTAATTTACTGTGAGGAAAAAGGGAGTAGAAGCAGCAGTACAAATTGTTGTCATAAGATATCACAAATGCATAGAGCTGGGAGTAAGACTGGTGTAACCCAGCTGGGCACCAGGCAGCTTGCCAAGTTTTTCCAACTGACCTGCAAAGGGCATTTTGGACGAGAGGACTCCGTAGACTGTGACCAACCTGTTTACTGATCACTGTACATCATCACAATAATAATAATAATAGTAATAAATATAAGGGGCCATGCAAGAGATGCAAGAGTAGTGGTTATAGTACTAAACAAGTGGTACTTGTCATAGTAGTGCTTGTAGTAATGGTGGTAGTAGTAGCAGTAGTAGTAGTCGTGGTACTAACTAGTAGTTCTAGTAGTAGTAGTAGTACTGGTAGTGGTAGTAGTAGCCAGAGATTGAGAAAGCCAGAGATGAAGAGTCATTCATTTAAAAACGTTTGTCAGTGTATTTCTGTCAAACAGGCAGAATGACTATCAGGTGCAAACTTTTTTTGTAATTTTTTTAGCCTGGCTTTCCTGTGGGTGAGAGACATTGACAGAGACAAAGAAAGAGAGAAAACACAGAGACGCCCAGAAGAACACGCTGTAAAAAGTAGAGCACGCTGTAACACATTGAGGCCTCTCTGGTGAAGCCGTGGCTCAGTTTGTTCTGGCACACATTCCAGTACAATGTGCATGAAGGGATAAAATAGAGAAGGATAAGACAATCTGGCTCTCCCTTCCCGCTGAGAAAAATGTTGAATTGTTATTGCTGTTGCCGTCCAGAGATGTTCAGACTTTCAGACACCATTGTTTGACACTAATAAAGATTAAACGAATGGTTAAAGATCCACTATTGAGGAAAAGTGGGGTCTCTTCAGGATGGACTGTCATGATTCAAGTTGATTACAAGAGGGTGCCCTTAATCCTGTCATAGCTGCACTCTAAACATTGATAAATCTAAAAGTTGGTATGAAATTGCCTTTTCTTCATAATGATGGTAGTAATGGTTTATTCCACATCAAACATCCTGCTAAAAATACACATGAATATATGAAATACAAGAAGATACTTCATGGCTTGAATGAGAGAAAAGAATTTACCTTTTTGATAATAAATGGAAAGCATTGAGTTGAATTAAGTCAATAAAGAAGTCTATCCTGCCCTTCCACTACTCTGTGTATTTCAACATTTCAACATAAAACAATTAACAGCCATGGGACACAATTGTATGGGGCCAGACACTAATAAGAGCATTGCAGGTAGAAACAGGGTAGGGGGGTGTCAGAGCCCGGCGCTCATCCAGTGTCCAGCTCTACCGAGCCTTCCCACGGCGAGGTTGGTGTTGAGCCGGGGCCACTTCAGGGCCATGGAAGTTGGTTTTATTGTTTCACTTTTCACGGTCGCCCCCAATTCAGGCTCCTGTCACAGCACTGTCTCCCCTCCACAGCTTTCCTTCTGGTCTGTCACCAAAATCCCAGGATCCCTTTCGGGCATGAAAAATAAAAATGGCTGGATGTGACTAATATTTGGTTTTAAGCAACATAAGCAGCTTATACAAAACTACAAGTGACTGAACATTATTACATTCCCTTAGCAGCATTGCTGAGGTGTGATGGGAAACAATACGTGATAATTCATAAGTGATAAGTGATGAAATAACTCAAATAACTTCATGACAGGAAATCCACTTTTATTACTACTTAACCTCATAAGCACACAATATCTTTCTTAGAAGATAAAATCAAACTCATGCCAGATCCCTGTGAACGTTTTTTTAAGGCAGAATACACAGAACATGAACAATCTGTGAGATAAAAATCGACATTTCAATTAAAATGCATTGTGATTTACTTTCTTTAGTGCCGACCGCGTTTTGGAGCCAGATTCGTTCGGCGACCGATACAGTGGAAAAAAAAAAAAGTCTAGCTGAATGTGTCGCTCTGAGGATGGGAAGCAGGGTGGAGCGATTGGAGAGGAAGTACCTCACATGGCCTGCGACGGGCCGCTCGTCAAGAGGCCCTTTGTTTTAGGAAGCTAATGCCTAATTGATACAGGCTTAATGAGAGCGAGCTGTGTGTGCAGAGTGTGTGAGCCGGGAGGCGGGACGGCCCGGCCATAATTGGAACGGACAAGCCTTGTGTGGAGGAGTGCCGAGGGAAGGGATTTGTGGGAAACGCCAGGAGAGCAGAGAGAGAGAGAGAGAGTGGGAGCGAGCGAGCAAAGGTGACAATGAGTGTGAGGAATGTGGGAGAGGAATTCAGCATGGTGGCGAAATTATTGAGAGATCATGAGAAAGGAGTGCAGATGCAAGGTCAATGTGAGCGTGAAGGGCATTCCCATGGAAGTTCACCTACATGTTTTCACAAGTATCTCCCATGATACTGATGTGTATTTGTGTTAGTATTCCTCTCGTTGGATATGTACCCCCCTCCAGAAACGATACAAACACACCGATGTGAACTCCTTTAATTCTGTACCAGTGCCAAGACTGCATAACTGTGGGGCCACCTGTCTTTTCTTTTCTGACGGGCTGTCTTTTCGCCCCCTCTTTCAGTTCCTACAGTCTCAGACTATTCATCTAACAGTCTCCAGCTTCCCTCCAGACAAGCTTTCAATATGAAGGCTGGAGAGGCATTAAGAGGGAGGAGGGGGGGGGGGGGAAGGGGTGAGAGAGGGGAGCACAGAAGAACCGTGCACTTGAGCTCGCCTTGGAGAATTAGGACTGAAAGCTATGGAGATTCTGGGTGGGAGAGAGAGAGAGAGAAAGGAGCACGATGAAAAAGAAGAGGGGGTCGGTCTGCAAAACTATGAAGATGAGAGAGGGGAGAATTAATGGGGAGATGGATGTTGGGAAACGAGCTGTAAGCAGAAGAAGAGACATTTAAAGGTAAAATGTAAGAGCAAAGAGAAGAGAGAGGAGAGCAACCGAATTTAGGGTGAGAAAAGAGAGGAGGAAGAATTACAGTAAGGGTGAGAGAGACAGGGGAGGGAGCTTGATGAACAAGAGCGAGTGAGAATGAGGCTGAGCGAGGGAATGAGCGAGGGAAGGAGAGGGGGACAGACCCTCGGCTTTCCCACACTCGGCCCGTTCCCACAGTGGACCCGGCTAATCCCTGTCTTAATTGGGGGAGAATTCCAGCGCACATGTTCCCCTGGAATGAGCGTGGAGGGAAGGGAAGGGAAGGGAAGGGAAGGCCCGGGGGTAACGGGAGCTTGTGACACATCAAGAGACAGGCCAGGCCGGCTGGGCCCACATACAATGTATGAGTACACTTTGTTAGAATAACACGCCGCCAGCCTGTCAACACATCTGACGCTTAAATAGCGCCGGCGTGAAGAAAAAAGGGCCGACTGCTCTTACCAACCACGTCGTATTGCTTCGTCACATTCCAACATGAGAGAAATATGTGTGTTGAATGGTTTTATTTCATATGTATTAAAGGAAAAACACACATTGTTAAAGAAAAAACAGCTACTGGCGATGTACCTTGCATTTCGGGCTCCATTTTATTGTTTAGTGGTGTATTTTTCTGTTTCCAGCAGCTACAATGGAGTTTAATAAAAACTTTTTTCAGCTCTCTGAAACATCAACGTTACAGAGCAAGGACTTCTTTCTAGATCCACCAGTTTGCACCGACATGAAACAATCTTACAGGGAGAAATCCATCGTAGAGGAAGAGATTCATCCACCATCCAACAGTAGCCTCAATGGACCAGAATGCACCTGACAAAATGCCACATGACATGTTGCATTTTGAGAGCGGGGCAGGGCTGTGATCAGAGACATGCCCCGATGTCTAGTTGGCTTACTAGCTATATTTATACGCCCACCTTTGATTGAAAGCAACAAGTTCACACCCGTACTCCGGGGATTCTGGGAAATCACTACTGAAGTAGGAGCAGATGAGGCAGTTTGAGGGAACATGGGTACACCAAAAAAATCGCAAAATACCTCCTGGAATACAGTAAACATCACAGACTATCCGAGAGTGGATTTTTCCTTTTAACATTAATCCATTAATACTGTAGAGAAGGTGGTTCATATTAAATATCATAAAGTTTTGTAGCACTCTGCACCAGACATATCTGTTGACAAATCTCACCCTGAAGGGCCACAGGGAAGGAGAGAAAAACGCAAGGAGATACTAGTAGGTAAAGTAACATAACAAAACAACTGTGATTGGCAGTTTCGTTCCTGCCTCCCTCTTTACTTAATAAACAATCGGGACAATAGAGAGAGTGCAATATCTCTCTGAGGAGGTAACCCAAGACGAATCCTCTGAGGAGAGAGAGAGCAGGCAGAAAACGGGTACAGAGGGAGGCCAGGCTGTGCTTCACTATTACAGGATTAGAGAGGGGAGAAACATGGGAGTGGGTGGCAGGGAGACTTTGAGGGGATTGTACCGTCCTACCAGGGGAAGGTTCTCCCCTTTGTGTGGACGCTCCAATGAGTTTAGTCAGAAAACCATAATCCTGCTTGTTAATTGCCGGGAGTTTCAGAGCCAGAGACAGGTGTGTTTCCGTGTAGCGGGTAGACTCTCAGTCTCGGGTTTAGTATGGCATCCAGTGGGCTAAGCTGACGTCAGCCAGATAAGAAAGCAAGACTTGAGTCATTGTATGAAGAAATTGTTTGGCTAAACGGGTTAGAGGGGCAAACAACCACACATAAAGAGTTTAAATGTGTCAGAAGCAAAACCCATTAAACCCATTAAAAAGTTGATTTTTAATCAATAAGAAAAAAGAAAAAGTTTAAAATAACTCAAAAAGATCTAATCTATCTGTCATCTATCTATCTATCTGTCTGTCTGTCTGTCTGCCTGTCTGTCTATCTATCTATCTATCTATCTATCTATCTGTCTGTCTGTCTGTCTGTCTGTCTGTCTGTCTGTCTGTCTGTCTGCCTGTCTGTCTACCTCTCCCACCCCTGACCACATACTCTTTTTTTACCCACCCTCTGATCTCTCCCCCTCACTCCTGCCATGTGAGTCTGCCTCTACCCACCCTGACACAGTGAAAGGCTCTTAAGTGGCCTTACTGGTGTATGATGTCAGCGTTGGGAGGTTTTTGTGGTCTTACCCCCTGCAGGCCCGTGTCAGCCCTGCGATGCCTTAAGGAGATGGCAGCTGTGTGCAGCTGAAACAGGAATAGTGGGTCTTCATTGGAGGGGGGGTGGCAATTCACTCCCTCTGTCTTTTCTTACAATACTTTTTTTTTTTTTTTTTTTGGCGGGAAAGCACCAGAGACGCTTTGCTTGACCCAACTTGTGTTTCTTTGCGGGGACCCCCTCCCTGAGAAATGTCTCGCCCGCCTCCACACTCACATACACCATGTCCACCCTGTCTTGATTGATTTTCAGTGTGCATTTTGGAAGGGATTACAGCCATCTGCAGGCTCTTGAGGAACAAAGGGGGCTCCTCACTCTCCTCCCTTCAGTACTTCAGAGGGATAACATGGCCAGATAAACACGCTCTGCCCTTGCTCTCTATTTTGCCTTGACCTCTCCACCCACCCCGACTGACCACAGAGACTTTCTTCTGCCTCCATCACCATGCTGTGTGAATAGAGGCTTTAATCAGTAATTGTAAAATTGCTGACTACAGAAAGACAAAATGCTAGTCAGTACTTTACCAAAAATCGTTCTGGTGAAAGAGTGCTGTCACCAAAAGTAGGACATGAAACGTTTGATAATGTCTCATTGTGTGATAATGGATGATATGACTCACGATGGATTCATGTCCTGAAAATGAAAATTGGTGGATAACAAGTTGGCGTGTTCGCAGACTCGCACATCCACAGAATTTCCATTTGGGAGTCATTATTCCCAGCTGTGCGAGGGTGTTGTGGGAACCAGAAATTGTCAGCTGGGAATCTGGGATGCACAAGTGTGGTCATGGTCTTCAGGCCCCGCTGTCAGCTGGTGCCGAGCTGATGGAGGAGAGCGGGATGCGTAACCACTGAGTCACGGAGAGAGATGGAGTGTGGTTGGACAAAGTAACCATATAAATCCATGGTTGTTTCTTTATCCCATCATCTTTAATTCTCTACCTCTGTAAGTCTAACGTGGAAACCTAATGCCTTTCTATCAGTTTGTCTTCCTGCCTCTAGTTTTAGTGCTTCATTTTTAAAACTTTGACAGTTTGACTGGAGATATGCACACATACAAGCGAAAACTGCAGGCTGCATCCCATTATTATGTTTTGTCTAGAAAATCTCCCCTGATCTATCCTCTAAAAAGACCTGGTCCACTTGTCCTGCAGGTACAGCTTCTTTGGCAAGTGATTTTGAAAGGAAATTGTCGTAGGGACTGCTCCTACATAAACCAATCTCCAGGAGCCCATTCCTCTCAACCTACCGCTGAGTAACATCTGTGTATGCCTCTGGGGAAAAGAGAGCAGCAGACAAACTACAGAAAAAGCCAACAGATCATGAGATCAGATCATGTTGTAGTCGCTCAGAAGAACCGAGTCTCCTCTGCGACAAGGAGAGAGATTTGAATTTGAGTCAAAAATGTGTCCGAGGATCGCAACCGCAGTTTCTGATCCCCGGGCGTAACACGGCACCGAAAGGGAGCGAAAGATTAGACTCTTAAATCAAATTCAAACCCACAGGTGATACACTAAGAAACAGTCCCAGCAGGGAGAGAGATACAGGTATGTATGTATGAGACATAAAAGACTAAAAGACACCAGACTAGCTTCCTTCAAGGAGCAAGAAGAGGAGAAGAAGGGACAAGATTAAGGAGATGAGGGCATGATATTACCTCCTTCACAGGATATTAAGGATGTACACGAGAATGAACTGATATCCCCGCAGTGATACAACAACACAAAGGAAAGAGAGCAGCCTTCAGTCAGAGACGCTGGTTTCAGATGTGATATATGAGGACAAACAACCCACAATAGAGTCTGAGAGAAATTGCAAAAAAGGATTGGCAACATTTACTGTGATTCCTGACCCAACACACTGCAAATGATTCATGAAACTACGTATGTCTGTTTGGACTCTGTTGACAATGACTTCCAAAGGAAAGTGAGTAACGTTGGTTGTTGACGTTATGAACCCATATGATCCCACATAAAGTGACCATGCCCTGTGGAACGCCATGTGAAGTTTCAGTTAATGCTACTGAGACTGGCGACGTGTCTGACTCAGAGCCTTAAACCTTTTCTGTTTATATGGGTGGATAATAGATGAGGGTTGCTGCCAGGAACACAGGACCTGTGCACTGGGCGGGGTGTTGTTGTGCTGGACTACAAGGGAGTGTCCTGGAGCACTTTGCCCCCGTCTGCGCTCTCATCTCTGGAGCTTTGTCTCCGGCCGCTTCCCCCAGACTCCCTCAGGGGCCCATGGAAGTCCACACCCCAGCCACGCTCTCCCATCCCTTCGGATTCTCCTTTCCTGAGTGCTTCCCACTAGCAGCCTTTGTAACCTCACCTCAGCTACACAACAGAGTAAGAGATGAGTGGGGTGGGCGGGGGAGGAGGGGTTATTGTTTGTCCACTGTCCAACATTGGTCAGCACCCAAACCTTTTAAGGGCCCACAAAGTCACATAAACACGTCAACAATAACAATCATGACTGGATATGATATGACTGATATCACACATGAAAAGTTGTTACAAACCAGTGAGATGTTAGATAGATATCACATATCTGAATGGATGTGATGTTAGTGGTAGTGGTGTGGAGGAATAGTGCATCAGTTTGCAATATTGGATATAAACATTCGCTGCAGTAATTGTAAAATATATTTTCAGAAATTTGAGCCACGATTTGAAATAAAAGGTAATAACACATAAATGTTCTATTTCCAAAGTGTCACATGGATTGTGCTTTGCGTGCATGACACTATATCGTCATTGCAGAAGCTGTTATGTTGCATTCACAACCATAAACATGTTGCTACTGCAGCGGGACAGCAAGGTGCACAGTCATTGTGGTCGCTGTATAGTGATGGATGTTGCGGTTTTAAGGGTTCAAGCCGGGGTCGCAAGTAAGTGACAACAATGGAGGAAGTCGAGCTTTGTCAAAATGTCACATGATATATTAGTTCAGTGAGCATAATTTGAGTGCTCTTTGTTTTGGCTTATCAGTCCTGCAACAGTAACCTAAGATGGACTGGGGTGGGGGGGGGAGTAAAGCGAGAGAGAGAAAGGGTGGAGGGTGGAGCGCAGGGCCCAGCAGCTTAGGGCCCGCAGCCAGGGCATTTTTTAAAGGGTAGTGAGGCAGTAAATAGTTGGGGAGGTTGGAGGTTCACTCCCATGGACTACTGATGCAGTGGCAAACCGGTGCCGGGGGTTTCTCTGGGTAGTGATGTGCCAGACATGGGAAGCATGTCAAGCTTTTGTGATTCTCTTCCATTTAACCTAAACGCCACATTAATTCCCCAGCTGCTCTTTTTCAAATGGATTTGCAGCATGCCGTAAATCTGAGAGTTTTACTGAGGTACATAGTCTGGAGTTTACACGCATCTATCCAACATGGCTGTCCTTTACGATGTTTTAATGAGAAATTGTGCATTGAGAAAAAACAGGTGGGAGATTTAACATGGTGGTATGAGTGTTTCTGTGTGCCAAGCAGCAGGAATATGTATTATCCATGTGTTCAGTCCTGACACTGAGATAGGAGACAAACTTGCTCAAGGTTGAGTCACGGCTGAACGGAGTGGAAGAAAGGTCTGGTTTAGTTGTGGCCTTGTGTGCAGGCCTGCTGGTCCGCATGCCGGTGCGTGGTCAGGATGGACTGAGCGACTGTGTGGCACCTCTGCTCAGCCGGGTCTGCCACGCCGCTCCCTTAATGGCAATTTATTACTTCCTGAAGCCTGAAAACGGGAGGCCGAGGACAACAGAATTCCATCCGTTGTTTTCTACCCCCTTCCCTCGCTAAAGCCCTCAGGGTCTTGAACGTGCCTCTAAATCTCTCTGCCTTTTAGGCCTCTCGCTCTTTTAGCCATGCCATTTGTTTTGAGCCTTCAGGCGTCTGATTCATGGGCGCCTGAACTGACTTGGGTCTGAGAAAGGTTTAGACTGCTAGACAGCTATGGATCTAGTGTCCTAATGCTGTTAAAGCATTAATGTTATCTCTTATTAAGTGTAGATATGAGGAATCCTTTCAGAATAAAATCCGTAAGCATCAATTATTTTCTCATGTTTTAATGACACAGACAAACATAAAAACATTCCACAATACTGAGACAATGATTTCTTTCCTCCATAAGTTTTTTGATGTTGTTGTTTCTAGAATTTCTTATTTACATATTTACATTCACATTGGTATTCACATAAATTCACATAAAAGAAAATACAGCGAAATAAATGGCAGTGTACAGCACTTAAAACATACCGCTCCAGCACATCATGGCAATTTGGTATGAACCCTCCCCGTGGTGATATAGTGCACATCAGATATGAACTCTACTGACCAGAACTTCTACATTAAATGCATATATTGTATGGTTTGTATTGTACAGTGTTTCTCTTGAGCTAGCCTTGTCCATCCTTACCACCACCTTTACAACACACAGCATGATACCACTGGACTTCCATCACGAAAAGGCTGTTGTCACCAGTTGTATGAGCATCACTGATTATTTACAGGTGAAATAAAAGCATCTTATTTTACGTCATGTCATAAAATAGCGTCTTGTTTTTTTTTAATTTATTGCGGCAACATCAGCAGACAATATTGAAAGACTTGACAGCAGACAACTTGCTTTGGCAACACTGCTGCAGCAGAACCGCCATCTTCAAAAATAATCATCTTTACAGTCAAAGGCAGTTCAATCAATCGAAATTCTGCAGAAATATAGCATGGCTACTGAAATGAAACACAGCAAATGTGTGTTATCTTACACGATGGTGAAAAGTGGTCTATACATCATAAAACTCTTCATAACATCTTTATACAGGGGTCTGAAAGGCGACGTCACCCTGTGTCTACTTGTAGAAACACAATCTCAGAGTTGGCTAGATGTGAAAGTGCTCTCAGCACTAGTTTGAACTGTGAAACCTGCTCAGGTAGACTTAGTTTAGCATTACTATGTGCTCACATCATGTGTACATATATTAAAGTTCTCAATTGCTCTTCTATGCTACATATAGTTGCTTTTCATTTGGTTTTCAGTGCTTGCAGCATGACACCTTCCAGATCATTCCCTTTCCCTTTTCAGTGCAAATATATATTTTTTCAAAATGTCCTTTTATGAAGACCTTCCATCATCTCCTAAATAGCAACACTGAGGATATAGCCCCGCTAAAGGGTTAACTATCGAAACATGAACTTAATTTACTCTTGCTGTTTGACTGCTAAAAATAAAGTCCAGACATTTTCTTAACCAAAAAACACTGTGGAAAAAAGGTTGGCCATTTTGAAGCCTTGGACCATAATAACACCTGCCTTGAGGTTGAACACTAGGATCTCAACTAAGTGACAATATTGTCTCACAGAACTTTTCATACAATTTCCTGAGTTTTAAAGACATGACACCCAATAGCCCTGAATGAATGGCTTGAATTTATTTGCCTCGAATGGAAAGCTTTTGCAAAAAATTTGTTCTGAATCAGCAAAATGGCATCTCTATGGAAAATCTGTCCAATGCCAAATGCTTTAATCTCTACTTCCACCGTGTTCCTCGTTGGGACCGGGTGACTTTGTATTGCACTGGGAACGGTGTCACGAAAAGTCCAGGTTCACTCCTCAGTCCTTTTGGGAAGACCCACTGGTGCCACCGTGGCTAGATTGACCCACAGTTGCACACCATGGCGTCTTCCCCAACCGTTCTCTGGGAAATTGGGGCAGCCCAGGAAGGGTATGGAACAGAGTTTGGTTTGGCTTGCAGTGCAGCTTCGATTCTGCACGGTAGAAAGCTGCTGGAAAAGTTTTTCTCAGCTCAGTCTACAGCCAGTTCACAGGGAATCTGCTGGGCCTCTTTGGCCATGGTGTAGGCCTGCTGGAAGTCCTTGTAGCGGGGAGCGCAGCCCAACCAGGCCTCCCCGAAGTGGACCCGACCGGTGAAGAGGAAGCTGCCCCGCCCGGGTTTGACGCCACACTGCAACAGAGTTCTGATCTCACCCTGGCTGGTCAGGCGGCTGTTACCGGTGAAAAGGGCGTACTTCTGACGAAACACCCGGGTGGCGCTGACCTTGATCACCGCCGCCCGGAGGTTCTCGTCTTCGTCCACTGATCGAATGTTCCCACGCACCACTGTGGAGTAAAGGGACATTTTGGTTAGTGAAAAAAGTATTAATCCTGGCTGAGTTCTGTGTGACGATGACATTTCATTCATTTCATTTGGTGTTAAATAGGCAAGAGAGCCAGAGAAGAACTCACCAAAATCGCTGGTACAGACAGCCATGAGGATCTCTGTGTTGTTGCAGGGTCTGCAGGCATCTGGAGGAAGGAGAGAAGGAAGAGGGAGTCAGTTGGTGACCTTATACAACACTATAAACTATGTTAGAAGACACGCTGATATATTGAGCCCTTGGTAATCACCTTACTTCCTGATAAAAGCTAAATGATACAAGCTTTCGACCAAATGCACCGAAGACGTGAGATGTGACTATCCAGACCTAAGACATGCAACGAGGGAGAGACCAACCGCTGCCTTCTAACAGACAGCTGCTACTTTTACGGTTGGGAGAGGAGGTCCAGTGAAGCTTTAAGGTGCGAGGCTCCTCCATCCCAGACGATTTAAAGGCCAAATGAAACACCCCCCCCCCTAAAGCCGTCTAGGGTGTCCACAGTCACACCTCATCAAAGCCTGCTAGACAGGGGCCAAGGACAGGGGGTGGAGGGGGACTTCAAAAGATTTTTAAAGGAACAAAATTCCACTTCCCTTCCTACTGGGGCCTGACAACTTCATTTACGGCTTTTTATCCTCCTTGCGGAGGAGAGAAAATAACAGTGAACCCTTCCTGAGATTCATAAAAGGATCTGCAGATGGCCACAAGAAAAGGCTGAGACCAAACCACCGAAGCCCTGGCTGCCTGCATTGACTGAACTTGGGGGGAAAAAACATCCTGGCATTTTTTAAAGTTCTGCTCTCCTTGTGGTTCGGCGGAGGCCCCTCGCCCACCCCGCACATTCTCCTCCTTGGTGAAAACCTCTTGATAAATGAGATTCCTTCCTCTCTGGTCCATAGCAAACCTCCCCCAAGCCTATTCAGTGTGTGTGTGTGTGTGTTGGGGGGGTGGGGGGTGTACTCCTACAGACAAGTCTCCCCACAGAGGGGCAGCTCAACAAAAGAGGGGAGCATCTCAGCTGGGCAGAGGCCTCCCTGTTGCCTAGGTGACGGCAGTAATCCCAGAATACTCATGCGGCACCCAGTGAAAGGGCTCTAGACTCTGGAGAAGGCCCCACATACTGGGCTTTTGTCCCCCTCCTCCCCACTCCCTCTCTCTCCCTCTCCTTCAAATCTAAACCAGCGGACTCTTTCTGCACGCCTCCGGGAAAAAGTTTGGCCACTTCCTCCTCTGCACTCTGCAGGGGCCGTGGAAAGTCCAAACCCCCCTTCAGGAGCCTGTTTGGAGTTATGAATCATCTTCAGAGGGGATTTTATGGAATACGATATAATACGATTCATTGTTCCTTGGAAGTAAACGAGTGACCTAGGAGTTGAGCTACTCTCAGTCAGAGCATCTTCTGTATTTCCCACGTTTTCTATCCATGAGAACCAAATGTAACAGAACTTCGTATTTGACCACGAATGGCCCCACAAGGCACTAGGCTCAAACCAACATGGCTGACGACTCCACCAACTCACCTTCAGTGCTGATTGGGTTGGAGTCGAGCGACAGCCGAGCGGTCCAATCGCCTCTCAGCTCGTAGCGGAAGGAGGCGATCCGGCGGCTGATGTCCTGGTGGGGCGTAGCTTGCAGGAAGAGGGCCACCTTCTCCCCGGGCAGACGGCTGAAGCAGCGGACCCTCGGCGGGGGAGAGGACTCCAAGCGGTCCCCTACCAGGAGCTCCAGGACCCCGTCTCTCTCCAGGTAGAGCTGGGCTCCGTGGAACTGCTCTGAGGGCTTGACGCAGGCCGTGATGAGGCCCGAGCTGCTGCCCCCGGGCCCCACCGCCGCAGAGGGCAGGCGGGGCGAGAGGGTGAGGCGCAGGGCCCCTTTGGGATACAGCCAGTCCAGGGTCCCCTCTGAGCAGTGGAGGGAGATCTGCTCCACACTGCCTTGCTGCTGGGACAAACCACTGTGTGAGGGAAAGGAGGAGGAGGAGGAGGAGAGAGGAGAGAGGAGGACAAGGTTAAATAAAGGTTTTCAGTTTGTTTCCAGATCTTTGCGCTCCAAGCTGGCTAGAGTTCCCATCACATCTCATCAGGGTCACTGACACGGTGGGAGGTGGAGATGCACCGGTCACTGTGGGACGTGTGGTTTTGGCTTGGTTTTGAATGTGCACACTGAGAACAGACAGCTTACAACATCAAAGCGTTTAGTAGAAATCTATTTGAAAAGCTAAATTGAGAACATTCAGACTGCATTGACTTCAAATGTGCTCAGAGAGAGAAAGCGCCGCCTAGTGGCAGCTGTGTGGCGCCTCTCACAGCATCCATCGGGCCTATGTCACATACAGAAACACTTTAAATCGGCTGTGGTCACCTTGATGAGATAGTTAAATACCGTTATAGCGAGATTTAGTTAATGCATCGACGCTTAATACATCCACAATACGCTTTCCTCTGTGCGTCCACATTTAGCCGTCGACCCCCGTCCGTCTCGACCCCCCATGCCTCCTGCAGACAGCCCCGAGGCGCAATCGCAGCAGAGCACTAGAAACATTTTAATTGCTGTGTAATAACAAGTCTCGGCTTGTTTCATACAAATAAGCATTGTGCTTTACCCACCAGTCAATTGCACGCTAAACTACTAAGAGGCCTCTGCAGCGTCGCGGACTGGTGGATGGATCGTTTTTAGCATCTCCCTTTCACATTGTGCAATAGACAAAAATAAAATAAAATAAAATAATAAAAATACTTGCCTGCCTCTCCAGCTGCACTGGTCCTCCGAGTAGTTTGAGAGAGCCATGTCAAAAATGGCAAAGAGTAGCATCCACATTTTGTAAATCCAAAACCCAAAACCAGACATTTTCAACAGTCGGGTGAAGCAAAAAACGTGGCAGAAAGGATTATTCCAAAGATGCGGTCTCCTAAAAGTAAAAGTCCCCTATAAAACAAATGCTATTCTATCCCTGATAACCTCCATAGTTTGGTGTCCTCCTACCCTAACGGATCAGATAAGAGAATACTGCTAAACTCACTTTTCTCTCCCTGCAACCATCCAGACTGATGTGCGTTTAAGGACGGAGAGAGCTGTGAAGTTATTCCCCCTCAGAAAAACTTCACGGACCAATCACAGCCCGAGAGGCGAAACTTTAAACCACTCACAAAGCGGGGGAGGGACGTCTGACCCATTGAATGGTCTATCAGTATGCGAGGACAAACGATGTTAGAAATAGGCGATTTACCATTGTGTTACTTATCTGACAGCAAATAGCAATTAACTCGTCAACTGATGAGTTTACAGAGACCAGTTTAAACATTTCATAAGGAAACACATTTACTGGACCGAGCACTAAATTTAGTAGAGAGAATTAAAGAAAAAACATAAGATAATCTAGTGGTAAAGATTTCCATTGCTGTACTCATAATCAAAAAGCAGGAAAAAAGGCTGTTGCTGCAAAGAATTGGTCCAAAACTAATTTTATTAAATTCATATTTATATTTATTTATAATATATTTTTCTATCTGCAATATTTCACATTTTCACAAGAGTAAGACACATTTCCTGCTATATAATCATGCGGTTTTCCCAGTAGGATCACATACTGGAAAACATGACCAGGCCTTTTCACTGGTCTCTAAAGTATTATGCACTTCATGAGATCTGGAAAAAAAACATAAATCACACGACGACACAGCAAATGGGGATAAAAAGACGACACATAAAGTAACCATAAAGTAGTGACCCTCATAGTTCTCTGATGCTATATTCAGCAGCAACATGTATGATGATGGTGATGAAGAGTTTGCCCCCACTGGTTGCTGCGCCCTCTGCCCTTCACCCTGCTGGGCTTCTCTTTCATGTTGAGGTATTTAAACCAAATCAAATATTCTTTTGTGCTGACGCTGCCATCCATCTCCCCGAGCCGTAACAGTGACTTTCAGTGTAGGTGTGTATGTGTGCATGTGCGTGTTTGCACATGTGTGCGTGTGTGTGTGCGGTGACAGACCAGGCAAGACCCGCCGATCGAGTTATGACAAGGCCTCAGACCGACACAAAGGCACATGTGCAGAAATCCAGCTGCTTTATTGTCTGCAGCAGGACCGAGCTTTGTTATCCCCGGGGCATTTCAAAGAAACACAACTTAAAGGAGCGAGTGGCGGGGGGTGACCGAGTCAAAGAAAAATGAATCCATTAGTGGCTAAACTTAGTTATGGGCATCACGAATATGACTTAACATCCACATGTGCACACTGCATTCACACACATACCATGCACACACTTTGTCAAACGCATCAGTGCACGTGCATTCACACACTTGTCCATTACAACAATGATGCACACACTTTTTGTGAACAACAGTTTTATCTGGCCGGGATCACACTTCCATAATGCATTTGTGTTAGTGAGTTCTACGCCAAGGATCTTATGAGTTGAAATGGATTAGATGTGGATATCCATTCTTGTATTACAATATAGATTTTTGTTGCAACTCTCATTCACTGATGAAATGTTTTCATCATGAATACGTCACGGAGAGCAACCATAAAATGAGGTAAAGATAACATTTGTTTGCATTGCATGAGAATGCATGAGAAAGAGTCCAATGCATGCAACATGTCTCAGTGCAATGCATCTGCAATGGAACGATGCAGCAGTAATGGATTCTTTTGGATTTCCATTGGAGAGTAACACACTTAATGAATGAATTGTGATCCCGGCCTTATGCACTGGTAACGCATGTGTAAATGAATACAGATCAAAGTTACAATGAAAGTGTATGTTGCGATACTCCAATCCTGCATAGTTTTCAGAAACATAAATACATTGCAGGTTTCATTTCAATGCACTGAGCTGCATTCAGTCACACAGAGTCTATGTGAGTATTGAAGGTCAGCCTGAGTGCGTGAACCATCAGACCCAGTCGGTTCCGTGCAGCACCGAGAACAATGCCATCTTTCACTGGAATGAAATGCTGTTTGGTGGTCCTCTTACTTTAACCACTGAACCAGATTCCTGCTGTCGTAGAGTTTAGCTCCGTGTCTCTCCTGCGTTCTCACTGGTCCGCGAATGCAGCGTCTTCAAACACTGCTATTGTGTGTGTACGAGAGTTTGCATGCACGTGTTAGTGCTGTGTGTATTTACTTGGTGTACTGTATTCCTGTGTGTGTGTTACAAACATGAAGAGTATGTACTGACAGAGTAGTGTTACTTACATTTATGGAACCTTGACAATGTATAACACATTTTCTCTCTCTCTCTCTCTCTCTCTCTCTCTCTCTCTCTCTCTCTCTTTCCCAGGCAGTAACTCCTTTCAAATGAAAATTAAATGAATGTCACATAACTTTTCCGTTTAAGGGTTATGCTATGAATAAAATTCGGGAAAGTCCACCCATGCTGGAAGAGTTAACTTGACAAAAGAGGCTTGAGATTATTTCTGTGTTGCATTCAAAGTCCAAACTTCCCAGCTGGTGGGTCGTAATTACAAGCCCTGTGCGTTCCAGTGGTCCAGCTCGGAAAAACCAGGGGAGAAACACGGATGGCCAGTGTAAAATACTATTCTCAAGCAGAAGTTAGTTTTATGTCATACATAACATACATACACAACATTAACTAGATAGTTAGCTACTGTGAGTTCAGTTTTACATTTAATGTTTAGATGTTCAATCATTCACCACACAAGTGTTGCGGGAGATTCAAGGTCATGCAGTGCTGAAAATCGAACTCATGTGTATTTTGAGGATTATAAACATGTTAAAAGTAATTCTGTGTAGTGTTTACAACGTATACCGCCAAAAAAAGGGTTGAGAAATGTTGCCTGAATTACTTGGAATTTCGACTTGAAGGGCTATTCCATTGCATTTTTCCTGGTAGGAGGTCAGGATTTCTGACCTTCCGACATCTCTGGAACACAGCGTGAGTGCTCTGACCAACATGGCTGACCCTGTAGCAGGACCAGGAGATCCCTGGGTCGCAGAGCACTGGGCTTTTCTCATAGATGGCGTTCCCAGCAGCTTCCCATGGCACCTCAACGCTAATCCGACTGATCTGACGTTATTGCTGTTTGTTTTCCTGCACGGTGACATCGATCCCCCGGTAATGAGACCTGAGGCCTTGTCAGGGTGACCACATAGCCTGAAAATCAGACTGCCTTCACCGTGTCTGTCTTTTTAGACGATTGTGCTGTGTTATATATTTTGCCTGGTTAGTCTGAGATTAGTAAAGGGAAACACAGAAATGTCCGGGTCACATATGCAACTGGTTTGGAGCTTATTTTAGGCTTGAGGATGAGAAAACTCCTGATGTAATGAATGTCAGGATGCTATACGTTTCATGAGGGGAGATACACAGTTTAATATGGCCGTCATGGTGTTAATAATACATTGTTGTTCTGAATTTATGCCACAAATGTTACAGTAAAATGTCTTTTACACCACAGTGAAAACAGGGCCGAAGGAGGATGAATGTACCTATGGAAACCTGAGCCTAAGTATAAAATGTACTGCAGGTATGTGGATTTTTTCACTTCACCATTGTGTCACTGTAATTACAATTAGGTTGCAACACATTTATAACGCTTCATTAGCTGCACGATGCATGTGCACCGAATCTTTCACACCTTTTTAAAACCAAATTGCACTTTTTGCACAAATTGCAATTTTGCAAAACAATGTGAAAGTACAAAAAGTCAGAGATTTAGATCTGCTGGCTGACGTATTGTGTATACAGGTACAGGACAGAATCCACCAGTGGCTGTGGACCCATAGAGTTTAGTGTTGTGATGAGTCGGTGAGATCGGCGACGTTGGCGTTTTCCCATCTCTCCGTCCAGGTCGAATGGCGGCCAGGGGCTTCCTGAGGCCTGTGAGAAGAACTAACACGAGGACACCGGAAAAGACCGGCGCTGTTATTTACCCTCGGAGCCCCTATGAGAGCCCTATGTGAAAACCGACACCTGCTCTCTCTCAGGACCGTGTTTGTGTGTGTGTGTTTGTTTGTATGACAGTGAATTTCTCTCTCTCATCTCTAGTGTGTGTAGTCTCTCTCTCTCTCTCTCTGTGTGTGTGTGTGTGTGTTAGTGTAAAGCCCAGTGGGAACCAGTTGAATCCAAGAGGGCCCTATACCAGATAAACAGAGTCAGACTGGGTTGATAGCAAACGCAGCTGGAAACGCACAGCCACCCTGAGAACGCTCTCTAATGCTTTTCTAACATGTAATAGATCACTTAGCTCCCCTGTCACAACACTCTCATGTGGCCCCGGTGGCCTTTCATCATCTCCAGAGGGATCTCGCCTAGCTTCTGCATGAAGATATGCAACTAGGAAACCCTGACGTGCCTTGTTATATTCAAACGGATCAGCGATTTAGTCGGGATTGCACACAGAGATTGATTTGTAGGAGCTGGGATCGACTGTGAATTTTCAGATTTTCAGTTATTCAATTTCAGCAACAACAAAAAAAATCTCTCTTTCTTTTCTGTCTCTCTCACTTGTAACAACTTTCATATACACACACAAGCTTTTGCCCTGTTTCTTACAGTTTGCGTTCTTCTTTTACTTCTTTTCATTTTATTTCTTGCGTCTTATTACTCTTATTATCCTTGCTTTTATCTGTTTCTGCATTCCTTTTTCTCTTCAAAGCACTTTGAGACAAGCCTGGTTGCTAACAGCGCTATCTAGAAACTATTATGGATCTTTTAAATCACCTTCATAGCGCTACACTTCTTTTTGCATTCACCAGCTCCAAATATAACCTAACTGTTGTCCCTTGGGACCTCGGGGGTCACAGCTGAGTGCCCTGGGGACTTTTCATTGGAGAAATGGAGGGAAGAAGAAGCTGCAGGTGTCTCAAATAGCCTCCACTGTCTTGTGGGGGACATTGATTTCTCTAACTATTGTTCCTGCAGTTCTTTGATCAAACTGACCAATTTAGGTTTGTCTTATTTATCGTTTTTTTCCCCAACAATATGTATATCGGGTTAAAGAGACAATTCTGACACAGTACTGGTCTGATTCAATCATTACATTATTTAGTCTGGATTAAACTTGCAGTCTAAATGTGTTTTTACGATCAGGGGGCTCAAATCTCAACATGCCAGTATCGTCCTCTGCCTGCTATCTACTATAGAGGCATTAGCATACATTCAGCTACTCTCTGAGCTTTTGTCACCCCCCCCCCCTCCCCCGCCCCCTCGGCCCATTCAGCTCACATCAAACTTCAACTTCAAACTACAACACATCATTTCATTGTTGCCATTTAACTTTTAAATGAGAGATAAAACCCATGCAGATAAATTCATTTCAAAGTAAAGGTCCCCTTTTCTAAATCAGTCCTGTCTTAAAGTGTACTTGTGATAAATATTGTATAGTATAAAGTATAAAGTATAGATTGTGAATTATTGTATCCCTCAGTTGAAGAAAGGGTGGCATCCCATCCTTTATCTCAGTGTAAGTAGATAATGATAGTCATTGAACTGTAATTGGCTTTAAACAGAGACCGTGTCAATAGTGCGGCCAACCTCGGTGTGCGTGGCGTTGATTCTTACATTCCTCGGTGTTCAAACGCACATAAGGGAATACTTTAGCTGAAGGGCAAACAGGCCAGACTCTTTTTAAGTGGTTCTTCAAAGTCAGGAACTTTTTTTTTTTTTTTTTACTTTTGACAATCAGTGCTTGGTTGGAAGAGACAGGGAAAGGATGAAAGGCCGAATTAAAACACAGTACAGTCACCGCAGAAGGCACAGGAAGTTCCCTGCGGTACATGAGGTTTAAGGGTAAATATAGAACCACAATCAGCATCCCCAGCTTTTTATTGTAGCCAGACCGAAACAAGCATGTGATGTGCTGCTTTATAAATGGTATTTACTTTGTAGGAGTGCTTTTAGAAGATGGCGTCGTCTCTGGGCCCTTTTCAATTTCTGTTTATGAGTCTCATTAGCTGGAATGAACGCAGCATCGCCCCGTACCGCCACCAGTAATCACACATGAGAGTATTGTCACTGCTAGGCCAGTGGTCCCATAATGCCTCGGGCCTGACGAGGCTGATAGCCAGAGTTGTTGGAGCCCAGCTGGGGGTCAGACTGAGGTGCTCCCCTGTCTGTCTTGTTCGTGGCTCCCCTGCCCCCCAGCCTGCCTCTAATTGGCTGAATCATTTCGGAGGGAAACTTAAAAAGAAGCAGGATCCCTCCAAAATTGACAATAGGTATAGTGTTTTACATACGTCCACAGAAAAGACAGATGTTGTCAGGTCTCCACATCCACATTTGAATACCCTTATTTAGATACAATGGAAGTGAATACAATAGAGTTTTATTTTGGCGGTCAAGGCAGAAGTAGAGTTTTGGCGGTCAAACTTTCGGCGGTCAGGACGGATTCCGTTAGACTGAGAAATATTACGTTCACTGGTGAGCTTGTGATTTAAATCTAGTCAGTAGATATCTAGTCAACGTCCCAAACCTCGTCAGGGGTCCAAATCAATGTCCAGTCATTTATACACCAGGACAAATTCCTGGTCAACCACTAGAATTGTAATTAATATGTCTTATATATTCTTGGAGATGTAATTTGCCGTTACACCACAAGACGACGCCTAGTGACCCGATGTTGGGTAACATACCAATGTAAGCTGAAGAGACGATCCCAGACGAAGAGTGTACTTTTTACGCAGACTATTTCCCATTTTTCAAACTTCACACATCCACTCAAATTTAAACCGACAGACACGACCAGTCAAACCTTTGGACACACCTGACTGTTTCTCATGATCTTATAGACATTTTGAACTAAAGGCTTCTGCTTAAATGCTTGAAATTATTTTCTTAGACAAATATAAATAGTGAAGTTGATCCTATGTATGAATTTCTTTTCAAAACTAAAATTGTAAAAGGTTTTTTTTGAAATGCAATGGTTTTCATTAAGAACTTTAAATTGGAAATTTAGAGGTGGAGGATGTTGAACCACAACGATTAAATCATCATTTTAAAGATACACATAGTGACTGTTGCCTTTAAAAGTTAATTTGTGGAATGTCTTTGCTGTGTGGCTACTTTAAAGAATCTAAAATATAAGATAGTTTGGATTTAGTTTTCATCTTTTTGGTCACTTATTTCATAGTTTTGATGACTTTACTATTATTCTAAAATGTGGAAAATAGTGAAAATAGTGAAAAAACCTTCTATGAGTGTCCAAACTTTTGACTGGTACTGTACACCAAAAACTCACAGGTAGAAAATGCAAACTTAGGAACTCCAAAAAACTGCATGCATGGTCTTTTTCTTCTAGTGCCTGACTGCACACAAGCGCCAGCCCTCCTCCTCCTCCTCTCCTCCTCCTCCTCCTACGCTGAGCACTACAGGATGCTGTTGACTCCTTGGTGGATTGTGTTTCAGGCAGGGCAGGTCATCCTTGGCTGTGCAGAATATAATTAGCCTCTCTCTACACACACACACACACACACACACACACACACACACACACACACACAGACTTTAAACTTTAAACCCTCATACAATAGTCTGGTTAGACAATAGACACATGCCAATACCCCCCTGGCTACCTCCCCATGCACAAAACCCTCCCTGTTCGTCCTCAAACCCCCTCAACCCGCTCACTCAGCAGAATAATGACAGATAAGATTACATTTAAACTCTTTCTATTTCTTTCTATTTCACATAATATCTGTTGGAAATAATCTACAGCAAAACAGGTGCTGCATCTCAGCTGTTAGTGGGGAGATTTAAAATCTGGCCAATGGTCTGAATTAGAGTCTCAGGATTTCTTCAGTGTAGATATTTGAAGTGATAAAGTTAAAAATGGGTTGAGGCTCCAGTTTGAAAGACGTGTCCAATTTCAGTCAAAGCTTCCTTCTCCTTTTCCCAACGTGCACATTTGCAAAAAACAAAGTTGCCAAGTATCTTCACATTTCAGGCCCCAGATGACAACAAAAGGCTCTGAATAGGAAGGTAGCGTGTCCATAATTGTACGCCAAATCTGAATCTAGAGCATCTTTTATCCTACCACCATCTTTCATCGGCTCCATTCAGCCTCCTCGGTGCCCTGGTTTCGTCTCTGGCCCCTTTTTGATCTAATTTTGTAAAATGCCGTCGCACACGAGCTGCTCTCCCTTTGGTCTCTCAGCACCTGCACTTTAGTGTCCGCCGGCTCATCAATGGAACCTGTCTTTTAAAAACGTATACATCTGTTGCAAATGAGGACCCTTTGTCAGGGAAACCCTTGAGGGGACCGCCAAAATGTAGTGTCTCCCCCCTCTCCATCATTAAGTAACCCACCCCACCCTCCTTCTCTGTCCAAACACACACACACACACACACACACACACCTCTCTCTACAGGGATATCATATCACCTATCCCTTGGGGTACGCTGCTGTGCAAGGTTGGATGTTCTGATGGTAACAGGTGTATTTGAATGTACACAACAGGTGGGATGGAGGCTGAAAGAGAACAGTTTTATTTTGTCGGCTTGAGTTTCCTTCCACATAAAACGACACCAAATGTGTTTAGATGTGTTTCTCAGATCACGTATCTTTTGCACCAGTGATTGGTTGTGCCATTGTTAGCCAGAGTGACGAGTCGCTTCTGTTTTCCTGTTTTGAGGATGTTAGTGATTCTGCAAAGCATACCAGAAGCGCTAAATATTTATATCGCAGCTCTGTGTGGTTATTTGGCTTTTTTTTTTTCTCCTCCTCCATCTGACCTCAAGACCGCTGAACAGAGGAAGCTGATGAAGGGGAAAAAAAAAACAGGAGGAGAGAGAAGAGAGACAAAACCCGAGTCTGTCTCCTGACTGAGTGACTCTTCAATAGAGGTAGTTTCTTTCCGCAGTGGACTGTGTCCTTCTGCAGCGAAGGGCAGGGGGGGGGGGGGAGGAAGAGAGAGAGAGAGAGAGAGAGAGAGAGAGAGAGAGAGAGAGAGAGAGAGAGAGAGAACAGAGGAAAGGCAACTTGTTGAATAATTAGAGCATGGAGGGTTCATGCACACGCACGTATGCATGCTGCGTGCACTCTCAGTCTTCCCCCCATGCACACACACACACACACACACACACACACACACAAATGCACATACCCATACATACCCCAAACCTTAGGATTTTGGGCCGATCTGCACATGTATGCAGGCTAATCAGGGCCTCTTCACACAGAGAAAGCTCAGGGTCAGTCAGGGTGAGATGTTTGTGATGGAAATTTGGACGGCAGGCGTAGGAAAACAAAGATAGAGACAAGACGCCCCAGAGACGACATAGTTTACACATGAGATAACACACATTGAGGAATTAAAAAAAAAAAAAAAAACCTCGCCGAAATAGGATCACAATGCATCTCTCTTGCAAAAGCTCAACTCCAATGCAGGCGTTTTCACGAAATTATAAAAGAACAGTTGGATTTCAGAGAGATTTTGTCTGTAGGTTTTACTCTGAGAGCCTTTTTTAAAATCACTTTACAAATGGATTGAATCTACACAGACACAACCAAGGGCTATGTGCAGTCTGCTTTGGGGCATTGGTGGACACTTTTATCCAATGTGTCTTACACCAATGTGAATGCACACGTCTCAACCAATGTTTTGCAGTCATGTATGACAGCAGAATCCAAAGCTTACACTTTTTCTAAAACTGCCTTTCACTCAAAGTTGCCTCAAACAACCATGTGCATCTATTGACCCCCCCCCCCCCCCCCCCCGCTAGTACCTGCCATTCCTTCACCACTGGAGCCCGGCCCATGTGCAACCACAATGCAGAGATGGAGGCATCCAATGGAACCGCGCCATACTGAGAAATCACACAAAGATGGGATTTAATGGCCCTTCGATTGAACGGTTCTGAAAAGCCAACCTCTGACCCTCAGCCTTGACCCCTGGCAACCCCGCCCATCCTCCAGGGTCCAGTGCTAGTCATTGGTCATTTGTCAAACTCCTCACGCTGATCTGATTACCGTCCAATTTGGGATCTGCCGACTACACACTTCTGGGATCAGGACAAGCTGCTTTCAGCAACTTTACATGACAACAAATAGCGGGATTGTTGGTGGGGAAGAGTAAAAGGAAAAGTATTTCTTCTTTTCAGACAAGAGAGTGAGACAAAACGTTGAGTGAGACAAAACGTTGCATTTAAGCCAACCTTGGCATCTTCTAAATCATAACCATGTTTCATTTAGTTTGGCATAAATAGGATATCACTAAGTAGCTCTAATGGAAACTGTTCAAGAAGTAAGTCATTGGGTTCACACTGAATCATTAGGTGAATAAAACAATCTGGAGGACAGAAACCAGACGGGAACCAGCAGATGAGACGAGTCATCCAAACTAAACATCTCTCAACGTCCAAATCTCTAACGACTACCAGCGTCCAGACAATAAATACTTCTAAACTCACTCACTGAGACCAATGTGTGTGTGTGTGTGTGTGTGTGTGTGTGTGCGCGTGTGTGTGTGATGAGTGACTGCTCTCTCAGTGCTGAAAATCTCCTGTACGGGAATGTCAATGAGTCCAATATAATAAAAGCCTTTTCCTGAACCTCCCTGAAGGTCCATGCCTGCCCCTCCAACACACACACACACACACACACACACACACACACACACACACACACACACACACACACACACAATTAGCCCTTTACTCATTATGTCTGGCTTAGCTCCTCTGGATTGTGTGGGGGCGACGGGGGTTGGGACAGGGTGGGGTTGGGTGACCCCAGAGAGCATGACCTCAGGGGACATTCAGGGAGTTAAAGGGGGTGGGGGGTAATGTTGAGGACAGGGGGATGGGGGGATGACATACAGGGAGGGAAAGTAACTTCTAGAGCCCCTGCTAGTTGCATTCACTCCTAAGAAAATCTTCATTTCACTAGTAAACTGCACAAGCTTTACCAGAACAGATGTTATTGAATGGATAAAGTAATAAAATAGAACTATAACAACGATATATAACTAAAAATAAACTGCAAGAATTATAAAAAACTCTTTTTCAGCCTGCAGGTAATTGCAATCAATAAACAACTACTGTTTTCATATGGAATAGAGTCATGTTTAGTTCTGGTAGAGTCAGGTTTGGATCATGATGGATTTCCCTCCCCGTCTCTGAACTGGTCACACACAGGAGTTTTGAGTTCCCTCCAAAAATGTTGCTCCATTATAAAACACCTCCCCCACCACGACGAGCTGGTTACACCCCCAGCCGACACACATCCATCACAACAAGTGGAAAGAGTCTGTGTGTGTGTGTGTGTGTGTGTGTTTGGGGGGTGTACCATTAACCCCCCAGGGTGTAAAAGATTGTTGGACTCACACCAATAGATGGAAAAACAAACTCTGACTTCAGCTGTTTTGCTTTGGGTATGAAACCAACAATAACTAACATCCAGGCCTGTGGCACACTGACAAACAAGAGAGTGATGAAACTGGTGAAGTACATATGAAATGGAACAAAAATGTGGGACAATGAAGTCAAAATTGTGTGTGTGTGTGTGTGTGTGTGTGATCTACAAGAGATTGATCTATCCTTCCCTAGGGGGTGGGAGGTGGGAGGTGTTATTCCATACTCCTCCCTTTGTCAGGAAGCTTAATCAGGCATGTGGAGGTGTGTGGGTGACCTCTGACCCTCGAGGTATCCCTGCTCTTTTCTTTTCCTTTAACTTGGCGTCAGGATATCCCCTCGTTTAACTCTGCTCAAAGTATTTTCAAACAACTGTTTAAAGTTTAGGTATGTTACATGTAGAGATGATCTGTAAAGCCGTTACAGGGTATTGGAAAATAAAATAACATCCGACTGGACAGTAAGACGAGTCCAGACCAGGACCAGGAGCAGCTGCTGCCTCCGGCCAGAACACGCCTGGACACGTCCGCCTCACACAAGACTGACCAGAGGAAGTGGCCAGTGATGAGACATCCACCAAAATGAGACATCCACCATTTAAAAAAAAAAGTTGAAATGATGAAATGACCGCTGGCTTGAAAGTAAAACTCGCTATTGGTTATTATTGATTATCGTTGAGTAATGAATGGAAACACAGCAGTTTGGAAGGAAACCGGTCTATTGCATTCACTGTCAGGAGAGGTTAGTTTATAACTGAAGGCTGGTGAAATATGTTGTGGTCAGTACGAGACCTTGCAGGAACTCTTGAGCAGCATGCAGCGTAACAGGAGCAGAAATGGTTCATTTGTCACATGCATGAGTTTATATACTTGATAGAGGGTGATTATTGGCTGGTTGGTGTTTATGTTCTATAGATTGTGGAGGTGAGTGACTGCATGTGAAGGGGGACTATTGTAAGGGACAGCAGGGCATGGTTTCTGTGTGAGTAAGCTTTCTCAGTGGGTGATGTGATGTGTGTGTGTGTGTGAGTAAGCTGACAGAGTGAAACAGAGGACTCATACTGACAGCACAACAATAAGCTCATGTCTTCAATGATACGTTGAGACATTTCAAACAGTGATCTTTTGCTTTTGCTTCTTCTGTGACAACTGGACTATTATTTCAGTTTTTGTTCACACATATCTGAACACACTGTGGTAAGTCTATGATCCTTTCCCCCTCTCCAAATGAGCAAACCCGCCAAACAAGGGACAGCCATTCTGCATAAACACTCTTTTGTTTTACCCATTTGAACCTGAGGTTTCCCTTAACGATACGCAGAGTGTGTTCACCCCTTTTCTCCTTTCAGGGGCATTGGCGCTGAATAGGGGAGGCCACTGCCAAATGGGAAAACGACGACACGGGCAGAAAGAAAGACCAGAATCAATCAGGAAGTGGCAGCTTTTCAGCTGTGCCAGAGGAGCCTGGGCAGCTTCCTGGTCTCGTTGCCAAGGCGACTCAAAGATCGGCCAGCTGGTGGGGTGGGCAGCCGGCGGGTTTGATGGGGCAGAGGATGACGGTTGGGATATTGGTAAGGAGGGACTGGGCAGTGAACTGGTGAGTGAGGGGAGAGAAAGTTTAAGCAGTGGATATTGACTTTGTTCATATTTACCATCATGACATGGTGAGTATGGTCCTATTTATAATCCTCTCCAAACAATTACCTAATCCCTCCAACTGCTCCAAGCATGCCATTTCCTCGGCGCTGCCAAAATATGTATAAAAGAGTAATAATAGCTCCACACATGTGCAAATATAAATTCCTAGCATCAGTGTGTGTGTGTGTGTGTGTGTGCATATGCATGTCTTTATCAGTCTGGGTGTGTGAACTGAGTGGCGTTAAACCCTGCTGGCTTCCCCCCCGGTGACAGGACGGGGGATGGGGCTGGATGAGGGGAGGGAGAGGAGCTCGGCTGGCTGGGGATAAGGGGACCAGACTGGCGGAGCAAGGCAAACACAGCTGGGGACACAGCCCTGGTGGGTCCGCGGCTCAACGGCCCCCTCACACATATCAGCGTGTTTGCTCAGGGGATGTGCCCTAATCTTCACACGCTGATCTCTGAGCAGACCCTAACACACTCTTCACACAGGGCCGCCGGGCCGGGATGAAAGTGACCCTATCCACAGTCACACCCTTGCTAATTCCTCCATGGGTAAACTTGGGTGTTCTTTCTATTAGAAATGCCTGGATTGGACGCTCAACGGGCATCTATGGCTCTATCTGTGTGTGAGGCATCAGCGGGTGAAGCTCTGTGGGTGGGTTGGCCCTGATCATTTACTAAGCTCTTGATCATCATCTGACCTTTCTCTCAACATTAACACCTCAATTTGAAAAGATCATTGTCATGCAATGTCAAAGTTTCTAGGCTAACAGAAAATATTTGCATTATTTTGCCATGTGTCCTTCAATCTCTTCACTTGTCACACGTCGCATACTTGGCCAATTCATAAGTAACCACAAGCACAACAATTTGGGGTTAACCCCACAACTTTCAGGTTTGTGTGTGTCATTATTCACATGCTTATTGCCTGTGGTGCTTCTGAGGTAAACAGCATTCCTCAGCAGGATATCAGTCACCTAGATACTCTAATTTACACCGAAGAGTTCTGGTATGACCACAGTCAATACAGAGGCCAACTATCTATGGTACTCCTTTGGATACCTAGAGGTAGTGATATGCTGCCCTCTTGTGGACTCTTTTAGGCAAAAGAGAGATGCCAGAGATTTAAAGTCAATCAGTTGGTATGCTTATATACATCCTGATGTGTAGTGAGCCGTTTGGTTATGATGAATAAATAACTAAAATGAATTGTCAGTTTATCCAAATGAAACCCATAAATTATGTTTTATTGCACTTTATCTATCAATCTATAATTATATCCATCTATCTATCCATCTGGCAGACTGCCTGCCTGCCTGTCTAATGGTCTAATGTGTGTGTGTGTGTGTGTGTGTGTGTGTGTGTGTGTGTGTGTGTGTGTGTGTGTGTGTGTGTGTGTGTGTGTGTGTGTGTGTCAGTCAGAAAGGTCCTCTTACTTTTGGGGTTTTGCTTGCCATCTTGATTTTTTACTACTCGACTCCTCTCAGGCTTCCGTCGCTCCGCAAGCGCTTGACGTCAGCATAACAACAACCTGTCATGACAGCTCGTGATGGGAAAAGCCAATCGAAGCAAAATCGAATTATATAAGCATCCGTTTTACCTGAATGTAACATTTCTTTAATAAGGTGAGCTTTGAACAGCGTGTGTGCATGTTAGCAATCGCTAACTTGCATGGAATGTAACAATTGGAGCCTGTACGCTGCCTAGCATACGAGCTAGCTAACGTTAGCTAATTTATTTCATCAAAGGTTAGCTAGCGACGATTAGCATTACTGCTGGGGGTTTCAAGGCCCAGGTAACAAGTACAGAAACAAAAATAAGTACTTTATTCGTAACCATCTCTCCATTTCTGTCTAAATGGTCAGCTGTTGTAACAGTAGCTACACTAAATGAGCCGGATTGTTGCTCTTATTAGCCACCACCCCGGCGCAATGTCGACCGTGTAGCTTAGTATGCTAGTTTACTGCTCCGCCTGAGCACCGATCGCTTTTCTCAAGTCAGCGACATTGTCATGTTGTGTCCAGGTACACGTGTGCAATAACGCTGTTACGCTGCTAGTTGCAACGTAAACACGAAATGTCATTGTACTTCCTCTGTACTACCATTACCATTTCATACTGAGCGGGGAACAGTCCTCTAAACTAGTGCTAGTGACTATGTCCATATAGTGTTTTCTAATGGCTAGCTAGCTGGGCTGCCCGTTTTGTCATCATTTAACTAGTTAGTTATTAGCCGGCAATCTAGACACCTTTTTATATCCCAACAGTGATGCATGATCAGCGGAATATAGGAATGCATTTGGAGATGCAACGAGGACTGCACCTATTTTGCTCATGACACGCATTGCAGATGCATTGCAGTGAATTCACGCCAGCGTTGATTTACATGCCTTTTCTCTCTGGTTTAGTTTGTGAGAAACAGAAGTGACAGGGCCTTCTTTAACCTGTCAGTTAGCCAGCCGAAGAGACGGGGAACAGGATAGGGAAGCAGGGCGAAGCGGGCCCCGCGGAGCCGGTGGAGAAGATGGCCGGCAGCCCGGAGAAGAGTTCCACAGCGCAGGAGCTGAAGGAGCAGGGAAACCGGCTGTTCCTCTGCCGCAAGTACCAGGAGGCTGCTACCTGCTATAGCAAAGCTATTGTGAGTAGTTTCTCTCGCCCTCCTTCTAAAGTAAATGCTCTAAAGTAAATGCCAAGAATGCTGGCATAGTGTCTACTTAATTGAAACACGGAAAAGAGATGTATGAAAGTTACAAAAATGTGATGAATGGATTACATCCTGGACACAGTGACGTGTAAGGATGTGTGAATGTTTGTTCATGTAAATGCAAGCAATGTATACAGTGCCATAATGTACTCAGTGTGTATGTGTGTGTTGTCTGGCTTGTCCTGCCTCCCAGAACCGTAATCCATCGGTGGCAGTGTACTACACTAACCGGGCCTTATGCCATGTGAAGCTGCAGCAGCATGACAAGGCATTGGCTGACTGTAAGCATGCGCTGGAGCTGGACAGCCAGTCAGTCAAGGCCCACTTCTTCCTGGGCCAGTGTCACTTGGAGCTGGAGAACTACGACGAGGCCATTGGCAACTTGCAGAAAGGTCAGAACAATCCCTTAAAGGTGGTGTAACATTTGGCACCTTTTGTTAGATCTTGCATAGCAATCTCTCCGGTATCTTGGGAATAATTTGCTACACCGAATGGTCTGAAAAGTTAGGAAGGAATTTAGGTCTAACTCAGGCATGTCCTCAAGGGATCAAGAGAAAACAGGACAAAAGAAAGCAGTCTTATATGCTTTTCACACTTCACTTAACCCCGGGCTAATGTCTTTCTTAACCCTGGGTTAAGGACGCATTTAACCCCGGGCTAAGCAACATTTCACACTTGCATTTTTGAAAGAGGGTTAACACCGCTTTTAACCCTGGGTTAACAAACCCTGCTACGAAGCAGGGTTAGCACCGCTTTTGTGGTGCTATCCCCGAAACGCGGTGCTAAGAACAATAGTGTGAAACGTTGTGGGGTTAGAATGTAACGGGTTAGAATGTAACAGGGGTTAGAATGTAACAGGGGTTAGAATGTAACAGGGGTTAGAATGTAACGGGTTAGAATGTAACAAGGGTTAGAATGTAACGGGTTAGAATGTAACGGGTTAGAATGTAACGGGTTAGAATGTAACAAGGGTTAGAATGTAACAGGGGTTAGAATGTAACAGGGGTTAGAATGTAACAGGGGTTAGAATGTAACGGGTTAGAATGTAACGGGTTAGAATGTAACAAGGGTTAGAATGTAACGGGTTAGAATGTAACAGGTTAGAATGTAACAGGGGTTAGAATGTAACAGGGGTTAGAATGTAACGGGTTAGAATGTAACAGGGGTTAGAATGTAACAGGTTAGAATGTAACAGGGGTTAGAATGTAACGGGTTAGAATGTAACAAGGGTTAGAATGTAACGGGTTAGAATGTAACAGGTTAGAATGTAACAGGGGTTAGAATGTAACGGGTTAGAATGTAACAGGGGTTAGAATGTAACGGGTTAGAATGTAACAGGGGTTAGAATGTAACAGGTTAGAATGTAACAGGGGTTAGAATGTAACGGGTTAGAATGTAACAAGGGTTAGAATGTAACGGGTTAGAATGTAACAGGTTAGAATGTAACAGGGGTTAGAATGTAACGGGTTAGAATGTAACAGGGGTTAGAATGTAACGGGTTAGAATGTAACAGGGGTTAGAATGTAACAGGTTAGAATGTAACAGGGGTTAGAATGTAACGGGTTAGAATGTAACAAGGGTTAGAATGTAACGGGTTAGAATGTAACGGGTTAGAATGTAACAGGTTAGAATGTAACAGGGGTTAGAATGTAATGGGTTAGAATGTAACAAGGGTTAGAATGTAACGGGTTAGAATGTAACAGGGTTAGAATGTAACGGGTTAGAATGTAACAGGGCTTAGAATGTAACAAGGGTTAGAATGTAACAGCGAGTTAAACATTAGCATTAAACATTAACCCGGGGTCTACAAGCTTACAGTGTGAACACTGAATACCCGGGGTCAATTGTTAGCCCAGGGTTAAAGAAAACTAGTGTGAAATGTGAGATAAGTTAATCCAGGGCTATTATAACCCAGGGTTAAAGTTAACCCTGGGCTAACATATTCAAGTGTGAAAAGCCTATTAAAGTACTGTTTGAAACATTTTATTGGTGATCCAGCGTTGCCGTAATGCTGTTTTTTTTTATGCAGCTTATAACTTGGCGAAAGAGCAGAGGCTGAACTTTGGAGATGACATCCCCAGCGCCTTGCGCATCGCCAAGAAAAAGCGCTGGAACAGCATTGAGGAGAAGCGCATCAACCAGGAGAACGAGCTGCACGCCTATCTCACAAAACTCATACTGGCTGAGAAGGAAAGGTGAGACAAGACAGTGGGCGTGAGTCAAACTCATCCAGCATGTGTTTATGTGTCTGGTAATGATCAAATCAGTAAAATGAGTCAGGTATGTGGGTTTGATTACTAAGGTCTGGAGGCGAAGGAGGGGTAAATAATACATTTTTACTTGTACAGGGAACTGGAAGATTGTAGAGAAAAGCAGGACGACAATCAAAATGGAAGCGATGCTGTTAAGATCAAATCAAAACACGTGTGTTTTTTTTCAACATACTTTAACATACTTGACATATTTTGACTCTGTGGATGTTTTTGGTAACTAACAAGGATATGTCTTGCTCCCTATTCAGGACAAGTTCCTCATGGACATGGATGAGCTCTTCTCTCAAGTGGACGAGAAAAGAAAAGTGTGTATGGAAACTGACTCGTTCAGCATTTAACGCACTGTATCGTTTTATGATGCTGCGATTTGGTTGTTCAGTCCGTCTCTCTGTTAACAGCACACACCTACTTTACACTAGCGTATTGGTTTGTTGACATGGCAACAGCAGAAAGAGACTCAGACAGACTTTGTCAAGTTTTCCTTTTGGGTTTATGTACAGTTGGATTTAGGTCATCTCAGATCTTTTTCTTTAGTGTGTATTTGTTCTCTCTTTGTTGTTACTATGTTTTGTATCTGACCCACCCACTTCAATTGACACTTGCCGTGTCAAATGCACCAACATAAACCAGCATCCATATCCTATTTCCAGCCCAAGTGGTTGCTACAGTAACCACCGCCTCTCTTTGCTTGCCAAGGCTTGTTGCAATGAGTTATCCGGGCTATAGATAGTTGTTGACTCCAGTGAGGTAGTCGTCATGTAATTGTCAGGGTTAGGTTAATGTCTATATGACACCGTACTGACTGTCAGCAGGCTGCTTCACTTCACAGGCTACAGTGTGACCTGGTGAAGATTTTGGCACAGTTTTGTCAGCGTTCACTGCAGGGCCAATGGTACTAAATGGCTGGGTAGAGATGGCACTGCAGAACACTTTGAATGAATGACTCTGTTAAAGGAAGTGTTCAGAAATAAAGTCTTGCTGTCTCTGTTCTGTCATCCCTACAGAAGCGGGAGATCCCAGATTACCTGTGTGGTAAGATCAGCTTTGAGCTGATGAGGGAGCCCTGCATCACCCCCAGTGGAATCACCTACGATCGCAAGGACATCGAGGAGCACCTACAGGTAAAGTGCCAGTGTGTAGACTCTCTCAGGGTTTTCATTTTTAGCTGATGGCCGTCAACACACTAAAAATGAATATTGAACTTGTGTCTGTAGATGCATAACTCCATGATCTGGTGATCAAATAGGCTGTCTAAAAAGTAACTGTATTTAAAGGGGAGTTGCATGCACCCCAGAGTGCTGTTTCTACTGTGTGCAACATGTGAGAGACAGAAATACTAGAAGTGTTCAAAAGTACAAAACACTTTGGAGATTGTAAAGATTTTGCATTGAATTGAGGGATTTTGGAACATTTGGTGACCAAAATAACTTCGAAATGCCTTTACTGCATATCACTGTAATAGTGAAACATTTCAAATACTTGATGAAAGAGAGGGAAACCTCTGTGGTCACAATGACCAAAAGGTTACACAGTGGAGATCCTCGGCCTGCAGGCTAATACTCACTCAGATGAGCACATGATGCACAATCTAATCAGAAACTCAAGACATGACATCACATCATATAACCAACCTGAATGAATAACCTTGAAAAAAAACATAAATACTGTAAATTCCTCTTTGAATCAATCAGTGTGTCTGTTGACTTTGTTAAAGAGAGTCTGAGGTTAGACCCAGTAAGCTCTGAGGGAATACTGTGTTGAGCCCAAAAGTTCAGAGCACAAAACACCGATATTATTCTCGTTTAAACAATGAATGAATTGAATCTCGTTTTCATGAACTTTTATTGACTTTCCCTTTGACTGACTTGTGTCTCCCACCGAAAAATGGAAACCCTCTTGTTCTCATTGCATGTATGACGTGAATCTAATACATCCTGCATCTCTTCGGGTGAAATATTGCTAATCGACATACATACAGTACCTGTGAAATCCAGATATTTCCACCCTCTGTCTGTAAATCCCTTAAACACTGTTCAGCAGCTGTTATACCACAAATGAACCCTCTCTGTGTGCAGCGGGTGGGTCATTTTGACCCGGTCACCAGGAGTCCCCTGACCCAGGACCAGCTGATCCCCAACCTGGCCATGAAGGAAGTGATCGATGCCTTTATCCAGGAGAACGGCTGGGTGGAGGACTACTGAAGGGATCCAGCCCTCCGTTATACCCCAATATCCAACTCAAGGCCTGGACAACACGAGACTAGAGAGAACAGATCACCCCTCCCCTCGATCCTGGATATGTACTTTACAAAACCACCACCGTGGACTACCGAACGGGAGCCGTGTATCCTGGTCTGCCTCTCGTACCGATCCTCCCCACATTCTGTCTTTTGCTGTAAATCTTCCCGCTCCAGATTTGGGAGGCTCCCTTTAAATCTCCCTTTAGCGCCATTACTCCATATTTTCTCCCTTCCTTCCTCCTCTCTCTCTCTCTCTCTCTCTCACCCACGCTACTTCTCCTCCCTCAAGCCTGACTCCTTTCTTTATTCGAAACAAGGGGCCATGTTTCTCAGGTCTCTCTTTCTCTCTCTCTCTCTCTTTCTCTCTCTCTTTTTCTCTAGTGCCACAATCCTCGGAAGACATCAGCACTGCATTCAAGTGTTTCACATACCACCAATGTAAAATTCAAAAAAAGAATTCCCTACTTTTGGCGGCAGAAACTCCTCAACACGTCGGCCTTTCGTCTGCCTTCTGCTCCAGTATTCTGTAGTTCTGATTTCCTCTTAAACAATAGGACATTTCTGTAGGTAGCTGGTTACGCTGAATGATTTGCCCACTGTTTGGTGGTACCTTTTGCTGGAGTGATAACTGAAATGCCAAAAACTTTGTTCTCAACTAGAGTGACTTCTTTGTATGCAAGTTTTCAGAAATGAAGATTGAAAAATAACTAAAACCCAGTCCATTAAGGTAAGTTTGAGTGGATTGTCATTGTTATTTTCTGCATATCGGCTCCATTACAGACTATTGAAATATGTTGAATGTATGCATAATATACTCTTGAGGTTTAGATTTGACCTGAGTTGAAATCTGTCTCTTATCAGTATGATGTTGTTTTTCATGACATGGGGAGTTGAGCTATATAAATCAAAAAAAAAAAAAAAAAATGCTGCATAGAAACGAATTTCCTGGATGTTTTATTAAAAATGTCAAACTGTTTGATATTTTGATAGTCTGAGCTCAGTTCACCTGTCTTTGGGTTTGAAGTCGAATGGTCTGCGGTGTCTGTGTTGTTCATAGAAGAAAAAGAAAAGAAAAAAAAAGTGCTCGGACATTGTGTTGGGCTAGTGCTGTTTGTTTCAAAAGACAGTGGGCGCTCGCGTCAAGCATGAAGTGAAATGGTTGTGATTCGGCTCACTGCAATCCCCCTTTCCACGTTTCATTTGATACACTTCCTCTGGCGGTGTCACATACAGAAAACAGTTGCAACAACCCCTGTAGGTCCGTCATCAGAGATTTGAGGTTCACTATCGCAACTGTACCAATCCCCTCCATGTTAGAAATGCTGGAAGAGTTACAATCTCTCTCATCCATACCTCAGTCCACGTTTTGGAGGGCCGGGGCACTGGTGCTCTCCTTCAAACACACTTTCAGTTCTGTGCTTTTAGTTTACAAACGTTTCAGCAGAGTGTGTGACTGTGATGAATTAGGCCTATTGGTTCATGTTGGGGTACAGGCAGTGTAAATAAATTTGCTTGTGTATCTCATTTTATTTCTTGACAAAATAGGGTTGATTTTTTTTTTGTTTTTTTTGAGGATTCCTAGTGAGCTTGAGAAAACTGTATTAAATGTAGATATGTTGATAACATAAATGCCTGTTTTAGTTTTCATTTGTCCCCATTAAACGGTGAACTATGAGGTTTCTGTGGAGTTTCTGACACCAGAGTAACATTAAATATAATGAGCGTCATATTCTGTGCTGCTCATGGAATCATATGAATGGAAAAAATAAAAATAAATTAAAAGTACTAGTGTTTATTAAATTAATAGAAAAGTGACTAGTTACTATTAAATTAGAGCTCCTATCTATTACATAGCAACTAATACAACTCCAATAGTGACTAGTAAATGGCAGAAAAGTGACTAAAAAAATAAGTATTAATGGAATAAATGATAAAAGTTTCAAGGCTTACACACAGCAAGAATAACTGGGCGAGTGAGCATCACTCAATACAAGGTGAGAGAGTCATTCGGTGTTACCTTGGAACAAACTATGGAGGGAAACTCCACGACTGTCAGGCAGTGAGGAACTAATGACCCAAGATACATCATTTCACACTGTTAGTCAAAGACTGACTCTCATCGGCACTGGGAGAAGGAAAGGAGACAGTCAATCAGATTATCATGTTGAATACAAGAGAGGATTGTGGGAGTTTAACAAAAACTCCAGTAAGCTTGTGTGAAAAATACCAGAGGACACTGTAAAAACTGTAAAATGTCCACAATAATTGGAACTGGTTTATTGGGTATATAGATACTTTTGTCAAGTACCACAAATCAATTTGAGAGTGTACTGGTATATATGGGTTAAATGGACATTGGATTGCATGCACCATGGGGAAAACCCCTACATCTCAGATGAATGAAACAAGACTATAGGAGACGTTTTAATTCAGGAAACTATATATTATATATCTAGTGGGATTTTGTGCACAAATGAGCTGCAGTACAAGTAGTTTAAACTAAGTCAAACAGATGGGTCTTGTTTTCTATACAGACTACAATCAGTACTTAATATGACACGTGTCCCCAACACGACTTGAGGTTTGGAAGTGTCTCGGTTCAAATTTCAAAGGGTTAAGAATCAATGATGCTGCTAGCAGCTGATTTACTCTGATTTGAGCTTCTTAAAACTCTGCTCAGGATTACATCATGATGGGGACTCTCAAAAAAAAGGTAATGACTTATTTTTATATATTTATAGGGTCCCAACCCGTAGTTTGGAAACACTAATAATAACTGAGATTGTCATCGTGGCTTGAGACTCTTGATCAACACTCCAACTCTGTAATTTCCCCAGCATGGGTCTGACATCTGAGTGCTAATAGCCTGAATCCAAACACTGTAAGATAGTCCATCAGATGATATTGACACACATAGGCATATTTGTGTGTGTGTGTGTGTGTGTGTGTGTGTGTCAGTCACACAGACAGGACAGTGCCACCCAGCCACGAGCCGTCACACACCGGGCCTATTGTCAGAGCATCCGTCCAGTGAGTTGACGTCATGGCCTGTGCTAGGAGGGAAGAGGAGTCTGGGCACACGGCATTTAGCAAGTGTGACTGACTCAGCTACACAAGAGGAACAACCAACCAACGTCAAAATGGTGAGAAAAAGTTGTTTATCCCCCATTACTGCATTGAGAGTTTGATAAATGACTTCAACGTTATTTTGAGCTAGTCTTTTGAGGTTGTGGTTGTTCTGTGTGTGTCTGTAGAGCGTCAACAGTGGGAGGTTCGCTGCAGCTGTGTTTGGTTTGTCCTCAGCCCTGTTGGCCCTCTCCTCAGCCACCCAAGGTATGGTTTCAAGAGGTCAATCCCAATAATGCTTCCACATCAATGTCTTAGTCCCACATCACTTTCCTGTTTCCTGCGTTCAGACTACACTAGTAATTGTGCCTCGTCTGTGTTGGTCCAGTGGGTCTGAGCAGCAAAGTCCTGCTCTTCCCTTACGAGACGGACTTCAGCTTCGTGGCCCTGATCCCGCAGAAGGAGATGGAGCTGCGGGCCTTCACCCTCTGCATGCGCGTGGCCACCGAGCTGCAGGGCGAGCGGCAGATCATCCTGTTCGCCTACCGCACGCCCGACTACGACGAGCTCAACGTGTGGCGCGAGAAGGACGGGCGCATCTCCCTCTACCTGAGCGGCGACGGCGCCTTCTTTCACCTGCCGCCCATCACCACCTTCCGCGCCAACCTTTGCGTGACCTGGGAGTCTCGGACCGGCCTCGCTGCCTTCTGGGTGGACGGGAAGCGCAGCACCTACCAGGTCTACAAGCCCGGGCACACCATTCGGCCGAAAGGTACCGTCCTCCTGGGGCAGGACGCGGACAAGCACCTGGGGGACCTGGAGGCCGTGCAGAGTTTTGTAGGGGAGGTGACCGATCTCAATATGTGGGACTTCGTGCTCTCCAGGAGCATGATCCAGGCCTGGCACTATGGGCACAGGGTCCCTAAGGGCAGCATCTTTGACTGGGCCACCATTGAGTATGAGCTGAACGGGAACGTTATGGTGGTGGATGACGACTGACTGGGTGTGGAGTCCCGTGCGAAGAGGGATGAGGGTGCAGAGGTTTGTGTTGGACTGATACTGATGCCTTTGTTTGATTTTTTTTCTGAAGTCCTGTGATTCCTTGAGCTAGAGCGGTTCAGCTGTTCTTCCTCAACGCTTTCTACTGGGTGCTGAGGTGTTTAGGATTAGCAGGATTAGATAACTTGTTAAAAATGTTATGAAATATCGTCTGAAATTTTGTTTATTAGTAGAAATCAACTTTTGTTTCACAGGTTCATACCAGCATCACCAGGACATAACCGAATCCTTTTCACAGTTAACTTTCTAGTGTTTCGGACCTTCAGCCTCTTAGTTGTTTATCCCTCCTATCTTTTTATCTCCAACTATTTTCAGCAACAAAATCCAGTAGGAGTATAAGGACCGCTAACTTAATGTGTTCTCAATTTTTGTTCTCATTTATCTCAAGTCTTATTGATCATCCTGGTTTCGCCAAACGGTTTGTTATGGAAACACAAACTGGTTAAGATCAAGCATAAAATGTTGACGTGCCAGATGTATCCATAGGGTGGCACTCTATGCTAGTTCACATCACACAGAAAGGTGTGTGGAACAGAGCATTGTTGTTCATCCATCAACATGATTTGGCCTCGATATGCTTTGGTATCTAGGTTACTAACGAGGCTTAAAATGTTGAGCAGCAGTTTAAACTTCTCACTCATTTACAGTTGTTTTATTTTCAGAGGAGGTTATTTTATTGTGAAGGTTTTGTAGGTAGAAATGCAAAGGAATTAAGACATCAGCTTACATTGATACTACAATGCTTTTTATAGCAAATCACTACAGACTAGAGAGACAACCATTTTAATCAACTACTACAATGCAACTATCAGTTCACAATTTCATCGCCACAGCTCAATACATGGTAGTTGTGTTTAGTAAAATTAAGTGCAATTAACTAAAATGTCCCCAATAAATTAATCTTCAGTTCATACTTCATAATAATTTGTAATAAATACTCGCCACGTATTGAACATATGACATGTTACTGACAAGTTGATATTATGAACGAGAAGTTAAAACAGAAAACTGGGTGATTGGTTATTTCTATACTTAATGATTTAACTGCACTGAGAGACAAATAGTGATTATGATGTTTAAGAGCCATCGCCATGACGTTGCCTTGGGTTTGCATACTCACTCATGAATTTTCCATGTTCAAACTGATGTAAAAATGCTTTTGGGTATGAAATAAAATCTTGCCATGTGCATAACTAAAACTGTTTGTAATTGAAGAGAATATTTCTTTGAACTCTCGGAGCTTCCTTTCCATAGTCATACTATCTGAGGCACTCTGCAGAAATAATTAACTTTTATTAGTGCGATAGAGATGATAGTTAAACTTTTGTGTTACTTTTCATTTAGTGATGGAATAGTAGACTTGTGTTTCACTCAGCCGATGTATACTGTCAAGCTCATTGATTTTCTAATTCTGGTGCTCCATTGATAAAATATCAGTTTTCAGAAAAACATTTGCAACCTCTGGTATGAACGAGAAGTGAAATATCAATATCATCACTATTTTAAGTATTTGGATTTGCTAATTCTATTTTTGCACCTCTTTCTCTTTCTCTGTCAACTATCCAAATATGATTTTGGCCCCATATTTTCTTATTCTTGTTCTGTGCTGTCAAGCCGCAGCAACTAGACTGAAGATGCTGCATGTGCTACGTGTTACTTGCAGAAACCAAGTCATATGGAATAGCTTCCCTAATAATGATCCCCCAGAATAAGCTTCAGGTCAGATCATCACCATCCAAGTGTAACACAATAACCCTAAGTTCCAGTGTGCCGTCTCTGGTCTCTGCCTGCACCATCCTGACCTCCTTGCAGAGACAGGGAGAAGTTTCCAGCGTGCAGCCCAGGCTCCCTTGAGGGTGGGAAAGTGCTGCGTTCCGAATGTGTGTTTATTCTGACCAAATCACCCGTCGGCTCTCTCGCAGCCGCTAAATAAGGAGAAGGCAGGGCCAATGAGTTCTGACTGCGGGTCAGCAGCCAAATGTTCCACCTTCTTGGATGTTGCAATGCATCAATCGCAGTGCCCACTCACTGTATGGTAACACCTTTGTGGACCATCTGCCCAGGCCTGGCTTCTCAGCCCTCCGGTACACACACACACACACATACACACACACACACTTTATTTCCTTCTTCTTGCATCTCAGCCCAAGAGGGGTACTAATTCCTGCATATATGTCTTATAAACTGATAAACTGTCCTAAAACTTCATTGAGTGCTTAAATGTTTCAAGAAATTTAAAAGCATGGATGAAATATGAAAACACCTACCTGACTCTTCTGTGCGATTATTAACCATGAAAAGAGAAGCATGTCAGTAATCACAGAACAACTAAAATGGAGAAGCCATTATAAATAATACACTCATGAAAATTTAATAAAATTATCTTTCTAATTTTGAAAACATTTAAAGTTTTTTTTATTACTCATTTGACAAATGTTTTACAGGCAAGTGAAATGTTTTGGGGCCCACCACAGTAGCAGACAGAAGCAGCGGCAGGGCCCCTCCAGAGAGCAGATCATTATGTGTCCCGTGTTTTATCCGACCGAGCGAACAGTCGCGCGGCTCCTCGTCCTGCTCGCTAACAGGGCTGGCAGTGTGATCTGCATATTGGCCCATGGTGGTAAAGGCTGTCTGAGGCGCGGCGGTGCGGCGGACTGTATGTCCATGTCGTGTGGAGCTGGTGAAATGTTTTCCACGCGAGAGGAGATAGACGGCGAGAGGGAGCCCCGCGTGAGCCCGGCGAGGGGAGACAGCAGGAGGCCGTTCTGGATTCCTTCGAGCAACTCCAAATAGATTTCCAGGCAAAACATATTTGCATACTCAAGACAATGCTACGAGCTATCTGAGCGAGCTGTGGCACGTGCGCGCTGAACAGATGGATCTTTTTTTTTAGAGCTTTCTTGCAGAAATTTCAGCCCATTAAATAGAGATCTCGGGCATCATTCAGCCTGCTTTTGTTCATTAAATCAGCCCGCACAGTAGCACCAAGATCAAATTGCTCTCCTAAATCAGATTTGGTGTTTGGAGCCCAATAGATGAATATGAAATATTACAGGAAATGTATGTAATTCAAACAAATTCACTGATTTGCTTGTGGGAATCCATGCATTAACAAAGATAAGACATGTAAATACTGTTTTATCAAATTAAAACATGTCATCTTCAAACATTACTATCACCATAAAAAATAGTACAAACATGAATTTCATTGAAATGGCAAAAACATCAAAATTTCACCCTGTAAAAGTAACATGCACCTACACCTATACGAAATACAAGTTAGTCATTTGTCCCCAAAGATGCTTCAACCATTGTCTTTTTGTTTGGCCGCAGCTTGAGCCAGTTCTCTGGGTTGCATCTTCCATCTCCACAGGGACATTGTTCAAGAATCCTGCGAGCTTGCAGTCTATTCCCGTTAATTGAGTCTGTTATTTAGCAATAAACATGGTGAGAGAGTGGCCTGGACTTCAGGTTACTCCCCCCTTCTCTCTCTCTCTTAGAGGTTTGTAATGTCCCCAGTATGCTGGTTCGTCCTCCCCCTCTGGGCTGTATGAAAAATTCACCAAGGCCTTCCCATTAGAGTCAGTCTGAATCAGGGAGCAGGCGCTGCAATGGCCACACGCATGACACTTTTACCACTCGACACTTAGCAACGCAAACGTTACGTTTAAAAAACACAAAATCACAGCTGTCCCAAGATTTCTCACTGCGAGTCATGACTTGTGCCATGTCTTATGTTTTTAAACGGACCTTGACATTGACCTTGGACACATGCAAGAAAAAGTGCATACTGGATGCACGTGCATGCCTACTGTACATACACATCCACACAACCACCACGGGTCCTCGCTTGTTAAAAGCCTTTTCCATACAGGTTTTCACACGTATGGTGCGAGGCCTGACCTTTGCTATGTGTGAGTGTGAGAGTGGCTAACTCTGTCCGCCGCAACACCTCCAGGCACCACGCTGAATACCTTTGAGAGCATGTCCTGCGTCTGGCAGCCTACCACTAAAACACTGTGGATGAGGGCGGCGTCCTGTGTTTTGGATGTGATGTGGTTTGACAGATGTGATGAATTCATAGAAAAGAGATATTTTCCATGTTTATATTCATAAGACATCAGCAGCGTCGGTAGTTGCTAAACATTGTGTGATAATAATGGAGGATTTTCTGACACTGTAACAAATAAACTATTGACATGTCCTGACTTGCCAAATAATGGAACATATCGCCACGTTACATATTGTAAACAGCACGTTGAATTCCCCAGTCGGCCGTCTCCCACATGTCCTTCCAGTGCCATCCCATCTTCCCCCTCTTCCTCACCCCAAAGGAACGTGGCATCAGAGAGCGAGAGAGCGAGAGGCTCTGTGGTTTGAGTGCATTGTGGCGTTTAGCAGTGAATTCCCCTCTGTCGCCTCTGGGCTGGCCTCTCCTGTGAACATATGAGCCATGCCACAGCGTGTGGTGCTGGGAGACGGTCCAGGGCCTCCTGATTAAATATTACAGCCCTCTAAATGGATGGAGATTAGCCTCTGTGGGAATGTTAGGGCTTAATTTAGCCCCCGGCCAGGGGACTCCACATCAAGGGTGTGTGTGTGTGTGTGTGTGTGTGTGTGTAGAGATGTGAAGGGAAAAGCAGGGCAGGGAGGGGTTGTTGTACATGTGCCCATGTGCCCATGTTTTGTTTTTATTAGGTTTATGTTATCTATAATAACAATAAACACAATACAAATACGCTTTGTTTATATACCACGTTTCAAAACAGAGTAACAAAGTGTTTTGCAAATATTTTATATTTGTGGTAATAAATACAAGTAAATAAATAATTAAAAAAATTATAAATAAAAATGCCCGGAATGAATAAAACATAAGATTTCAGAAAAAAATTAACAAAAATTAACAAATTAGCAGTTTGTAAAAATAGTTGTCACTTTTAATGACATTAAATGGATGGATGAGCATAACTGGTTAAAACAACAGCTAACAGCTTTTGTCAATTATCATCTAGTTTTATCCTGTAGTTGGACTTTCCAAACAAAACAAAACTAAGTTACAATTGAAGATGAAATTCTAGAAAATCAAAAGTAAAAAGTAAAGAAAACAAACATCATTCTACAATAGATAGTTAGCCATTACAGTATACCTCTTAGTATTTCAAACCCTTTGTGACTGTAACGGTCTCAAATAAACCGACTTGACTTCTAACCTCAGTAGAAGTCTAAAGCTTCTACATTGTTGAGATATTCCCACCTTCCTCCGTTTTTTATAAGTTTAGTCTCGATAGATCTGCTTTTTTTTTTGCTCTGTTCCTTGTGTTGATGTCATGTTTATCTCTGACTTGATCAAAAGATGCATAGTATACAAATAATATTTCCTTTAGAATGATGAACCCCATGAAAAAGAATGAGGTAGATATTTCTAGGCCATCAAAGAGTGTTAACACATCGACGACATCTTCCTGCTACCTGCAGCCTCAGTTGCTCCATGGTTTTCATGCCCCCTCTATTCCCTGGAACAGACCCTAAACTGTGACAACATGACCTGAGAGAAAAAAAGTTTTTACATTAAACCCGTTCTCATTTACTGTGGGAGTCAATCAAAGTAAGGAAAATATTTCCTTCACACACGTGAAATGAATGGCTGTCATTTTAATTGCGGGCTGTTTTCTGTGTTGCGCCATCCCGACGCTCTTCCTGAATAATTGATTGTTTGGTTTTGTAGTTCGCTGGGTTTCAAATGCTTTTATGGACGCGAGAGCATGTTTTGAGGTCTCTGCATGGAAACCCTGGAGTGTATTATTTATAAACACACATCACCTTTACAGATGGAACGGGGCTGTACTAACTCATCCACCTTTATCAGACGTCTATGACATCACAATGGAGCTTGTAACGTCCTGACAAACATATGTTTCTCTCCGCCGTCTCCTTCTGCAGCGCTGTGTATCAGCTGTATCACTGCAAGGTCTTAATTCTCTGTTCATTTTCCTCTCGTGAAGGACAAACACATCCATCAAACACACACCACATGTGTGTATAGCACCCATAGACAATAATAGCTCAATGTAAACACACGCGTGCACGTACACTCCCCATACATGCATACGCAAATGCATGCACACACATATTGCGTGCACACACAGAGACGCAAACACAATCCCGAACACACACACACACACACACACACACACACACACACACACAAACACATACACACATAAGCACTCTGCGCCACTGGGCAGGGACTAGCCTGAAAGATTGAAAGCAATTAAAACTATCATCTGCAGTGGCTCTGGGCAGGCCTGTGGCTGCGAGGGGGGAGCTGCCACTGTGCATCAGCCTCTCAGTCTCGGCAACGCACAGCGACATGAGAGGGAGAGTCGCAGCCCTCTCCAAAACACAGAGGCGCTGCCATAGCTCCCCTCTTAACATACACACATGCTCACGCAGGGCAGGACCACACGGCTTCAACGCACAACTCCCATAGCGCTTCATGCCGTTGATGATCTTTCACCAGCGGTCGACGACGTACACACATGATATAGTTAAAGCAGGCCCTCAAGACACAGAGCAGTGCCGCCCCTGCAGAGCAACTCTGGATGAAGTTGGGTAATGCCATGCAGTGAGACGTGGATGTAGTGTTATGGCAATGCGTCAGCGACATACTGTTCTCTGCCAACGTCGTATTAACACATTGACAGTGTGTATGGTTAACGAGGTTCGTGGTAGGACCCTGTGTATGTAGTAATGTTCTGCCCTTAAGTGTGAAGAACCGATGCGACTCTACAGGCAAAGTAACACAAAGAGTGAGGAAAGAAAAAGTTAAATTAAAATCGTATTGTGTAGGGATGTGAAAAACAATGTGCTAAGTGCCTGTAGCACACGGTTGAATGTGCATTTCTTAGCGCACGTCTTGTGCCAAAAGCCAGGTGAGCTTCACATACATAGTAAAAGAAAACTAGTTATTCAATTATTATTATTAAATACTTTTGTGTTTTGGGATGCTTCGTGAAGGCACACACACACACACACACACACACACACACACACACAGAGCTCATCAGTCTGATCTCATCCGGTGGAAGTGACTCCAAGCTGTTTGGGCCAAACTTGGAGCAGTTTACCTGCGTTCAGATCCCTGGGAATGGTGGCTGTCTAGCCCTGTCTGGACCGGCCCTTAACAAGTCTCCTCAGGACAACCACACCACCATTACCAACTACTGTTACTGTTACTCTCTCTCTCTCTCTCTCTCTCTCTCTCTCACTCTCTCTCTCTCTCTCTCTCTCTGTCCTTTTCCTCCGATCAGCTCTCAACCTGTCACTCTCACTTAGCATCGACATTAGCACCGGTGGTTTCCTCATCCTGGTTCTCTTCACCCCTCCCCCGCCTCCATCTCCCCTCGGTGCGTTTGAATACATATCTCCGATATTCAGCCCCTACTTAATTTGACAGGCCCCTGTTTTGTCAGTCTGACAGGCCCATAGCAAGACACTAATAGGCCACGGAGACCACCAGCAAAGGCACCAGCAAAGGCACCAGCCAGGGAGGCCCCTGCGGTGCCAGTCCCCATCACCCTCCACGTCTCTCGGGGCGATGCAGGCAGGACAGAGGCGGTCAGGGTTGGGGGAGTGGTCAGAGGTGGCCAGGCAGCAGCGCTGTCACACCAGGCCAGGCAGGCTGGACCAGACCTTAGTACTGACACCCGTCACTGGTCCTCTGCCCCCCACTCAACACACACACACACACACACACAAAAGGGGGTAAAAAGAGCAGCCAGTGGGGGCATCCAGAGATCTAATGACTGCGCCTGCCACTCACAGCCGTGGGTGCAGTCATCACTGAGATGGCTGCTGAGAGAGGGAATTAGTCCCACACTGTTTGTTTGGTGATGGACCCTCGTTGGAGCAGCTGGGAGAGGGCTGATGTGCAGCTAGTGTGTGTGTGTGTGTGTGTGTGTGTGTGTGTCCCTTTAGGCCGCCTGTCTGAATGATTGTGACCTGCTAAGCTCTGCTAACGGTTAATTGGTGGCTGGTGGCGGTGAGAGGACGTACCCTAAATTTGAGAAAGTGGCTATCGTTTTGTTCTTTTCTCTGTTTTTTCCCCAGACGGGTCCAAAACATAAAAACATGCCACTAAAATTAGGATGCACTCGTGACCTCAACTTTTTCATCTGCAGACATGCATGAGGCGTGCATGCTCCCTTCAAGACTCATATGTAGGATTGTATCATGGTTTGTGTGGCGGGCGGCCGGGTAGTGTTTTGAGGTTGGAATTCTCTGAGCACACAACAACCTTTAGGAGCCTGCTGGGACCCATTTAGCAACAACCAGATACCATCAGAACTCAAACAATATAGTTAAATACATTCAGTCAATACATTTCAATCATCATGATGACAATTTTTAGATGGGCACCCTACAACATTGCACTGCACTAAATCACACTGTCAATCAGTTCAGCTCAGTTGTTGTCTTACTGAAGGAAAAGGACTTTGACCCTCAACAACCACTGCAGGAGAGCGACACACCGAGTGAGGGCCGGGGTGAGAGACGGAGAGGGGGTCGGTCGGGGGACTCCCGGGGTCTTTTGGCGTAGTGAATTATTAAGGTTTACTAATACTTCATAAATCCCCTCTTTGTCCTGTCCATTACCGGCCTGTCACATCCGCTCGCCACTGCTAGACTGACTTACTCGCTTCATCCAAATGACAGAAGTTAAACTGTGTTCCAGAGGAGATGGGGGGGGGGATGGAGGGAGGAGGGTGTGGGGGGGAGGAGGGGGTAGAGGGAGGGGGAGGAGCACTCTGCAAGTAGGCCCCAGGGCTGGATGGCCTGGGAGGGTGTGCGTCGGTTCAGAGTGTGTGCTTGCGTGTGTTACCGTGTGTGTGTTTGTGTGCGGCTGTGCGTGTCTTCAGACTGAAATCTGAACGTGTGAGCAAACCTACAAGACGCCGAGCGATCGACCGGATCAGAAGAGGAAGTCAGTGTATATCGTTTCTCACTTCTCTGCTTCCTCATCGACTCCCCGTGCATCTACACCACCAGCTAGCTCCCCTTCCTCCCTTCCCATCGCCTCACTCCCTCCTCCATCTCTCCTCCTCCTCCTCCTCCTCCTCCTCCCCAAAACAGCAAACCTCGCCTCAGTGCGTGCCTGGCGGACTCTCTCCGCGGTCTCGACAGCCGAGCTGGTCGTTGCCCCGAGCGCTGAGGAGCTGTCGCCTCTTGTTAGTGTCGCCGCAGCGACCCGGAGTCCTGCCTGCTCCTTGATTAGAGAGTGAGGTGGAAGGAGGGAGGAAGAGGGGTGGTGGTGGTGGTGGTGGTGGTAGTGGTGTGTGTGTGTGTGTGTGTGTGTGTGTGTGTGTGTGTGAGTCCAGGGAGGGGGTGCTACTCAACCCCCCCCCCCTTTTAAAGATCAGTGATTTGGTCAATTGGCCTGGCAACTCCAATCCCACGGAAGGTCACTGATGACTCAATGGACCAGTCAGCGAGGCAGGCTGTCATGTCACTACGCGTGTGTCCTTGTTTGTGTGCGTGCATGTGTGTGTGTGTGTGTGTGTGTGTGTGTGTGTGTGTGTGTTGGGTGCCGAGCCCTGCCAAATCAATGAAGACAAAATCAATAAAGGTGTGATCAGGATGTTGTAAATTCCAACACCTGGTTCACATGGAGAATTAAAACTTGTCATTCTATATGAAGCCTGTTTCCTCTTTAGACTGAGAGTACCGTCAGATCAAACAGGACCCACTGGTGCATTCAACACATCTCTAATCACAACCTCACAGAGTCGATATGTGCAAACAGCAAAGGTAAAAAAGTGATGAAAAAAGAAACGACGTGAGAAACACATACAGTAACATAACCTTGAATTCATTGCCGAGCACAGGAGGAAATACAACGATATGATACCGGAAGAATTCAATGTTCTGATAAACAATACTTTGATTGACAACTTGTCTTGTGAAGCTAACATTGCGCGGCGTAGCTACGTTTGCGACGGACTCAGGCTGACCTTGTAATAACCTTTAGCCAGCCGACTGGACGGCCAGGCCAGTGAGGCGATAGACCCCGGGGGAGCCATAAAAACTGTGTGTGATTCCACTTCCTGTATGCCCTGCCCTGGGCACAGCTGTCCATCTCTGGCCAATTTCTCTGCCCAAAGGGAGGACTGACTGGCGGCCGGACCTCGTACACACACACACACACACACACACACACACACACACACACACACACTGCCCATCTGTCTAGGACCGTCTTTCATTCACCCCCTGGAAAACATGACAACTTGGTTCGTTTAATAGGGACTTTATGTTGAGTCGAGGACGCGCTGGGTCATCTGGGTTGTCTTTGGACAGAGAGAGCATTGCCATGTTCAGATTAGTTGAGTTCGATCAGACAGTTGAAGGATGTTCGTCAGATCTAAGAGGTTTTTCAGATATGAAGTTGGACCAAATGCTCTTTCTCTGTGAGTCATGTCAACACAAAGGAAGCACTCGCAATAAAATATAAAAAGTCACAAAAGCACAAAATGACATCCCGCTTTCTGCTATCCATCTCATGCATCTGACATGACATGATCTCTATTCTCCAAATCACACACATAACTGTAATTCATGCGGCCCAAATCTACCGCATGAGGACACCACATGGAGAGAAGAGAGTCTGCAAGCAAGTGAGAGCATGGAGAGAGAGAGCGACAGCCAGGAAGAGGGAAACAAGACTTCCCTCCAGCTATATCTTCTTGACTTGTTTATTTGCTAACTGGGTGCGGGGGGTGGGGTGGGCTGGGTGGGTGGGTATGGGAGGGGAGTGGGGGGGGGGGGGTGGTGAACATATGGTATGCTAAAACATGGACTTGTAGTTGGGAGGCCGAGGCACCCGAAGGGATGGAGCTGACGGGCTTTGGTCCCTGTCTCCCTCAATTCTTCCCGCTTGGACAGCCAGAGCCGACCAGCCGTCCTCCAGGAGTTAGCACAGCCTCTCTCTCTCTCTCTCAGATGCTCCCCCCCACCCGTGCACCCAGAGATGGGGGGGTGGATGGAGGGGCTTTGGGGGTGTACACGGGGGCCTAGGGTGTCCGCTACAGTGGCTGCAGCTGGGCCACTGGCTGACACCATCCTCTTGTCCCTGGTCCCCAGAGTGTAGCGCTGAGAGGTGGCGCTGCACTGAGCCCCTGCTGCTGAGGGAATAGCAGCCCTGGTCCCAGCAAGAAGACATGCTGGTACCGCGGTCCCAACACATATGGGTAGTGGCTGGGCGTTAGCGTTCACTTCCTGGATCCATTTGTCTGGTAATGGATGCTGTGTGCTTTGGGAATTTACCGGTCGGTGATGCTGAGCTCAAAGTCAAAGACGGCATCGTTTTAGAAGTAGAGGGTTGTCAGTGACCTACCAGCCACAGCAGATATCTTGTACAGATCACTGCACTGAGATAGACAGTCACCAAACACACACACACACACACACACACACACACCCTCAAGGTCCATGTGTTTACGGACACACTCACTCCCTGGGATCAAGGCGCTAATGTACACACATGGACTCACACACCCTGCATTGATGAAACCAACATATGCACACACTCGCATCTACTCCCTGTGGGTCGATGACTTAATGCACACACACACACACACACACACACAGTGGGTCAGTGCAGTTGTTGATACTCACACAAGTACGTGCACATAAACAAGCACGTGTACATGCACACCCCTGAAGGTCAGTGCTTTGACGGACAGCAGTCTTGATGCGCTCTGACAGAATCGGCTGCTTCCTTTCATTTCCACTTGCTTTTCCCCCGTCAGGTGACACCCACAGGTGCCTTGGCAAGAGAGACCCCACCTCCTCCGGGTGCGTTTGGGGGCAGCTGGTAAAACGGGAGGCGGAGACTGAGACGATGAGCTAAACCCGGCGACCGAGGCACCAGCTGCTTCCTGTCAGTGACCCACGGTAATGGCTTCAGCGCTAACGCCACGTCTCTTCACACGGAGCGAGAGGCGTTAGCCAGGAACGCTAACAGTTTAGCTGAACGTCAGTGAATATCTTTCATTCCAAGTGAATACCTTTGACAGATTGATAGTAACCCAGTGTTCAGTGTAAAGTTGGATCCACATCTGATGGTTTTCTTCTTCACTTGAGATCCTGAGGAGGGCGTGCATCGAGCGAGTCATGTGTCCAGTCATGACTGAACCTTGACATCTGCCCTTTTCAGACATCAACCCAGCTCACTTTGGAGGCTGCTATTTCACCTTGGCAACTGGCCAACGCTCATCTAGCTTTCATCTGTATAATTGTGTGGGTTCATTTAAGTGTGAGGCTGAAAATGTCTCATTGTGCGCTCCAAGGGCTTTTCACTGACGAACTCTGGGGGCAGTTCACCTCGAAGAAGGACACTTGTCTGTCAAGACTGTTGAAAGTGGGTCTGATCAAATGGCATTTCGACAGTATGATTAACTAAGTTTGCACACAGCTTCTATGTGCCGTGCCCAACAGGAAAGTACCTGAAACATCAGTCCAATCTTAGGGAAACATGATGGATCAGTTTGCACCAACAGCACAGCGGTCACATACTGTACAAGCCACTGACAGCTTGAGACTCTCCTTCACTGTTCTCTCACTGTGACCAAAGGGGGGAAGTGAAAATAGATGTTTTCAATGATATTAATAAAGTATCACATCATTATTATATGTTTAAAAAAGAAAATATATATATGTATGTAATTCTCACTGTGCAAAATGAGTTCACACTCAATTATACATGGACCAGTTAAACCATATTAATGCAATAATGATGTAAGAACTTTATTAAAGACTCATAAAACACACTAAAGGCATCTGGTTGTTTTTTCCCTCTGTGTGTTGGTAAAGCCGGGGATGGCTGTTGGAGTTGCTCTCCTTTGAAAACGAGGGGGGTGAGGAGGGAGGGAAGAAGGGGGGAGGGGGGCGGTGAATAATTGATAGTGGCCTGAGAGCGATATGAGTTTAGTTAATGTGCCCAGCAGCGCAGGCTAAGAGAGGAGCTGTTAGCTATTCCACCCCGGGCTCTGAACTCACTAGAAGAGGGATGAAGGAAACTCACCTGGGCAGGAGGCCGTCGCTTCGTTCTCCATCCAGCATCCGTCTTCCACCCATCCATCCTCCTATCTGTGTATATCTACTCACACCATAGTCCATCTTGTGTATGGTGTGTATACAGGATGGTTGGTGCACGTGTGTCCTCAATTAATTTGAGTTTGTGTGTGTGTGTGTGTGTGTGTGTGTGTGTGTGTGTGTGTGTGTGTGGTGGGAGGCGTCGGCACAGCTGGATGTCCCTGGCAGCGGTGTTGTAGCAGCCCTTGGGTTCCTTTCTCTGAGTGGTAATAGAGTGCTCCTGTCAGCCTCCCCAGATGCCTCTCCATAAGGACCCTCAACTCTCTCAACTACAAGTCTCAGCCAACAAATCCCAGCCTTTCCTGATATTTCTATCTCTACTTTTTCCCTCTGAAGGCAACTCCGTGGCAAGGCTGCAGTTTTGCAGTCGGACTCGAAGGAATACGGCGAGGTTTTGGAGAGAGCGGCCCCGTTGGTCAGCTGAAATGATGAGAGCATGGACACCAAAATCAACTCTGGCTCCCTCGGGGGATCCTTTGCACCGCTGCTCCATGCTAACACTTTAGCATGTTGAGTGATAGCAGGCAACTAACATCTTAAAAGTGCGAAAATGAGAGCTGGTAGCAGATCTAAAGCTAAATGGTAAATAATCTTACATGATATGCAGCTAAGTGTGGCAATTCTGTGTGTTGGTGAAAAAAATATAATATATAAATTAACATTGTTTTGTTTTGAACGACCAGGAAATACTTTCATAGTTTCCATAAAAAGTGAGCATGGTCGGCAATGGGAGCCTAAACCTGGCTACATCAGATATATTGAGTTGATGATACTTAATTTTTAACATTTAAGAATCTACAGGATATAAAATAAAAACAACTAGCAACTCTTTACTGCTAACAGGAGCCCTGGAGTGAATGATCTACCGGGGACACAAGGATGATGTTGGTGTCCCTGTTCTCATCACTTAACTCGAAGTTGACCGAGGGGCCGATCTCCCAAAGACGGTGGTGAGAGTATATAGCAGGTCTAGCATGAACTCAATGACTCTGTAGCTATATGGCAAACTATGTAACGCAGTAATATTGACTTTAATGATTCATTGATTTATGTTCATGATCTTAAATTTGGTGCCGAGGAGGAAAACATTCGGAGCCCATCAGTAATAAGCCTCCATTCCCTTTAAATAGAGGGATACATAGAGTAGTTCATCATAGTAGGAGATGTTGATGGATCCCACAAGACTTTTATGTCAGCTAAAACAGTCGGCGTGTCATATTCCCACATTCTCTCTTGCCGTTTCCCATAACAGACTTGTGGATTTAACAGTAAAGCGGTTGGAGGAAGTGGCAGTATTAAAGAGTAACACCCGCACTTAGACACAGTTGCACTTAACAGGAGGAACTGACACAGCCTCCCAAGTGTCTCCACAGTTGGGAGAGAAATAGTCTCTCTCATACTGTCTCGAAATAAAAAAAACAACAACCTGACATCATCTCCCATGTGCCCTCGCTTTAAGAAGTGGACGATCTCTCTCTCTTTCTCCTGCTTCTCTTCCCTCTCTACTTCCTTTCGCTCTCCTCCATCTCATCGTGCGCTCCTGTCGTTCCTCCTGATTTACCAGACATCCTCTTTCCCCTGCTGTCACATTTGGTACAGATGGTTAGGCCCTATGGAGTGGCCTGTCAGTCTCCATTTGGTCGCCTCAGCGTGACAGCGGGCCTGATGGCTCGTGAAGGGCCCCCGACTTTCCCAGCACACGGACACTGACATTTCTCAAAGGGGCTCGCATGCGCGCCTCCCACACAGCCAGAGGAGAGAAATGAAGAACCTGGAGTTGACCCAAAGCCTGCCACAGGCTAAGAGAGTCAGCGATGGGGGGGGGGGGGGGGGAGGGGGGGTGAGAGGTGGTGGGAATGAGAGAGATGGGAGCTTGAGAGGGATGCGAGAGAGAGGGCGGGGGGAGAAGGAGATATAGGAGAAGGAGAAAGGCAGCATTAAAGGAAAGTTAGGGAAAGGGAAAGTGATGGAGAATGAGTCGGGAAAAGAGGGGAAAGCAGGAAAGGTGAAGTCAGGGAGAAAGAGAGAGAGGCGAAGAGAGAAATCAAGTGAGTCTGAGCTGTCAGAGGGGACGTACGTCAGTCACTGCCTGTGGATCTGATCTTGCAGCTCATGTCAGTAACCTATCCAGCGCCCGGGTACCACTGCACTAATCACTTCCCTCGGAGGGAGGCTGCACCGAGTCGCGCTCCCGCCCGGCGTTGGCAGTGTGTGTGTGAGGTGAAGCGGAGGGGAAAGAACCCCCAGCATCCCCAAAACGCCATTTCTACCTGAATACCCCCGTTAACCTAAAGACTCACACTGTGTCGGAGACGCAGAGAGGCACACCGACACAGAGGAAAGCCATGAGTGCAGACACGCGCATACACGCGCATACACACACACACACACACACACACACACACGTCTATCACTGATACATACACACATATACAGTAGAGTTATAGATTCACACACATGCTTATTGTTACTCACACACTATAAAGATTTCCAAGAGGTAAAATCAACAAAATTTGCAAAGAAATCAAATCTTAAAATATGGTGCAAATATAATGCACTGCAATTCACAGAGACGGGAAAATACAGGAAAATACAGTAAAATTGGGAAAATTGGGAAAACGTAAATGTGGGAAGTCTAGACTAGAACAATTGTATGTTTAACTGAAGGCTTCAGCGCAGCAGAAAAGAGGTTGCAAAGTCTCTCAACCGGAAAGCTTGCTGTCACATAAACTGACAGATGTGAGGCATATCCCTGCGTGGCAGACTGATAGCTTCAACCTCTGCTGCTGCTTTGCTTGTATTTTCCCCAATTAACGTCATGCACCTTTAACATGAGAGACCTACATTACCAATTTGAAAGCACACCCCCACAACTTCAAAAAAACGAATTTGTCCTCATGTGAAAACATTTTTAGAGAAGCGTATCCATCTAACCCAGTCTAAAGCTTTAATAGTCGCAGTCACTCTGTTTTTTTTTCACATGCTGAACAGAAATTTAACCAACCAGTTACATTTGAGCACAATGGATTTAAAAAGAAAAACATTTTCTACAAAAACAGCATTTTTGTGCAGCACTACAAAATATTATTCCTCTTAATTCATTTTATTTATTACTATTCATCTTAAAATCTCATTTTTAGTAAAACAAGTAAAATAATTATGGCAATGGTGCAAATTAATTTCACTTGTTTCAAGAATTCTTCCTGAATAAAGTGAGTTCATCCTAATAGAGTGACTCATCTTACTTCAAGAAAAAGTGAAACTGCACTGAAGACACGTGAAATTATCACTGGCATATTTGTTTTCAATTATTGTTATTTTTATTATTTTAGGAAAAATGAGAATTTAAGATTCAATAAAAGATTAAAATCACTTGTTAAGATGATTGATGTTATTTTTTCTTACACTGGCCTCTGCTGTCTCGTGCATAATAACAAGTGTCTCGTGCGTAATAACATAGGCCTAGCTGGAGCTGAAATAAATAACCTTCAGCAATCAACACAGCAATTCCTGTGCAACCACTGCGCGGTGTCCTGCGCTTAAGCTGGATCAACGAGAGGCGACGAGAGGCTGAGCTGCATTCAGTCATACCTCACCTACCGGGTGGCTCGAGGAGAGTTAATTACTAAAACACGCAATTATATGATTCCAGGTTTCAAGGTATTTGGCTCCTTTTTCACTCCAGAGAAAACAAGTCAGGGAGCTCCAGGTAGACTGCTTTTCATGAAAACCTCTCTCACCACAGAGGAATTGATCCAGACAAATCTCATTTTTTAACCTCGGTTATAACGACAGAACCCACTAACCTAACCTTTGCCAATATTGTTGAAGTTGTTATATTGCATCCTGGCTGCAAGGTAGAGACCACATTTGACAATCCAGGGGGGGCGGGAGGGGGAGCTGCTGTATTGTAGCGCCTCCGGGCAATGCTCCTAGTCAATATATATCTCCCACACAGTCGCTCCTGCGCTCCCAGTTGAGCGGGACGCGCTGCCCTCTCCGTACCGCCGCCCGCGCAGAGAAGTGACAGCCAGACACACCGGGACACCGGGACGCTCTCTAGGTATGGATATGAATACCACATCTATGTCCTTCTTTTAAAAAAAAAATACCTTATGGAGTTCAGGACGGCTTTGTTGCGTTTTGGAAATGAACACAAGAGGCCTGCTGTAAATGTTTTCACGTTTAGTTTGCATGGAATTTGTTTCTTTTTAACTTTAAATTGTACTTCATCATTATTTGATGGGTTTGAATTGCTTTTATTCTGTTGTTTTGATGCGATGGCTGCTAAAAGATATTTTGAATTCTGACACTGAAAATGACATGAAATACAGGGTGGAAGTGATCTTATTTTTAAAAATTTGCTATCATCTGTACAGTTTTTGTGATAAACACGTAAAATCAATAGACTGAAATTGTACATACTGCTTTGATAGTTTAACATAACTGTGATATAAAATGATGTAATATAATACTGAGGATGTAACATTTCCTTGGACCAAGAATCCTTGAAACTTGAATCAGTTTTCATCATCATCATCATCATCATAAAATCTTTAACTGGCAAATGTAAATGTCCTTTTCTATTTAAACATACAATTTATGGTCAGTATTTGTTAAAATTGTGTTGGTCAAAATGTTGTTGTCCTATTGAGAAGGGATGGATTTTTATTATATTGCAAATGAAGGTATCAAAATGAGAATGCTAACAATCCTCTCTCATCTTCTCTTCCAGGACCTGTATTTCTCAGAGGGTAGACGGCCAACACAATCCTGACCACCATCTTAGGTAAATAATTACGAATTTAACAAAAAGCTTGAAAACAGTATCAATTACAGCCCATGGGTACGTGGTGTTTGATTGGACAATTGTACGCATTTACTTGTCTCACTTGAAGTAAATCAATAGCTCATATTGGGTCCTTTGGACAAAGGGCCCCTTTCCGTAGGCCAGTCCTGTACACTGTCATTGGTGCGGTTGTTATTGCATGTAACTTGTCAAAGCTTTTAGTGTGGTGAGCCATCTTAATTGAAACAATAGATGTTCCAGCGTTTAGGCTTGTTTGATCACCAACCCTAAAAGCTTAAAACAAGACCGCAGGGTTTGGATATGGGACGGCGGGGGGGCCAAAGTGCACAGTCAATGGGGAGGGGAGCAGATAGCATTGGCCAGAAGAGGGAAAATCAACTGTAAAAATGATTTTTATTGATTGGCTCCTAGTAGCAGCTGTTAGGCTCCATTATGAGCTCAAAACCCAGGTCAGAGCCTCGGGGCAGACAAGCCAGCCAATCAAATGGTCAGGCACAAACGGGCCAACTCTGATGGGCCAATCGTGGGAGAGAAGTTGGCAAAAGCCTGCCATCCTGTGTTAGAGTCACAGTGTCTCTCATCACCCTTCGTGCTGGGTATAATGGAAAGGTTGTCCACTTTCTTTGATTATTATCTGGACACTGCATTTCATCCCTCATCTTTGTCAGGGACATTAGCTTTTATTTCAAAGCGTTGTCACGAAGAGTTACCTTGTCAGAGAACGACAAGTCATTGTGAGACAGAAAACTGGAGTAGCAAAGTTGATTTTACCTCAGCATGGAACCCGAACATCACACAGACTTTCATCCTTGAATGACCTGGGGAAAAAGACAAAATAAAAGCCTCACAGCAGGGTCTTTTAAATTGAGGCGCACGCTCACTCACGTCTTCTTTCACCGCAGGGTTAGCCCAGCAGCTTTGCTCAAAGTAGAGAAAGATTACAAAGTTTCTCTGATTTAATTGAAGAAGAAAAAAATATTTAATTGTAGGATATTTTAATCTATTTGAGGGGAGCAAGAGTAAGAGATATTAATTAAACTAATGCAATGCAATTCTTGTTACTGATATATCAAACAATACCAGAGAAAGAGAAAGAGAAAGAGAAAGAAAGAAAGACAGCCATTTTTTGGAAACTGAACAGTTACTAAAACCTAAGGCAAATAGTAGATTACTCTCAAAACTCTGAACTGCAGGTGTACAAGATTTACTTCAAAATCTTTACCTTGCATCTCATATGGAAGAAAGAGACATTTTTAACTAATTTAAACATAAATATTACAAAGACTCATGAATGCATTAAATGACAAATGATTATCACATTTTTAAAAGTTTATTGGTGCTGAGAAGTTGTTAGTCTATCTTGTAAGGATCACCACGTTGTAAGTCCCCAAATAATTCTCATATTAAGGTATCAGTCACAACATGCAGAATTAAAGCCATTTTCATTTTGTGGGCGGACACTGATACATCTCATTCAAGCCTCAAATCCTCAGTCGCAAATTCAACTGCTCATCATCGATTCCACGATTGTATATCGACAAATTATGAACTTCGAAAACCTCCATGCAAACTCCAAATACAGAAGTAGTAAGATGAGGCAGAGTACAGGGGAGCAGTTGAACTTGGGCACTGCGCCCTGACCCAGATCCCAGCCCTGGCACTAATGATGCCCTATAGGCATTACGCCAGGCTCTCATTAGGAACCAGGGCTCATACCCCCACTCCCTCTCCCTTCCACGCCTGCCCTATGCACCGCTCACCCAGGCCACGCAGTGCCTGTAGCCGACCTCCAAGGGTCCAAACCAAGCAGGCCCGTGAGTGAGGCCCCCTGCACAGGTGCAGAGCCCCCCGGGACGTCCTGTTTGCCCCCCAGCCGTGGGCCCTGCTAGCGCCTGGTACTGCACTGGAACTAATGAGTAGTGGCAGGTACAGTGAGAACAGAGCAGCGTGGGCCTCCCTGCAGTTAGGTTAGTGGCAACACTCAGCTTAGGCAAACAACACATGACGCACTCACATCATACACATATGTGCATGCTGATACATAACATCCTTCAATGCACACACAACCATATCTCCGATGTTAAGAGGCTCGTTTTTGACATACACACTTTAAAATGACAGCGTTTCTGCAACTTGGCTCCTTCTTTCTTCAATGTCATAAAGTTGCTAAAGTGATAAGAAAATTATGTTTTTGATGTTTTGCTGTTTTCAAGAATAACGACTGTGCACTCTAAAAAATGCCTTTTGTTTTCCACAGGCCTGGCTCCACTTGCATAGAGATTACGCTCTTTTTCATACCCATCTACACTCACGTCTGAGGAAACATTCACCACACATGAAATGTACCCTAGCAGAACAGATAAAAATTGAATTCTCATTAGTCTAATACAGTCACACAATCTTCATAAATACCAAGACTGTGAGTGATCTATCTCAATCATGTCCAAGGACGACGCATGTAAGGTGACATCTGCCTGCAAACACAAGGAGCGCAAGCCCAAGAAGCCCCACTACATTCCACGGCCATGGGGAAAGCCCTACAACTACAAATGTTTCCAGTGCCCCTTCACCTGCATGGAGAAGTCCCACCTGTACAACCACATGAAGTACAGTCTATGTAAGAACTCCCTTTCCCTGCTCATAGAGTCAGACTGGCCCTATAAGAAGGGCAACATTCTGCACCCCGACCAACTCCGACCCCTTCAGCAGGCCCACGGCCTCCACACAACTGGGAAAGATGAGCCAGAGCAGGTAACGGGGACTGAGGAGAGAACCAGACAGCAAAGGACCCTGGAGGAGGAAGGAGAGGACAGGGAAAGCCAGGGACCAGAAGATGAGGAGGAGGGAGGACGAGTGGAGGGAGCGGAGGTCGCCGGACTGACGAGAGAGAGCTCCAACAACGGCAACAGAGTAGACGCTGTAGAAGGGGCCACCAAGAAAATCAAACGGCCCGAATCAGAACTTCTGATGGCTGACATGTTCTCTCTCGAAGACCAGCTTTTACGGGCACGCTCGGTGGAGGTGGAGGCCCAACTGAAACACTATAAGCTGTCCAAGACGTGTCTGACAGCCCCTGGTCTGCTGTCGGAGCAGTGGCGGCTGCTAACTACCAGCCACACTAAGGCCAAGGCAGAGGGCGCCCAGTCCCGAGTGGGTAGTTCAATCCCCTGCTACCCTCCTCCGCCCAACCTGATGGACTACCAGGATCCCACCGGACTCAACCTGTCAGTCCTTGGGGTGGGCTACCCCATAAGCCCCAGCCTCTTCTCCTATGTGAACTCAGCTATTCCCACTGCTGCTACCAATATCACTGCCCAAACACATGCACAGCTAGCCCAGCTTCCCTTCCTCGCTTCAGCCGCTCAGCTCATGCACCCTGCCTCCAGCACACACCCTCACACAGACAGAGCCCTCCTCCATCCTCGTCTCTACTACCCCTTCCTGTGTGAGCACACCTTTGGACCAGCCTCCAGTCAGAATGATGCCAGCAAAGGGCTCAAGACCTCTACGAACAGCCTGGAGGCTAATCCCCTGACGGGCTACCAGCCCAAAGTCAACCTGTGGAAAGTGCCTGCTTTGCGACCAGGGGCCACCACAGTCTCCCCTGCTGGCTGGGCGTCACCTCAGAGAGAGTCCCCTGACCCAGGTTATAGGCTGGGGGATAAACTGCAGGCTACAGCCAAGGAGGGTAAAGCCGGCTGGGGCCTCAAGAGAACAGGGGCCCCACTGGGAAACCACGATGCCCCTGTGGAGAAGAAGCCATCCATGGGCTTCACCTTGGACCTTCTAAAGAACATCCAGAATGCTACAACTCTCACTATGGCAGCAGACAAGCTTCTCCTGCATAGCAGGTAAGGATCTCCATACATTCCTCTTCTTCTTCTTCTTAGCAGTAGTAGTGGTAGTAGTGATAGACTTATCTAACTGAGAATTCACATGCTTTTCCTTGTCCTTAGTTTACAGGGTGCTCAGCCTCAGTTCCGGCCTACCGACCTGTGGTACAACGGTCCTCTGACTAGCCCCAACAGTGAATCATCCTCTCTTGCTGGCTGTGGAGGACCCAACAGCCAGGACTCAACTACTGCCCGAACAAAGGGGGAGGGTGCTTCAGAATCAGTGGCTGCCCTCCTCAGCGACCTCTCCAAGGCCCTGCAGGAGTACCAGGAGGCTGAGCGCAAAATCAGCCACCTGGAGAAAGAGGACCTTCCTGCCCAGCACCACCTCTGGGAACACCTGAACAAAATCCGCAGCGAGCTCTCCCACATCCACCAGGCGCTGGAGCGGACAGCCCGCCAGAGCGAAGGACCTCTCGATCTGTCGGTCAAGAGAGACTCGACGGATACGGTTGCCCAAGGTGACCAGGGCGTGAGAGAGGACGGCAGCCTTAAAGACAACGCAACAGAAACAGAGGAGGAAGACGAGGAGGTAGAGGAGGAAAAGGACGAGGAGGAGGAGGAGGAGGAGACTGAGAGGAAGGCCATGAAGGCTTCGTTGGAGAGTCGTAAGCAATCGTTGGACATGCTAATCAAGATGAGTCAGGCGGGTGTGACGATGGTGAACACAGAGGTTCTGTCTCCCAGCGGCCTGGGTTTGAGGCCCAGTCCGACCGAGGCCTTATGGCCAGGCAGAACCACTAAGTGCGAGGCTGACTCCAGTGTCCTGCTCTGCCCCGACAGGCCGACCCGTGGTCTTCACCGACATCCCCTCCTCTGCCAAAACCCCAAAGAGACCCCCGTCCATACAGCGACTAGAAGCCCAGTGTCCTCCTAGCCCCTTGACGGCTGCAGACACTTAAAACTCTGTTTATCTGACCCTGTATATGTCTTGAATATGTCTTGAACCTGAATATAACTGATTCAGTTCAGTTGTTCGAATGCTACAGTTACACACGTTTGTCTTTTTCATCGGTATGCCCGCCCACAAGACGACGACCAATCCCCATTCCCCCATCACATCACACTCCAAACATTTAGCACCTTATAAGATCAAACAGAGAATGAAAAGGAAGGACAAAAGAGGACAAAGGAGAAGTGATATTAATGCACTAAGGACTGGACATTGATTGTTACTATAGGATTCAAGATAATGTTAAAATGTAATATGAATGAGTGACTTACAGTAGACCGGCACTTACCAACACAAAAGGTGAAAGAACAAGAATTTGCCATTAGAATAATGTTGAGCGATAATCCTTTGAACTGTAAATAATGTAATTTTTTTGATCAATGTAAGTAAAACGTTTTAAAAGGTAAATGTTATGTTTTATATGGATGATGTCATGTTGGACTGTATTATTGCATTTGATGAAAATAAAATTGTATTATACACACTGTATTTCTTTGAATAAACAAAGAGAAGAAACAAGAAAGTATCTTATTCATTTTTCTGAAATGATAAAAATGAACAGAAAGGGAAAAAAACATCCATATATAAGAGGAACATGAAACACTTGAAAAGAATAAAATCATGAAGGATTTGTATGTAACCGCATAAAGGAAAATAACATTCAGCATGAGACGGAATGTACTTTTGGAAAGACTGAGGCTGATCATTGGTCAGCTAAACAGGTTAGCAAATAAACAGACAAGCAGGCTCTGCTGATCCATAGTGGCAAGACACTATGACTCTCTTCTATCTGACCTGACATAGTGGGGTGGCTGTGCTAAAGGTGAAGCAGCTCCCTAAGCTAAAACGCCATCAGCGGGGTCACCTGTGCCTGGCTCCTAGGTCCAGGAGCCCCCCTGCAAAGGTCAGGGCCCCGGGGCCGGGCTCCACATAGGCTCAGCAGAGGAGTACCTGTCTGCCCCTAGGAGGGGCACACAGTGCAGGGCTGCCCCGCTTCCTCCTGCCCCCTCGCCACCCTCACACCCGAGACACAGCAGCAAAGGTCAGCTGCCATGACCAGAAGAAGCTAAACGATGCTCATCCTGAAGAGGTCAAACTGCCTGTCTGCTCTCTTTAACCTTGAGTTTTTTAAATCCATATCAGCTAAATGATCTACTTAAAGTTGCAAGTATCCTTGAACTTAAGATATTATGGATATTGTATAAATAAGGAAATTCTGGAAGCAGCAGATATCAGCCACACGGAAATGTTTGTCTTCTGTTTTTAAAAATAGCTTTAATTTCTCCAGTTTCCCACTAAGGCAGTTGTAATAAGACTCCCACAATGCATCAGAGCCCCCAGTGCTTTTCAGTCAGCATTATTCTGTTTCACAGCAGTCTGGGAAGACCATTGATGATAGATCCCCTGAAAAAAGTAAAACATCTCAATTTTTAAAATTATTTCATTTAGCCTACCAGTTAGCACAGCGTTCTCTGACAAATGCCTTTTGGGGATCCTTGGCATGAAAAAATGGAGAGCCTGGGTCTTGCCTTGCATACAACGCACATTCCCCTACTACACGATCAGGCAGTAGCTTCAGTGAAATTGGTCCCAAGTCGATATCGCCCCCGTGTGGACAACATTAAAATGTCAAAGCCGGACTGAAATAAGGTTTGGATGACAAGTATTCCTGCTGAGAACATGAACTTGTGTTACTAATGCCTGTGTTGTATTTCATTACTTTAAAAAAAGATATATTTTATTTAGATAATATCATATCAACAATGTTTTTAGCTGTTTTGCATTCCCCACATGGTAAGAGCTCCACTGGATCCGAGGGCTTGACAGTGGTACTGCCCTCATCCTCCCCCCACAAAGACTTCATCATTCATTAAGATCAGTTTGCAGTCACATTTAGAAACTCTGCAACAGTTGAAACGGGAAGTGCATTTGTAAGTACAGCGGCATATGAAGAGCATCAAAAGGTGTGTTTTTTTTTCTTCACATGGTCAAAGTATAATTATGTTTTCCTTTTAATGTCACATTAAAAGGAAAACATAATTATACTTACATCATGCATCACGCAAGATATACTTATGAGAGAAAGACATTTAATACTATTTCCTGTGGTCCATTATTATTAACAATGATACTGGCAAGAAACACTTAATGTTAACTTAATGTTATTTTTACTTAAAGTGTTGGTGCATTTGTTGACTTTTACATTACATTACATTACATTACAGTCATTTAGCAGACGCTTTTATCCAAAGCGACTTACAATAAGTGCATTCAACATAGGTAGGCAAGAAAACTACTAGTCACCAGAAATCATAAGTGCATTTCCTTCCTAAACAAGCAACTAAGAGCATAACTAGTGTTAAGGTAAGAGTGCAATAAGTTAGCAACCTACTATATCTTAAACAAATGAGACAAATAAGAGAATCAAATAAACAAGAGCTATTACAGTGTATACTCTTTTCATGAGGCAAACTTTGAACGTTCAGTACTTTGTCTCTTTAAGACTTATATAGGTGGTCACTCATTTTACATCCTTCCTGTTTTTCTATATCAGTATTTTTTTCTGTTATTACAGTTTGACTTCTGTGCAGTTTGTGCGGGGGGGAACTGTGAAATCAAGATGGCACGAACTTCTCTGTTCCTGCTTCTACTCAGCATCTCAGGCTGCTGGGGCTTCGGCTTCAGGGGCTGTTCTCAGAACTACCCACGGATACAGACCATGTGGTGCTTCAACAAGAACATCACCAACCTCTCTGGCGTCGTAAGCATGATCCCAGAGAACACAACGACGCTCAACCTGTGCAAGAACAGGATCAGAACCATCCCTCCTGGAGCCTTCAGTCGGTTGCTCAAACTCACAGACCTGAACCTGAGCCAGAACCAGCTGGTCTCTCTGAGCGGAGGGGAATTCAGAGGCCTGAACCTCCTGGATCGTCTCAACCTCACCTGCAACAACATCTCACACATTCACCCTGATGCCTTTGACGACCTCACCGGGCTACGAGTCCTTATTTTGGCCCACAACCAAATTGTTAAAATCATACCAGATTTTTTCCATTTCCTCCCTGGGATTCAAGAAGTGGATCTGTCTCTGAACAGGCTGAAGACTTTCAGCTGTGGAGAGTGTGGTGGCTCCTCCACTCTTAGGTGGCTAGATCTTTTAGCGAACAACATCCAGAGGTTGAACGTGAGCAGTTTCCCTGCTCTTGAGTACATCAAGCTGTCCAACAACTCAGCGCTGGAGCTCCAGGCAGACGTCTTTGCGTACAACCCCAGGCTGAAGAGTCTGTTTCTCCAGGGGGTTAGGGCCGAGGTGTTGGCGGGACTCTCTGTGGAAACCAAGAGGAATCTTTCTTGGTTGACATTTTCTGTGCTTGTGGAGAAATCTTCCTTCACCGTCTGTGGACTGCTGAAAGGAATGGACCAGCTTAAGGGAGTGGAGGTAGATGTAGATGTAATTGTTTATAATTCTTTGTACTATGTGCTTTAACCATCTATTTTAAATGAATTTGATTTGATATGAATTTAACCCTAACCCTAACAGGTGGACCTAAAGGGATCCAGGCTGCCTCAGCAGAACTCCAGTCTCCTGGACTGCATCACTCCAAACATCATCATTATTGAGAATGCTAACCTGGGGAGTGTTGGCCGGTTGACGCTGGGCGAGAGGAGCACAAGCAGACTTTATCTGAAGAACTGTGGGTTGAAGGAGATATCCCATGCTACATTTGACGGATACAAGGGCCTGGAAATGCTACAGATGAACAGAAACCAGCTAGTCATCCACCCCGATACATTCCGAGGCCTGACCCACCTCACCTTTTTAAGTTTTGAGAGCAGCAAAATACATAACCTTGACCCCAGCTGGTTCGCGCCTCTGCACAAATTGACTTGCCTGTCGATCACGAAAAATGAAATCACCGAGCTCCCACCGAACATATTCAGTGCCCTCACCCAGCTTGAGCAGCTGTACTTGCAGTTCAATCTGCTAAAATACATCACCAAGCAGCCCTTCAGTAAACTGCGGAGGCTAGTGAAGCTCAACCTCAGTTTAAACATTATCGACTTCATTGAGCAGGGCTCCTTCCAAGACCTGACAAGTCTCAGGTATTTGGTGTTATTTTTCTATTTCTATTAAATAGTTTGTGTGAGAGAGAGATTGTGCATCCACCCAACTATCCTCTCTGTCCATCAGATACCTGGATCTCAGTGGGAACCGCATCAAGAGGCTGACACCATCCATTCTGTCAGGCCTGGTGAGCTTGAGAATGCTCGTCCTGTACAACAACCGCCTCTATTTCAAACTGCACGAAACTCCTTTCATCAACCTGACTTTTCTGAAGGTATGACTAGTTTCTTGTCGTAAATTTGCACTTGACTTTATGACTGGCAGAAGAAGTGTAATGCATCACATGTCTGTCTGTCTGTCTGTCTGGAGTTTTTGGAGCTGAACTACCAAGGGCCCGGGGGCCGTGGCATCGGGTATATTGGTCCACACTTCTTTGAAGGTCAACGACGACTACGCAGGCTTTCCATTGGGCACAGCATCATGGTCGACTTCCATCCCGACGCCTTTGTTCCTCTGGCCAATTTGACATCTCTGTACATAGCTGGCATGGTTATGAGGAAGGTCAACCTGAGTGCAGTGCTCTCCCCTCTGAAAGGACTGAAGAAGCTGACTCTTCACAGCACAGACCTAGATGCTCTGCCTGCTCACCTGCTGCCTTCAGGGAATTCACTACAAGTCCTGAAGGTCCACTCGAACCACCTCCACACTGTAGACAAGCAGTTACTGGAAGCTCTGCCGAGGTAGAGCGACCACTGAAATGTCTAACGCAAACAGATCTCAAAGGAAAAATCCTTCTTGAATACGTGTTATGTTTTTGAAGAACAAAATCAGTTTCCAAGTAACATTTACACTTTGGTGGCAGGTTAAACACCTGGAAGCTAAAACCAAGTAGTGCACCACTCTGGCGTAGAAGTCCCAGTTTCTTATGTTTATTTGTATAGCTATTCATTTGTTAACCTGTGTGTGTGTGTGTGTGTGTGTGTTTCCAGATTGCGTTGCTTGGACATCACAGACAACCCGCTGGCCTGTACCTGTGAAACTGCCTGGTTCAAGACCTGGGCCATCCATAACACTCATACCCAGGTAGTAGAAGTCACAGGCGTTGTCACATTTTCATGTATTTCACAAAATAAATTACACAGATATAACTAATGAAACATTGAAGGGAATTTCATGTATTCTCAAGCCTTCTGTTGTCTCTCTAGAAAGTAGATATAACAATGTATTTGGCAAATCACATTCGGTTTAGTGGAGAGCCCTACGTCAAGGTTCATTCATTTCGTTTCCTCCAGGTATCCTACCTGTACGACCTCCACTGTGACAACAACAGGAGATCCCCTTACCTGTGGCAGTTTGAGGATAAGGCCTGCTCTTACAACCAGCTTTCGATGTCCCTCTTCATCGCCAGCTCTGTGATAAATGTGCTGTTTGTATGTGTGTGTCTGAGCTGGCACACCCAGGGCCCCACCATGCGCTACCTGATGCTCGTCCTCAGGGCTAAGCTACGAGGACGGAGGGGGGCAGCTAGGGCCAGGTTCCAGTATGATGCCTTCATTTCCTACAGCTCCAGGGATGAGGCCTGGGTGATGGAGGAACTGGTGTCCCGTCTGGAGAGGCCGGGTGCTGGTGTGCCGAGGTTCAGGCTGTGCCTCCATCACAGGGACTTCCGTCCTGGCACCGCTGTGGTGGAGAACATCGAGGCAGCCATCTACAACTCACGCCACACCATTTGCGTGGTGACGCGTCATTTCCTGCGAAGCGAGTGGTGCTCCATGGAGTTCCAGTTGGCCAGCCTGAGGCTCCTCTGTGACGGCAGCGACG